>CM053036.1:169588542-170188542 GCA_028564925.1 Lithobates sylvaticus
AAGAAGTCATTGAAAAAAAACGCATGGGATCCCCCCAGTCCCTTTGGATCTGGTATGAATATTAAGGGGAACCGC
Organism: Lithobates sylvaticus; assembly: GCA_028564925.1. Taxonomy (NCBI): domain Eukaryota; kingdom Metazoa; phylum Chordata; class Amphibia; order Anura; family Ranidae; genus Lithobates; species Lithobates sylvaticus. Next base: position 169,588,618 of record CM053036.1, read on the forward strand.
AAACCAAAATTAAAAAAAAATTGCGTGGGGGTCATCCCCAAATTCCATACCAGGCCCTTCAGGTCTGGTATGGATATTAAGGGGAACCCCACGCCAAAATGTAAAAAAATGGCGCGTGGGTATCCCTCATAATCCATACCAGACCCTTATCTGAGCACTCAACCTGACAGGCTGCAGGAAAAGAGGGGGGACGAGAGAGCGCCCCCCTCCTGAACCATACCAGGCCACATGCCCTCAACATGGGAAGGGTGCTTTGGGGTCTGCGGTCAGGGGGCTTATCAGAATCTGGAAGCCCCCTTTAACAAGGGGACCCCCAGATCCCGGCCTCCCAATGTGTAAAATGGTAACGGGGTACAAATGTACCCCTACCATTTCACAAAAAAAGTGTCAAAATGGTAAAAATGACAGGACACGGCTTGGGACAAGTCCTTTATTAACCACTTCAGCCCCGGACCAATTTGCAGCCAAATGACCAGGCCCCATTTTGCGATTCGGCACTGCGTCGCTTTAACTGACAATTGTGCGGTCGTGCGACGTGGCTTCCAAACAAAATTTTTTTTTCCCACAAACAGAGCTTTCTTTTGGTGGTATTTGATCGCCCCTGCGGTTTTTATTTTTGCGCTATAAACAAAAATAGAGCGACAATTTTGAAAAAAATTCAATATTTTTTACTTTTTGCTATAATAAATATCCCCCAATAATATATAAAAAAACGTTTTTTTTCCTCAGTTTAGGCCGATACGTATTTTTCTACATATTTTTGGTAAAAAAATCGCAATTAGCGATTATTGATTAGTTTGCGCAAAAGTTATAGCGTTTACAAAATAGGGGATAGTTTTATAGCATTTTTATTAATATTTTTTTTTTACTAGTAATGGCGGCGATCAGCGATTTGACTGCGACATTATGGCGGACACATCGGACATTTTTGACACATTTTTGGGACCATTGTCATTTATACAGCAATCAATGCTATTTAAATGCATTGATTCCTGTATAAATGACACTGGCAGTGAAAGAGTTAACCACTAGGGGGCGGGGAGGGGCTAGGTCTGTGACGTGTGTGTTTTTTTTTACAGTAGGGGGCGTGGCTGATATCTGGTGTCACTGATCGGCTTTCCCGATGACAGGGAACAGCCGATCAGTGACAGGCAGTGTAGGAAGCGAAGGGAGAGGTTTGTTTACACAGACCTCTCCCCGTTCTTCAGCTCTGTGACCCGATCACGGGACACCAGCGGTGATCGGGTCCACTGGTCCCGCCGCCGTGGTCACGGAGCTCCCGACCGGGTCGCGAGCGCGTGACCGGCGGCGCACGCGCGACCCACGGCTGGGCAATTTAAAGGGGACGTACCTGTACGTGCTTTTGCCCAGCCGTGCCATTCTGCCGACGTAAATGTGCAGGAGGCGGTCGGGAAGCGGTTAAAAAAATAAAAATGTACCACAAAATCTTTTTCTTCTTCTCTTGCTCCGCCGATGGACCAAAAAAGAAAAAAAACGCAATGACCTGCCTCCATGGGAGGTTCCCGCTGTATGACGCGTATTCGCTTTGACAGTTCTTTTATAACTGAGGACGGGGCCACACCGTGACGTTCCCGGGTGACCCCGCCCCCCCCCTGACACACAAGGACTTCCCTATGGCTTTCCCGGGGTGTCAGAGGGGGCGGGGCCACCCGTTTATGTTTTGCATTGATACATGTCCCCTGGGGCAGGACCCAGGTCCCCAAACACTTTTTATGACAATACCATGCATACAGGCCTTTAAAATTAGCACTTTTGGTTTCTCCCATAGACTTTTAATGGATGTTCCGCGGCTTTTAAATTTGCTGCAAACAACCCAAATTATGACTCGAACATCAGACTCATTCCTACTGGTGACCCCACAATAGGGATAAGACCAGGCAAAGGGAATTTAATAAGACACGTGGCCATTCACCAAAGTTAGAAGAAAAGCGGTTTAACATTAAACTGCATAGAGGGTTCTTTACTGATGGTAGACGCACCAACTAGAAATAAAGGGTTACTGGATCTACTGATTACCAACAATACAGACCTGATCACGGATGTGGAAATACGGGGCAATTTAGGAAACAGCGATCACAGGTCAATTGGCTTCAGTATAAATCACACAAATAGGAAACATAAGGGAATAAAAAGACACTGAATTTCAAAAGAGCCGACTTCCCTAAACTACGAACCATGTTAGAAGGCATGAATTGGGATAACTTCTTAGGAAAAAAGAACACAGAGGAGAGATGGGTTTGCTTTAAGAGCATATTAAATGAGGGCATTAGCCAATGCATCCCATTGGATAATACATTTAAAAGAGCGAACAAAAGTCCTGGATGGCTTAACTCCAATGTAAAAATGCATATAAAAGCAAAGGAGAAGGTCTTCAAAAAATACAAGGTTGAGGAACCATCATCAGCATTTGGATTTTATAAAGAATGCAACAAGAAATGCAAGGGTGCAATTAGGGTGGCTAAGATAGAACACGAAAGACACATAGCGGAGGAGAGCAAAAAAATCCCAAGAAATTCTTCAAGTATGTAAACAGTAAAAAAGGGTGGACAGACCATATTGGCCCCATAAAGAATGAGGAAGGACATCTGGTTACAAAGGATGGGGAGATGGCAAAGGATGTGGAATTCTCTTCCACAGGCAGTGGTTTCAGCAGGGAGCATTGATAATTTCAAAAAAACTATTAGATAGGCACCTGAATGACCACAAGATACAGGGATATACAATGTAATACTGACATAAAATCACACACATAGGTTGGACTTAATGGACTTGTGTCTTTTTTCAACGTCGCCTACTATGTAACTATGGTGCTCTCATTGTTGACATATCTCTGTAGTATATTGTGTTAGATGTATGGATGCCTTTGGCTTTAGTACCTCCTTATTTATTGACTAAAGACATGAATGCCATTTTTAATACTCGAACACCGGATGTGTACACAGGTGTCTGGTCAATTACTCAGAAAGTATTAAAATCAGGAGGGTCAACATGATAGCCAGGCAAGGATGTAAGTAATAGTCCCTTCCAACATTTTAAATGTTGTTTTAACAAGGCATTAGTGGAGTTCTATTCCCTCTGTCATTTGTTTACCTTACCTTGTAATGATGGGCTCACATGTTGTGGCTGCAGTTTGCAGTGTCATGGCTGATCAATTCCCCCTTGTCCACATATCAATTCACCTAGCTTGTCCCATTTCCCTAATGGGACAGACAACTTAATGTTCTGGGGTCACAGTGTCCAATTCATGCCTTGACATTTCCTCTCTGTTGCACCATAAGTGTGGGAGTGTTAATGAGTTAAAAGACTGCATAGTGATCTCTCTGTTAATTGCTCTACCTGCTTGTGACTGTGTCAGATCAAATTACTATTTAATTCTCACCTGCAGAGCATTAGACTGAGAGATCCAGGCATTGTGGGAGGTGTAGGTTTTTCCCAGGAAATGTCAGTTCTTAGATTAAAGACAAAGGCCATTCATTAACCTGCACTGTGCCATACTGCATGTCTCATGTTTGAACACAGACAGAAACTGCTGACACCAGAATGTGCAGATTTATTCTACTATGGGCTGTGCGTACAGGGCAAAAAATTACACCATGAAACTACATGATCAATACAAAGCTCTGCAGCTTGAAAATACAAGGTGCAGGTAGTAGTGTTTGCACCTGTCCCTGCTTGTTTGAAAGATCTGTGAGATTTCATGAAATCTTAAAAGATCTCTGGGACACAGAGTTCCTGTGCTTTATCTTAGGGTGGTGTGGAGGAGTGTGGGCATACATTAAATACAGGTAGTGAAGGGAGAGAAAGCTCTGAAAGTAAAAATGACACACAAAAAGTCTGCATTTAAAAGTATTTTTTTATTGCAATTTTGAAAATATTTCTAAAGGTGCCTTTTTTAATTTTTTTCAATCCAAGTTAAAAATGCCTCAAAGTCAGAGAAGATCCAGAACACACAGTTGTTGGAAATTTACTAACAAAGTTCACTCTTTGTTCCTTATTTTAGTCTTTGAGTTGGCTTTTTATTTAAGAAACCTTCACAGAGTTAAGGTGTCTATAGCCATACCACAATATTCTACCGATCGCATTGTTTTTGTACAGATGATGGAATACTCTGATGTCTGTTGTTGAATACTGACACATCTTCCTGAGTGATGAAAGGAGGAACAGACTAAAAGACCTGTTATGATTGCTGTTGCTTTCCCTGATTAGCTCTCCTCCTACCTACTTCTTTCTAGACACCTCTATATTCAATCATAGTTCAACACACATGTTTAAGGAGTGCTGAAGTACTATGAAGATCTTTCAGCTTTAGGGAGTTTGTATTATGCCTGCATGTCTGACTACTATCTGAAGTCTGACCTTACAATCAACAGAGAAACATCTGAATGAAAAAAACTTGTTTTGCCATATCTCTACTTAAATTGGATGATGCCTGTGTTAAAATCTGATATTGCAATTTACTAATTCAGACCAGGTTTCTATCCTGGCCTCCCAAAAGCTTCCATTGCCATCATGCACCTAGCCCATACTCTACAACAGTGTTTCTCAACTTTTTTCAGTCGAGGTATCCTTTAAAATGATGCACAATCTCAGGACACCCTATTCTAAAATAAAAACAAAACAAAAATAATAGTTTTACAAAATGCAGCATCGCTCACACATGTAGGATGACCAGCGTTAGAGGTAATTTATTCTTCCAAAGCAAATACACCTTTGCACACTGATACTAATTAGTATTCCATTATTTCTCTACTCCCCCAGTTTATCTCCCTCATTCAGCTAATGGTACCCCATTAATACTATTTGGTGTACCCAAGCTATGGACACTTTGCTAATATAAATATAACCAATTTTATATATTAAGGCTGCAGATTTGTGGTTGGTAAAAAAAATAAAAAACTATAGTTTAGATCCAGGGTACTAAAGCACTGCCTCTATCCACCTATTTAGTGTGTAAACCTAAATGTTAACCTCCTTTCTAATCGTGATACATGTGTGAATTCATCAAAACAGTTCATAAAGCGTAGAAAATAATCAATATTTAAACAATACATAAAGCGTAAAAAATCATAAAAAATAAATTAAAATCATACTGTACAAGTTTATCTAGATATGCAGTGTAAATCTCAATTCATATAGTCCATGTATATCTTAATGGTGCTTAGATAAAGTGCTCTGTGCAATATTGCAATATAAGTGATGATTCTTAAGTTATCACAGTGGTGTGCTCCCCTCCTTTGTTCCCCTACTGACTGAGTCAAGCCAGCATAGATGGATGCTGGAGGATAGAGACAGTGCTGTAGTATCCTAGATCTAATGTTACCCCAGTGTTTACAGAGAGGGGCAGGGGAGGGGCAAATGCTGTGGAGGCACTTAACGTTCTACTTATCAACTAATTACATTGTTGGATGTTAGGATGCAGCAGCTGAAAGGTTGTAATGGTGCACAATGAAAACCTGTGGCTTTGTTTTATCTAAAAGGCAGGCTTTATCCACCTGATGGCTTATTTACAATTTTTAGCCAATTTTTAGGTATTCCCAAGGCGCCACTGAAGAAACCTGAAGGCACCTCAGGGTGCCTGGACACTCTGGTTGGAAAGGTCTGCTCTACAAAGTGATGTATTGCATTTTATCAGAGGAAATGTTGCAAAGTGAAGATTCTTTACTGTTCTTGACTATGCATTTACTGCTTGTTGTCTTGGAAGCCAGTATTGCAACGCTAGGCTGAAGGCTTTACTGCTACACTGGTAGCTGAAAAAATATCAAGTTTCTAGTGACTTCATATGGGACTTAACTTTCACAGTATTGTTTTACTACAGGCTGCGAGGGCTAATGAGACAGACTGTGGTACTATACAATAAAATCCAAAAATGTAATACTAGTAACCTTATATATGTTGTCAGTTCATTGAAATGCAGACTAAAATGCTAGATCCCTGATTGCAGGAATACAGTAAAATGTTAGCTTCTGTAGGTCATTTTGGGAGAGTTTGTGCTGTGTTTAGATGATATCACTTTATTCCACCTATCCTCCTGTCCTGCTGCATTAATAGTAGTACTGAGACCTATCTGAGGGATCCCTTACTAAATCACTAGTGACAACTGGAGAAAATAGTAACATATTCTTAAAGCCGTAGCAGTTTAAGCCCTACAGGAAGGGGATGTGGTGCCAGGATAGGTGTGAATTCCTGTTGGGAGGAGGGGTGAGAAGTTAGATAAAAAAAGTGTGCTAAAAGCAACTAAATTTTACCCCACATTTTTAGACAGAACTTTTTTTAAGGTATGCCACATAATGTATTTCCTATTAGAAATATGCTATGCTTTTTGCATGTGGGCCCATGCTGGCTCTCAGTGGCCCTGAGTCTATACCATGATCTCATGACATTACTTTTTATCAGCATGCACTAACAAGTATTTAATTATATAACAAGTAATAATTCCACTTGACCTCTGAAAGGTTTTAACCCCTTCATGACCAGGGATTTTTTTTTTTGCTGTTCAGCACTGCCCTACTTTAACTGGCATTTGCACAGTCATGCAACACTCAACACAAATTAAATTTGTATAATTTTTTCACACAAATAGAGCTTTTTTTTGGTGGCATTTGATCACTGCTAGGTTTTTTTTTTTATATAAACCAAAAAAGAACAAAAAGTTTCTGTTACAAAATATGTCCTATAAAAAAAAAATCTAATTTCTTCATAAATTGAGGCCAAAATTTATTCTGCTAGATGTAGTTGCTAAAAAAAAATCTCAATAAGTTTATATTAATTGGATTGTGCAAAGGTTATTGCATCTACGAACTATGACATATATACTGAAATTTATGCAGCTGAAGCTATACTGTACTGGCAGGGATCAGTGACTTATAGTGGGACAGGGTGGCAGGCATTCAAGCACTAATAGACACTGGTGTTGATTTACTAAAACTGCAGAGTGCAAAATCTGGTGCACATGTCTATGGTAGCCAATCGACTTGTTCAATTTAGCTTTGACAAAAAAAACTGGAAGCTGATTGGTTTCTGTGAACAGTTGCACTAGCTTGTGCCTAGTTGACTAGTTCTAGTAAATCAACCCCACTTTCTGGGAGGGTCACTAACTTACACTGACATTGCTAGTGACACTAATACAGTGATCAGTGATAATATTTTACACTTTACTAATGACACATGCTGGGAAGGGGGTACAACAACTAGGGGCAATTAGTAGGTTAACTGTGTGCCTAACAATGTGTAATGCATTAATGTGTGTTGCTTTTACTTTACTTTCTGGCTGTTTTTTAGCTCTGATTTTCAGGGAGAAGAAACAGCCAGATCACTGTTTCTATGCACACTGAGTTCTGTAAACTGGAGGGTGGGAAAAGCACTGTGCCATAGTAAAATCATTGATAATCATTGATAAGCATAACCATTGGATAATATACAATTAGCAGTTTATTCCATAGACATTTGGCATACATTGGAGCGGGATCAGGTTTGCCTAGGAAATAATGTTCCTAAGAATGATGCCTGATGGATGGCAAGGGATTTTCTTTGGTGTATAGGATGCCAGTTGGACCCAGGGCAGATGATAGGTGCTGGTCATAGCTGAGCAATCCAGATATATGCCTCATATGCAGCCACATATGCCAAGGTATCCAAGGATATGCCTCATGAGCAGTCTGTAGAGATAGAGTAAGCTGGTGACACCAGGCGGATATTAGACGCTGGCAGCCCAGAAACCCAGAAGTGACAACCGCATGCAGGGAAGGAACCTATGCCAGAATCCCGGAGATTACAATTTTAACTGTATACTATTGTTCAAGTGGCTTCAGTGTTCCAGGATTGTCCTCTATGTTTGACATTGCCCTTAGACAGCAGTGCACCGCTGCACACTTCCACCAGTAGTCCACATAATCTCTAGGTTTCTGGCATGGTTCCTCCCATGCATACGGTCGTCACTTCCGGGTCTCCCAGTTATTGCTGGTATCTAACATCCACATGGTGTATCCAGCTTGCTCTATTCATACAGTCTGCACATGAGGCATATCCTTGGATCCATCTGCATATGTGGATGATCAACACGCTTTCAAACAGAAAATATCTGAATGCAGCATATACCATAAACCTATGCTCAGTGCTGGAAGAAACAACAACTGTATGTAATTTTACTGGGCAATTAAAGCTTGTACAGCAGTGTTACAAGCTTCTGCACTATTTTTTTTTTTTTTTTTATCATATCTGAATTGTTCACTTTACAGTTTAAAAACCCAAATTACTTTTTTTTATTAAATTCCACTAAATATTGTGGCCTTTTTGGCATATTTTGATATTCTCACTTTTCCTTGACAGACCTCTCAGTTTAATTTATGACTATTGAATAAATGGCTCTCAGCATGAATTAACCTTGTCTGAATCCGATTCCCACATACAAAAAGAGTTTTATTAGTTCTGACATAGCTGATCAGACAGAATACAACATAAAAATGAGCTATATGCTGGTGTAAAAGAAATCTATATTCAGAAGACTATTTAGTTGGTTTTGTGGTTAACAATACAGAGCAACCAAAAACAAAAATAATTCATGTCCTCAATATCTGAAGTAACTATAGCTCAAATTTTGTAGTATATTGTTTTTTTCTGCTCCTCTTAAGGACATAAATTATAAAGTAATTACTAGTTTGAATAAATCTAAATAAATATATACTTTTCTAATGTGAAAGCAAACACAAATATAAATGTTTCAGAAATAACCATGAACAGGTAAAATATTTCAAGACCATATAATCCAATTTTTGCTTTAAGGAACCCATTCTATTCTACTTGTTATCCAGTACATGTTATAACAGTACATGTGTTAAAATGCTGTTGTAAGCTCTTTATTTCCAATTTCTCTCCTCACAGCTCTCTACCAATCCTTAGATAGCAACAGGGAACACTCAGTGTAAAAATCTATTTACTTTCAATATGTTGAATAAACTATTGCGTATCGCCACAGAGTGGTACTGTGGATACTTCTAAAATATCAGGTGCCACGTGCTATAATTTTTGACAGACAAATATAGAAAAAGAAGGCTTTTAGGTCTAATGATATAAAAAGCTATTTATTAAACATAGAAACAACATTAAAATCAACACTGGATAAAATCCATGTTACAGAGTAAGAAAATATGAACTGTACATAGCCAACGGGAATAACATGAAAAAATTACATGTTACACGCCTTACGCTTCTTCAGGAGCATCAAAAAAGAGACTTACTAGATACAAACAGAATATTTTCTATATGTGCTATGTATTCTTTGTGATCTTATTTGTATATTCTGTTTTTATCTAGTAAGTCTCTTTTTTGATGCTGCTAAAGAAGCACAAGGCACGTAACATGTAGAGCCCAGAATTCTACTACCATCTTCCATCATCTGTTTTCATAGCCTCTATCTGGAATGTAATACCTGATTATGGAATGAGTGGTCATCCACCACCAATTTTTTCATGTTATTCCCGTTGGCTATGTACAGTTCATATTTTCTTACTCTGTAACATGGAGTTCATTCAGTGTTGATTTTAATGTTGTTTCTATGTTTAATAAATAGCTTTTTATATCATTAGACCTATGTAGTCGTGCCTAAAAAGTCCAAGCCTTCTTTTTCTATATTTTACTTTCAATATAATGTCTTTGTACACTCTGCCAGGATACAATGACATCATCCTTACTTTCTCAATGTACTGGAATTATTAGAGATAAAATGGAATAAGAGAGGATGTAGGAAGTGACTGTGAAATGAGGTAATGTAAATTTTTACTTAGAGTTTTAAGCCAATTTGTGACTGGTTCTCCCTAAACCAGCTAAAATTACTTTTTTCAACTCTGAATATGTTTTTCAGCTCCAATTCCTGTACCTTGCCCACAATGAATTCTTCATTTATTCCAAAAAATATCCAATCGAGAAAATACTCAACCCATGACAGCAGAATGTTGCTTTTATTTAAAGATTTTGCATAAAAAAATACTGCAAATTATAAAAATCAATAAATATTTTAACAGCACCTGTTTCAGTTTTAACACATTACTACTGTCAAAAGCATTCTATGGGTCATAGAGATTATTCTGCCTATATCCTTTCATACAGAATTACAGTCAATGTGCCCTTTCTATTCTTATTAACAGAGAACTAGTGGAGGTATAAGTGGGAGAAGAGTTTGTTATGGGCCTCTGTGAAGCACAAGGTCATTTCTTTCTCTATACAAAGTTATCTTTCTTTTAATTATCTCTTAGTTTCACTAAACTGTTGTCATCCCATAAAACATGAAAACAAATGCAAACCTAAAACCCTTGTAAGTAAATATCACTTAGGTCAAAAATGTATTTCTAGCCTTGTTTGATAAAACTATTAAGGTTTTTTGGTGTTCAGGAGAAATAAAAAATACGGTAATTGGAAAATTCTAAATCAAATTTAAATTTTCCATCTAATGCAGGTCTTGTGAGATCAATTAGGTGAGGGCCAGCTTTCTGATCTTTCCCAGGCAATTACAGTAGCATGAATATTTGATTTTTGAATGAGGTGCCATATGATCATAATGTCCTCAGTGCTGATTTCTTTATATATAGTCAGCTTGAAAAGGTTACATTTCTGTTCAGCAAAACTTAATAATGATGCAAACGTTTTGAATAAAATTATCATAATCTGAATAATTACTGCAAATAAATAAAAACAATGTAATTATGATGGCATTTTTTTTTCCCAAACATTTTGATTTGCTAGGTGTTTGAAATCTAATACATATTCAGGTATAGTCAACACCACCCAACAAAAGCATTCTGAGATTCTATATATACCCTCTTAAGAGTCAAAATGTTCATAATTGTTGTCGTTTCTTTGATCTTCAACCCTCTGAACTGAACTTCAGGCTCCAGCTGTTTTGTTGTATTATAGGATGTCTCCTTATATGAATACAAAGGGTCATTAACAAATATTTTTACCGTAATTATGCATTTCTTTATATTTTTTGCAGAGGAATAATGCTTTATTAACAATAAGGCGTTGTAATTACAACTACAACAGTAATTGTAGTTTATGGTTACTCTGCCACTTACATAATGTTTTAAAATGATCATGTTGTTTTTTTTTTAATTAAAAAATATTTATTTTATCTGTTAAAAAAATTGCTAATGTCCATTAAGTAATAAAGTAATTTAAGATGTATTGGGAGCATAATAAAGATTAAATGTAAAATTGCATACTATTTAGTTCTTTTTTGTTTCAATAAATTTTTATTTTCAAAACTAAGGAAGACAGAATTACATTAGGAAACAGCAAGACAGAATGGATATCATCAATCCTGAGCCGACCAACAAGGCCATAGTAATGTCCAAGCAATTATCAAGAAAAAAATAATTAACAATTAAAAAATAAAACAGAAAAATTACAGAAGAGTCCAACAAATATTATACATATTCGTCAAAACCAATATGTGCTGAAAGTCTCAGATAACATCCTAGTAATTATGAAGGGCCTAGTGTGCATCAAAGGGTGATCTCGGCTATGCGGGTGGTAGGAGAGGGGAGTGGGGAACTGCCACCCCAATAGGGATCATGCTGTGGCCAAATCCACCAGTCCCCAATACCCCCTAAATAATATTCACCGAAAGCTGCACCTGCCCGAGATCAAAAGCTAGAAAGGCCCCAAACCTGGGTATGAGAGAGCATTAAAAAAAAAAGGGGTCAGCGAACTGAACTGACCAAGTAAGTTATTTACAAACTTCCAGGAGAGGCAGCAGGGACTCTATGACCTAAGCCAAAGAAGAGAGAACTCTTAACTAGGTTGCCTATCAGTTGGGCACAGATCCGTGCAGTATTGCTTGACGGAACTATCCTTACTGACTTAGCTTGACATTGGTCTAGGTATAGGATGATTGACGGTCGTATCTCAGGGAACAGAAGAAAGAAGAGAAAAAAGAATAGGAAGAAGGGAAAAGAGGAAGAAAAGAGGAAACAAGAAAGAGAAAGATGATGATGGCAGGAATCGTCTGGAGTGAGGTGAGTATAAGAGTAGCACAATCAAGGTCAAAGTGGGATGGTAACTCCCACAAATGAAGCCCATGGCTCCCAAGTGGTGGTGAATGCAGCCGAGCGATCCAGGAGGACACTTGCCATTTTTTCCTGGTTCATGATCCATGAGATTTTCCTTTTAGCTAGTAGAGTTGAGACAGAGGGTTGTTTCCACGCTTTGGCTAGCGTAAGTTTGGCCCCCAGGAGGATAAAGTAAATAAGGCGTTGTGTACTCCTGGATACTCCCTGCACCGGGAAATTAAGAAGCGCAATTAGAGGGGACATGTGAATTGAGATTTTGGATATTTTGCTGATCCAGGCAAAAATCTTGCGCCAGAACTGACGAATTCTGGGGCAGGACCACCAAATGTGTAGCATATCCCCTCTTAAATGGCAACCTCGAAAACAAAGAGGTGAGGCCGATGGAAAAATTTTAGCTAGCTTTGATGGAACCAGATACCATCTGGACATTACCTTAATACTAGCTTCCATTAGGCAGGGATTGAGGATGCCTTTGAAGGAGCGGGAGAAGTGTCTATGCCAAGTATCAAGGTTCCATTGTTGGTCTAGATCTTCCTCCCATGCTAGCATGTAGGGCGCCTTGGACTGTGTCGAGGATAGTGCCTTATAGATTACCGAGATTCCCCCCCTCTGCTCAGTAGTCTGGCTACACCACGTTTCGTACTCAGTTATAAGGGTCCCGTTAGGCAATGATTTGCATTTTTTATTTAAGAAGTTTGAGATCTGAGAAAATCTGAAGAATTCAGATGATGGCATGTCCAATTTACTTACACAATATGCCTTGGAAAGTGGGCCCAAAGGTCTGAGGAAGTGTCCTATTCTGTATAGCCCTTTATCAAGCCACCACTGGAAGGCTTTAATGTCAAGGCCCGGGGGGAAAGCAGGGTTTCGGAATATGTGTGACAATGGTTCAGTGCGAGAGGTTAGTAGGTAATTAGACTTTAAGCCATCCCAAAGAGCAAAGGAGTGAGATAGTGTAGGGGAGAGGATCGAAGGACGTTGTTTTTTGGGGCTCCATAAAAGATAGTCAAGCGTGTGGAGTGGTACTGCCTGTCTCTCAATGTGGACCCAGTCAGGTTGTTCCCAGCGAGAATAAACAATCGAAAGTTGAGCAAGGTGGGCTGCTTGGAAATACCGAAGCAGATTGGGGAGGCCCAGGCCCCCCTCCAATTTAGATCTAAATAAGATTGCTTTAGATAATCTATGGCCCCCTTTGCCCCATACAAATTTGATAATTTTGGCTTGGAAACGCTGTAGACGAGTTTTGTCAATTGGGATTGGAAGTGCCCTAAAATAATATAGGATGCGGGGGAGTAGTGTCATCTTTATTGTGTTAATTCTTCCTAGCCATGATAGGGGCAGCTCAGACCACCTGGTTAAGTCTGCTTCTAGTTTTTGGTAAAGAGGCGGGTAATTAGCTTGATGGAGCAGTTCAGTTTTGGGGGTTAAATTGATCCCTAAGTATGAGATCGAAGAGTCGCTCCAGGAGAATTTAAAGCTGTCCCTAAGCCTGGTCAGGAGAGAATCCGGTATGTTGATATTAAGGGCCTGTGATTTGTTGTAATTGACCCTAAGGCCTGAAACTGCTCCAAAGTCGTCTAGAAGGCGGCAAATGTTAGGAAGTGAGATTAGTGGGGAAGAGACAAACATCAAAATGTCGTCCGCAAACAAAGCACATTTGTGCTGACGTGAACCGCATTGAATGCCTTGAATGTTTGGGTCTGCTCTAATAGCTATTGCTAAGGATTCGATTGCTATGGCAAATATCAAAGGGGAGAGCGGACAACCTTGTCTTGTGCCTCTAAATATGGGGAAAGACTCAGAATAAAATCCCTGCAGACGCACCTGGGCTGAAGGGGTTGAGTAAAGGGCATGCATGATATTGAGGAAAGAATCTCCAAACCCCCAGCGTTGTAAAGTGCTGAAAATGTAGGGCCAGTGAACAGAGTCAAATGCTTTTTGGAGGTCTAGGGAGAGCAGGCAACCCTGTCTGGGAGAGCTTTCATCCCAGTTAGAATTAAGGAGGGAGATAATATCTATTGCACGGCGAGTCTGATCCGGACCCTGTCTCCCTGGGATGAAACCCACTTGGTCTTTGTGAATGTATAGGCTGATGAAGGAGGCCAGGCGGTCTGCAAGGATCTTAGTCAGAATCTTTAGGTCGTTGTTAATGAGAGATATAGGTCTATAGTTACTGACTGAGCTGGTATCTTTGTTTGGTTTGGGGAGGACTGTAATGTGGGCCATGTTGAGTGAAGAGTCTAATTGTCCCCCCTGACGTAGTGCATTGAAGAAGCGAGCCATATATGGGGCAATTGTTGTAGTGAATGATTTGTAGTAGGGAATGGAAAAGCCATCCGGACCGGGAGCAGAATGGGGTTTTAATCGGTGAATAACGGCGCATACTTCATCTGCTGAGATAGGAGCATCTAAGTATTGTCTGTGTCTGTCTTCCAATGTGGGAGTCTGGATATTATTAAGGAAGTTATCGATCGCCCTTTGAGAAGGGCCATGGTCTCCACTATACAAAGATTTATAGAAATTGTGAAATTCCTGCATGATGCGTCGGGGGTTCTGGGACAAAGTGCCACCTTGGATTTTAATTTTGGGGAGGGCTGGGGACCTAAATTTGGGCGAGAGTCTACCTGCTAGCATAGGGCCAATTTTGTCACCTTGACAATAAAATTTGGCTCTATTCCACCGCATCCATTTTTCGGCCTTGGTAGTCAGAGCTAGGTTCAATGCTGTCCTAGCGGCGTCCAATTTAGTAGTGGGGACAGAACTTGGATTGTCCTTGTGTTTTTTGGCTAATGCTGAATATTCCCTATCTAACTGATCAATCGTTGCTTTGTAAGATTTGCGAATTTGGGATGCTATTTGGATAAGATGTCCTCTAAGCACCGCCTTGTGGGCAGCCCAAAGGCATGTAGGACCAGTTTCAGGCGTGTCGTTGGTAAGAAAATAGTTTTTGATAATGTTTTCAATCTCTGTGGCTCTGATAGGATCACTCAGGATAGATTCGTTGAGTCTCCAACGTCTGTGGGGTGCGTGGCCCACTGGGCGTTGAAGTGTCAAGACCACCATGGAGTGGTCCGACCAGACCACGTCCTTGATGTAAGCTTTGTTTGTGAGTGGGATAGAAGCTGAAGAAACAAGGATGTGGTCGATCCTTGCGAAAGATCTGTGGGGGTTGGAGTAGTGTGTGAAATCTCGCAGGGTGGGGTTTACTTCTCTCCAGATATCTATGAGGCCATGTTGGAAAAGCAACTTGGCTATTCTGAGGCTCTGTTTGGTAGGTCTGGTGAGGCGATTTCCCAGGGGCCGTGACTTGTCCAGTCCCTGGTCAAACGCAGCGTTGGAATCGCCACCAAAAATGACTGTGCCTTCTAGCTTTGGTGTGAGAGTTTTCAATAAGTGTTGGAAGAAATGTAGTTGGCCTTTGTTGGGGGCATAGTATGAGATGAAAGAGTACAATTGGTTATCTAAATCACCCACTACAAGTATAAATCTCCCTTCCGGGTCTTTGAATACAGATTTGAGAGTGAATTTGCATCTTTTGGAAATGAAAACACCCACACCTTTAGTTTTGTCATCAGCATTGGCCAGTGCAAAAAATGGGAAATTGGAGTGAATAAATGACGGGCAGAATCTATTCGGGAAATGAGTTTCCTGTAGAAGAACTACGTCCATCTTTTGTGTTTGGAGATAATGAAATACTTTACGTCGCTTAATCGGGGAGTTTAGGCCTTGAGCATTATGGGAGGTTATTTTTAGAGGAGATGGTATGGCGGGAGTGTTAGCCATCGAGCAGAGGTGGAGGACTATCTAGGCAACCTACAGCACTTACCATTACGTGTCTATCATGTTCAGGAAAGAGTGCATACCAAGCAAAGATCCCTGAGAGTGTGCGGTAGTATTGAGTATCCTTCCTCCAGACGGTTCCTGCAAAGATATGGGAGTGAGTAAAATGAGTAAGAGAGAGAAAAGAAAGAACGAGAGGAAAGACGGTGGACAAGAGAGTCCTCCGTGGAGTGGAGGGGACAGAACTCTCCACTGGTAAGTAAAAAGTAACCAGAAACATCCCTCTGGAAATCAGAGGACAGGCTTGTCTAGTGGAGGGCAAAATGCCCAAGCAACCAGACAAGAGGGGGTGCATGAACACCACCCCAGCAGGTAGGCCTCTTGGATCGACCAACTTAGCATAACAAAAGAAAGGCACTAGCATAGCCGTAACAGGGTCACCTCCCTTCGAACCCGTAGGCAAGAGCAGGAACGCGTGGAGGTGAGTATGTTGAACGGAACGAATAACATCAATGAATGAAATACAACAAATGTTAAAATAAACAATAACATATACACTTGGATCTCTGGGGAATAATGGATACCGGGAGTAATGAGCGGGATACAAAGCGGGTTGGGAGGCAGCGTGGGGAACAGGGGTCTAGGGTGATAATCGATCAGATAGCTATAGCTAAGCAAAGGGGCAAATCCCTTGCAAACAAAGAAAAAAGGGGGGAGATGGGCATGTAGACCCCCTTTCCTCAACTCCACTTCGAGGGAAGAAGAGGAGGAAGCGAGGAGGGAGAGGGTTAGAATGCGTGAGTAGGGAAGGGGTTTAGCAGTTTCTTCCCTAACTTGTGACCCTCATGACGCCGTCTTGGTTGAAGTAATTGGGAACTCAGAGTATGAACAGTTCATGAGGCACATGTGGGGGTTACAGTCCTTTCGAGGAAGTTCCTGAGAAAGGTGGAAGAGAAGGTTGAAGGGTCAGGATCTGACCGGACGTCAGAATCAGGGGGGAACGGTTTCCTTGGACTTCTTGGATCTCGCAGATTCCCAAACCGGAGTCAGCGGGCTGGTTGGAAGTTGTCTTTTCGCTGAGGTATGATGTTGAAGGTTAGGTTCTTGGCTGATGAGGCCTAGGTGGAGTAAGAGTTTTTCTCCCTCTTGCAGGGAACCAAAGGTGTACGCTTTGCCTTTCAGCAGGAATTTAAGTTGAAACGGAAAAAGCCACCAGTACTTGATTTCCTTGTCCATCAGGACTTGAAGTAGCGGTTTTAAAGCTCTCCTCTTTTGGATAGCCGATGGAGATAAATCCGCAAAAATTTGCAAGTGGTGGCCTTGAAATATGATTTTGGGTGTGGTTCTCGATTTCCGCATTATGTCCTCCTTGACTGAGTAAAAGTGAGGCTTTACCACTATGTCGCGGGGGAGACCGTCAGCTCTAGGTGGTCTGAGCGCTCTGTGAGCACGATCAAGCTCCAATCTGTGTTGCGGTGTGTCAGGGAGCATGGTCTGAATAAAAGATCGAATGGTGTCGGGAACATCTTTGTATGATTCAGGGAGCCCCCGGACTCTAAAGTTGTACCTCCTATTCCTGTTTTCGAGGTCATCAATTTTCATATTGGCAGTCTCTAATTGGTCCTGCAGAATCTGTATGCAGGTTGAGTTTTGATTAGTTCTGGCAATAGTGGATTCCAGATGTGTTTCAACAACATCTATGCGGGTACCTATTTGCTGCAGGTCAGCTTTAATGTCGCTTGTTATCTTGTGAGCAGTGTGCTGTAGAAGTTCTGCAAACTTGGCAAAGAGATCTGTCACATTAATGTTCTGCAATAGGCCCGGGTCCCCAGGCTGTAGTTGTGGGTGAGACTGGGGGGGGCCTGCCTCCATGGGGGAGAAGTCCAGGCCTGCCAGGGTGTGTTCTATGAGAGAAGCAGTGGACGCCGGAGAGGACGGATCCGGAGGAGGGATGCCAGCAGAGGGGTCAGGTTGTAGTAGGGAAGGGGATGCAGGTACATGTGAGCTGGGAAAAGAGGGCAGGCAGGGCTGAGCTGAGTGGTGAGGGACCGCCGCCATATTGGCTGTCTCTGACTGAGATTGGGCGGCTTCAAATGCAGGCTTCAGGTTTCTCCTTACCGCTCCTGAGTACATCTGGTGATTCCCTGAGGTGTCTGCTGCTCGTATGGGGGAGATCCAGGTGAAGATATCCTGAAGATGTGCCGCAATAGAGGCCTGAGCTGCTGAGGCGGGACGGGGCACCCGGACTACATGTCCATTTTAGGTGCCTCCGCGCATGCGCCTAGCGTGCGGGCTTTGCAGAGCTAAGGTAGGCCGAGATATGTGGGGGGGGGGGGTGAGAGAGTCCCCCTACTATGCCTCCTGATGTGTCTGAATGTTTGCCTGAAGTGTACAGGCTCCCGGGCGGAAGATACAGTCCGTGTAGGCCAAAGCCGGGGCCTCGATTTGGACGGGCGGCCGGTCGGAGCGCGGAGGGGGGCCGCGTCCGCCGGCGAAATTAAGGTGGCTGTTTCCTGTGGTGATTGGCAGTCACCCACCTGTGATTGCGGTCACCGCCTGAAGCTGGATCGGGCGTACAAGCCGATCCCTCGGTCCGTGTAGGCCCAAGCCGGGGCCTCGATTTTAATGGGCGGCCGGACCGGCCGCGGAGGGGTGCCGCTTCCGCCGGCGAAACTCGAGTGGCCGCTTCCTGAGGTGACTGGCAGTCACCCTCTTGTGATTTTGGTGGCCGCCTGGGGACGGATCGGGTTCCAAGGCGAAAATTAGTACCGCACTGCGGGAGCTGTGAGGAGACGCCTATTTAGTTCTTTTTTAATGGATATAAACAATAGGCTGTAATAATAGTTATTTTATTTATTCACATAGTGCAGTGCTATTGAATTTCACAGTGCTTAACAGAGAGCCACACCAGTTATAATCTAAGTGGAACTTACAACCCTGCACAAACATATACACATATTAGGGCTGGTTAGGATAGAATCCAATTAAGCACTTCCTGACCAGGCCATTTGTTGCTTTAACTGACAATTGTGTGGTTGTGTGATGCTGCACCTAAATACAATTATTGTCCTTTTTCCCCACAAATAGAGCTTTCTTTTGGTGGTATTTGATCACCTCTGCAGTTTTTATTTGTTGCGATATAAACATAAAAAGACTGACAATTTTGAATAAAAAACAATATTTTTTACTTTCTGCTATAAAACATTCCCAATAAAAAAAAGTACGTTTCTGAATCAATTTAGGCCAATATGTATTCTGCTACATATTTTTGGTACATAAATCCCAATAAGCGTATGTTGATTGGTTTGCGCAAAAGTTATCACGTCTGCAATGTATGAGATATTCTTATGACATTTTTATTTTTGCTAGTAATGGCAGCGATCATAGATTTTTAGTGGGACTGCAACAATGCGGTGGAGAAATTGGACACTAAGTGACACTTTTTGGGGACCAGTGACACCAATACTGTGATCAGTGCTAACAAATTGCACTGATCACAGTATAAAGGCAGGAAAGGGGTTAACACTAGGGGCAATCAAGGAGTTAAGTGTGTGCCTTGAAAGTGATTTTTAACTGTCTGGGGATGGATACACTGGAGGAAAAGAGAGATTGTGTTTTAGCTTAGCTGAAACACAAGATCTCTCCTTTACTCCCTGACAGATCAGCGGTATTCCTTATTTACATAGGCACACTGCTGCTTCGCTTCTCCACAAAATGATCAGTGGGTCACAGTGGCCATCGCAACTGCTGGACCTGCTGATTGGCTCCTGCTGTGTCCAATCACAGCGCAAGCAGCATTCTGGCAACGTGCGTGCCCCCTACACCATGTGCATGAAATCATGTACAGGTACGTGATTTCGTGCAGTTGGGCTACCCTGTCGCAGTATATAACCTGTGAATACCACATTTTCTGTCTTTGGGTGGCTGCATTCACTCCTTTATTGTATCTTTGAAAGGAGCCATGATTGTCCCAGGCTAGATTTCAAACATGTCTATCTTTGTTTATCTCAATTACATGGGGTATGATTGAATTAGTAGGTCACAAAATAAAGATAACTTTATTTGCTGTTTGTTCAGCTCACAGGAGGTGACAAAACATTTATTTTCTGGCAAGATCAACAGGTATTTTCTGTACTTGCTGAAAACTTAGTTCAGAAAAAAAACTAACATGGTCACCAAATCTAAGAAACCACATAACGCTATGGTGCTCAGGAATCATGAGATCCATAATGGTATCTATGTAAGAATACTACACTCTCCATTCTCATCCTCCAATAGTAAGTTCCACCGATGCAGTCCTCTTCAGACGGGAATCTTGATAAAGAATAACAAATACAAACAAGAGGGCTCAAATGCCTGGTACGTTATTTCACATACATTGTTTTAAACAAAACAGTGCCAAACACATACTCACAATGCAACAGACATGAGAAGGTAATGTGATAGAGTGATCCAACACTGGATATATGTCACCAGAATCTAAGACTTCACTCAATATGGCAAGATAGCACGCTTGAAGGGATAAAACCCTCTTCATCAGGTCTTGGCCCATATAAGTTACACATCATCCTTTAAAGGGGTTGTAAACCCTCATGTTTTTTCACCTTAATGCATCATATGCCCATGTTGCTGGTGTAGTGATCTGTACACTAAACACCACAATATGCAGTCCTGGAGTGAGTATCTATCTGCGCTGCACAGTAAAAAAGGCATATAAGGATCGGTTGAGTGATGAGAACTCATCTAAGGTAAAGTTTTCCAGAAGAAAGAAGCTCTTCTGATGATCAGCACAATCACATAGTCAATCTGACTGATGTGTCCTTGTCATTTTGAACTAAGATGGATAATTAATCTGGGGCTGTGTATTGCCATATACAGACTGCCACACTGGCAGTACAGGGCATCACTGCCACTGGATCTGGAGTGGTGGCCAGGATATTTGGGGTTATTTCATCTTTTTCATGAAAAAGTGAATTTATCCCTTACGGCGGGGGTAGGCAAACTCGGCACTCTAGCTGTGGTGAAACTACAAATCCCATCATGCCTCTGCCTCTAGGAGTCACGCCTGTAATTGTCAGGGTCTTGCAATGTCTCATGGGACTTGTAGTTTCAAAACAGCTGGAGGGCCGAGGTTTCCTTGCCATGCTTTATGGCGCCAATACAATGTATGCTTTTTAGTCAATGCTAACTGCATGAATGGAGGAATCTTTACTGCTGGCTATTGTATTCAGGCAGCTGGAGCACCTATCTGCTGCCTGAATACAAGGGCGCTGCAGAACAGTGACTGCATTTGATAGAATGCAGTAACTGTGCAGTCACTGTTAAGCTGATAATTTTTTCACCTGGTTCAGTTGTTTTTTAAATCCTCTTCTGTTGAGCTTTATGGTACTTGAATGGCCAAAATTCAAGTCATCCAAGGAGACCTTTAGAACAACTAAAAAATAAAAAATAAATATATATATATATATATATATATATATATATATATATATATATATATATATACAGTGGTGTGAAAAAGTGTTTGCCCCCTTCCTCATTTCCTGTTCCTTTGCATGTTTGTCACACTTAAGTGTTTCGGAACATCAAACCAATTTAAACAATAGTCAAGGACAACACAAGTAAACACAAAATGCAATTTGTAAATGAAGGTGTTTATTATTAAAGGTGAAAAAAAATCCAAACCATCATGGCCCTGTGTGAAAAAGTGATTGCCCCCTAAACCTAATAACTGGTTGGGCCACCCTTAGCAACAACAACTGCAACCAAGCGTTTGCGATAACGTGCAATGAGGCTTTTACAGCGTCCTGGAGGAATTTTGGCCCACTCATCTTTGCAGAATTGTCCTAATTCAGTTACATTAGAGGGTTTTCGAGCATGAACAGCCTTTTTAAGGTCATACCACAACATCTCAATAGGATTCAGGTCAGGACTTTGGCTAGGCCACTCCAAAGTCTTCATTTTATTTTTCTTCAGCCATTCGGTGGTGGACTTGCTGGTGTGTTTAGGATCATTGTCCTGCTGCAGAACCCAAGTTCGTTTCAGCTTGAGTACACGAACAGATGGTCGGACATTCTCCTTCAGGATCTCTTGGTAGACAGCAGAATTCATAGTTCCTTTTATCACGGCAAGTCTTCCAGGTCCTGAAGCAGCAAAACAGCCCCAGATCATCACACTACCACCACCATATTTTACTGTTGGTATAATGTTCTTTTTCTGAAATGCAGTGTTCCTTCTACGCCAGATATACTTGGACACACACCTTCCAAAGAGTTCCACTTTTGTCTCATCGGTCCACAGAACGTTGTCCCAAAAGTCTTGGGGATCATCAAGATGTGTTGTGGAGAAATTGAGACGAGCTTTGATGTTCTTTTTGCTCAGCAGTGGTTTTCTCCTTGGAACTCTGCCATGCAGGCCATTTTTGCCCAGTCTTTTCCTGATGGTGGAGGCATGAACGCTGACCTTAACTGAGGCAAGTGAGGCCTGCAGTTCCTTGGACGTTGTTGTGGGGTCTTTTGTGACCTCTTGGATGAGTCGTCGCTGCGCTCTTGGGGTAATTTTGGGCGGCCGGCCACTCCTGGGAAGGTTCACCACTGTTCCATGTCTTCGCCATTTGTGGATAATGGCTCTCACTGTGGTTCGCTGGATTCCCAAAGCTTTGGAAATGGCTTTATAACCCTTTCCAGACTGATAGATCTCAATTACTTTCTTTCTCAATTGTTCCTGAATTTCTTTGGGTCTCGGCATGATGTGTAGCTTTTAAGGATCTTCTGGTGGACCTTACTGTGTCAAGCAGCTCCTATTTAAGTGATGCCTTGATTGTGAACAGGTGTGGCAATAATCAGGCCTGGGTGTGGCTAGAGAAATTGAACTCAGGTGTGGATAAAGACAGTTATAGTATGTTTTAACAAGGGGGGCAATCACTTTTTCACACAGGGCCATGATGGTTTGGATTTTTTTTCACCTTTAATAATAAACACCTTCATTTACAAATTGCATTTTGTGTTTACTTGTGTTGTCCTTGACTATTGTTTAAATTGGTTTGATGTTCCGAAACACTTAAGTGTGACAAACATGCAAAGGAACAGGAAATGAGGAAGGGGGCAAACACTTTTTCACACCACTGTATATATATATATATATATATATATATATTTATTTATTTTCTGAGTGTTTTTTTTTCTTTGCGGTTTTAGCACATAAATGATCATTATGCTCAGTAATAGCACAAAGTAAAGCTTTTTGATAGCACCTTCCACAAATACTCAAAGCAATCAGATTGATATTGTCTGTTGATTAGTGGTCATTAAATTACCAAGGGTATAAGGTTTAGGAACTAAATTGTCGGGTCACTGAAGCAGGTTTCTAGAATATGTTTTCATCTTATATTGTACATGGTGCTTTATGCAGCTAAAGACACTGAGGGATTGGAATTACATACTAAGACCAATGGAATGGATCCTGTGTAGAAAAAAAGAATACTTAATTATGTATGAGAAACATTTGAGTACTGCCCATAATACTTTTTTTATTTGCACAAACATACATATTTTCAGGACAAGCTTTTGGGGTATGTCTCCATCTTCAAGGTCCCAGCAGTACTCAATAGTTATGTAGTAATAGTTATGTATCAAACCCAAGAAGATAATGTTTGTTATCCAAATGACATCAATTGAGAAGTTAAAAAAGTTAAAAGGGATGTCTTATCATTCAGAGTCTTGCCTCTGAATCTGTACTTTAGGAGCAACATAAGACACTCTAAAGCCTTGTACACCCGATCGGATTTTCCGCAGACAAAACCTCTGACTTTTGTCTGAAGGGTGTTGGCCCCAAACTTGTCTTGCATACAAACGGCACACAATTGTTGGATAAACAAACACGAACGTAGTGTCGTACTACGTGTATTTTCAGCTCTTTGGTGAGTGTTGATTCGTGCTTTTTATTTTGTGCTTTTCAGTTAGTTTCTGAATGGCCATTCATCAACCAGCCATGTTGTGGAATCGGAGGAGAATAACTTGTTATTTATTATTGGCCTTGGAGTTATTGCTTTGACCCAAGTCCAGTCCAGGAACAGGAGGAGGAGGATTTCGTGGACCAAAAATTGTTTGCTTTATTAAGTGTGACCAATTATGTCATATGCCTTTGCTGCGGGAGCTCCAGGAGAATAATCCAGATGATTTTCTGAATTATCTCCAGATGACGGACCCCTGCTTTCACCAACTCTTGGCATTGTTGACCCCCTATATTAAGAAGCAGGACACATTTATTTTATTTTTTTTTTGCTTGAATAATGATTTGATTTGGTATATTTTCTATATTTTTGGATGCATAGAATGCACTTTTTGGTTAAGTTCTATTGGCAGATTGCATGTCTAATTTTATTTGTTTTCATTTTTTAATGCACAATAAAAAAATTGTGGAGAATAATACTTCAATGACAGTTTGGGAGTAGGCAGTTACATTTTAAAAAATACAATGTAAAATTTACAAGGGTCACCAACATAGTTGTATCTTTGATCTTAAAAACTATGGGATAATGGTGTTGTGGTAACTTGCACCAAAAAAAAATAACAATCATAATATATAATATTATTCTATATATAAAAAAAAGCCTTTGAAAATTTGTTTGACAGTATCACCAGCAAAGCAGCTTCATTATTATCCCATTAAAGAAGAAGAGAATTGTGCGCTGCATTTCGAGATTTCATAATTTGCCACGTCACAAATGTAAATTCTCCATTACGAATGCTAGTTTCCAAGACCGACCGCTTCCAGCTCGTCATTGCTTCTGAGCATGCGTGTTTGTATTTTGGACTTTTGTCTGACGGACTTGTGTACACACACTCAGAAAAACATGTCTGAAACAGACATTTGTTCGATGAAAATTTTAAAGCCTGCCATCCAACATTTGTCCACAGAAAATCTGACAACAATTTTCTGATGGAGCGTAAAACCGGTCTGATTTTCCGCCAACAGCCTGTCATCACACAATTATCATTGGGAAATTATTCCCTAAGCTGCATGCTTCTGTTTTGCATTTTTTTTAACACATGGAAACAGAATCTGGATCCCTGTACTGTTAACTGTGTATCTGACAAATAGTGTAATTATGATATATTGTGCTTACTGCTAGTGATAGAATGAAAAGCATTGCCAGATGTGTCATTGGAGAGAGGTTTAACAGGATTATATATCCTTGGTGAGTGCACCTCGTGCTTGTTCACATGTCAGAATCAGAATTAAAAAATCACTACCAAGATGCAGAAGTGGTACTGTGCACTGTACATGCAGACAAAATAACAGCTAAAAAAATATATAACTAGCATTACACCCAGCAAAGACCTTTAAACTTATACTAGCATGGTTCCGATTTTAATAGGATGGAAATCTGTTAAAACAAATGAATTGCATTATTCTAATTAACATCTGAACTGCAAGCCCACAAATTCTATATGCACGTAGCCTTAAATTTGATAGGGCAACCTCACACCACAACTACTGTAATAAGTAAGGAGCCTGATGCAAAGTAATTAATGTTCCAATAGCATGCAATTTCAAATTGTGTAAATAGCACTGGAATTTCATTTTCTACCAGAAATGCAGGGGCTTGGGAGAATGTGGAAGATCTTTTTTAGGTCCTGGGAGACCACCATGAAAATCAAGTGACTCCCAAAGTTTCCCAGGTGACTTTACAGGTCTGCGTTATGAGTGATTTCTGGGGGTCCCTAAGGCCAGTAGGCATTCTAACTGTAAGTAGAGGTAGGTGAATGCATACAATCAGATAAAAACCTACAGTAGATTGGGCTTCTTACTCCAATAAGTAGATGTTGAAAAGGAGTTCCCCTCGTAGAAATTCTCAGAGGTAAATTTTTTTTTTATTAGTTCAAAATATGAGAGGTATTAGGTGCTAGTAATCTTATGTCTCTTGCCATCTTAGAGGGTTCATGGTTAATTAGGTTTGGTCAGCATCTTATTTGTATTTGTGGAGCTGCAGAACCCATGTAATTCATATTTTGGTAAAAAAGAAAATGAACACATAGCATGATGTTTTACAGGAATATCGGTTACTCTTTTCCTGACTCTAAAGCCACAGCTGCAGTGTCAGATACCCAGACAACTTCAAATGCGCAATGTGCTAGCTGCCTCATCTCTGATATTCAAATTTCTTCTGTCTTCAGAGCCAGAAAAATATACTCTTAACAACAGGGGTTGAGTGTCTCATGAAAGACAAAGATCTTGTACATGGGACTCCCGTCGATTTATAGAATTAGACAGAAGAGAACAAAAATATAATGTTTATATTCATAAAAAAAAACTGTCATGTAATCAGAGGCTCGGTGGACTTTGTATTCAAAAGAAACAGCTTTATCACTACAATGATTTGGAAATTGTGAAGGTTGTTCAACTTAGATGATGCACCACAAATGGTACTTGTGATTAGCTGGCCATACATTTAGTAGAATTTTACTTTAGAATGATCAAATTAATTTCTTGTAGTGAATGTGGTTTTTATTTCTGGAAAAAAATTTAATGAATAGACCTTGAATGAAATGAAAGTAAATTAAATTGTGATTTTTTTTTTAAATAACATTTATCAAGTCAATAATTGTACTGAGAATTTTCATAAGAATTTTAGTGCTGAAAATCTAGTAGTGTATGGCCATTTTTGTTTAATAAAAAGGGCATCTCTATTGTGAAAGGTGGAAAAAAAATTGTATGTGAACCAGATTTTCTAGAGCATTTCTAACATTTTTATCTCCATCTTAAATCCTCATTACCTGCAGAATGTTTGGGCGAATGGGCATAATCATTTAATTTGATTTTTAATTTGAAATCTTGGCATCTCCTGTGACTGGTGATATCTTTCAAATTTCCTCTCCTCTATGCCACTTCACCAATTAGTTCACTCTTTCATAATCATGCAGTGCAGTAATTTACTCCTGGTGCACTATTTTCTTGGAATGGCAGCCCTATAATGAGTGCATGTGGGTTCAGTATGATATTTTCTAGTAGGCAACTTATAGGTTGTTTCTCTTTAAGCTGAGACAGATGACATCCAGTCTGAAGAAATAGCTAGGAACCACTCACCTTCTGTCATAAACATGATTAGGGCAGATACTTCTGTAGTTGAATGCACTAGCACCTGACCTAGTTAAGATAGTGAGATCATTACCTGCCCCCAAGCTCTGGATTTTTTGGAAGAAGTAATTTGAAGTTGGCTAGACAGACAGCAAAGTAGAATTACACACCATAAAGAGGAACCTTCCTCCCAAAAGTTTCTTGTATCTGTTTACCATAGATAAACAAGGTTTTGTACTGTCACCAAAAATATTTACCTATTCCATGTCCAAGTATAAAGGATTGCTGTAAGAAAAGAATAAACATTTCCATGATTGTCACTGTTTCAATCAAAAACTTGGAACTATAAGAATACATATAACTCAGATTTTGATATGATATGAAAGAAAGGAAAACTTTGTGCTCTTACCCTAATATTTTTTTTTTTTTTCCATAATTTTAAAATTTTTGGAAACTTGATTTTTAAAAACCCCCCAAAAAATTTTTGTCTTTTTTTTTTTCCCCAGATGTTTGTGAGAATACATGCCTTTTTCCCCCTTTAAAATTTTATTTTCCCCCCCGTTTTTTTGGGGCCCCCCCCCCCCTCCTTAAAAAGTTTTTAAATCCAACCTTTTTTAAAAGGCCCGGGTTTTTATTTTGTTTAAATTTTAAAAAAATTTTTTTAGACTTTCTTTTTCCCCCCCCCCCCCCCCCCCCCCCCCCCCCCCTTTTAATTTTTTTCCCCCCTTTTAAAGGGGGGGCCCCCCCCCGGGCCCCCCAAAAGGGGGAAATACCAAAGTTTTTAAATGCCCCAAGAAAATAAAAAGGGGGGCCCAACCCGAAAAACAATACCTTTTTTTTTGGCTAACAAAAAAGGTAAAAACAAAGATTTTTAAATTTGGTCAAAGATTTAACCAAACCCAATAAAATTTTTATAAAAACGGGCGACCAGTTTTGCCCTTTTCCCCTAAAAATTTTCTAAAAGGGCAAAAACCCAAAAATTTGAGAAGTTAGATATTAATACCTTTAAAAAAAATTTCCCCTAAAAAAAATTTCCCTTCTTTTTTTCCCAAAACTCTTATATTGGTATGTTCCTACCCAAAACCCCCCAATTTTTTTTTAACAAGAATTGAAAAAAAACTTTAAATAATTACGGAATTGCCCAATCCCAAAATTTGAAATTCCAAAATATTAAAAAAACCCGCATCTCCGGCAATTTCTTTAAAAAATTTTTAATTCCCGCCCCCATTTTTTAAATCAAAAAGGGAGGGGCCAAAAAACCCGTACCGGTCCCCCTTTTAAAACCGCCCGGGTTCCCCCCGGGGAGGTCACTGGACCCCCCCCCCGGGCCCGTAGCTGGTCCTCGAGGGGGTTGGACTAAAACGGGGGGGTTTTTTCAAACCCCCCCCCTTCCTCTCCCCGTCTTATTTTGCCGGGGGGAAAAAAATTACTTCACCGCCCGTAAGTCAAAAACCCCGGGAAAAAACCCCCCCCCCGGGGTTAAAATTTTTTGGATTTAAAAAGGTTAAGTTTTTTGTTTTTGCGAAAAAAAATGAAAATGAAAAGGGTTCAAAACCCAGGGGTCCCAAATTCCTCCTTTTAAAAATCTTCCCCCTTAAAAAAAAAAAATTTTAAAAAAAAAATGTTAAAAATTCCCCTTTTTTTTGTAAAGTTTAAAAAGGAAAAATCAAAATGTTTTTGGGTTTTTTTTCCTTTTGAAATAATGTTTTCCCTAAACAAAAAAAAAAATTTTTTAAAAAATTTTTTTTGGGGGGGAAATTATTTAGCAAAACAAAAAATTTTTTTTTAAAAGCGCTCTTTTTTGGGAAGGCAAAAAAAAAACCCGGGGAAAAAAAAAAGGCTTTTGTGGGAAAAAAACCCCTTTTTTTTGGAGGGTGCAGGGTTGGTGAAAAGCGCCGGGGGCCCCAAAAGGGGGCCCTTTTTTTTGGGGGGGAAAAAGGGGTTTTCCAAATTTGAAAAATGTTTTTGGGTTTTTCCGGGGGGGGTTTTTAATGGAAAAGCAATTTTTTTTCCCCCCCACAGGTTTATCTAAAAAAATGAAAAAAAATTTAAAAGGGAAATTCTTGTGAACTGTTTTAGATTATGGAAAAGATGAATAGCCTGACGGGAAATGAAGTAATTACATTGTGATTTTTTTAAATAACATCCATCAAGTCACAATTGTAGAGTTTCATAGATTTTAGTGCTGAAATCTGAGGTATGCCCATTTCAAAAAAGGGCATCTTTTAAAGTGGAACAAAAATTGGACCTGGAACGATTTCTAGAGCTTTTCTAATTTTTATCTCATTTAAACCCTCTTACTCAGAATTTTCAATGGGCATAATATTTATTTGATTTTTAATTTGAAATCATCTTGTGCTGGATACAACCCCACCACTTCACCATTAGTCACCATATCGCAGTGCAGTAATTATCTGGTGCACTATTTTCTTGAAAGACCTATTGATCATAGTGGGTTCAGTATGAATTTTTAGTAGGCAACTTAAGTTGTTTCTCTTTAAGCTGAGCAGATGCATCAGTCTGAAGCAATAGCTGGAACTCGCTTCTCTTATTGATATCTGCAGTTTCTTTATAAGGCTTGATGTCAGATGTTTGTGAGAATACATGCCTAAAATATTATCTGCAGTTTCTTTAGAGAATCAGAGCATCTCCATCCTGTTAAAAAGTGTCCTTCTAATATTAATTGTCAGCAATATTCCTGTATGGCTATAGGTAGACAAGTGATGCTGGCCATACACTTTTAGGTTTCTAGGTTTTTGGGCTGAATGAAAGAAATATAACAAATTCTTCCATCAGCATTAAAGAGCGCGGATGAATTAATCTCTGCTGCTGGATATTTTATTCTGAAAGTAAGGACTAGGGATGGGCCCGGTGTTCGATTCAAACCCATGTTCGAATCGAACATCGTCCGCTCGTCCGCTCGTCGAGGGCAGAACTCTGAGGGCCGTTCGCATCAAATTCGTGTGATGCGAACTGTCCACAATGCACTGCGCAAGTCGCAGTGCATTGCTGGCTGATGATTGGCCAAGCATGCACTGTGACCCCGCATGCTTGGCCAATCATAGAGCCAGCGTCAAGGAGAGCAATAATTGGCCACAGGCAGGATGCCTGTGGCCAATTATAGCTCAGGGGGTTTAGTACACGCCCCACACTATATAAGGCCTCTGCGCTGGCGGCCTCGTGTAGTGTGTTCCGGCTTGAGGAACAGTGACAGTGTACTGTACATGTACACACTATATGTGAATCATTTATGTGTGGGGAAAGTGTAGGGAAAGAGGAAAAATAGGCAGGGATAGTGTATTCTTCTCAGCCTTTGCTTGTGGGGAAAGTGTAGGGATAGAGGAAAAATAGGCAGGGATAGTGTGTTCTTCTCAGTGCTGTTCTCTACCAATCCAGCCATCTGCAGGAGTTAGTGTGTGTGTGTGCTGTGTGAGTATAGCACAGCAGTAGCACACTAAACCACCTTACACTGTATCTGCCCTGTTGTCACCTAAGGCAGCCATCTGCAGGAGTTAGTGTGTTTTGTGTGCCTCCAGCACAGCACAGTATATACACCAACAGTCCATACATACATACATACATACAGTATATACCTGTCTTGTTTGTACCGCCTGTATACTGCGGTTCAGAGTATATAGGGTTTTAGGTATAGGGTTTTATTTTGGGTGCGGGGTTCCCCTTAATATCCATACAAGACCCAAAGGGCCTGGTAATGGGCTAGGGTGGGGTAGCCATGCCATTTTTCTCAAAGATTTTTATCCATATTGCCTGGACAAGACATGACAATAAAGCCGCAAGTAGTTTTAAATGGCTTATTTTTTTCCTTTACAAATGTAATTTTGTGCAGGGACAGTTCTAAACACGGGAAACACATGTCCCTTCACAGGCATACTTTAGACACCCCCCAGGTACCATATTTAAAGGAATATTTCACTTTTTTTTTTTTTTTTTTTTTTTATTATTTTTACTTTTTTTTTTTTTCACTTTATGCATCATTAAAATCACTGCTCCAGAAAAAAACGTCAGTTTTTAAAACTTCTTTTTGCATTGATACATGTCCCCTGGGGCAGGACCCGGGTCCCCAAACCTTTTTTATAACAATAACATGCATATTAGCCGTTATAATTAGCACTTTAGATTTCGAACGTTTGCGTCCATTGTAACTAATAGGGTTCTAACGCTCGTGCGAGCTTTCGGTCCGTTCGCAGGTTCTGGTGCGAACCGAACCCGGGGGTGTTCGGCTCATCCCTAGTAAGGACTAGTAGCTGTTAGAATACACAAACGGTGGCAGTATCTGATTGGGTCCAGTCTCTTGTTTGGGCAATGATTTTCCACCCAGCTCCTTCAACAAAAGTTGATTGGGCAATAGACCTTTGTTGAACCAGATTGTGCTGACAAGGGCCCCTGTGTTTTGAATTTTGATTAATTCATCAAGAATCTGACTATGTCTATGACATATTCATGTGTCAGACATAGTCTTATTCAAGTTCCTCAACCCCAACACTTGTTCATCCATGTCTTTATGAACCTTGCCTTGTGCACAGTCATGTTGGAACAGGAAGGGGCCATCCCCAAACTGTCCCCACAAAGTTGGGGACATGAAATTGTCCTAAATGTCTTGGTATACTGACACCTTTAGAGTTCTCTTCACTGGAACTAAGGAGACAAGCCCAACCCCTGAAAAACAATC
Source organism: Lithobates sylvaticus (assembly GCA_028564925.1). Lineage (NCBI taxonomy): Eukaryota > Metazoa > Chordata > Amphibia > Anura > Ranidae > Lithobates > Lithobates sylvaticus. Next base: position 169,620,250 of record CM053036.1, read on the forward strand.
CCACACCATAATGATTTTGACCAGTACACAAAGTAAGGTCCACAAAGACATGGATGAGTGATTTTGGGGTGGAGGAACTTGACTGGCCTGCACAGAGTCCTAACCTAAACCCAATAGAACACCTTTGGGATGACTTAGAGCGGAGACTGCGAGCCAGACTTTCTCGTCCACATCAGTGCCTGACCTCACAAATGCTCTTCTGGAAGAAGGGTCAAACATTCCCAAATTAAAATGTATGACAGTTATGAGTTATGTAATAACTCTTTGGAATAAAAATAAACCAATGGAAGAAAGGACCAATTATAGCCTGTGCATATTTTATTACTCCTACTATAACATACTGTATATATGTGGAGTATAAGATTCCTCATCCAACCATCCCAATATACAAATCTTTAGATCAAGAGATTGGTGAAAAAGATCAAGTTAATATAATATACAGGATATGTTTCCAATACCTAAAAGGTTTTGGACAATTCCATAACATATTGATAAAAGTATCTGTTTCACTCTCATATCTGGCACATTTTCTATTCCAATGAAAGAGCTTTTAACCGCTTCCCGACCGCCTCATGTAGATATACGTCTACAGAATGGCACGGGCAGGCAAAACCACGTACCTGTACGTGGCCCTTTAAATGCCTGCCCGTGGTTCGCACGCGCGCGCGACCCGGTCGGGAGCTCCGTGACCCCGGCCGCGGGACCAGTGGACCCGCTCGACGCTGGTGTCCTGCGATCGGGTTACGGAGCTGAAGAACGGGGAGAGGTTTGTGTAAACAAACCTCTCCCCGCGCTTCCTACTCTGCCTGTCATTGATTGTCTGTTCCCGGTCATCGGAAAGCCGATCAATGACGTCAGACGTCAGCTCCGCCCCCTAATGTAAAAAACACAACACACGCCCAGAGCCCATAACCCCTCCCCTCCCCCTAGTGGTTAACTCTTTCACTAGAACTGTCATTTATACAGGAATTAATGCATTTAAATAGCATTTATTGCTGTATAAATGACAATGTCCCAAAAATGTGTCAAAAATGTCCGATGTGTCCGCCATAATGTCGCAGTCACAATAAAAATCGCTGATCGCCGCCATTACTAGTAAAAAAAAAATATTAATAAAAATGCTATAAAACTATCCCCTATTTTGTAAACGCTATAACTTTTGCGCAAACCAATCAATAATCGCTAATTGCGATTTTTTTTACCAAAAATATGTAGAATAATACGTTTTGGCCTAAACTGAGGAAAAAAAAAAAATTTTATATATTTTTTGGGGATATTTATTATAGCAAAAAGCTAAAAATATTGCATTTTTTTCAAAATTGTCGCTCTATTTTTGTTTATAGCGCAAAAAAATAAAAACCACAGGGGCGATCAAATACCACCAAAAGAAAGCTCTATTTGTGGGAAAAAAAGGACACCAATTTTGTTTTGGAGCCATGTCGCACGACCGCGCAATTGTCAGTTAAAGCGACGCAGTGCCGAATCGCAAAAAGGGGCCTGGTCCTTTGGCTGCCAATTGGTCCGGGGCTGAAGTGGTTAAGGAGTGTGGTAAGTCCTATATATGATAAAATGTTGTATGAGTTTCTACGTTGGGGAGGGATGATACTTACAATACAGGACCTAAGACCAATCTGCTTACACCCCTCACAGAGTTTATCTCAATACACACACTGAAATCCAAAAACCTGCTGGTACTTGGAGACTTCAACCTCTGTGCAAACTCTACCCAAGACCCGATCGCGACCGCCTGCATCAGCCAACTGGAAGAACTGGGTCTCCAGCAACTGATAAAGACCCCCACACACGGGTCAGGACATACTCTGGACCTCATCTTCAACCAAAATCTGGACATCAACACAGTAGACAACATACCACTACCATGGACGGACCACCACGCCATCAAATCCAAAATCTCCACCAACACCACCCACCAAAAACAGAAACCTGCAACAACAACTCATTGGACCAGATCGCAGAAAAAACTGCACTCGGATTACTTCAAAACCATCTTATCAAACAAAATAGCAACTCTGAATTTAACCCACTCATCGGAGCAAACTCTCAGCTCCCTAAACAATGCATTACTACAATCAGCAGACTCAGTGGCTCCAAAACGCAGAACTCTCATCAAGAGGAAAAACGCAGGATGGTTCAATAGCTCGCTCACGCTACTCAAGCAAGAACGCAGAAGAGCCGAAAGAGCATGGAGAATAAATCCCACCAAGGGAAATCACACAAAATACAAAGGACTCACACAGAATTATCAGAAGGCAATCTTCAAAGCAAAAAAAGACTATTTCTCAAATACCATCTCAGCGGCCTTAAACCGCCCCCGGGAACTTTTTAAAATAGTCGCTCAGTCGATGAACCCGGCATGCTTAGAGCCCCACGCTAATGAAACCCAAGATTTCTGCAATGAATTATCAGATTTTTTCATCAATAAAATCGACAACATCAGGAAAACAATTGGTCAGAAAAAGACATCGACGGCAGTCAACCAGAGCAAAAAGTCGATATCGACACAAACATCCCACAACCACCAAAGTTTTCTCTGATCCCAATTACCACAGATACTACTAAAAACATCATCAAAAATCTCAGAGACAGCACATCCTCCATTGACATCATCCCCACAAAACTCCTGAAAGAATGCTCCGACATCCTGGCTCCCACCATAACGCACCTCATAAATCAATCGTTCAAAGAAGGGATTGTTCCAGACGCCCTCAAACAAGGCATCATCAAACCCCTGCTAAAGAAACCCAACCTCGACCCACGGGACCCCAACCATCGCAGACCGATAACAAGCTTGAACAACATCTCCAAGATTATGGAGAAAGCGGTAGTACAACAGATACAACGCCACCTGGACACACACACACTCCTGGACCCGTTACAATCAGGATTCCGCCCAGGCCATGGGACAGAAACCGCACTCCTGAAGATTTGGGATGATGCCCTCAAAGCAGCGGATGGCGGAGATTCATGTCTCCTGGTACTATTGGACCTCAGTGCAGCGTTTGATACTGTGGACCACAATACTCTACTCATCCGCCTCACAGAAGTAGCAGGAGTCACTGGCTCAGATCTGCAATGGTTCGCATCCTTCCTAGGAAATCGCTCTCAGACAGTGAAACTAGGAGGTTTCACCTCTGAAACCCGGGTAATCTCCTGTGGAGTCCCTCAAGGATCACCCTTGTCGCCAGTGCTCTTCAACATCTACATTCGCCCACTCCTCAAAATCATCAGAAGATCAGACCTCTGCTTCCACTCATACGCCAACGACACTCAATTATATTTTCGTATCACCGGACAAAAAGACCATCATCAGCAATTAGGAAAATGCCTCACTATGATAGACGACTGGATGACTACTAGCTCCCTCAAACTTAATGAATCAAAAACAGAACTTCTTATTCTACATGCAAATCATAACCCCCGAACCAAGATCCCTTGGACACCTCCTACCATCTTGGGACAGACCATCGCCCCAAGGACCAAGGCTAAGAGTCTCGGAGTCATTTTTGACTCAGAAATGTCAATGGATGCCCAAATAGGAGCAGTGGTCAGTGGTTCTCACCATCTGCTCCGCCTGCTACGCAGACTCCTCCCCTTCATTCCAAAGGAGGACAAAGCAGTGGTAGTTGGAACGATCATCAATTCTCGACTCGACTATGCTAACTCCCTTTACATAGGATTACCCCAATATCGACTTGCGCGCTTACAACTTATCCAAAACACAGCGGCAAGGCTGATAACAGGAAAAAAAACCTGGGAATCCATCTCCCCTTCCCTGAGGAACCTACATTATCTAAATGTAAGGAATCGGGTCGCATTCAAGACCCTCTGCCTCACCCACAAATGCGCACATGGAAACGCCCCGCAATACCTTCGCGAGAAAATAAAACACTACACACCGAATCGCAGTCTTCGATCGGCTAATCAAAATCTTCTCCTCATTCCTAAATCCCGCTACAAATCAAAGGGGGGACGGAGATTCGCTGTCCAAGGTTCACGGCTATGGAACGATCTACCAACCGACATTCGCATGGAAGAAAACCATCAGGCCTTCAGGAAGAAACTCAAGACCCACCTCTTCTAGAAGCTCGACAACCAAATGCCAATACAGCGCCTTGAGGCGATTCAGTTCGCATTGTAGCGCTATACAAGTTATTCATTCATTCATTCATTCATTGCTAAATATGTCTATCCATTCTCCATCAATTATGGGTCCCACATCAGATTGTTGGGTTTCCCTGTATTTAAAGTGGTGGGACACCCTGAAAACGAAAACTTGAAAAAACGTTAGTAACAATTTAAAATAAAAAATAAAAATTTTTTTTTACTTACCAGAAATGGCTGTTGCTAGGCAGATCGTCCTAATCTGCCTCCTCCAGCGCCGCGGTGATCTTCTCTCCTTCCGTCTTCAGGTGAATGGGGCGCGGTGTGTTATGGGAACTGTGTCCCACAACACACTGCGTTCCCCATTCACAAATAAGACTCGCGCATGCGCAGTAGGCCGCGCGCTGACTCGCGCATGCGCAGTAGGAAACGGGAAGCCGTTTCCCTTACTGAGGATGGCGGTGCTGGATCCGGATCGCCGAGGGACATCTCGGCCTCCACGAACGACATCGCGGGTGCCCTGGGAGGGTAAGTGTACTTATTAAAAGTCAGCAGCGACTTTTTTTTTTAGCTGCTGACTTTTAAAAATTTATTTTTTAAGGTGAAACACCGCTTTAAGGGTCATACTACTCGAGGAACCCAATGATAAGATTTATAAATTGTTGAGATTTGACCCTGTTTAGAGACAGAGGAAAGCACCTGATTAAGTATAACAGGGTCAAATAGGGACCAAGACACTAACCTTGGATTGAACCAATATATTATGATGCAGTTGTAGGCTTTGAAAAAGCAATTGTTTTGGATGGTCTTAAAGTGGTTGTAAACCCACAACAAAAAAAATCCTGCAAGACAAAGGCATAATGAGCTAGTCTGCATAGCATACCAGCTCATTATGAATTACTTACCTTAGATCGAAGCCCCTGCTGTGGTCCTCATACACTGCTCAGGCCGGTGACATAATTTCCAAAGTTACCTAGGGGTATCGCGGGCGGTGATTGGTCGGATCCGCGATGATGGCATTCCTGCGCATGAGTATGGGAGCCGCCGGTAATGGCATACTAGCTGAAGCAAGGGCGCGGACATGCCATTGCTTCAGTGCGCATGTGACAATGGCATCGGCACATGCTGATACAGGGGATATCTCCTTAACCGTGCAGGTTTAGGAGATAACTGGGATAGGTAAAGGTAAGCCTTATTATAGGCTTACTTGTAGTAAAAAAGTGGTTGTAAGCACCTGGGCATTATACAGCTGTGATATATAAAGAAGGCCATGTGAAGTCCAGACATCAAAACCCTCCAATTTCATGAGTTCAGGATAGTTATTTTGTATTGTTCGTAAGAACGTATAGGCGATGTGGCCCATAAATTGAAAATGGGTTTCAATTCTACTCCACAGTTTATCAAGCATATTCAGCATAGGAGAGTCCTTATTTTTGCGGGAAACTACTTAAAACAAGTGATTAATTGGTCTTTGGGAAATATATTTGATAACAAATTCCCTATAGGATCATGGTTGCATAGTAATATAGTTAGTTAGTAGTATAGTTAGTCAGGTTGAAAAAAGACAAACGTCCATCTAGTTCAACCCCAAAAAAATAATAATAATGCAATCCCATATACACAATCCTTCACCCACAGTTGATCCAGAGGAAGGCAAAAAAACAGCAAAGCATTCTCCAATTTGCAACAGCAGGGGAAAAATTTACTTCCCCAGAGACAATCGGATTTTGCCTTTACCTATATATGTTAGTATCCAGTTATATTCTGCACTTATGTATTTATTAAAGAATCCAGGCCTTTTGACAGGGGCACAATGTACCTGTTACCAATTCACATGGGGGGAGGCCGGGATCTGGGGGTCCCCTTGTTAAATGGGGCTTCCAGATTCTGATAAGCCTCCCACCCACAGACCCCAACAACCACCAGGCAAGGGTTGTGGGGATGAGGCCCTTGTCCCCATCAACATGGTGACAAGATGCTTTGGGGGGCTACTCCAAAGGACACTCCCCATGTTGAGGGCATGTGGCCTGGTACGGTTCAGGAGGGGGGGCGCTCTCTCATCCCCTCTCTTTTCCTGTGGCCTGCCAGGTTGCATGCTTGGATAAGGGTCTAGTATGGATTTTGGGGGGGACCCCTACGCCATTTTTTTTTATTTTGGCTCAGCGTTCTCCTTAATATTCATACCAGACCCAAATGGCCTGGTAATGGACTAGGGGTGATGATATTTTTTTCAATGAGTTTTATCCATATTGCCAAGACCCAACAATTCATTACAGCTGCGATCAGTTTTAAATGACTTTTTTTTCCTTTAGAAATGTCATTTTTCTGTGGTACTGTTCTAAACACGGGAAACTGTGCCACTTTACAGGCATACCATAGACACCCCCCAGAAACAATATTTAAAGGAATATAACATTTTTATTGTTTCACTTTAAGTATTATTATAATCACTGCTCCCGAAAAAACTGCAGTTTTTTAAAACTTTTTTGCATTGATACATGGGGCAGGACCCGGGTCCTCAAACACTTTTTATGACAATAACTTGAATATAAGCCTTTAAAATTAGCACTTTAGATTTTTCACGTTTGTGTCCTATATAATTTAACGTGTTTGTCCGAATTTTTTGCCTGTTCGCAAGTTCTGGGGGGGGGGGGGGGGGGGGGGGTGTTCGGCTCATCCTTACTTAAAAATACAGGTATGTGTTAGAAATTGAAAGACCTCCAGCCTCCTTAAGGTATTGTTGGATTCCTAATTTTTTTTTGAGAGATGATTTTTTTTTTCATATTAACGTGCAGAAAATAGTATAACATTTCTTAAAAATATGAAGTGGGAGCTATAAAGGAGCATTATGCAGTACATAAAATAATTTTGATTAGATTCACTTGTACTACTACTGAGAACGGTAGTTTGTACCAGCTTGCAGTTAAGTTTAAATTTAGAAAGTAAGGTAAGAAGGTTTAAAGAAACATACTTCAAAAATGTGGGTGTATTGTAATGCCAAGGTAAACAAAATAATCTACTATTCTAATGTGAGACGCAATGAGTTTGCAAGCTAAGATCTATTGGTAGTACGTGAGTTGAGCATTTAAAGTGGAGCTATAATCACCAACTTTCCAGCGATGCGATGTCCCAGACATCTTGAATTCTTCAGCCCGATAGCTTACAGGTTTTGACCCTTGACCATTTTCATTGGCCAGGCTGTGATGATTTCACTGCCACACATGCGCAGGAGTTCAGTCATTTCAGCATTGCTGAAATTGTGCACTGAGCTGCTCTTAAGCAGCTCAGTGTACAGTGCAAATAGGCAGACAAGCAGCTTTTAATGCAGAAGAAACATTTTATGTCTCTAAAAGTCCTGCCTGTTTGTTAATCATCTTTGATGGTTGGAAAATAAAGTGTTTGCATAATAAATGAGCATTTATGTCACAGTATACACATTTCCTCCCTAAATGGGTGTAATCTTAGTTTATTTTATGAAATCAGTGGTGAAAAAAATGTTAGTAACCAAACAAATTCTCATTCTGTATACTTTATATCCAATTTAATAAGAACTTGTATCTTTTGCAGTTGGAAATCATGGTTGCTCACAAACACATCACATATTAGGGATACGTTGAGGTTCCTCTATTTGTTAAGTGAAATGCAGTCATGAGGAAAGGATAGAACCAGATAACTCCTCCTATGTTCCTATTCGATGACACTGAAATTCAGACATGTCATGCAAGACTGTAGCCAGAGAAGAGAGCATACGTGCCCTATAAAGGCAAGTCAAACCAATAAGCCACATACTTGTTAGATTATTTTAGGATTAGCCTTTCAAGCTTTACCTTATGCGCATTTACCTCATGCGCAAGTAAAAGGGTCTTTGTCCAAGGACTTTGGATTTATGTTGATGGCCAAATGCATGTTGCTTTCAGGTTTATTTTGCACACTGATTTAACATGAGTTTGAAAGGCTTCTATGATCATTCAGCATTCACTGATAGGTGCATTTGACCTTTTGCCATCAAATTGATTTGTATGGTAAGAGAAGCTTTTATGAAGCTGTTATGATGAAAACAAAAGACCATAAACACAGGCTACTATGTCTGTGATTCTCCAGGGTTCTACTGATAATTGGTTGGGTGGCTGAATTGCTCTGTAGCAAACTACCTTCCAAACCATCATTACAGTCAATAACATCTTTGGTAAAGGATAGGCTATCGTCCTCTTGTTTTATTCATCCCTCATCTCTTGGGACTGCCTCTTACTGCATTTCTGAATAATGTTGGTACTTTCATGCTGAACTTAGGACCTAAAGCTTTCTATTAGGGTTGCACAGATATCACTTTTTTAAGACCAAGTACAAGTACCAATACTTTTTTAATGTCATGTGACAGTGGCACTAATATGAAGCACTGATGGGTACTGATAGGTGGCACTGATGAGGCGTGGACTGTGCCAGTAGATTTTATTTTATTTTTTTATTTTTATTTTTACAATTTATTTATTTATTTATTTTTACAATGCCTTCTTGGAGTGGACGGTGTCAGTGTTTTATTTATTTTTTTCAATTTAACCTTTTAAATATTTTTTATTACAATTATTTATTTATTTATTTATTTTTTATTAGCCCTGTTGGGGGGCATTGGTGGATTCCCCACTCCCTTTCTCTGCAGCCTCAGCTGCACTGAAGATGAATGGACAGGAGACAGAGGCTTCTGTACATTCATAAACTGAGACATTGCAAACACAGTTTACTATGCTCAGTTATGAATGGAATGATCACTGACTCTGTTCATTCAGAAAAAAGGAGACGGTAAATTACAGAGTTACCGGCTCCTTCCTCCACTCTCCATCCTGACAGATCTATGACAGGGGGGACTGGAGGAGAACAGAGGGGGCGAAGGAGCACAGAGGGGGCAGAGGAGCATAGAGGAGGACACGGAGGGGGAAAACAGAGGGAGACTGAAGTTGCACAGAGAATGGCATGGAGGGGGAGGACAGAGGAGGACCAGAGCAGACTGACACAGGGGACAGTCAGGATGATTGGTGTGGGCAGTTACAAGCACCAATCTCCCTGTATACCTTTTAATAAAGCAGCTGACAGCCATGGGAGGGAGGGAGGAGAAGCGTCTGTCAGCTGCTTTATTAAAAAGTATACAGGGAGATTGGTGCTTGTAACTGCCCGCACAGATCATCTGTGAGGCTGCCCGCCCCCCTGCTATTCTGAGGATGCAGGTATTGGGTCAAGTATTGGAGCATTTGCACAAGTACAAGTACTCATGCAAATGTTTGGTATCAGCACCGATATCGATACTAGTATCGGTGCAACCCTACTTTCTATATATCATAATGTAACACATTTGCACTTCCTGCCGCTGAGTATGCAAGAACTGCCTGAGGAATGGATTGCGCTTCCAATGAAGTGATTCCCTGAGCCAATAAATACCCCCTCTATCAAAACTGGTGTCTATAGAACAGTTTGCAAAGGGGGCACCATCAAGTACTGAGGATGGTATGTGCCAAGTGTACTTAGCTGTCTGGGTTATTTTATACCTAGGTTTTTTTCCACTAATTGTCTGGCAGGACTATACTAGTTTGTTTACCTAACATCTAGATTGAAGTGGAACATGCCATGTAACATTTAACTAATAACATTAGCACAGCAAACAGCTGAAGTAATGATTTTTGCGAGTGCTTCTCTTCTGCTGCCGACAGTCCAGTAAATAACCATGTAAAATGCTGGCAGGGGAGAAGTTCACATATACAATGCGGAGAACAAATAGCAAATTTGTGCAAATATTTTCCTGCGTGTCTGCATTTTTTGTCGTTTGTAAATAACCAGTTTAGTGTGTTTAAACTATTGTGCCTACCTGGGAAAATTAATGGGTATGTTCTCCCTGAAATAACTATCATTATTAATTGTTTTATCCATGCTGCATGAGAATAATTACTTTATAGGGTTTAATAACAGACAGTGTTATTTGAACTGCTCAACAAATTAGACACCACAAATAGTAATGGGTACTCCCTAGCAGAGGCAATTTAATTTTCCTTATTCAATCACAGCTGTCAAGGCAAAACAAACAACACATTTACACTCAAACACAACATTTTTTCTTGCTATAGGCTGATGAAATTAGGTGTTTGTAAGAATTTATCTTAAAAATCTGTGTAAAAGTAGGCCTGCTAATGCCAATATGCACTGATCGGAATACAGTAGATGCTAAATATTTACGGTGGTGTACAGCATAGTCACTGGATTATAATGCATTGCCTAAATTAGGGATAATAGGATGTAATCTACTGCTGTCGTACCTGCCATGCACTGGAATCTCCAGACTTCACCTGGTATCAATGGCATCAACCACAAAGCAAGTGTAGTATAATTTGTTATACATGTTCTACCGTAATCTTGATTTGAACTGAATCAAGTCAAATGTTAATGCTTATATTTGAAGTGAAATTAATGCAAGTCAAAGCAAATAACAGCTGCTACTGTTCATGATAAATGAACTTAAAGTAAATGACCAATTTTCAGTAGTTTCCTCATTTATAACACATTGGGAAATGTGAAAATAAAAAGTTATAAGTGATGGCACCATAAACAATATACAATAATGAGTGCAGCTGCCCCTTTAAGAGTGGACAAACCACTCACAGTAAGTGTAACTCATATACAACTTATAACACATAATAATAAATCCATATATAATATCCAATAGTGAAAAATATATATGCTGTAAATATTTACAACTAAAGTCCAAATAGTTTTCTTCAATGTAAATGTCAATTTCTTCAATGTAAATTCATAAAGTCCAATCACCAATCCAATCATCAGTCCAATATTGTATTGTATTGTAATACAAGAAAATTGTAATACAGTAAATAAAGGAATTACAAAAATAAATGCTGTCATTACATATATTAAGTGCATCTTTCTTGATAATGGTTAATTAACTAGTAAATCCAAACTGTCTGCCAGTAAACAAATAAGTATTGTTGACTTATTATACATTCTAGCATGCTTTAGGGCTTTAAAGGATGATTTTTTTTTTCTGCCTTTGAAGTGTGCAGTAAATCTGCAGATTTTTTTTTCTTTAACTGTGTAGCTTGTTCTGAGGTCTAAAGTTTGACATAATCTATGTTCCCCTGTACGGTGGTGTTCTGATTAAGATCCATTCATTGTGCATGTTGCTACCAAACACATGCATTTGAGCAGCACTGCACAGGAATACAAAAAAGCATGCAATGCAAAATAAAGCTGTTTACTCAAGTCCTTAGGTCCATGTCAGAATAGTTATCCTGTCACTAGTGTCAACTCACCAGTGACAGGATTGCAAGAAGATGAAATAAAACCACTCAACTGCTTTTGTTGCATTGTTATCCTGTTGGACTCACTGACAAAGGGATTCTACAACATTTTGGCTGTAGGGATAGGTAAGTATTCTATATAGTGATTCTGTTACTGGCAAATTACCAAAGGACTGCTAGCCTGGCAAAGCCCTTAGGCTCATCTCAATGTGTTATCTTCCATTATGATCACTATATTCAGCCATGTGACTGTTATTTTCAGCTATCATTGGCTGTCATTGCTAAATAACAGTAATTTTGTCAAATTACATGTTATAGCTTACTTTTAATAGTCTTAATTGTGCCCTGTCATAAGTGTTTATTTGTATAAAAATGGATTTATACAAATGCTTAAAATAGATGTGAACATACAAGTTTATAGACACATTTTAATACATTTATAACTAGGCAGGCACCACAATTGCTTTGAGTACTTTCATAAATGACATGTCTTAACTTTTTACATAGTTAAAATGTTCTTTCATTTAAGCATGCATCTATTTTTTCTGATGGTGGGGGTTTCAGGACACTGTGCAGACACACAGTGTGCATGTACTGTATGTTTAGCCTGAGGTAAAATGCAGGTTGTGCTTGAGCAGGGGTGTGTTCAAGAGGCAGGTTGTAATTTGGAGGGTGCACAGTATGTGCCAGAGGCACACTGTGATTGGTCAGGGGGTATGGTGGCTGAACAAACTACCTAATACTGGCATTATGTATGCACAGCGCCCTGTTCCTCTGAATGGAGGGCCAAAGTATGAAAGCTAACCACAGTAACACAGATCAGCTTCTGTGTTTTGTGTGGTCAGTTTAGAACAAGGATGAAAGGTGACTGACCAGATCACCAGGTACTTCAGATGAAAATAGTACATGAAAATGTTAGAGACTATGAGAAAAAAAATATTTAGGGTAATACCCTTTAACAATATATATAAAACAGTTTAAACATTCCTAAAGGTAAGAATTAAATTCACTATGCAAGCAAAGAACCACACCATTCTCTTTACTCTGATATTTGAAAAGTATCTATAAACCATTTGGGGGGGGGGGGCAAAAAAAACGTGCATTCCTAAGGCCACCTTGTACCTCCAGAAGGTACAAGGAGGCTTAGGTCTCCTGAACATAACCGCTCACGTATTACGTGCTGAGCTAGAAGCCCAGTTAGCTAGATATCATGCAGTGCAAGAAACCTCTTTGTGGGTCACCTTGGAATCTGTGGACTGTGATCCATTATCCATGGCCAATCTTTTTATTTAACAACCTTATTAACCATATTATCAGATATTTTCTGGCCACCTGGGACAAATTTAAGACAACATATGGTATCCAATCCTCTCATATACCACTTCTATCTTTCCTCCGGAACCCTTCCTTCTATCCAGCATGGAGCTCCCCTGATTCCGTTAGACCCTGGGTAGCTGCTAATCTAATAAGACTTCAAAAGATTTCTACCCCTACTTTGTTCAAAGCCTTTTCTGAGCTTTGTGAGAATCATGGTCTTCTGACCTTAGAACTATTTAGATACTTCCAAAATAAAAAATGTTATGCCCCATACATTGCTAACAATTCCCAACGTACCCACCTGTCAGGACTTGAACTGATTAGCAATTGGGATCCTCAGTCCTCACAAGCTAGGGATGATTTCAACCCTTTATGCTCAGATGCTCACTAAACCTGATTCCACCTCTCCCTTTTATGTTGCCAAATGGGAGTCTGACCTTAGTGTTTTTTTTTGGAGGCTGTAATATGGAAAGAAATATGGCGAGCTACAAAATCTTGTTCACCAAATACTGTGGCCCTGGTAATTAGCTATAAAGTACTTACCCGCTGGTACTTTGTCCCTGCCAGGATTTCAAAACACTGTATGTTCCTGGGTACTCACCAACATGCTTTTGGGGCTGTGGTGCTCTTGGCACTCATTTTCACATTTTATGAGATTGCCCACTGGCTCAGGAATTCTGGAAATCCATATTTAACGTGCTTTCCAGAATCTTTGACATTGCATGAATTCCTGATCCTTCTGTAGCTCTACTAAATTCAAAACCTGCTAATATATCAACAATTTGCTATTTCAGATAGCTACAGCTGTAAAAAAAAAACATTGTGAAGGGCTGGAAGTTCACAGCTCTAATCTTGGTGGAAACAAACACAGAATAAATCAGGCAATGATCCACGCCAAAATGGAAGCAATCCATTCATATAAAGCTCAGTTTGAATGCTTATGGCACACCTGGGTAACACACTACCTGCCTTCGGATTGACTCCTTACTGTTGCCTTGGTGATTGATTATTTTACCCTGTCAACATTACCAGTGTGCTTTGGGAGCCACAATGCTCCCGGGGGCTCTCCTCTTCTTTTGCTGCTCCTTCTTTCCCTTTCCTATCTCTATACATCTCTCCTTCTTTCCTCTATCTAATTTCTTGGCTTTTTTTTCCCACCCGTACCCTCTTTTTTAAGTTTTGAGCCTGTTCGACCGCATGTGATTTCCTTTTAGCCAGACATTGCATAATGTTAACCAAATCCACTACTTTATGATCTAGTGATATCTAGGTACTTCCTATGCGGTGTTCTTAGATTATTAGAGGCTTTGATGTGCTTTTTCTCTTGCTCTGAGGCCTAACGGCCCCATACACTGTTTGCATAAAAACTGTGATGTCAATTTTTAATTTTTTTTGCGACTTCTTTACTTTTGTCATTGAACCCCTGCTCCTGTCAGGAGCTAATCTTTAATTATTTGTAATGCTTTACCCATCAGACTTGTAACCATGACTGGTGCCTGGCATCAGCTTAACTTGTTTACCCTTGACTCAGATGCTGTGTCTGAACATGTTTGTGTTGGCTTATCATGTTCTATGCATTCAATAAACTGTTTAATAAAATGTTTAAGGTGCATAAAAGAAAGGGCTAGCAAAGCTCCCCAGTGTCAATAGTTTGCAGCCCAGAGTCACAGTAGCATGTGAATGAATAATATCAATGAACACAAAACAACAGAGTAATAGTAAAATGGTATTTAAAAAAATATTGATTTCCCTTTCATTGTTTTATGAATATGCAAAAAAAAATGTGTAATATGTGTACATTCTAAACTAAGAACACAATAAAAAAATGTTAACTTAAAGTTTATGTTAGACTGCATATAGGGGGAAAATGACCTATAATAATACATTTTTTTTTTATTTGCAGGTGCAAGGAGGGCTACCAAGGTGTGCGTTGTGACCAGTTCCTGCCAAAAACTGATTCAGTGTTATCAGACCCAAGTAGGTGCATCATTTTGATACAGTTCTTTGCATACAATGAAGATATAAGCAAATGCCATCAATGTTTCAGAAGCAAAGTAAAATAAGAAATTTCCTTTTTGTTATTAATATTTTGGATAGAACAGGGAATGGTTAAAACTTCTGTTAATGTTTTTTTTTTGCCATCTCCTATTGAAGAAATTTAACTTCACCTCCTGTCTGGCTGACACACCAGAAAAATAGGGGAAACCTCTCCAGAAGGAGTAGAGATGGAGGAAATCTCCCAAGGGAGTTAAATCCCTTCTTTTATAGTCTCTACATGAATAAATGTCCTCATTGGAAGTCTTCTCAATTGATGTTCTTGTTCAATTGATGTTGTGACAACTCAATAGTTTGGATTTTCGCTGACTTTCAAGCTCTGATGCCAAGAAAAAACGAGAGGGTAAATCTCCTTAGCAGATACACAGACGATAATAAAAACCTGCAGAAGGTCTAACTCCTCACCACGCTATGAAAAAAAAAAAAAAAGATCTGGCTATAGATACACTTTACCATTTGTCAAATTTTTCAGATGGTTTGTACTTACCTAATCTTATCTTTATTTCTATGATCAATGAACAATTTTAGAATGTATTTCTGGAAAACCTGTTGCCATACAAAAGGTATAGGAGTAAAAAATTAAATAAATAGACGCAAACAAATTGAATGTGATTTAGCTTAGTGTTCTTTAATGATATACCTTCTCTGCTTAGAATAGAAAACAGGAAGTTAAAATGTGTCTTCATATATCAAGGTTCACATGATTCTTGATTATGTATCAGTGCTTTCATTTTCAGTGGGCAATGTATTTAGTGATCATCAGGGGAGGTATACCAATCTGTTCAGATAAGGCAGCTTTTTTATTTGAGGTGAACACATGCTGGTTACATGACTCCCAGCGTCTGTTCACCTCAAATAAAGAAACACATTTTAACAGATTGATACGTCTCTGCTGATTCATACAGAAATATCCACATGTTCTCACTTCTACTATGCCACCAGAATACTCTGTGTCCTTTGGAGAATCAGGGGATTATACATGTTTAATCCTAGTTACAAATAAAATAATAGAAGTTCGGTTGCTGCACCCATGCCTCTGGTTTTTCATGTATTAAAAGAAAACCTATCCCTTAGTTTAACTGTGATCAGGGAAGTTAAATATATTAAGATGATCACAAATCACATATTTTTGTTTTTTTAATCTGTTAGATCAGAAAAATGAATTCATAACTAAGCAGTGCAAACTAAGCACTTAATTTATTTTATATCTGGTCAGGGCCAGATTGGTAAATTTAGCTGAATAAATAGATCAAATTTAGGAAAACTAAATGGATATCAACATTTTATGAAACATTCTGCAAGATGCATAGTGTAAGCTACATTAGGACCTGCCTTACTAAGGTTCAAAGTATAATTTTTCTACGATGATTACACACGCACATAGACAGTGTAACTTCTTCAGAAGACAACTATCCCACTGATGTTTACTGAAGTATTCCATGCACAAACTGATCAATCTGTCCCACAATTCCAAACTAGTTTCACGCCATCTGGAGCCTATTTGTAGCTTTGGCTGGAGTGAAACCCTTAAGTGCTTATGGGACAGGTGGATTGGCTTGAATAATTGAAAAAACATATATGTGTTTTTAGCGGATCCTAAGTGATTAGGACTTCCACCTATCAGCACTAGGATCATCGGTTCGAATCCTAACCGTGTCACTACCTGCCTGGAGTTTGCATGTTCTCCCTGTTCCTGTGTGGGTTTCCTTCGGGTACACCAGTTTCTTCCCATGCTTCAAAGACATGCTAGTAGGCTGATTGGCTCCTGTCTAAATTGGCCCTAGTATGTGTGTGTAAGAATATGAGTTAGGGACCTTAGATTGTAAGCTCCTTGAGGGCAGGAACTGATATGAATGCACAATATATTTGTAAAGCGCTGCGTAAATTGACAGCACTATACACAGTAAGTACCTGTATTAATAATAATAATGGAGAGCAGCTTCCTTTCTTTTGTGCTTGGAAGTGGACTTTATGGAGTGGCCAGTGATCTCTGGAATAATGCACCCGTTGGAAGCATAAAATGGTTGTAAGCCTGCGGTGGACTGGACATTTTGCTGTATATGGGTATCTCACTGATATGTTTGAAATGTACAGGATTTAACAAAAGTGAGTACACCCCTCACATTTTTGTATATATTTCATTATATCTTTTAATGTGACAACACTGAAGAAATCACACTTTGCTACAATTTAAAGTAATGAGTGTACAGCTTGTATAACAGTGTAAATGTATTGTCCCCTCAAAATAACTCAACACACAGCCATTAATGTCTAAACCGCTGGCAACAAAAGTGAGTACACTCCTAAGTGAAAATGTCCAAATTGGGCCCAAAGTGTCAAGATTTTGTGTGGCTGACATTATTTTCCAGCACTGCTTTAACTCTCTCACCAGAGCTTCACAGGTTGCAACTCGAGTTCTCTTCCACTCCTCCATGATGATATCATGGAGCTGGTGGATGTTAGAGACCTTGCGCTCCTCCACCTTCCATTTGAGGATGCCCCACAGATGCTCAATAAGGTTTAGGTCTGGAGACATGCTTGGCCAGTCCATCACCTTCTTTAGCAAGGCAGTGGTCGCTTTGGAGGTGTGTTTGGGGTCGTCATCATGTTGGAATACTGCCCTGTGACCCAGTCTCCAAAACAGAGGGGATCATGCTCTGCTTCAGTATGTCACAGTACATGTTTGCGTTCATGGTTCCCTCAATGAACTGTAACTCCCCAGTGCCGGCAGCACTCATGCAGCTCCAGATTATGACACTCCAACCACCATGCTTGACTGTAGGCTAGACACACTTGTCTTTGTACTTCCCACCTGGTTGACCCCACAGACGATTGACACGATCTAAACCAAATAAGTTTATCTTGGTCTCATCAGACCACAGGACATGGTTCCAGTAATCCATGTCCTTAGTCGCCTGTCTTCAGCAAACTGTTTGCAGGCTTTCTTGTGAATCATCTTTAGAAGAGGCTTCCTTCTGGGATGACAGCCATGCAAACCAATTTGATGCAGTTTGCGGCATATGGTCTGAGCACTGACAGGCTGACCCCCAACCCCTTCAACCTCTGCAGCAATGCTGGCAGCATTCATGCGTCTATTTCCCAAAAGACAACCTCTGTATATGACACTGAGTATGTGCACTCAACGTCACATGACATCGGGGAGGGCAAATGGAAATTTTTACCTAGGGGTGTACTCACTTTTGTTGCCAGTGGTTTAGACATTAATGGCTGTGTGTTGTGTTTACACTGTTATACAAGCTGTACACTCACTACATTGTAGCAAAGTGTAATTTCTTCAGTGTAGTTACATGAAAAGATATAATAAAATACCGTATTTATCGGCGTATAATACGCACTTTTTTACCCTGAAAACAGAGGGTAAACTGTGCCTGCGTGTTATATGCCGATATCTGTTTTTTTTTCACGGGGGGGGGGTGAGGATCGGGCGGTCCGTCCGCCTCTCCTGGCCGTGAGACAGCGCTGCCAGGACAACTTCAGATAACTTTAATGCCGGCCGCCTCCCACACAACCTCCCCCATGCCATTGTATGGCAATTCAAACCCCTCCACCAACGCCGATCTCCTCCTCCCGCTTTGCCCCCTTCCTCGAGTGAACCTTGTGATTGGAGGAGGAGAGCGGCATTGGTGGAGGGGTTTGAATTGCCATACAATGGCATGGGGGAGGTTGTGTGGGATGCGGCCGGCATTAACCTTATCTGAAGTTGTCTTGGCAGCGCTGTCTCACGGCCAGGAGAGGCGGACGGACCGCCCGATCTCCTCCTCCCGCTCCGCCCTCTTCCTCGAGTGTAGCATGTGATTGGAGGAGGAGAGCGGTCATGTGACCGTCCATGATTCAGAGCAGATATTTCACATGACCGGGTCCACGGCGCCAATGGAGAATTTTAAAAGATCCACACATGACACAGGAGGGGCGGCGCACGAGAAGGGGCCGGCAGCGATGGCAATGCAGGTATTCAATAGCTCCAATCCGACTTGGGGGTCTCCTAGGAGTGCAGAGGAGGAGGGGGGCTTTATAATGAAAGGAGCCTGTTTACCATGCAGGGGGCTCGGTGTGTCATCCAGGGGGCTCAGTGTACCATGTGGGGGCTCAGTGTACCATGTGGGGGCTAAGTGTACCATGCAGGGGGCTCAGTGTGTTATGCAGTGGGTCTGTGTGTTATGCAGTGGGCTCAGTGTCTCATGCGGGGGTCTGTGTGTTATGCAGGGGGCTCAGGGGTCTGTGGAATGTTTTTTTCCTGAAACTTCCCTCTTAAAGTTAAGGTGCGTGTTATACGTCGGTGCGTGTTATACGTCGGTGCGTGTTATACGCCGATAAATACAGTAGTTACAAAAATGACATTAGAGGAATGTGACAAACATGTTTAAAGCTAATGGTACTGTAAATATTTTTTTTTTCTAAAAGGTTCCCTCACACACTTGTGCCCATTCTTTGCTGAAGTCTACCTGATGTAATTTTCATTACAAATTTCTTCTCATCAGAAAATGCTGCTGCTACAAAAACTAGCATGCATCATTTTCAGATCAATTATAAGTTAAAGAAGTGATGGCTACATGAAGAAGTACCAAAATAATAAAGATGGGGTACTTGCTTCTTTTTTCTTTTTTTTTGTGCACCACTGGTGACAGCCAGTGGCGGCTGAAGCTCAACATTTTTGGGGGGTGCAAACAAACTGAAAAGATCTAAAAAATACTAAAAAAAAAACATCAATTGCAACCTCATCATACCATCAGTTGCAGTCACTGTGCCCATAAAATGCAGCCACTGTGCCCATCAAATGGAGGGATAAAGAAGGCTATTATCAGCAAGGTGGTCGCTCAGTTGGTTGTAGATCAAATGCAGCCTGTGCCCATCATATGCAGCCTCTTTGCCCATCATATGCAGCCTCTGTGCCCATCAGATGCAGCCTCCGTGCCCATCATATGCAGCCTGCGCCCATTATATGCAGCCTGTGCACATCATATGCAGCCTGGGCCCATCATATGCAGCCTCTGTGCCTATAATATGCAACTTCTGTGTCAATCATATGCAGCCACTGTGCCCACCCCCCCACTTGCCTGTTTGCCATATGATCAGCATTTACCCCATCCTGGTTGCAGGTCAGGCAGCGGGTGACAGCGACGAGCTGTGAGACATGCAGCGTGTCAGGCGACGGCTGCTGCATCCTCCATGGTTCTCTGTCCTCCCGTGCATCTCTTCTTCTGTTCCGTTAGGTGTCCAATCAGAACGCTTGTGCCTTCAGCCATTAGACCCATGCCTCCTGATTGGCTGGGAGGCGGTTTAGTGTTAGAAAAGTAAATTTGCATTTGCTTTTCTAACACACCTGGGTGGACTGCAAGCGCAAGGGGGTGACTACAGTGGCCATGGATAGATTCATGCTATGCATGAATCTATCCACTTTACATAGGGGAGGTGGCATGACCAAGATGGCGGTGCCTGTGCGCCCTTAATGGACGCACCGCCACTGGTGACAGCTTTATTTTTCCCTCTGATTGATAGATTCTCACATGCTAAAGTTGTGAGTACTTTAAAATTAGTGAAAATAGGAAATTAAAGTGCTGTAACCAGCGGCAACCAGAAAAAAAGCTTCCATAACCTTTGAACAATAGGTCTAAGGATATATAACTGTGGGAGAGATATACTAAAACTGGTTCACTCTGGTGCAGCTGTGCATGGTAGCCAATCTGCTTCTAAGTATAGCTTGTTTGGCAATAAAACCTGGAAGCTGATTGGTTTCTATAAAGAGCTGCTTTCATACACTATTTTCAATAGAATAAATTATACTATCATCTTGTCTTGTGTAGTAACCACTGTGTACTTTGACATGTTGCTTGGCTCCAACTGCCAGTTTTTACAATAGTTTTATTTTTTCGTATATAATAGAAGGACTTGAAATAGTGTTGTATGGTGATATGAAATGTCACGTTTTCCTCTTTTGTCAAAGATTCCCTCTTTTTTTGCAATTTTGTTATGGAACTTATTCACAATGAAAATCTATCTAATCTATCTATCTATCTATCTATCTATCTATCTATCTATCTATCTATCTATCTATCTATCTATCTATCTATCTATCTGTCAGTTTTATATAGTACTTGTAAACCCTCCTTTCATATACCTAGTGAAGTAAAAGACCTCAGGTGATGCACAGAGATGATTGGAAAGATGGGACACACACCTTAATACAGTACACGATGACAGGCTGTGTGGTGGAGCTCCTCCGGTCACCGTTTTTATATCTTAGTGTCAGAAAAACCTGCCAGAAGTGACTCATGCAGATATCAGAGGAACAAGGCAGCACACAGAAATGACACGTAGTGCTCTTTATTGAGGCAAGTACACACTATAGAGGCATATGCTTTGTTCATATTTAACATCAGAGGTTTACAACCACTTTAATGCCCTGTACACACAAAAGGATTTTCCGACAACAAAATCCATGGGATTTTTTCCGACGGATGTTGGCTCAAACTTGTCTTGCATACACACGGTCACACAAAGTTGGTCGGAAATTACGAACGTCAAGAACGCGGTGACATACAACACGTAAGACGAGCCAAGAAAAATTCAGTTCAATAGCCAGTGCTGCTCTTCTGCTTGATTCTGAGCATGTGTGGCACTTTGTGCGTCGGAATTGTGTACACACGTTTGGAATTTTCCGACAACGGATTTTGTTGTCGGAAAATTTAAGAAACAGATCTCAAATTCTGTGTGATGGAAATTCCTATAAAAAATGTGTGATGGAGCCTACACACGCTCGGAATATCCGACAACAAGGTCCTATCACACATTTTCCATCGGAAAATCCTATCGTGTGTACAGGGCATTAGTCTTATAAATTCTTTACAGCCCATGGAGCCCATTTCAAACTATTGTCGCCAACATTCAATACACAACAATAAAAAAGCTTGTACATTAAGTTACTTGTACATGGACCTGTTATGGCAACCAAATCAATGTTCATTTCTAAATACAAAATGTCCAATATGTAGAAATTCCCTTATTTTTCATAGGCCTACAGCTCAAGTGTCTATTAAGAAGCATATATATTTGCAAATCAAATCGTTAATATAGAGAGACCCCCTCTCAAAAATATATAAGTAGCTTTTTGACCATCTCAAGCATTTGAGATCTTGTTACCAGGTACCATGTATTTGAAGCTGAATGGAGTCAACCATCAAAAGGGGATTATAATGATACACTCAATGCATTCGATAGTCATAGTTCAGATCCATTGAAAGCTGGGTTAATTCCAACAAAGCTCTAGGATAAAACATATCAACAGGACAGCCACCTGTTGAATTACTTGACTCACTCGACTGTATTCTTAATGTTTTTATGGCAAGTCCCCTCTGCTTCTATCATTATCTATTGGGACCATTTTGGATGCTTATTGCAATGCAATACGATGGGTGGTGTTTCCTCATTATGAGTAAGATCAACCAACAGCCATATTTTTGCATCTTATGCCTGTATGTAGGGATTATTCAAAGTATGTATCACCTACCAAAACTGTGCACACCCCCATTTGCTACACCCGTTCTGTTTTTCGGACTCATACCACATCTGGATGTGTCAAAGTGATGTTTGCGCATTAAACATTATATAGGATGCAAACGTCTTGATATACAGTATGCTATTAGGTTTCAAGTATGCAGGATGCATTATTCATGAGTTACTCAATATTATTATTATTAGCTGTGTCCTTGTTGAGCCAAGCAAAATGGTATTTGGTATTGGTTGTTGCATTTAGTTACGGCTACAATGTAAATACCAAAATAAATAGTGCAATTATACAGGCTGGTCAGCCCTACATTTTTTCTAGAATGGTAATTGTAAACTACAGTGTATTTACCTTCTGTACAATACTTTGTCTTTTTAAGTCAAGTCTATCCTCAAGTGTATAGGTCATTATTGGATGCCAATGTTTGACTGAATAGTTGATAATGACCGATAATTGTGTTTACATTAGCTTTAACAGAACCCCAAAGATGTGCACACTGCTTACAGATTCAGAAAATACTTTGATTACTGATAAACATGAGTTAATTCTTCTTTTTTCCTTTTCATGTTATTAGTGGAGTCTCTGTTAATAATTCCAAAGTACTAAGCCCCCATTGGGAATTTAACATTGCATTTGTAAACAGTTTTTCCTTCTGGCTGGTGAACAGCATAACATATAATCAGGTGTACCATTCATTTTTCATCTCAATGAAACATAATAATAATAAAAAAAAAAAAAAAAACTTGCATGGGTTATTTGTGTAGCAATAGATTTTTTATTGTCTTTCAAACTCTAATCCAAAACGCATGAACATCTCATTTTAGATTCTAGCACTTGTGGGTACTGATTCCAGTATCCTGTTACACTGTTTCTTCTTACAGTAGTTGTTTGTTTATGAGTTTTATAATTCATTTAGTGACCTGGATACTACAAAACCCTTCTTGGGAGTTATTGACTTCCAGCCAAAGTATTTGATAGCCTCTGTAGGGAAGTTAAACTTCATTTTGAATTACAACCAGTTTGGTGAGGCAGTGGTTGGGAACATTGTACAAGGAATGTCGCCATCTAGTGAATTTGTAATATAAATAATATCTTTAATCTGTATTCCTGAAAGATATGATTCTAAAGGGTATGTATGGTGATACATTGATTATCATGACCTTACATTAAAGTGTAACAGAGGAGCATGCTGGGTATTCCCTCCCAGCGCTGCATTAAAAGTCTAAAATTGGACTAAACATAGGCAAAACAGATAACCCTGTAACCAAAACCAGTCTAAATGTGGGATGAATGGATCATAAGTATTAACATATTTTCCACACATTCCCTGGGATAGCATTTACTGTATTTGCAAAGCACATTTGCTGCTTACTTTGTCAGTATCTATTCACTGCATTTTATCAGCATTTGTTTTTCTGTAAAAAATTGTCATGGTTGGATTAGCTGGCCATATTTTGCTTTGACATATTTTCAAGGTTCACAGGGTGAATCATTGCATTTTAGTAATTTACATACATTGAGCACTTGAGGAGGGGTATTTTAGCTAATTGAAATAACTTGTTTTTACATAAAATTATAAAAGCATGTCATTTTCGTAATAGGGCAAGTAGGTTGGACATAATCCCCCAATGTTGTCACTACTCCTGGCTTCTGAACCAGCTGAACCAGCATCAGAGAATTGTACTTTTTTTTGGAGAACCTCACACTTCTGAAGGGCAAATAGGTTTATACAGTCTCAGCATGGCCAGGAGACAAATGCAACCCCCCCATCCCCCACCCATATAAGGATGCCATTTTTCCTCTCTGGTGTTCTTGGTCGTAGGATTGGAATTAAAAAATATATAATAATCCTCGGGGTGCCAAATTGTGTGTTCAGCACCATGAAGGTAAGCAACAGTATGTTTGCTGATCCCACATTCATTTCTGTAAAGCAGCAATTTTTTTTCAAACATTAACTGGCATTTTTCGGGTTGAATAATTGCCCAGAGCACGTTAGCCATCTTAACAATTCAGGGATTGTTGCCATAGATATGCTTGTGAATGTGTCTGTATTTGATAACTTTTCATAACTATACCTTATACGATATAATTAAAAAAGAAGTATAGGAATCTAAAAAAAAAATATCATATTTACCTAGATGGCTGCAGCACTGATCCTAGCTGCAGCGGTCCACTGCCACCTCTAAGACCGAGAACTGAGTGATCAAACATCACGGATTGCTGAGCTCTGACTCCTCTGTTAGTTAGTCACTGGCTCTGCTCCTCCTCCCTGGAGCACTGGATTGTGGAGGGGGTGGGAGGGGCTGGTTCAGGCTCTCAGTAGCTTGCTGAGAGCCTGAGCCAGCTGTCAGACATCTGGGTGGATCCTGACCATATGGGTTTTCAGAGCCTGGACCGGCTCTGTGATGTCACAGAACTATCTGCACTCTTGTGACCCATAGGAGACGTATAGCCAAAAAAGCTTTAACCATACTTCTCCTTTAAATGCAAGAAAAATACATGAAGCAATACTAACACTACATCACAGTTGTGTGTGAAGAGCTGACCTCATGATAATTCTAATCTACCAAAACAAAGAGAATAATAGCTTTCATATTTCCATGACGTCTTGAGTAACAGAAATAGGTGACATCTTTACAAAGTAACAAGTATAAAGCCCAACTCCAGGTTATTTTTTTAACGTTCACAAGAGGAATCAAAAACAATAAGCAACTTATGATGCAATACTTACATCTTCTCTGGAGTTGCCCCCTCTATCTTCAATCTAAAGAGTTACTGAACAGTATGGTCCCACTTCAACTATTTATCTGACTTCAACTCCTTTGTGTCCTTAGTATAGTCTCTTGCCCCCCCCCCCCTCTTTGTTATTTTGTTATTTCTTCTTTCTTTTCTTTTGCCTAACTTTTTTTTTCATTAAATATTGACCATTGTAATGGTTCATGGACTGGTTTCAATGCCTACACCAGTCGTCAAGCAGACCTTTTGATTTATAAGGTATGATTTATGGCAGTTACCGTATTTATCGGCGTATAACACGCACTTTTTTACCCTGAAAATAGAGGGTAAATTGTGCCTGCGTGTTATACGCCGATATATGTTCTTTTAACAGGGGGCGGGGATCGGGCGTCTGCCCCAGGGTGCCACCTATTGGGAGGCTATCAGACCAGCGCTGCCAGCTCGGGGGGAGCGGAGGACATTCCTGCAGTGCCCAGCCCTTAGTGTACGGCTATGTTGCTCGAGCAGTGCAGATTACCTTATCGCCGCTCGTTGTGCCTGCTCTCCTCCTCCCGCTCCGCCTCCTCCTCGTGTGTAGCTTTTGATTGGAGGAGGCGAGCGGACACGTGACCGTCAATGAAACAGAGGAGGTGGGGAGGTGGATACTGCGCTGTATATAGATTTAGATAAAAAAAGCTGCTAGCATTGCCGAAAGACTATCGGTTGTGAAGTATTTGTATGTATGTTAATGCAGCGCTTGAACCCCAAATAGTGCTTTCAAAAGAAAAAAACTGTTCTAGTGGGTTTGAGGATGTGGAGGAAAATATTGTGGCGTGATGCCAACCTCTAGTACCTTAAATATGTAAAAATATTCAATACAGGACCTTATATATAAAACACATAAAATTAGTGCAATATTTTCAGTAAACACGTGGGTATAAAAAATGCATGTGATTAAAATCGGTGAGGATAAAATCAAAATGGTTTTATACCGTGAAAAATTATCGTGATAAATAAAGTTCATAAAATTCAATATCTATTAAGATCGTGGGTGCTGGGTGAGAGAAAAACTATACATATAAGTGTATAGAAGTGAAGTCCATAGCATTGATTGGTGGTCAGGTGAAATGACACTTGTGGCAACGGGTGACTCTGTTCAATGTGATGGTGACAGTTGTCTGATGGCTCTCGGGCCTAATGGAATGAGGCTTACCGGATGAATTGGACTTGAGAAAGGCGTATGCCTCACAAGTCGCAAAAGCTTAAACGTTTAGGGACTGGCAACTCTCAGCTCCTCATGATGACTCCAAGACTTTCTCAGGTACCACGTGGGTTGGTGGGTAGCAGGAGGATAAGTATCGGATGGGGAAAGGTGAGCGTCAGGGGTCCACGTTCTCAAGCATGTTGTGTGGTCATATTAGAAGGAAGAACTTACATAGCGTAATACCGTTGAGAAACGTTTTTAATGTTAAAAAACTGTTTAAAAACACTCACATTTTAGATGGTTTTAATGTTTTATGTCACACGGTATTTGCGCAGCGGACTTGCCAGCTGCACACCTCCCACAGGGCTCTACTGATTGAAAAGAACAACCTGTCCACCTTCTCCCCAGGCAGCTGCCAGAAATCCTCACTGCTCGGCACTGACACTTCTAACAAGCAGCCATCGTTCACTAAACCATTCTACAAATCTGGGTGATAAAAGAGGAAAAGGCTTTTCCTCTTTTATCACCCGGATTTGTAGAATGGTTTAGTGAACGATGGCTGCTTGTTAGAAGTGTCAGTGCCGAGCAGTGAGGATTTCTGGCAGCTGCCTGGGGAGAAGGTGGACAGGTTGTTCTTTGCAATCAGTAGAGCCCTGTGGGAGGTGTGCAGCTGGCAAGTCCGCTGCGCGAATACCGTGTGACATAAAACATTAAAACCATCTAAAATGTGAGTGTTTTTAAACAGTTTTTTAACATTAAAAATGTTTCTCAACGGTATTACGCTATGTAAGTTCTTCCTTCTAATATGACCACACAACATGCTTGAGAACGTGGACCCCTGACGCTCACCTTTCCCCATCCGATACTTATCCTCCTGCTACCCACCAACCCACGTGGTACCTGAGAAAGTCTTGGAGTCATCATGAGGAGCTGAGAGTTGCCAGTCCCTAAACGTTTAAGCTTTTGCGACTTGTGAGGCATACGCCTTTCTCAAGTCCAATTCATCCGGTAAGCCTCATTCCATTAGGCCCGAGAGCCATCAGACAACTGTCACCATCACATTGAACAGAGTCACCCGTTGCCACAAGTGTCATTTCACCTGACCACCAATCAATGCTATGGACTTCACTTCTATACACTTATATGTATAGTTTTTCTCTCACCCAGCACCCACGATCTTAATAGATATTGAATTTTATGAACTTTATTTATCACAATAATTTTTCACGGTATAAAACCATTTTGATTTTATCCTCACCGATTTTAATCACATGCATTTTTTATACCCACGTGTTTACTGAAAATATTGCACTAATTTTATGTGTTTTATATATAAGGTCCTGTATTGAATATTTTTACATATTTAAGGTACTAGAGGTTGGCATCACGCCACAATATTTTCCTCCACATCCTCAAACCCACTAGAACAGTTTTTTTCTTTTGAAAGCACTATTTGGGGTTCAAGCGCTGCATTAACATACATACAAATGAAACAGAGGAGAGCAGTCACATGACCGGGTCCACCATAGAGCGCAGCGTTGATGGCGGTAATTCGCGGTATTTTTTGATTTGCGGTGGGTGGCACGGGAGGAGTGGTGTATGGGAAGGGGCTGACATGCTGTGAAGTTTTCTCAAATTTGGAGTGTGCATGCAGCGCTGGGAGTGCAGGGGGGGGGGTCTTCATAATGAAAGGAGGTCCATGTGTTGTACTGGGGTCCATGTGTTGTACTGGGGTCCATGTGTTGTACTGGGGTCCATGTGTTGTACTGGGGTCCATGTGTTGTACTGGGGTCCATGTGTTGTACAGGGGTCCATGTGTTGTACAGGGGTCCATGTGTTGTACAGGGGTACATGTGTTGTACTGGGGTCCATGTGTTGTACAGGGGTCCATGTGTTGTACTGGGGTCCATGTGTTGTACAGGGGTCCATGTGTGGTACAGGGGTCCATGTGTGGTACAGGGGTCCATGTGTTGTGCAGGGGGTCCATGTACTATGCAGGGGGGCTGTGTAAAAAAAAAAATCTGAAAATTCCCTCTTAAATTGGGGTGCGTGTTATACGCCGATAAATACGGTATCTATCCTAAGATGATAATAGATATGGTTGCTTTTTTGGCATCCTATGATTGTCAGTAACTCCCACACCATAATGTATCTCTTTATGTTCTATTTCTCATGTGTATAAGGATTGTGTACCTGTACTCATTCTGTGACCCTTGTATTGTGCTTGTTACCTTTTTTTTATCAAATTCTTGTTTTACACTGGCAGGGCTTTGTGACTTTTTGTTGTATACTTTTGTAAACTTTAATTAAAAACATTAAACACACACATACAGTATTACAGTGGCACATAGGGCCCATTAACGCAAGAGTCTCTGTGGTACCAGACAAACACATTTCTATATGTATTTCCCACACTGCATGGGAACACACTGACCTTGCTAGACTCATGTGGGTACCATTAATTATCAATATAAGCCCAAATGCATATAGCAGCGTTTGCATTCACCAGTCCACATGGTACTGCAGTATCTTGCAATTTGGTGTGGTGTAATTATTAATGTCATGACTGCCCTGATTTTTTACTTTTTTTTAAAATGTATTTTTTTATTTTTATTTTAACTGGCTGTCAAAAACATGTACACTCACATGCGCACATTCCAGTTTGAGCCAGCCCTTACAGTGTAACTAAAGTCTAAAATAAAAAAAACTGCAAACCAGCAGCTCTTTATTGCAGAGAAGCCCTACAATGTCTCTTTCACAATAAAATACATACCTGCCCGTTTTCAATTTCCAGCAGCATGTACACTGAGCTGCGCATGTGAGGTCCACTTTTTTGTGACACTAATAAAGTTAAAAAAGTATTGAGAAACACATCACACTGCCCCTACACAGTGCAAGCCACCACACATGAGATATGCAGAGCATAGTGCACATAGATGAAAACAATTGTCTTCTATGTGCTCTGATACACACCACACATGAGTGCTGTGTAGGGCTCCTTTCATACGGAACAAACTAATGGCCACTGTCCCCACCTATAACTGGCCTTCACAGCAAGGAGGAAATTAAAGGGAGACGCACGTCAAACAAAACCAAAGAAAATTCCCAGCTCAACTGACCAACCAGCCTGCAAGCAACCAAATTGTCTTATCTTATCCAAGATTTTTTCCGCTCATGTGTACATGGCATTAGTACTGCTACATGGATACAGGGTCATTTTATTGGCAGCTGCTCTTGAACTCACATGTTCCATGGCGCATGTTCAACTCATAAGAGTTTGAGAAGTTCCTTCCCCTGGTTTTTAATTTTATAAAAGATTATTTTCCTGAAGACCCAAATCTAAAGAAGCACTACAAATTATTATAGCATTGGAGAGCCAAAAGAGCTGACTATATCAGTCGTGTGGTTGAAAATATAGAACATTATGGCAAATAAAACAGGCAAAAGTGTAGTGTATCTCTGCATAAAGAAGTAATATATTGTATAACTAAATGTCATTGTCAATAAATGCAAACCAATTAACCTAAATTGAATTAATTTGAGGGATTGATCTTTCTCTCATATATCATATACCTCATATACATAATAAAAAATCCTTAATGCCAAGCTGTGTTGTCCACAACCTGCAACAAATAAGGAAAACTGAAATCACAACATAGTTACAGCCATAAAGCAAAAGACCCATATATATAGTGTCACATGCAATATATACAGCTGTTACAGCTGTCATTTCTATTTTAGACTTATGTTTACAGTATATTGGTATGATAAATAAAAACTGTTGCACGTGAAAAAGTCTTGGGTTCTGTTATAGGATGTGGCGTTTTCTTCAGACCTTATACTTTAGAACACTAAAAAATAAATTAAAAGTGCTTAATAAAATATGTTGACAGTGGTTCAGCTAAAACATGCTTTGGCTACTAAGAAGAACATCACATAAATTAATAAGCATTCAAATTGCAGCATTAAAATCAGAAGTTGCCAAAACCACACACCCAATTAATAATGAATGCCGGGCAGAACAAAACTGAATTTGAGATGTTGTCTTCAATATACAGTATGTGGGTAAACTTTGATGTAAAGTGTCCTGGTATTTTTTTTATAAAGCACATATTTTGCTGTTAACTGAGAAACATCATAAATCATTAGTGACCATCTTGTGAAAAATTCACTCAGTTACATTTTTCTAACTTTACTTTTGTCTTGCTGTTTTGCTTATATCATACAGTATGTGTGAAAATGGCTATACATCTCTGAAAAGAAAAATGAACAGAGCATATCCCTCTATAGTGTGTACTATCATCAATCCAAAGCAACACGTGTAATTTCTGTCTCCTCTCTCCCCCCCTCTGCTATTTACACTAGTCACTTCTGACAGGTTATCCCAACATCACAGAAACTCAGGCAACAGTCTTGACACCTCCTTCAGCACATAGTTGTGCATGTATCCCTAGGAGGGTTAAAGTAATCCTTTCCCTCCACTCAGGTCTCAGATTACACTCAGCTGTCCTCTCTATACTGTGCAGGGTGAGACATCCTGCTGGAGCTGAGATATAGCCTTTGATATGTGTGCGTTTCGGAAGGCTGTAGAGAAGAGAGAACAGCAGATAAACAGGTACAATTTACGTAGGAGAACTTGTTTCCTCTGTGTATCACCTGAGGCTGGTCACTTCACTGGGTATATGTAAGGTTTTACAGCCACTTATACACAACTCAAGCCAAAACTTATTTTTTGTTTTGTTTGTTTTTTGTGTTTTTTTTTTATAAAGTGGGAAAAGTCAGAATTTCTGTATGTGTTATTATTGGGTAAATATTTTCCCACAATTCCTATCTGACATCAGAACAAAAAAAAAAAAAAACAGTGTCTAGATGTCATCAGTACAGGAAGACACATGACATATTTTATTTATTTATAGCTGTCTCTTTTTCAATTAGTCCCCATCAAGGAGATATACAATAATTTGGGGCCCACTTACACCTAAATGAAAACTTGTTTGGGTGTACTCCTCCAAGGGATCACAAGAGTGCAGTTCCTTTTGCACTCCTGTGACCCGTTTTCAGCAGACAGCGGGCTGAAGTCTACTGTCTGCTGACATCACAAACTCGGTCCAGGCTCGGGCAAGAACATGATACTGGAGTCAGATCCGCCCACAGGCCTGGACCAGCATCCTGCTTAGCCTCTCAGTAAGCCACTGAGAGCCCAAGCCAGTGACTCCCGCCCCCTCCACAGCCCAGCGCTCCAGTAAGCGAGGAGGGAGCAGAGAGCTGTGACTGCTTGGGGAGCTGTAAGAACGGAGCGATCTATGGTGATAGATCGCTCGGTTCTCAGTGTTAGAGCCGGCGGGAGACAGATGTAGCATCAGACCGATGCTGCATCCTCCTAGGTAAGTATAAATCTGCAAAAATCCCAAGCCCCATACTCATCTTTTAAGCATTCCATTGTGATGCACTAATGCATGTGTGTTAAGGCATGTGTTTACGTGTGTTGTGGTAAAGCATTCATTTTGAATCTGCTGCCAATGCATGAAATGAATGAAATGAATGAAAACAAACATACATGACCCTTTTTTGGCTAATCAATGCACTACAATACATGGTATGTGCAATGTGGCATGCTACAGTGCACTGTACAATGTGTTGGGGTGCTATTACAATTAAAACTTTGCAATGCATCTAGAGAAGGTTCTTTGCCATGTGCTCCAGAAACATGTAAAAAGATGCACATTGTCAGTGTGAATAGGCCCTTACTGTTCTCATGGTAAGTTGTCAGGAAGAGTAATTCTGCTCTATAGGACTACAGACAGCAATAAAAACCTTTAAAGATTTACCACCCCCATACAAATCTATAATTTTTTTAAAAAAATGGCTTTAATATTAAGTAAAATGGTAAAAGAAAGTGGAGAGCATGCATTAAAGCCTTTCTAAAACAAAAACATATTTTTTAACCTTGACTACAGTGATGATGAGTTAGAACCCCTTTTAGGTTTTTATTGCTTTTTCTATCCTTGCTAGGGATATTCATTCTCTATCTTTGTTCTGGTGACCACTGTCATTGAGTCTGAAAGTGGTGGGAAATCTAAAAATTTTGAGTTGTCACCAGAACAAATATAGAGTGTTAAATTGTGGCCTCAGTCTATGGGCTCAGACGGGAGGTCAGGAGAGGTCAGTAGAGATTTAAGCTGACGTGGCAGCTGAACAGGGCTGTACACATAGAAGCTGTGATGCTTTGCTTTGCTACCCCATGTTGCAATTGGTGGAAAGTACTGAATGGGGCCACAATGCAACTGCCCTGCAATTGTGTGTAATGCATATGTTTGTGCCACCACCACAAATTACTTTTCAGGGGGACTGCAAAGCCTGCCACAAGTATGACTAAGCATCTGTAATGATTGCTTTACTGCTGAAGCAAAAAATATATCCCATGTTGCACTTGGTGGGAAGTACTGTTTGGGGCCTCAATGCAATTGCCCTGCAAATGCTTGTTGTGCCAAGATGGTCAACCGTGAATCACTTTTCATAGGAACAGCCAGAGCTGCTGAAACTGGGAAGCTCTAAAGGAGGATTTCCCTCTCTTTGGGGAGATTCTGTATCACACCCTGTTGCCTCTGCAGGATGAGAAGTGAAAAGGACACAGACAGGAAAAAAAATGTAGTCTTGGAAAACACAAATTTTCACCTGTCAAGGTTACAATGTGAAATGCGTTTATACTGTATCATTTAGTAAATTAGTTATATGGTAACTGGTCTCCTGAAACCAGACATTTTCTGAGGTGTCCTTTTGATGCGCTCTTGCATACCTCTGTTCACCACAAAGCAGGAAACCTGGTTTGTTAAAGCCTGGAGCATGCTTGTCAATCTACACGCCAAACATAACAAGGCAAAAGCCAACACTAAGTACCTGTGTGCACAACAGCCTGCATGTCAGGCAATGCTTTTTACTCTGTAAATTATTTTTGTTCTGTGCAGGAAGGGTGGAAGAGCAGCATTTGACAAGCTAATATACTCACTCCTTTGATAGCTGTGTTGTTTTCGACATGACAAATAGTAAGACCCTTAAGATGGAGGTGCACATTAAGACCTTACTACATTAACTTCTTTTTTTTTTTTGACGGCTGATCTTGCTTCACTATTTTCATAAAACTACTGTTAGGTGCAACAATGAAACTTTATAGGATGTTTACCATAATGATAAGTTAATGTACTTGTACACAATACTGGATAATCTGGTGGTTTCTTTCACCTTATTATTTATCAGCGGAGGCAAATAGATCATCCTTGATGCTTGAAAAAGCTGTATTAAGCTTCATATTTTCCAAGCTTTTATGACTTTATGTGCTGCCACAATAGAGAGAGCCGCATGGCTTTCTCCGTGATGGAAAGCTCATCGTTTGTGATATATTCATCTGTGCATCAAGCAGAACAGTGCTTTGCAGCCCATTAAAAGCTGCCATCCCAACCCTCTCACTTTAGATATATAGACTGGTAATTGAGTGTAGAGAACCATTTGCAGGATTTCTTGGCATGGAAGCATTCACAAACTAAATGACCTGGTTAAAATGTTTCTTAGCATTGACAAGAATATTTCTTTGTTGTAGGAATTTGTTCACTCTTTGTGAATCTATTTTTTCAGTCACCTTGGTTGTTTCTGTGTGTAAGACAACATTTTTTTTCCTGCTTTACAGCTTGACCTTAGCCACGTGCATTTAATTACTTTGAGATGATGCAACCTTTTTTAAGTCTGTATATTTATAAAAATAATATAGTGTGACTAAAATTAATCAATTATGCCTGTTTTTACCTTTGAAAGATTTATTGAGAGATTTTAGTGTAAATGAAAAAGGGGATAGTTTAATAAATGTAAAGGAGGCTTCTGGATTCTGACAATTCTCCACCCTCATACCCCCACAACCACTGGGCCAGGGTATCAGGAAAGAGGCCCTTGTCTTCATCAACATGGGGACAAGGTGCTTTGACAGGGGATCCTCCCTGGCAAGGTTCCTCCCCACGTTGATGACATGTGACCTGGTATGGATTGGGAATGGAGGGGTGCACACTCACCCCCCACTTCAATAAGGGTTGCCTGAACATCCATTGGTCCGGCTGTTTGCAAAGGATTCTCTCTGTGAGGTACACCATGCAGAGGTCGCCATCATTTTCTTTCCCCTGCTGGTAAATCGTTGTTAACCTATAGTGTTAAATAATAAATCAATCAATCACTGCAAACACAATATTGTAAAGAATGATAATCTAAAATCAAGTTAAAACAAAGTCGCTGGCTAACCAAGATAGGTAAATCACCAAAACCCCATAAAGAAATGTGTACAGACAAATGAGTGCAGCGCAACCAATAGGACACAACACATTACAAATAGAAATATACTAATTTAACATCCAAGAAGGACGGTATAAATGAATCAAGTCATTAAGCCATAAAGTTCATAGAAAGCCAGAGAGCAAAGAGAAGTCGACAGTATATCCATGTGTATGAAAAGGGATCCAGAGGTAGATCACAATTCACGTGATTCATCCCTCCACCATCAGACAACGCGTTGGATTTTTTGACTTTTGTTCACCGGCAATAATAAAATTATGTTTTAACTGACTTTCATGGCACCAGCCTGTCTCCCTTTTTTGCATAGACTGATCAAGATTCTGAGTTCTCGACCCAAGGTTCAAGCTGTCAGTTATGTAAAATAAGTCCTTTACGGAAAGGTTTTTTCACCGTAAGAGCTGTGAAAATGTGAATAGATTAATAGACTTCCTCCAGAGGTGGTTCTGGCCAGCTCAGTAGATTGCTTTAAAAAAGGCCGGGATTCTTTCCTCAATGTACATGATATATCAATATTTTTCACGGACACAGAAAAATAAATCTGACAGTTTCTAGGATTCCCCTGATCTACAAAAATGCATTTGTATTTCTGTCTGTGTTGCTGTTGGATAATTTCCTGTCTGGTAAAAAGTCAGCAAGAGGAAAAAAAAATCTCTCCTATGGACCCCAAGACAGCAGTAAAAACCTGGCATTTGTTCTAATTATCTCCACACTATTCAAAATTCGGAAAACAAGGTTTTGGCTTGACATACACTAAGTTGTATTCAATAGTTTCCTAACATATACAGACAAAAAATAAAAATATAACAATGTATCTTATGTTGTTATTTTAAAAATTTAATTTAAAAATGTTCCAATGTTTAACACATCTAGAAGAAGTATTGTATATTTGACTTTGATAGCTTGTAGCCATTGTTCTTCAGAGAAGATAGTGCCTAGTTTTTGCAATCAATTAAAATAAATGTACACAATTTAGTCATTAACCGCTTAAGGACCGCCTCCTGCACATTTACGTCATCAGAATGGCATGGCTGGGCAGATCAACGTACAGGTACGTTGCCCTTTAAGAGCCCAGCCATGGGTCGCGCGCGCGCGCCGCCGGCACGCTCGCGACCCGGTCCTGAGCTCCGTGACCGCGGGACCAGCGGACCCGATCGCCGCTGGTGTCCCGCGATCGGGTCACAGAGCTGAAGAACGAGGAGAGGTCTGTGTACACTGCCTGTCACTGATCGGCTGTTCCCTGTCATCGGGAAAGCCGATCAGTGACGTCAGACGTAAAGCCACGCCCCCTACTGTAAAAAAACCACACACTGACGTAACCCCTCCTCGCCCCCTAGTGGTTAACTCCTTCACTGCCAGTGTAATTTACATAGGAATCAGTGCATTTAAATAGCACTGATTTCTGTATAAATGACAATGGTCCCAAAAATGTGTCAAAAATGTCTGATGTGTCCGCCATAATGTCGCAGTCACAATAAAAATCGCTGATCGCCGCCATTACTATAAATATTAATAAAAAAAATGCTATAAAAACTATCCCCAATTTTGTAAACGCTATAACTTTTGCGAAAACCAATCAATAATCGCTAATTGCGATTTTTTTTTTACCAAAAATATGTAGAAGAATACGTATCGGCCTAAACTGAGGAAAAATATTTTTTTTTATATATTTTTTGGGGATATTTATTATAGCAAAAAGTAAAAAATATAGCATTTTTTTCAAAATTGTCACTCTATTTTTGTGTATAGCGCAAAAAATAAAAACCGCATAGGAGATCAAATACCACCAAAAGAAAGTTCTATTTGTGGGAAAAAAAGGACGCCAATTTTGTTTGGGAGCCACGTTGCACGACCGCGCAATTGTCAGTTAAAGCGACGCAGTGCCGAATCGCAAAAAGGGGCCTGGTCCTTTGGCTGCAAATTGGTCTTGGCTTTAAGTGGTTAATACATTTATTGTTTTGTCGGGAGCTTTATTTTAAATAACTTCATTCAAAGTGACATCTACTTAATTCATTTTAGTTTGTTATAAGAAGAGTGTGAAGCATATGTATTAATATGTTTTTTTTTTTTTTAAGTTATTTATTTAACTCGCCATTCACCTTGTAAATGAGTAAATGACAAAAGAAATGTGAAGAAATAAAGTAAAGCAATTATATAACTAAACCTATGAAGGGAGATAAGGTATATACATACAAAAACAGTTTTAAAAGGAACTGTGCTATTCTTTAAGCCGTCACCATATCAACAACAAACCAGTGCTGTATATTTACATATGCTCAGTATTGTTTTTCAACTTACGAGCTCATAGTGACTTCAATATGGCCTCCTGGAAAATATGCAGAATGAAATGAGGGCACGTCCCAAAGGATATGTCTGCATTAAGAAAACCTAATTGAATTATTTTCCTGTCTAACACTGTTGGTCATTTTAACTCTACAGTTTACACATGATTATTTTTTTCATTGGTGTAAGTGATCATAGGTAAGTTTGACTAAAGTTGAATTTCAGTCAAAATCTAACTAATGCCTCGTACACACGATTGGACTTTCCGGTGGGATTGTCCGCCGGACCTAGTCCAGCGGACAAACCGCTGGACCTTCCAGCGGGGCTTCGCCGGACTTTCCGAGCTGTGGACTTGCCCACACACGCCCGGACTTCTCCAGGGGACAATTCGCGGGAAAAAGTCTCCGGGACTTTTGAAAATGAACGCACTTGCCCACACACGGAGCAAAGTCCGTTCATTTAGAACGTAACTGCAGGTAGACGGGACTAGCAAAGGCAGTGAATGCCGAAAAAACGGCGTGGGGGTCCCCCCCAAATCCATCTCAGACCCTTATCCGAGCACGCAGCCCGGCCGGCCAGGAAAGGGGTGGGGACGAGCGAGCGCCCCCCCTCCTGAGCCGTACCAGGTCGTATGCCCTCAACATGGGGGGTGCCCTGGGGAAAGGGGGGCCGTGCGGCCCCCCCACCCCAAAGCACCTTGTCCCCATGTTGATGAGGACAAGGGCCTCTTCCCGACAACCCTGGCCGTTGGTTGTCGGGGTCTGCAGCCGGGGGGTTTATCGGAATCCGGGAGCCCCCTTTAATAAGAGGGCCCCCAGATCCCGTCCCCCCACCCTATGTGAATGAGTATGGGGTACGATGTACCCCTACCCATTCACCTAAGGTGTAAAAGTGTCAATAAAAAAACACACAATTTTTTTTAAATATTTTATTGCACTGCTCCGGGGGTCTTCTTCCGTCTTGGGGGGTCTTCTCGCCGGACTCCTCCGCTCTTTTACCTAGCTCTTTTACCGAGCGGAGGAGCCCGGCTTTCTTCTTCGCCGTCGCTGCCGTCGTCTGGGGGTCTCGATCCGCCTTCGGGGGTCTTCCGGGGTCTTCCAGGGTCTCTTATGTTCTTGCCGCTGTCGCTGCTTTCTGCGCCGCCGCCGTCTTCTTCTTCTTCTTCTTCTTCTTCTCCTTCCGATGTTGACTCGTCGCTCTCTCTGGCCGCAATGGCAGAGCCGCGCTGTGTTGTGACTTGTATAGGGACAAGGAGGCGGGGTCACATGCTCATGTCACATGGTGACCCCGCCCCCCTATGATGTCACAGTCCCGGACATCATAGGGGGGGCATATAAGTACCTGGCTGCTAGGCCTGAACCCGGAGGCCTATCCAGGGTTCAAGATTCTGCTGAGAAAAGCCTGCCAAAGATCTGGAAACAATTCTTAGAGGGATGGAGTTCTAGAGAAGCGCCAGGGGTGACTCTTTACGGATCAGGGATTCATTAGGTGGCTGGGAGAGCTTTGAGAGAGAGCTCATCCAAAATAATTCAGTATGATTCAGTGAGTAAAGCTCAGTTACTAGAGGAGACAGCCTATCCTACAAAGTACAGATGTGCTGGTTCAGCTTAAAGGCTCTTTTCCTGTACTACTGTCTACCTTATCTCACCTATTTTGTCTAAGGAGGCTACCAATCTGCCTATCTGCTGATCTTTACTATTTTTGACAAAGGGTGTCCTGTGCCCTATCCCCTATCTCCCACATTTTCCTGTTTGTGAGAAATAAATTTCTCTTTGTTCAAGCATAAAAGTGATTGGCGCCCAATTTCTATCTTGTTCATAGCCCATCATGCCTAATAACCTGCACCCTGAGGAAGTATTTTAGCCCTCCCTGCCTCTAGGAGTCACCACCAGGCTCCTGGGAAATTGGGGTAGGTGCTAATAGTGCATGGGTACTCCTTCTACAGAAAACAGAGAATATGTGCTATGTAGGGGGGAGAAGATAGCGTGTGTTAGGCTGGTAAATGTATACAATAATTTAATGCTTTATACAGTAACAGAAAACTACTCAAGAACTACTCACGTGCATTGTCAGACTCATTATATAAAGTACAAAGAGTGCAGCACAATCATCAAACAACATTTTAATTTTGATATTACACGTGAAGGAGTGGTAGCGCAGAAGGATTCTTTTATTTATTGTCAGACTCATTGTTTAAGAAAGATATTCTTTATGTTTCAAGTAGCTTTTTCTTCTAGGCCCAAGACATGAAAATCACTTTCTAGACTCTGTATAACAACAGCTGTAGTATCCAAAGAAACACATGAAACCTTTTTGACAAAATAAATGAATAAATAAATAAAGATTTCTGTTTTACTCCCAGGAGCAGAACCTTTTAAATAAAAATGAATGTGCTAAAAGTGACAGTATTTGGAGAAAAAAAATTAAGCCTACACACCTACATGTTGCTGTTTGTTCTGACAATTTCTCTCAAAATTGAGTGTAGGAAAAGTGGGGACTTGTTTAAAAAAAATTGACAACTATAGTGTTAAAGAGTGACGTGCTGGGGGTTAATTACTAAACCTCAAAAGTGCAAAATTTGATGCAGTTCTGCATATAAACCAATCAGCGTCGATGTTTTTTTGTCAAAGCTTAATTGAACAAGCTGAAGTTAGAAGTAGATTGGCTACCATGAAAAGCTGCACCAGATTCTGGGTGCACCAGTTTTAGTAAATGTACCCCTACAGTTTTTTTTTTTTTTTTTTTCACAAACATTTTATTGAAAGCAATAAAAGTGGTACAAACAATAAAGAAATCACATAATTGCTTTAGGAGACCTTGACATGATAGAACAGATTGCTGCTGAGTCATGGAGCATAATAGCCAAAAACAATACAGTAAGTCAAACTTAGGCTAAAAAGAGATTTTGTACATAACTAAGTTTATCAACAGGAATGGAAAAATAAGATACAGGTTTGTTCCAAGGCCAAATCATAATATCATAATAATTCCCAATGTTTATGTTTTATAGGGGGCGGCTTTATATTTCATGTAATTGGGCACAGATGTTGAAGAAGACCTGAGAAAGAAAGAGAGAAAGAAGGAGGGGGGAGAGGGGCGATGTGGTAAAAGCATGGTGGGGAGGTAAAGGCAAGGGGGGGCCCAGGGAAAAAAGTACTAGCCAGAAATATAAACAGCTGGGGGTAGACCGGCTTCCCATTTCCACCTGTTCGTCTGGAATGAGCGGTGTTTACCTTCAGCATTATTAAGTGGGTATGTACCATTTTAAGGAACATGTTTAGGAATGAAAATCAAAAATGTCCATGTATTCGTGAATTTTTGTATCCGCTCTTGGGAGATGGCACTTGCAGGATGAAATCTTTTTTCTCTGAAAAAGGCTTCCAGCCTGCTCTGGTTGGTTCCTAAGTATTATTTGGGACTGGAGCTATTAGTGACAGCTAAGTATGACAGATATCAGCTGTTATACCTTAACATTACAATTACAATCAACATTACTCCAGCATGGGGCATCATCATGGAGAAATACAGGGGCTGACATTGCTGACCACTGTTTAACCCGCTTGCTGACCAGCAGCCACAGTTGTACTGCGGCAACATGGCTCGGCTGTGCAAATCGCTGTCATGTTATGTTGCTTCCAATTTTGGCCACTATGGGCACGTGCCCACGGAGCCGATGGGAGTGCCCGTCGGTACACCTGGGGCACACCGAGAACCGGGATCTGTGTGTGTAAGTTTCCAGTTCTCTGAGGGGAGAAGAGGCTGATTGTCTGTTCATACAGAGTATGAACAGCGACCTGTCATCTCCTCTAGTCAGTCCCCTCCCCCCTGCAGTTAGAACACACACTAGGGAACAAAATTAACCCATTGATCGCCCCCTAGTGTTAACCCATTCACTGACAGTGCAATTTTTACAGTAATCAATGCATTTTTATAGCACTGATCGCTGTATAAATGCCAATGGTCCCAAAAATGTGTCAAAATTGTCCGACGTGTCCGCCATAATGTCGCAGTCCCGATAAAAATTACAGTTCACCACCATTACTAGTAAAAAAATAATAATAATAAAAATGCCATAAAACTATCCCTATTTTGTAGACACTATAACTTTTGCGCAAACCAATCAATATACACTTATTGTGTTTTTTTTTTTTTCTACCAAAAATATGTAGAAGAATACATATCGGCCTAAACTGGGGAAAAATTTGTTTTTTTTTTTTATATATTTTTGGGGGATATTTATTATAGCAGAAAGTAAAAAATATTGGGGGTTATTTGCAAAAGGAAAATCCAGTTTGCACTGCAAGTGCACTTGAAAGTGCATTGAAAGTGCACTTGGAAGTAAAGTCGCTGTAGATCCGAGGCAGACATGCAAGGAAAATAAAAAACAGCATTTTAGCTTGCATATGATTGGATGATAAAATCAGCAGAGCTTCCACTCATTTCAGATCTACCCCTTAGATTTAGAGTGACTGCACTTGCAAGTGCACTTTCAAGTACACTTGCAATGCAAAGTGGATTTGCCTTTCGTAAATAACCCCCATTGTGTTTTTTTTCAAAATTGTCGCCCTTTTTTTGTTTATAGCGCAAAAGATAAAACCGCGGAGGTGATCAAATACCACCAAAAGAAATCTCTATTTGTGGGAAAAAAAGGACGTCAATTTTGCTTGGGTGCAACGTGGCACGACCGCGCAATTGTCAGTTAAAGCAACGCAGTGCCGAATCGCAAAAAGTGCTCTGGTCAGGAAAGGGGTAAAATCTTCCGGGGCTGATGCAGTTAAGGATAATAGTTGCTTTACTGTTGTTGGCTTAAAAATGCTGTAAGTCTCCGAATGAAAGCAGGTATGCAGGTTGAAAAGTCAGAGTGAAGTCAAAACTCCTGGTCGGCGTATCTAAATCAGTGCCTCAGAAAGTACTGAAACCAGTGGAACACCAAGACAGCCAGCATTCTCAGAAAGAAAGGCCATCAACGGCAGATCCTATATTTCGTTTGATGTGGGTTTCCTTTAGGGCCCTCGGGTATACCATAATTTTAAGTAAAGATCATATTTAAGCGGATGTGTGATGTTTTCAAATATTAAGTTGGGGGGAATAAATCCATGATCCATGAACAATGCAAGTCAACCTTGGGATTTCACAAATTTATTTAAAAGATTAAGTGCAAAAGTTCCTAAAATTTGACACCTTACAATGGGTTACAGTGACTGAATTTGCTGCAGGATGTATCAGTATCTTCTTTCATTGTATCTTTTAAAGAATATGTTGAACTAATAGAAAGTTTCATTTGGACTGGATAGCCTCCTGCAGAGAAGGAGCCATTCGGAAATTGAACACTTTTTATAATTTTATAGACTTTGATTTTGAATGAAAATCTGAAGTGTAATAATTGTCATGCTGTCTCCTGGGTCCTGACATGAACTCTGCTGCAGCTGTAGGCAGTGGGAACGCTTAAAATATGAGACTCCCATGCATCAGTGCTTTGATGAAAAGTAGATTAAATAACCATTAGATACTTTCGGAGAGTTACTGTTGAAGATGAGGACAGATGAATTCAGTGAATGTGCTTTACATGTCTGATCTTTTCCCTAGTTTTTAACTTCAAATGTGCCTTCTAAAAATAAGCTTTTATTTTTTTTTAATATTAGCCAATGGATTGATGATCACAGGAGTACAATGCAAGAGCATAAATACTTTAATCTAAGAGAACTGTCAATTTACAACTTACCTGAGATAACAAGAAATAGCACAAGGATAATATTTTTATTGAGTTAGTAGAAAGAAGATGTCTAACAGCCAAAGATATTTGCACAATGAGCGTGAAAGCATATAAGTATTATAGAATGTAATTGCACATGAATTATTAAGCTAGTGAGGTTCCTAAAATATTATGTTTTATACATATATGATGAGAACAAATCTCAGGGAATGTTGAATTATAGCAAAATTAAACAGCTTCTTGCCAGGATCTATTTATATTTGCATCAAATTACTTTAAAAAAAGGAAAATCAACTGCCTGGGACTTCACCCTGCAGTAATACAGAGGGCCCTGTGTGTTCTGTCTCAATTGTATGTATTTTTTGTGTGTTGACTTGGGCTTCATCAGGTTTTCACTGTTCTGTAGTATGTTGACATCTAGTGGGGGTTTAAAACCACTACAGCTTGTTTACTTGGTAATTTTCCTGGTCCTGCCCACCTGTTTTGTGCTAGTTATGCCGCGTATACACGAGCGGACTTTCCGACGGACTAGGTCCGACAGTCTTTCCGACGGACTTTCGACGAAGTTCCGACGAACTTTAAAGCCCCATACACACGCTCGGATTATCCGAGGACCAGGTCCGTCGGATCATGTCCGTCATACTTTGTCCGATGTTGGTTTTGCGTACACACGGTCGGACAAAGTTGTCGGAAAATCCGATCATTCTGAAGGTGGTGACGTTTGTTGCCTACGACTGGACTACGTAGAGGCTAGTAGCCAATAGCTTTGGTCTTGTAATGTGATCTGAGCATGCGTAGCACTTTGTCCGTCGGACAACGGTACACACGATCGGATTTGGTGTGATCGGACCGTGTTGTCGGAAAATCTATCCAGCAGGAGATAGGACTTTGTCCGTCTGACAATCCGACGTACACTGTCCGATGGTGCATACACACGGTCGGATTTTTCAACAACATTGTCCGATCGGACAGAATCCATGCGAAAATCCTACCGTGTGTATGGGGCTTTAGAATGAACGGACTTGGCCACACACAATCACACTAAATTCTGATGGATTCGAACGCGATGACGTACGACTGGACTAGAATAAGGAAGTTCGTAGCCAGTAGCCAATAGCTGCCCTAGCGTCGTTGTTTGTCCGTCGGACTAGCACACAGACGAGCGGATTTTTCAATAGGAACTGGATTTTTCGACAGCAAAAGTCTGATGGAGCCCATACACGATCGAATTGTCCGATGGATTCATTCCGTCTGACCTTTGCTGTTGAAAAGTCCTCTTGTGTGTACGCGGCATTAATTCAGTTCTAGATAGCTCCTTCGTATTACCACAGTAAGAACATGGTCTGGTCTGCACTCTGTATGAGCACATGCTTCATTACAGGCTGTGAGGTCTTC
Organism: Lithobates sylvaticus; assembly: GCA_028564925.1. Lineage (NCBI taxonomy): Eukaryota > Metazoa > Chordata > Amphibia > Anura > Ranidae > Lithobates > Lithobates sylvaticus. The sequence continues at coordinate 169,664,199 of CM053036.1, forward strand.
TTAGAATTGAGGGCCAGATTAGAAACTGTTTCAACATTCTCATTGCTATCACTAATTAGAAGAAAAAATAATTCTTCTTAAGTTTGGAAAGCTGTGCATATGTTAAAATGTTCCCATGCATTGACTGTGCTTATGTAATTACAAGGACTGTTGTTTCTAGAATTATATTTGCTGTTTGAATTGCTGTGCTATTGTAGACTGTGCTTGATTTCTGTTCCGTACAAACACCCACTTTCTGCATAACCTGTGATTGCACACAGATATAGCTACACTGTTACAAATACAACAACCTGTCTGAACAAGAGTCTGTGCATCCCTTACAGACAGACAGTGAGCAACCTTCTCTTCTCCAAGATGAAGCTGATTTGCAACCGGTGGATATATCTGCTAGATCCATATGCACAGTTAAAGTGGTTTTAATCCCAAATGCAAACATTTATTATATTGCAGCTTACCACAGCACATGTAGCAGTTAGAGGGTTGAGACAAACCATTTGCCAGTGACAGGGGTGCTTACAATGATCAGTATATATTTATTTGTGTAAAACTTTTATCCTCCAAAAAAACGAAACTGTAACTGTTTGTGTAACTGCAGTGTAAGATGTAGTTTGGCTTCTATTTGTTAGATACACTAATGCCGCGTACACACGACCAGACTTTTCGACGGATTAGGTCCGACGGTCTTCCCGAAGGACTTTCGGCGGAGTTCCGACAGACTTTCCGAACAAACGGACTTGGCCACGCACAAGCACACCAAAGTCTGACGGATTCGAACATGATGACGTATGACCGGACTAGAATAAGGACGTTCTTAGCCAGTAGCCAATAGCTGCCCTAGCGTCAGTTTTTGTCCATCGGACTAGCACATAGACAAACTGATTTTTCGACCGGACTCGAGTCTGTCTGATCTTTAGACAACAAAGGTCCGATGAAGCCTACACACGATCGAATTGTCCGACGGATTTGTTCCGTCGGACCTAGTCCGTCGAAAAGTCTGCTGGTGTGTACACTCCCCTCCCCCCAGACAGACAATGCTGCTGTTCAAAGGTGCCCCATGCTTCTTCATCAGGAGTTATGTTACTGGTTAGATCATCAAGTGAAAACAGAAGGGGAAAAAGCATTTAATAAAGAAATTGAAGGCAGCCATCACATCTAAGGATTGGTAAGCTGCAATACATTACATTTTTGGTTTTGGGTTTAATGTCACTTTAATCCTTAATTTATGCTCAGATGAAATTATGATGCAAACAAGGCATCAATTACTGATAATCTATCTGATCTATTGAATAAGACTATGTAATGCATAACTGCTGCTGATGAAACATGCAATGATGCAAAGCAACTAAATAATGCCTCAACACATTCAGCCCATGGGTCTCATGTTTTATCAAAATGTTTTGTGGTATTATTGATTATCCCAGCAATTTTTTCATGAATCATTATCCATAAAATGTTTTGCTTAGCCGACAGAGGGTTTCTTCAAGAACCAATGTAGGGATGCTTACCTGTCTAGGGATCCCTTATGGGACCTGTGTGTCTCACAGAAGGCAGCGGGGGGAGGAAGAGGGGCCAGAAAATGTTGTAAATCTCCACACAGCGATTTTGGCAATCTTACCCAGAAGTGGGAGCGGGTACCTGGTTTTGACTGGTATCCGCTGCCCCCGAAAGGTGCCAAATATGACAGCGGAGGGGGTGAGGAAGCAAACAAGTGAAGCTTCCCCTTTTGGGTGAAGCTCCGCTTTAAGCAAAGCTATTTGAGCTTGTTGTGGAATTTTCCCAGTAACCTGCTAGAGCATAGAGAAAATTCCATTCTAATGCCCCCTGATCTGGGGACATTCCCACCATATATGGTACATAGTGCCCTGTAAGGCAAATCCTCAAAAACATAGTAGAGAGGTTCCTGGATACATCTGCACAAAATGGGAAGGAAATAAGTACCACCTAGTTAAAATTTTTAGGTTATCTTCTATCAAGGACACATCTAAAATGTCACGAAAAGAAGATTGATACTGAATATTTCACTGGGGCAGTTCTAAGTCAACTGAGAGGTCCCTGTCCCATTTTGCAATATGATTCAGTTTATGGGGAGGACTGCATAATAGCCCACAGATCATGGATATGCCCCCTCTCTGACCTGTATCTCTAGTACACCACTTCTCATGTGCAGTGGGGGAGAGGGGTTGCTGAGGATAAGGCCTCAGTGTTCTCAGAAAATGCAAACATTTTATAAAATTGAAAAAAAATCAGATTTCAGAATTTTTAGCTTATTAGACAATACGTAAACATAAAGGGTCCTACAAGAGTGAAAAAATTGACACCACTTAAACACCTTTGAGTGAAGCCCAGGGGAGAAACTAGGAGTATTAAACCAATGTGTAAGTGAAGTATATACGGAAATCAGTTCCGCAATTATTCCCATGGGACTGGAGAGTATTGGTGGTATTGGGGCCATAACAGCAGGTATAAGTTTCAAGGATTTGCACAATCAAAATCACTAGTAAAAGGACAAACTGTTTACTGTTCTATATCAATCCAATCAGCCTTGTCATGTCTCGAGTAGACATTAGATAGCTGCGCCAACTGAGCTGCCTGATAATACAGAGGTTGCAAACTCCAAGATCACCATGAGACCTTGAGGAGTATAATAACTTTTTAGAAAGTGAATACCTCTTCTTCCCAAAAATAAAGCAGTTTTGATTGGATCCCTAATGTTTCATTAACATCAACGTTTATTGTTCTATTACTACAGGCAAGGATCAAAACAGGTACAAAAGTAGTAAGTAAAAGTAAAATCCTAATTTTAACTGTATTGATTCTTTCTAGCCAAGGAAGATCTAGTAGTTACCACTTGTCTAATTTTTCCTCCAAGCACTTAGGAGGGTAGTTAAAGTTATAAAATAGCAGGATGGAGGAGGGGAGATGGATACCCAAGTATGGGATTGAATTGTCCTCCCATACAAAGGAAAAGTGACCATGCAGTCTTGTTAAGGAATCCAGGGGTATGTTAATGTTAAGGACCCTTTAATATTAGAATTGTCTCAGATTGCCATTCCCGGAATTTTGATGGCTATAGTGAAAATTGGTGGTAATAAAGGGCAACCCCCGTCTAGTACCTCAAGAGATTCATATAGGGTCAGAGTGATAACCCTGTATCTTAACCTTAGCACGAGGTTGAGATTATAAGGATAATAAGATCTGGAGGACTTTAGGATCAAATCCTCAAACTTCCTGGACCATGAACAGATAAGGCCAAGAGATAGAGTCAAATGCTTTACTGTATGTAGATCAATTGATAGCAAAAAGCCCTCCTGAGGTGAGGTCCATCCCTTTTATAATGTTTTTGTTATCTGAAATAATTGTCCTATTACCGATACAGTTTTTTAGCAATAATGCAAATGGGCAGAGTTTTCAATATTATTGATAATTTTAAAGCCTGAGGACATTAATGCCTAGATCAAGCCAAATTTAGGAGTACAAACATGCATCGGTTAACATGTCAATTTTATTACTAATTTGCAGACCTACTTTTGTAATACAATATATTTTTAAGGACACATAAAGCTTTTTTTTAAGCCTGCAGACTACATTAAATCACTGGGTTTGATTTTCTAAAATTGAAAATTTCAAAATCTGGTGCAGTTGTGCATGGTAGCAAATCAGCTTCTAACTTCAGGTTGTTAATTTAACAACATGTCGACCGGGCCATAGCCGAAAGACGGCTGCAGCGTGGTCAGCTTATTCTGGGAGGGCGTCCATGGATGTCCTCCCAGAATCTTGTTCCCATGCGCCCCCTGAAAGCGGCCGTTTACCACATGATCGCTCCGGCAAATGACGGAGTGATCACTTGCAAACAAACTGGCGTCATATCCGATTTCTCACTTCCCTCTCTGTACAGATCACACAGATCTCCCCTCTCTGTACAGATCGCACCTGCTCAGCAATATTTTCTTTGGGGTCTATCAGGAATTCCTTGCCTTACAGCAATATTCTTTAAAAAAACAATCACGTCAAACTATTACCACCCCTGATATATGTGGGCACCCTGGATGGTGAAAGGCCAATCCGGTCAAAATTGATTTTATTAATACCATACCATATATACATAGCCATGCATTGCTTGTCATGTAAGAATACGAAAAAATCTTTAAAAAAAAAAAGTTTATTTCTTATGTTTAAGCCCAATTTTGGTTTCCTGTGTTAATTTCTTGCCATTCTGTATCCCCCAATAGAATCACATTACTTGTTATATACATACCCTTGAAGAAGGAGATACCCAAGCCTCCGAAACGCGTAGGGTGACAAGCTTTACTTACCTCACTCGTTTGCAACGGGTGATATCTCATCTTCTAAGTGTATTAGTGTTCTGCACTCTTGATGAATATTGGTTACACTGTTTAATGTTATGATGCTTTGTTATGGTGTTATTAGCCAATACATGTATTGTGTTTCTTATGACACATATTTTTTACTCTTTTATTAAACAATTTTTTAATTACGTTATTTGTGTATGTGCCTGAAAAGTCCACCCATAGGGGATCCATGCTTTTTTGTCCTTAAATATTGGATGTGGCACAACAATTACTGCAGAATTTTTGCCGTCCTAAACATATTTTCACACAGAGAGGGGAGAGAGCAATTGCTGCAGTGCTGTGGGGCTGTATTGCCCACAGCGCTGTTCTGTGCACATTCCAGCACTCATCCAGCCATCCATGATCAGCCATCCTCAGCATTACTCATCCATCCTCAGCATTACTCATCCATTACTCATCCATCCTCAGCAATACTCATCCATCCTCAGCATTACTCATCCATTACTCATTAATCCTGAGCAATACTCATCCATCCTCAGAATTACTCATTCATCCTCAGCAATACTCAACCATCCATACTCAGCAATACTCATCCATCCATCCATACTCAGCAATACTCATCCATCCATCCTCGGCAATACTCATCCATCCATCCATCCTTGGCAATACTCATCCATCCATCCTTGGCAATACTCATCCATCCATCCTCGGCAATACTCATCCATCCATCCTTGCTCAGCCATTCATACTCATCCATGCTCAGAAATACTCATCCATACTATAGCAAAGCTATAGCATAGCAAAATATAATTTGGCCAAAATTTATGAAGAAAAATTACTAATTTGCTCAATTTTATAACAGAAACCAAGATAAATTCGTTTTTTTACAGAATTTTCTGTGTTTTTTATTTATAGCACAAAATAAAAAACCCAGTAGTGATTAAATACCACCAAAAAAAAGCTGTATTTGTGTGAAAGAAAGGACAAAAAGTTCATATGGGTACAGTGTTGCATGACTGAGTAATTTTTATTCAAAGTGTGAAAGCACCGAAAGCTGAAAATTGGGCAGGTTAGGAAGGGGGTTTAAGTGCCCAGTGGTCAAGTGTTTAATCTTTGACTGGAAAACCTGGAAGTGGATTGCTTTCTATGCAGAGCTACACCAAATTTTGCACACTCCAGTTTTAGTCATAGCTGACTGAGTGACCACATGATTTGAAACTACTTTGATTAGTTCCTGTCCATCAGTTGGGACCTGAGATGTTGGCACAAAGTGGGATTGAGAGCTGCTAGCAAAGTGTAAGTTAACTTTCCACGTTGGGACATTTATAAACATTTCCCAGCATGGGGCATAATGTGGGTTGTAATGATTTCATACAGAAGATTAAGATAAATGTTAAACTGTGATACATAATTTCATTAAGCATTGGTCAGAACAAGATAAAACAGTAATAATAATGATAATAATAATAGTTTATCTTTTGTTTTTTTGGTATTATTTTATGTTTTTACTAGGGTCCTGTTACTTTTGGTTTATACCTCTGATTTTTATATTTTGAGATACTGACAAAAACCATACACAATTACTCCTCAAGGTGATTATTCTGCCAGGCACTGTGACAGTTGCCAAACTAGGACAAAGGAAATGTAGAATTCCTGTTCCCTATAACAGGATACAAATCTCCAAGGATTTTATTTATTTGCTTTTATGTGTTATGTGCTTATTTATTTACTGCTGCTCCAGATTTATTGCAAGTAGTTTTGATGCTCAGTCTCAGTATTAATATTGTTTATTTATTGTACACTATCTATCACTAGTGAGAGATATATTACCATCTGAAAAGTCTAAAAACATTTTAAATTGAAACCTTTCCATGTATGCATTCCTTCTATTCATCAATTCCAAGTAATGCCATGCAAATGAATTATCCTCCTTAATTTGAATCCTTTGAGCTTATTAAAGTAGTTTTATCAGGGGATTCATGGTTAAAAAAAGTAGGAATCAAAACATGATCCTGTATGATTGCTGATTTGCATGTCATTACCCAGAATTATAATGGCTCCTTATTTTCAAAGCTGAAATGTAAGCCTTAATGACACCACTACGTTCACTATTAATGCAAATTGTGCCTCATATTTAAAAATTAATTATGTGCAAAAATATTGGTCTTAAAATGTGCTTTTTTTTTATATTTTTGTTATGTTGCAGAACAGAAATATAACTGATAAATATTTTTCTTTAACTTTTATTTTTCAAGGAGTTTTATAGACGTCCTTTTAAAACTGACACCAGCCTCCAGCTGTGCATATAAATTAAATATGAAGGGGATTTCACAAGTTTTATTGATCTAATGCACTAGAAGCTGGAATGCTGTGTAAGTCACCTTAATGTTTAGTCCTGTTTAATGGGGGATTTTTTTTTTTTTTGTGATCATAACATACATTTCACCTATTATAATTTTAGGCTGTGTGTTAGAATTATGAAAGAAATAATTACATAGTCTTAATGCTTTTTCATATGGTTCCTAATGTGGTACATATATAGCAGATGTGAATACAGTATGCACTTGCCAAGAGGTGAACAGCCTCTTTCTTTTAGTAAGTCAACTTCACCTATAGGTGCCGTGAAATTTAAGTAGGCATTTCCAGTAAACTCTTCTCTGGGTGAAAATGTCCGTCAGAATGGATAGATAATCTAAGTAAAAAACTAAAGCCTTGTACACACGATCAGATTTTCCGACGGGAATTGTGTTATGACAAGCCTTTGTATGCTCCATCGAACAATTGTTGTCGGACAAATGTTGGATAGCAGGTTTTAAAATTTTCCGCGAACAAATGTCTGTTGTCGGATTTTCCGAGCGTGTGAACACGCAGAACTCCAAAGTACAAACACGCATGCTCGGAAGAAAGTACAAGCTGGAAGCGGTCGGTCTTGTAAACTAGCGTTCGTAATAGAGAATTAACATTTGTGATGTGGCTAATTATGAAATCTCGAAATGCAGCGCACAATTCTCTTCTTATTTAATGGGATACTAATGAACTGTACTGGAACTATATTCCAGTACAACTGGTAATACTGATGGAGTTATTGCAAACAAATTTTCAAAGGCTTTTTTTTCTAGTGATATCAAGAATAATATTATTATACTTGTTATTTATTTTTTTGGTGCAAGTTACCACAACACCATTATCCCCAATTTTTTAAGATCAAAGATACAACTATGTTGGTGTCCCTTGTCAATTTTACATTGTATTTTTTTAAATGTAACTGCCTACTCCCAAACTATCATTTGAAGTAAAACAAGTAGCCAAGTATTCTACACTATTTTTTTTAATGTACATTAAAAAAGAAAACAAATAAAATTAGACATGCCAATAGAACTTAACCAAAAAGTGCATTTTATGCATACAAAAATATAGAAAATATGTGTCCTGCTTCTTAATATAGGGATCAACAATGCCAAGAGTTGGTGAAAACAGGTGTCTGTCATCCGGAGATAATTCCGAAAGTCATCCGGATTATTCTCCTGGAGCTCCCACAGCAATGGCATATGACATAATTGGTCACGATTAATAAAGCAACCAATTTTTGGTCCAAGAACTCCTCCTCCTCCTGTTCCTGGACTGGACTTGGGTCAAAGCAATAACTCCAAGGCCAATAATAAATAACACATTATTTCCTCTGATTCCACAACATGGCTGGTTGATGAACGGCCATTCAGAAACAAACTGAAAAGCGTAAAATGAAAAGCACGAAATGAAAAGCACGAATCAACACTCATCAAACTTCTACTAACACGAAATTAGCAGAAGGAGCCCAAAGGCTGGCGCTAAAGAGCTGAAAAACCATTTAGTATGTCACTACATTTGTGTTTGTTGGCCGACAATTCCTTGCCGATTGTATGCAAGACCAAATTCAGGCACACGTCTTAGGACAAAAGTCAGAGATTTTGTCTGCAGAAAATCCAATCGTGTGTACGAGGCTTAAGTCAAAAACTATTGTTACCCCAAGATAAGATTGGTACTGAGAATAGCAAGCCAGCCAAAATCAAATTGAATTACTCCTTTTTTCTCTGTAGTTTTCTCTGTTGTAACCTTAACGCATACCTTGGTGCAATGGCTTTCCTTGCATTATTATTAAAATAAACACTGATAGCAGAATGCACTAACGATTGATTGGTTCTCTAAAACACTACATTATTCCACCCCCACCTTTTCTTTCATTTTCTCTTCTATTCAGTGGTGGTGCAGATCTGTTGACTTAAATCAAGACTTTTGTTGCTAATAAACCAAAATGCAAATATTATTATATTACAGCTGATCAATTCTTTTGGTGGCTGCATTTGTTTTCTTTTTTAGGCATTCTTTCTTCTATTTTCATCTGGTGATAAAGCCTGTAAGTCTGTTGCTTTTAAAAAGAACAAGCGCTTCAGCAGAATGCAACACTTACAGAGATGAGACAAACCATATAACACTAGTGGGTGTGCTTACAATGATCAGCTTTTATTTATTTATGTAAAACCCTTATCCTAAAAGAAAAAACAAAAACAGTTTGATGTAACTGTTTCTAACGTATTAGCTGGAGTTAGGCTTCAGTGTATTGGTGTAAACCTGCTATTACATCTAACAGCTCCCCCTCCCCCAGACTAATAATGCTGCTGTCTAAATGTGCCCTCTTTGCTAATTGATCCTGAGTGGATGCATTCTAATACAGGAGGTGTGTTACTGGCCAGATCACCAGGTGAAAACAGTGGAAAAAAAGGCTAAAATAAAAAAAAAAAAAACTGATGCAGCCACCACAGCTAATGATTGCTAAGCAGCAATATAATTCATTTTTGGTTTTGGTTTTAATACCCCTTTAAATAGCAAAGATAGGCTTTCTAATATGGAAAATGTGGGGTAATACAGCTGGTGCACACAAAGTATTATTGGACCCTCCACAGTAAATCCATGCAAATTAAAGTGGAGTTCCACCCACTTTTCCAAGGTGGTCTTAAACTAAAGACCGTCCTTCGTTTTGAATCTATCTATATATATTTTTTTTATTTCCTACCTTTTTAGAAGTACAAAGTGTACTTCCGCCCTAGCCAGCCATGGCAAAGTATGTTATGTCCTCTTCTGCGGCGAGTCCTCCTCTTCCACCTATGTGTGTCCCAGAAGACGAGGTGGCCATTCATAAAGCACCACGTGACTTGCGCATGCGCAGTATGAAACCAGCTATGAATCCTGAAGGCTCCACTGGCGGTTTCCCTTAGTTGTAAAGGCGGTTCCTGCACCTGAGCAGGTGAACGAATCGGCCACAGGGGGCTGACATAGCAAGCCCCCTGGACAGGTATGTTTCCCTATTAAAAATCAGCAGCTACAGTACTTGTAGCTGCTGACTTTTAATAAAAAAATGTTTTTGCGGCTTGAACTCCTCTTTAAGCATATCAATGGACTATGCCTATGCTTCCATCACATATTTGGAAGAATTGGTCCACTTTCATTTTAAAGGGGAGCACTTCTCCTAAAATATCATGCATGTGCAGTGTATGTAAGTGTATGTATACCAAAGTACTTAGATCTGGGAGCTCCCAATATTGCTCTCTATTATAAGGCATCTATTATATCGCAATCAAATCCTGTTGGAACCCTTACACAGGCTGCCCTTGGATGCAAATAGAACAAGTAACAAGCAACTCGGAACTTAAATCTGCCATAGGAGCAACTATTCTCTGTCCCTACCTCAAACAACATTTCTTAGACACAACTACAGCAACTCTCAAGGTTTGGGCTTCCATGATGGACTCCTCACATTATATATCCTACGAAACTCTGCAGCGGATACTGATAAGCTCCCTGGAATATATTATACCAGACTTAAATCTTGTTTCATGGAAATTTGCAGGGATCAATTCAATCTCTTAACTATATTTCAGTACAACTTTTCGCTCCTTCCAAGACCTATACTTGACCTATTCTATACCAAGATCTATGTATTACAAATATCTCCAAATATGACATGCCTTACAACATATCCGAATAGGAAACTCCCCACATCTAAATTGCCTCCTGGAACTTATTGATTCTCCCCAAACCAACTGCAAAGGACTTTCACCTTTTTACTCCATCCTATTGACTCCTCCACCCACTGAAAAACCCTCCACATTACGTACTTGGGAATGTGCTTTCTCCTTTACGCCTTCCTCAGATTCCTGGGAAGCAGCATCCCTCTTAACTTTAAAATACTCCTGCTGCATTTCACATTGGGAATCTTCTCAGAAACTCCTGCATGACTTGTACTTTGCACCCTTCAAACGAGGGAAGATGTACCCAGAACATTCTCCTCTATGCTGGAGACAGTGTGGGGAGCCAGGTACATATCTGGTGGCACTGCCTTATCATCCAAACCTTTTGCTCCAGAGTATTCTCACTAATTACTGTTATTACAGGGATGCAGAGCTCACCTAACCCTAAATCTGCTTTACTAGGCTTAGACATGAATTCCTGACAACCCATAATCACACACATCTTCATAGCAGCCTGATTAACTATCACCAGCAACTGGAAACTTTCGATACCCCCAACTATGCTTCCCTTATTCTAACTCTCAATGAGCATACCTTGTATGAATACTCCTTAACTAGAGCTCACCTATTAATATCCAAATTGAAACACCAATGGACCCCATGGCTTAATCATCCTAACTGCTCTCTTTAAACCTAATTAGATAAACCCTACTATGATGATCACCCCAGAACCACACCTGGAGCTCAGGTCTAAGCCTAGATACTAGATACTAGATATTATATAGGCAAAGTAATTCTGTACCCCACTTAAGAGAAACCATGCCAACCTCTCATCCCCCCTACTCCCCCCACTTCCTCTTCCTTATCATCCCCCTCCCCTTCCTCCCCTCTGTTCCTTCCTTTTCTTCCCCCCAGGCCTTCTCTAGACCACTTCTGGTCAATATATATCTCTTCATATTCAATTATATGTTATGGTTTTACAACTACTTGTTAATGGTATTGATACGTTTAACAATGTATTACTATTTCTTCCTTAATTTTATCCTCAATAAAGAAATATTGAAACTGCCTGGATGGCACAGTGGTGTAGTGGTTAGCACATTTGCCTAGCAGTAAAAGGGTCACTGGTTCAAATCCCACCTACAACACTACCCACCTGGAGTTTGCATGTTCTCCTTATGCCTGCGTGGGTTTCCTCCAGGTACTCTGGTTTCCTGCCACACTCCAATGACATGCTGTTAGGTTAATTGGATCCTGTCTAAATTGACCCTAGTATGTGTACATATGAATGTGAGTTAGGGACCTTAGATTGTAAGCTCCTTGAGGGTAGGAACTGATGTGAATGTACAATGTATATGTAAAGTGCTGCGTAAATTGATGGCTCTATATAAGTACCTGAAATAATAATAATGTATAGGATCTTTTTCAGTTATATGGCTGTAATATTCAAAACTCCTTGGACTCACCTGAAAATGTCTGTCTTACTGGTGTTTTAGTTTTTCCTAGTGAAAAAGAAACATATATTACCTCCTAAAAGCATTTTAAATAAAGGTTGGTTAGAATTCTGTGTTCTCACACTCCACTTTATACTAATTTTGAATATCTAGCTCCATAAAATTAATTAAGATCTACACAATACTAATTCAATTTTTTATGTAAGAGAAATTTGATAGTTTTCTAAAGAGAGAACAGATTTTTTATGAAGAAAAAGTTAATTGTGTAAAAACAAGTTGGATGATGCCTTGTACATGACTCAATGACTATAATAATCAATGATTGATCAATGATCATGACTTCCCATCATGACTTATTTGGTAGGCCAAAATATTCTGTTAATACTTGGCCAGCCCAGCTCCTGGTGTTTAGCAAACTTGTGCCCCCACAAGGGACTCTGCAGGACCTTTCACATTTGCAGTCTTGAGGCCCCATTCACACCTGAGTGTTTTGTAGCTTAAAGCTCAAATCTCCAAAACACTCAACAAGCCAAATCCCATTCTTTCCAACAGCCCCTGTTCACCTATGAGTGTCATGTTGCTTGTAGCTGGATGTCTGTTGCTCGAAAAAGTACATGAGCTACTTTTTCAGGCAGAATTGATCATTTCTGGGCCCATAGACTTCAATCGAAACACCTAAAAATACTTGATTTGAGCATTTTTAGACATTTTGTTTTCGGGCATTTTTTAGAGTGTATTAACTGATCTTCTCCCCCTAATGCGTTCCATTGGCTAAAACAAAAAAGTGTAAAATGCCTATAATACACTTCTAAAATCTTGCATACACTTGAAAAAAATCTCAAAAGGCTCAAATAAAAACTCCTTAAAATAATTTTGCTTAGGTATGAATACAGCCTAAATATGCCATGTTAATAAATAATTGGTACATCACTTATCCGTAAAGCAAGGACAACCTATGAACATTAGCAGAAAAATTTAACTCGCCCAGATGATCCCCCCCCGACCCCCCACAAACAAATAGCCAGGAGTATCTGCTTATACCTAAATGAGCCCATTAGCATCGTATACATTGACTGATCTAGGCAAAGATACCTGGATCAGGAAATATAGGAGGTCAAATTCAGTTTTATAACACCTACAAAGTCACAAGCCTTGATGACATCATCTTGGTAAGACTAAACAGTAAATACGGCATGTCTTGGTAGGAAACACAGTTGTGAAATGTACTAGAAGCATCTGGGTTTTGTTTATATTGCATTTTGTTAAATACATTACTTAAACTTATTGTTTATATGGATGGATTTATATTTTTCTACACATCATAAATGTTCACTTTAAACACTTTAAATGCTATGAGGACAAACAAAGCCATTGTATAGCAGCAAATAATATTATTTCAAAATTGAAGTACCAGACATTGTTTATCTTTGACAGCCATGTGCACTTCTGATCTGCATCTCACAGATAAATACTAATCAGCCTAATAATGTACCTTGCACATTTCAAAATTTAAAGTCAGCCTCCAACCAACATGTTTTTCAGCAATCTGATTTCTGTATTGTATGAACCAAGTATTGTTCACTTTACATCAAATACAGCTTAAGTAATCTCAGCATTTGACCTCTAAAAACAAAGTTTATAAAAGTATTTCATCATAGTAATCCCCAATCTTTAGAAAATAGATTAAATCAAGATACAAATTGGCAAGTTACAAAAAAATAATACTCAATGTTTTAATAAAATAACAAATTAGATTTTTTTATTTTCTATTTGTATTTTTTAAGATCAGTGGTGTGCAAATAATGTAAAATCAAGCAATAGATGCTGCAGGCCACCCATCGCTATGCTCCCGGTTTTACCTATAAAAAACATCACCTAAACTCAGACTAGTCTCGTATGTGGTCTCTTTCTTCACTTCTCTAACTGACAGTTTAAGAAATGAGGAGTAGACATTATTGGAATTCCATAAGCTGTGGATTCAGGTAACTAGGAAACATGGAAAATGTATTCATAGTGAGTAAACTAGACAGACGTCCAAATAATCCTAGGAGTTAAAAAGTAAGGATGAGCCGAACACGCCCCCCCTGGTTCGGTTCGTACCAGAACATCCGAACAGGCAAAAAATTTGGAAGAACACACACACACACAGTTATTGGGGAACGAACATGAAAAATCAAAAGTGCTCATTTTAAAGGCTTATATGCATGTTATTGTCATAAAAAGTGTTTGGGTACCTGGGTCCTGCCCCAGGGGACAAGTATCAATGCAAAAAAAAGTTATAAAAATTGCAATTTTTTCGGGAGCAGTGATTTTAATAATGCTTAAAGTGAAATATTCCTTTAAATATTGTGCTTGGGGGTGTCTATAGTATGCTTGTAAAGTGGCGCAGTTTTCCTGTGTTTAGAACAGTACCACAACAAAATAAAATGTATAAAGAAAAAAGTCATTTAAAACTGATTGTGGCTGTAATGAATTGTCGGGTCTTGGCAATATAGATAAAACTCATTGAAAAAAATGGCATGGGGTCCCCCCCAGTCCATTACAAGGCCTTTGGGTCTGGTATGATAAATAAGGGGAACTCCGAACCAAAATGTAAAAAAAATTGCATGGGGTTCCTGAAATTAAGGGTAACCCTGCGCCAAACTGTAAAAAAAATTGCGTTGGGGTCTCCGCAAAATCCATAACAGACCCTTATCCGAGCACTTAACCCGACAGGACAAAGGAAAAAAGTGGGGACGAGAGAGCACCCCTCCTCCTGAACCGTACCAGGCCACATGCCCTCAACATGGGGAGGGTGCTTTGGGGTCTGACTGTGGGGTATGTAGGGCCTCATCCCCACAACCCTTTCCCAGTGGTTGTGGGGGTATGCGGGCGAGGGGGTTATTGGAATCTGGAAGCTCCCTTTAACAAGGGGACCCCCAGATCCCGGTCCCCCATGTGAATTGGTAACGGGGTACATTGTACCTTACCATTTCACAAAAAAAAGTGTAAAAAATTGTAAAAAAGACAGGAGACCGCTTGGGACAAGTCCTTTATTAAAAGATAAATGTGTAATAAGTGTAAATCCATGCCGCCCGATGGACCGAAAAAAAGAAAAAAAAAAAACACCTTCCAGGGGAGTCTCTCGCCGAGTGACGCTTCTTCTTAATGACAGTTATTATATAGCTGAGGGTGGGGCCACCCGGTGATGTAAATGGGTGACCCTGCCCCCTCTGACACCACAGGGAAAAAGGAAAAGTCTCTTTGTTTCTTCTATCTACAAAGCAGGAAGAAGAAGGAAAAAATAGACTTTTAGTAGAAATTAGCACATAATACAAGCATTAACAGTTAGGCACACACTTACCCCCTTGAATATAGAAAGATGTTAACCCCTTCCCAGCCAGTTCCATTAGTACAGTGACAGTGTATAGTATTCTCACTGCTCACTGTATTAGTGTCACTGGTGATATCAGTGTCAGTTCTCACCCCAGCAGCATTTAGTGTCAGATTGTATGCCGCACTATCACAGTCCCACTATAAGTCGATGATCACCGTCATTACTAGAATAAAACAAATTAATTAAAATTCCAGTATCTATATCATAGTTTGTAGACATTATAACTTTCATGCAAATCAATCAATATACACTTATTGGGATTTTTACCAAAGACATATAGCAGAAAACATTTTGCCCTAAATTTATGAAGAATTTTTTAGTTTTTTAATAGCAGAAAGTAAACATTTTTTTTTTTGTAAAAAAAATCAAATTTTTTAATTTATATAATAAAAATTTAAAAACCCAGTGCTGATTAAATACCACCAAAAGAAAAACAAAACTCTGTTTGTGTGAATAAATTATATAAACGATTCCTTGGGTACAGCATTGCATGACTGCACAATTACCAGTTAAAGTAGAGTAGTGCTAAATTGCAAAAAATGGCCTGGTCATGAAATCTTCAAAATCTCCAAATCTTCTGGAGCTGAAGTGGTTAACCTGCTGACCATTATCAATGGAACAGAAATAATAAGACATGCTGTTTAAATGGGTATTACTTGAACACAGCAACCAAGAGGAAACATTCAAATGGCTTTTGATGACATCTAATGGTGGCCACACATGCTTTGACTTTTTTATCTGGTCGATGCACAATTTGATAAAAACATTAAAATCCCAAAACTATAGAATAGCCATAACTTCCCTTCTAATCGATTTATGCTCAATTTTGAGTAGATTCAATCAAACAGTTGACTGGTCAGGGGGGAATATTATTGATCATTTTTCACCATTCAGCAACACTGAGATACTTTGTTTATAAACACAATTGTTTTTTGATTGATCGGATCATTAGGTTACATGGTGGAGAGAGAAGTAATTGTAAGTTATGATCATATATTAACTATTGTTTGAAATCCGCTGGCTTATCAATTGAATGGGTTGTGGACTATAGCGTGATTATTCCTATCAGAGAAGATCGATCAGTGCAGAAATCAATCATTTATTGAAGCGTCTTTGGCCCCCATAAGAGGAATTTCCCCTCACTCCCTTTTAGGGACAGGAAGTGAAAGAATAGGATGCAGGCAAAAAAAAAGGGGATTTTAATTTTTGAGGAAAAAAAAAAAAAAAAAAGGGGATTTTATCCAATCCTACTCTATTAAAAAATACTATGCATTTAGATTCACTAAATTATATTCATATTTTTTCTTGTTAAAAATTATATTCATATTACAGTATGTACAATAATACAAGGAAGAAAATGTGTGATATTTATTTATTTTAAAATGAATGGAGCTTAATAGATACTTTTTCCCTTTACTTTTACCTACTTCTTCCGTACACGCCACTATAACGATGACACATGCAGTGCATTAGTCCTAAGTAATATTACATTTGTTCTAAATTGTTTTTTTTTTATGCTTGGGGGATTCATCGTCATGTGCATTAAAAAAAAAAAAAAAAAACAATATTAATATATCATGTGTGTATTTTCAGCATGAATTAATTTCCTCAAATATTAATTCTGCTTTGTGTGCAGACATCTGCTTCACATATGCTGCATATTCTTCCCAGATGCCTCATTTCACTATTAGTTAGTAGGGGACAGGTGTATGGTGTTATGTTTCCATGCATCCACCGATATCTGTTTTTGATTAGTATTTAACCCCACGTGCCCCAGAAAGACACCTGATCCAGATAAACTCTGCAGTATGATGTTTTTGTATTAAACAAATGCAGTTACATGTGTCGGGTATGTGACTGCTACTAATCATCTCTCAAAAATGTGAAATATTTTTTCCCTTCAGCCAACATATTCATGTTATTCATTTATAGATAACTGAAATATTCTACATTTGCTACAAAATGCTTACCACATAAGCGTGGATTCTAAATGTAGAGAACATCAACATGCATTGCTAATTCATATTCATTGGGCCCTCAACACACATCTATGGACCAAAAAACATATTTGTCCTATCATTTTTTAGTGCACCAAAAAGCAAAATGTGGGTGTTACATTTTTTGCACTACACTTAAAAGCAGACGTGTGTACTCTGTGTGTGTGTGTAAGTTATGGTGACCCTATAAATACATGAATACTAACAAATAGAAGTGTTTAAAGTGAACATGTGTGTAAACAATCTCAGACATACGGGATATGCATTTTTTTTTAATGCATACATCATGCTAAATAAATCTATTTAATGTAAATAATCTATGTGTATCACTGTTAATTCAGATTTTTGTTTGCAATATTATATGTCTATGGAGTCAGCTATATTTTATGATTACTGTGACAGACCTAGCCAGGACAGAGGCTTTTGGAGGGGACTGAATGCCAACCTCTTGCCTACCGATTATGGGCCTTGGCATTTGTGGGAACGGTGTTCTTTGTGAGCTGTATGCCTGGGGACCCTCGAGGTGGTGCTACTTTGGATAAAAGTCCATGTCCCCCCTAAACACAGACTCTGGTGAACCCTGTATATGCCATATTATAGTGATGGCTTCATAATGTTGAGGCCCATAGAAGGTGCTGATGTCATCAACTCAGGCCACCTGTCTGTCTGTTGTCTGCTAGAATGTGTTTATTGTAAATAAGTCTAGTATGGGATCTAAGAGTCATTAGAGATTCTGTTTGGTCAAGTGCTCATCAAGTTCAGCCCTTCCCCAAACTTTCAAACAGCAACATTTTGGCCTGCCAGTTTGGACTGAACTAACAGCTTATTCCCAATAGGGATACAGTTTGGGTTCATCACTACCATGGGTTTGCAGTGAAGCATGTGTGTTCATGATTTGCAGACCCTGAAAAAAATGTGGGTGTTCCCTATAGTAACTGAAATGTACTGCATGTCCTTTGAACTTAGGCTAGCTGGCTTAGAAGGGCCAATAAAGAGGCTTTTGGACATTTTGGTGTGAGCAGCCTATTGCATTTGGGTGTGCACCCCAAAGCTCTAGCACATATTGCGATCACTCACAATGCTCATTTGGAAAGCGAAGGGGCTGGTAAATGACATATTTATTGGCCCTTTCCTTACTCATCCTAAAATATCCCCTCATCAACAGCCGGTGGGAGAGGAGGGAACCCGGCAGTGTTGTGGGAGTAAGGGGGGATAGCCAAGGCAGTAGGGCGAATCTGTGCTGCACAGGATGATAAGGGTGTGCCTGGAAACACCTGGTACACCCTGTGCGCACGCCTATGCTTTGGGATAAGCCAGGCCCCTTGCAATGTTTTTAGCTGTGAAAAGGAAAGCATAGGAAGTGGTGCCTATAAAGTGCATAGGGAGAGATTATAGTAGAGTTTGTAGGCACCGGCGGGTTTATTAAAAGAGATGTAAACCATCTCTGGATGTCAGGTAGGTAGCAAAAAGCTGTGTATCTTGAAGAATTGGTGTTGGGTGAGGAAAGGATTTTACCTTTTTTTTTTCATATTTTGATACATCTAAATGCTGCTGATGTCCTGCAGCCTCTTTAAAACCTGTTCCTGACCATGTGCCTTACATGCTACTGAATTACTGCTCTCAGTATCCCTGACAGGTATACTCTATTAACACCCCCACACACACTAAAGTCACATAATCTGCAATGATGATATAAAGACAGAGCTGTTGATAGAAAAAAGAAAATAATACTTACCTTAGCTATGACTCCTGATGAGGTGTGTATGACATCATGTCATCATTCTCTCACCGCTGATCAAATTTAACACCTAGAAATAGACAGAACAAATATAACACACGTACTAAATACAAACAATTACACATTACAAGCTACAATATATGCATTATTTACAAAAAGACAAGAAATGTGGATCGTTTACCAATTCAAACAATTTAGCTTTACAAAAATGTTTTAGGGATAGTAGCTTGGTAGTGGATGGTCAGACTTGACTGAAGGTCTTCAAAATCAGAACAATTAGTTTTAAACTGGCCTACCCATTCTATTTGTCAACTATCATACAATAATATTCACTTGCAAATTGTTATCCTTACTTCACTGCCTTGTTCAAGAACACTAGAATGCTATAGAAATATTGCAAAGTGCTTCTTTCAACAAACTTGCTGACGTGTTTTTAAAGCATTGCATACATATTGTTCTTTCTGGAGCTTCATCTCCTGGAACATAACAATGTAAGCACTTGGGAAATAGAATTACACTGTATGCTGGTATATTAGAGCTGTGGCTATAATATGTTTTTCTACCAGATCCACTTTTTCTGTCCATGTGGTTTGTGACTGACACTTCAATAACCTCTTGCCATGTAATAATGCAAGTGTGGAAAATGTAATTTTCCAGTTGGGTCTACAAGTTGGTTGTCAATATCTATTTTGAAAAAAAACACAGTGTGCTGCACACAAAAGGCAGACTCTGGCAAAATAAAAGGAGCAACCGCCCCATCCTTGTTATACTAGTTCAGTAGAGGTCATTGTGACATCCTTTTTTAAAACTGGACTGATATAGAATCCAAGCTGCAGAGTGTGAACAAATCAAACAAATCAAACATCTCTAGCTCATTAATGTGTGTATAGCATTTGTATACATTTTTCATGTATTTTATAATTTTTTATACATATTGGGGTTGATTTTGTAATCATACTTTGATGCTGAATCTAAACAATCTTGTCCAATGTATACTTAGACACTTTGCAAGGACTTGCAAAGAATGTTATCTTTGCAAGGAAATTTTCCTTTACATTAGTAAATGTATCGAAAATTCACTTTGCAAAGAATGCCTAATCATGTGAAAGAAAAAAAAAAACACATAATTAGGATGATGTCAGCAGAGCTTCACCTCATTCACTGAGTTAAGAGAAAATTCTCTTGCAATGTAAACAGTCTTTTTGCCTTTAATAAATTAACACATTTGTGTCACCAAAAGTAAATGCAACTTCTTCAAAGGAACACATTGTAGAGAGTTTCCAAATCCTTTTCAAAAATGCCCACCAGGATAAATAACTTTCATTGCATGATTCACTTACTTCACAGCCCTTACATTGCTGTACTAACAGCGTGTGATAATGTAAAGAACCAACCAAAATGTGTATAGGTATAACATTTTTCATTACAGGTAACATGCAGGCAGAGTCATATAGCACAAAAAGGTCAGGTCATGTGGATAGAGGATGTGTCAGAATTGGTATTAACCCCTTGCTGATCGCTCCATAGCAGATTTACTGCTACAGGGCAGCCGCACTGTACAGAATCCCATATATATATATATATATGATTCTGCACTTACAGGTTTTGGGCGTGAGTGCGTGCTGCTGGCGGCTCATTCCCATTGTGATTTTACACAGCAGGAGCTTATCAGTGGGTCCTGTGGACCCGGTGTCCGCCGGCACCCACTGATCATTTGGTACACTGACAGTATGCCAGTCTACCTATGTAAACAAGGCAGATTGTCATTCTGTGAGTGCAGAAGACATGGATTCTTTGTTTCTGTAAAGCAGGAACACCGATCCATGTCTTCCACTAGAAAAAGCACCTCCCCACTACACTGAAACATTAGCTAGGCACGCAGTTAACCCTTTGATTGCCCATGATGTTGACTCCTTCCCTGCCAGTGTCATTAGTACAGTGATGCCCCGTACACACGGTCGGAAATTCCGACGGAAAAAGTCAGATCAAATTATGTTGTCGGAAAATCCGATCATGTGTGGGCTCTATCGAACTTTTTCTGTCTGAATTTACGACGGAAAAAGTTTGAGAGCTGGATCTAAAATTTTCGGACAACAAAATCCAATCAGACTTTTGCCGATCGTGTGTAGAGAATTCCGACGCACAAAGTGCCACGCATGTTCAGAAGAAATTTGGAGACAAAAGCTATTGGCTACTGGCCTCTACTTAGTCCTGTCATATGTGTTGTACTTCACCTCATTTGGAAGGATCGGATTTTCCGACTACTTTGTGTGACCGTGTTTATGCAAGACAAGTTTTGGACAAAAAAATTTTGTGGTCGGAATGTCCGACCATGTGTACAATGCACGACCAGTGACATTATTACAGTGATCAGTGCTAAAAATATGCACTGATCACTGTAATAATGTCACTGGTCCCTAAAAAAGTGTCAAAAGTGTCAGTTAGGTGTCTGATTTGTTTGCCACAATGTCGCAGTCCTGCTATAAGTTGCTGATTGCTGCCATTACTGATAAAAAAGAATAACAAAAAATATCCCATATATTATAGACGCTATAACTTTTGCACAAACCAATCAATGTACGCTTATTGGGATTGTTTTTAACCAAAAATATGTATATGCAGAATATATATTATCCTAAATTAATAAATACATTTGATTTTTAAAATGTTTTGATTGAATGTGTTTTAGAGCAGAAAGTAAAAAAAATATATATATTTTTTAAATTGTCAGTAGTTCTTTGTTTCTAGAGCAAACAATTTTAATACGTAGAGGTGATCAAATACCACCAAAAGAAATCTGTATTTGTGGGGGAAAAAACACATACATTTTATTTGGGTACAGTGTTGCATGACCACACAATTGTCAGTTAAAGTAACGCAGTGCCATATCGCAAAAAAAATGGCCTGGTTAGGGATGGGGGGGGGTAAACCTTCCAGAGGTGAAGTGGTTAAAGAAAAAGAATAGGTACGTATCACAACACAATTACATCAAAAAATTATTGTGACAATCCATAGTGTAGGCATGACCTAAACCTCAAGTTTAAAGAGTAGTGACTCCAACTAAAATACTAGAAGGGCATCCTCACCAAACTACATCTCTATGTAAGCTTATGGCAGAGAGCTGTGGAGGTGGAACTAAAGAGGTTAAAACAGACAAGATGTAATGTAAAAACAAAGCTGACCAAAGACAAACTTATTTGTTGCTGTCTTATGTATATAATCAGTGATGAAGATTATTGTACATACAATAATACTGTTTTTCGATATTTTATCAAGTCCAACAGCAAATGTTGGTTGCCGTTTTTGCACACAAATATGCACACAAACATAGTGCCCCCAGGCAAAACCATCCACCAACAGAAATAGTAGAAAAAATACAATGCTATTTTGGTAGAAAATGGTAGAAAATATATCCACTGAAAAATGTTTGTCAGTGATAATAAAAAATCTGTCCTTTGCTTGTAATTGCTTCCATAGCACTGCTTTAGATTAAAAATGCCAACAGACATCAAGCAGTGTGATATGATATACAGATCTGACCATCTTAAGATGCCACCATAGCCTGATGGCCAAACAAACAGGGCAGCTTGGCTGAGAATAATTTGTTTCATTGGAAAGGAGGGAGAAGATGCTTAATACTGGTAGTTACATAATTTGGTTGTGTGACATACCAGGTTGTGAACTATAGCCAGGGGATCATTGCCCAATTAGGTCACTGGCATCACTTAGTTATAGGTAACTTAACACAAGCTTTGTTCAGATGTAAAAGGCTGTCCAAACAACCTCTGAGCAAAGAATAACAGTGAATGTGTATTTCTTCCTCCGTTTTACAGTGACTGCATGAGTCTTTTTATAACAGAAAGAAATGCTGTAAATGCATTGTATAATTTCAGTGGCTTAGTCCTCTGAGAACTTTTTATGTCGTAGAGCTTCAATAAGTGAAAAAAACAAACATAACTTCAAAATCCTAAAACTCTTTATAACTATAATTTTACAAAATAAGTGCTGACTAGGGTAATCCATGAAATAAGGCAACATTTAGTACATGCAGCTGAACACTCAAAGTCCAAGTATATATAATTACATATTTTGGCAACAGTAACACCAGATAATGTCCTCGTTCCTGGCTTTTCTTCAGTAAAAGACACTTAGCTCTGTGCACAGCTCACTCCAACGGCTCTGCTATGCATTGTCTGTAACTCTTTTTTTTTCAAATCTCTCTCTTGCCATAGGCTTCTTAATTTTTCCACTCCTTTCTTTAGCTATTATCCTTCAGATGAGCCTCAGACACAGCATGAAAGGCCATACTTCCTCTCTGCAGCTGCTAGTCACACTGCTTAGAACTTTTGCATTCAGTTGGGGTGTTGTCTTTAGCCATTCTGATTATCTGTCCAAGCCCGACAACACTCAATTCCCCTATAGGAGTCTGCCACATGTGCCTTATATAAAGCAACATTCTGGCCTCAAATATGTGCCTTAAAGTGATATTAAAGTCTTGTTTTTTTTGTTTTAAAATATAATAAAGATATCATACTTACCTGCTATGTGCAGTGGTTTTGCACATATAAGTCCATAGCCTCCACTTCTTGGGTCCCTCCTCAGTGCTCCTGGCCCCTTCCTTGAGCCAAGTGTCCCAACAGCAACCAGCTTGCTATGGAGGCACCTGAGCCAAGCTTCTGCTCTGTGTGCCCATTCAGACATGGAGCCACGGCTTGGCCCTGCCTCCTCTCTGTCCATTGGCTCACTGACTTTGATTGACCGTATCGGAAATGAACGGTGCCTGCTGCTATCTCAGCCAATGCGAAGGAAGAGTCCCAAGACTTTGTGTCTCTTGTGCAACATCACTAGATTGAGATGGGGATCAGGTAAGTATTAGGGGGGCTGAGGGGCTGCTGCACACAGAAGGTTTTTTATCTTAACCACTTAAGCCCCGGACCATTTGGATTTAACTGACAATTGTGCAGTCGTGCGACCTGGTTCCCAAACAAAATCAACGTCCTTTTTTTCCCACAAATAGAGATTTCTTTTGGTGGTATTTGATCACCTCTGCGGTTTTTATTTTTTTGCGCTATAAACAAAAAAAAGAGCGACAATTTTGAAAAAAAAACACATTATTTTTACTTTTTGCTATAATAATTATCCCCAAAATATATATAAAAAAAAATTTCCTCATTTTAGGCCAATACACATTCTTCTACATATTTTTGGTAAAAAAAATAGCAATAAGCGTATATTGATTGGTTTGCACAAAAGTTATAGCATTTACAAAATAGTGAATAGTTTTATGGCATTTTTATTAATAATTAATTTTTTTACTAGTAATGGCAGAGATCAGCGATTTTTATCGGGACTGCGACATTATGGCAGACACGTCAGACAATTTTGACACATTTTTGGGACTATTGGCATTAATACAGCGATCAGTGCGATTAAAAATGCACTGATTACTGTAAAAATTTCACTGGCAGTGAAGGGGTTAACACTAGGGGGCAGTGAAGGGGTTACGTGTGTCCTAGTTTGTGTTCTAACTGAAGAGGGATGGGGACTGTGCAGGAAAGATAACAGAGTATGAACAGATGATCTGTCAGTTCTCCCCTCAGAGAACCGGAAACTGTTTACACACACAGTTGCGGGTTCTCCGTGTGCCCCGAGTGATCGCATTGTCTTGGGGGCAAACGGGGGCGCACGCGCACCTCCGGCGACACGCACTCGCCCTCTAATGGCCACATGAGAAGCGGTATTACATAACGTCGTTTCGCCCAGACGAGCCATTCTGCCGCAGTACAACTGCGGCGGCTGGTCGGCATGTGGTTAATGCATAGAATGCTTTAGGATTAAAAAAAAAACTTCTGCCTTTAAAACCACTTTAAGTAGCAGTGCCGAATCGCAAAAAGGGGCCTGTTCTTTTGGCTGCCAATTGGTCCGGGGCTGAAGTGGTTAAGTAATGAACTCCCTAGACATCCAAAATAATAAGACATTTTGGAAGCTGAAATGTGTGGATTTGCACAATAGTAGGTGCACACTTTTTGCAGGCTTTAATAATAAACACCACTGAAAAGCTTCTCATCAAATTGAACCACTCCTGATTCTACTACCTGTCACAGGTAGCAGATGAACAGAAGCATGGCATGGGTCAGAGCCAAAGCAAAAGTTATTATTACAAATCATTAAACAGAATTATTAAACTGATATTATATTTGACATTAAACTGAATTTAAACTTGACATCTGCTGATAGGAATGTTTAAGCATGTATCACTGCCTTCTTACTTGTAATTGACCCCGAGGGCACAGGCATGCACTTATGACAGAAAAAGGCCTGCACATAAATGTCTATAAGGAGAGTGGCCCACTATCTGTTCTCAGGTGTGAAATGAAAATATTCAGTTCATTATAAGTCTACTGAGGTAGTTGTGAAAGCCAGAAAATTGAAAATTGTGGACAAACGTGACCTGTCAGGTTCCAGATTTTTTTTTTTTTAGCTTGCACTTGATTTTGTGCAATAGCTTTGACTTTTTGTCTCCAATTTGTATAAATCTTATCCAATCAAATTCCATACATACATACATACAGCAAAACAGTGGCAGGTGAGCATTGCAACCAAACTTTTTAAAAAGATAATTACAGCCAAGGATATTTGAAGTAGGTATGTAGGGCTATTTGCTCTAGGTACCTCATATCATTGGGGCTACAAGTGGACTGGCATATGATAGATCTTAGGGGTGATAATTTTCACTTATTACAGCCCCCTTAAGCTCCGGGATGTCAAGGTACTGGTGATTTAACTTTTTCAATATGTTTCCAGAGAATACTTTGTCAGATGGATAAATAAATTACAGTGCTCAATTCCTAAATCAGACAATTTTATTGAGACCATGATGAAATCCTTAAATTTGTCATAGCTGAGCTATGATATTTTTACCTTTTCTGATTCTTTTCATGTTACTAACCCTCACACCGTGCAGTTGTGGAAAGTGCATTTTCTCTTTTGCTTCTGTTCAAAGAAAGTTCAATAAATTTTTCACTCTCTTGAACCCTCTGTTTCAAAGTTGCTGGTGACAAGTTACTGTGCTTCTCCTACTGTGCTTACATCTGAACACATACACAGAAGATATTTTGTGTGTATAGTTGTCTATTAATTATTGATGTATACGGTATTATTATCTCCAGTGCATTATGTAGAATCATTGATTAGTTTCCCCACGATTTCATTCACGATTTCAAGTCCACACATAGCAAAGCTCAGCTATGCCTCCCTCACATCATTTGACTGCTGCTGCTGCCTCTGTGTCCTTTGAGAAGAGGAAGAGGGGAGAGTGAGGCTACAGACAGGAGCAGCTAGTGGATGGTATTTTTCCTCAATGTAGAAAATGCATTAAGGAAAAAAAAAAACCTTTTGCCTTTTAAACCATTTTAAAGTTTTCCCCTCACTCTTACTGCTAAGTTAGAATGGCCTAGTAAAATATTTAACTTTATTGCCACTTCTGAGATCCATGCATGGACTTGCTCAGCTCCATACAGCCTTTTCAGCAAACTTTCCTAGCTGTATTCATATCTGTGACTGGCCACCAGCTAGTCTGACCTGGTGAAGAAGGCTCTGTTCAAAATAAGTGCAAAAAAGATCTCACACTTGATCCCCTCTGTAACATAAACTTTCCAAATTTTACTGCACAATTATGTGTTAAAGGAGTTGTAAAGGTAGAAGGTGTTTTTATCTTACTGCATTCTATGCATTAAGATAAAAAAGCCTTCTGTGTGTAGCAGCCACCCCAGCACCCCCTAATACTTACCTGAGCTCCATCTCTGTCCAGAGATGTCCACGGGTCCCTCAGCCACCCAGGACTATCCTCCTGATTGGCACAGATTGGCACAGCATCAACAGTGCCATTGGCTCCTGCATCTGTCAATCAAAGTCAGTTAGCCAACCAGTAGAGAGAGGGGTTGGGGCAGAACGGCAGCTCTGTGTCTGAATGGACACACAGAGCTGCAACTTGGCTCAGGTGCTCCCATAGCAATCTGCTTGCTGTGGGGGCACTCAACAGGAGGGAGGGTCCTTGAGCAGCGAAGAGGGACCCACGAAGATGAGGATCAGGGCTGCCCTGTGCAAATGCACTGCACAGAGCAGGTAAGTATAACAAGTTTGTTATTAAAAGAAAAAACAAGACTTTACAATTACTTTAAGAGCTCATCCAGCTTTTCACTCTGCAGCCTTCTGTGAGGGAATATTGATACTTTTACTTGTTTTCTATTAGTAAATCATATATCTCAGTTTAATAAAATATAGATTCACACTTTATAGCTAGCTTGTGGGTACTTGATTGATCGAACACCCTGTGTCAGCTGATTCCATGTGATAAAATATTGCTGAATCATATCCATATTTATTTATTTTTTTATGGAAAACTTTAGAGAGAACATATTTTGAGATATTGTAGCATTTTTCTGACAGAGACATTTTTACGTTTTTTAATTTAATGTGTCCTCTTCCATTCTTCCATGATTGTATTTTTTGCAAAGATTTGTTTATTCTTCCTCAGCTGGCTATCTGTATATCAGAGACTACAGTATAAAACTTTGGTATTAACTACTGAGATGAAACATACTGTAAACCCCATATGGAGAATTCAATAAAGCAAGAAGGACTTTTTTGTGGTCTATCCCCTTTACATGGCCTTTGCCTATTTAATCCATTTTTTCACCAATGTCAGTCCCTCTACAGACATGTGTGCCAAGTTTAGGTAGTTATAACTACTGATACTTTCAAAATATGGATCTATAACTGCAGCTATTAACTTCCAGTTTACAGATAGGAGAAACAATCTGTATTTAGGACCAACATTAAGTTGGCAAACAGAGGTTTGCCAATTCTCAGAGTGAAACATTTTGTGCTTGGAATCTCTTTCGAATATGACAGCTTTCCACATGAGCCTTCCTGGTTGTGTTAAAGCCATGTTTTAGTAACTGCATCATCCACAATCTCTGCCCCTTTATTTACTTTCAGATGTCAGTCATGGAATCTCTTTGGCCAGTAGACATGTGCGATTAGTTTCTTATGAATCGAAAATTCCTATGAATTTCCGTAAATTCATACATTCAGAAGATCCGAAATACGAATTGCTATGCTTCCGAATTTTGTAAGAAATATGAAATTTTGTTTACGAATTTCAGATCCAAATTCCATTACAACGGAAACGCGACTGGTGTTTTGTTGACCAATCAGAGGTTTTCTTCTGCTGCTGATTGAGGGTTTGGAAAATTACCTTTTTTAATATGGGAGTGGGAGACTAAATCTGACTAAACCCAGGAAGTCAGAACAGCACAGGGATGGTGGGAGCCCCTCATAATGATAAATTCATCATAACGAAGGTTCGTAATTGTTACAAAAATGGAAATTCATATTTCGTACAAATCAAAATTTAATTTTGGACACGAATTAGGGAATACGAATTAACGCTAATACGAAATGGAACGGAACTAAACAAAACAAATTTATTGATGGCGCACATGTCTATCAATGGCCAGCGGTTGGAGTCATCCATTGCTAGAACTCCTTCAGCTGCAGAGCCAGCAATGTCCTAGAAGCAAAGAGGTAAACATGCACTAAGAATGAGTGCCCTTGATGTGTACATCCTAGCTTCAGAGCCCTCCCTTCTCCAAGATATTCATGTATTTGTTCCTAACAGGTACATGAAAATGTCACCCACACCAACATTTGTGAAAAGTGAGGGAGTCTATGACACACTTTATAAATTCCCCACATAGTGTCTTGCTTTTCAGTCTTTCAGTTTCAGGAGACTGATGAGAGAAAGAAAGAAACAGCATTGCACAGCTTCCTTGCAGCTCTTCTAAATAGTACACAGATAATTACAATTCATATATAGGAACACGATTTGTGAAACTTTATAGCGGAGTTCCAGCAAAAAATTGTATTTATTTTTTTGTGTACTATTTTTAGTTTTAACATAATTTGAATAAGAGTATACAATGATCTAGATTATGTATTGTAATAAATAAATTCCTTACTGTAACATTTTTATCCTCCTTATGTTGATGTGGGCATATGAAGCCCAATCGCGATTGCTTCCTGGAATGTGCATGGAGAGGTGCATGCTGTAACCAGCATGCACCTCTCGATCTCGCGCATGCGCGATTTAGAGGCGAGCGTAGCGCCGATTGTTTGTAACGTTGCCATAACAATGGGTGGTGACAGAGGAAGGTCCTGCCCCATTGTTATGACAGTGTAACGCATTACATGCCCTCGAGCATGGGCGCCGAGGGAAATTACGCCAGGCGCCTTGGAGAGGAAGAGGCAGATTACGAGGGACCCCCAACAGACAAGAAAAGGTGATAAAAATAATAATTTTTTCCCACAGGTTGTTATTTAGATTTAATGCAGCGGAATAATGTAAATAAAAAATTATGACTGGAACTCTGCTTTAAATCAAACCTTTTTTTGACCCTGTTGCAAAGTAAGGCACAAAGTTATCTGCAGTAATCCCATATGAATCCACCATCTGACCCTTCTAGTTATGCTGCATATAGTCTGAATAAACTAAAAATCAAGAGATAGGCACCGCTACTAACTCCATTAATATCATAAACAGGAAAATGAAATAAATTGCCAGTGAAATTTCCAATGCAAGCTAATTTGTGTCTTTGCAAAAGCTTCTTCACATTTGCTTATCTACCATCTACCCAGTGTTGCCGTGCTGGTGTCAGTACTAAGGGGAATGACTACTTTTTTTTACTTGTTTTTTTTGTTATGTGTAAATATATATATTTTCAAATATATAATCTGAAAGCAGAGACCCTGGAGAATAGAATGGTGATAATTGAAATCTGCACGATATTTGCACAGTTATTTACCAAACACATATTTTCAGGAAAAATATATTAAATTCATTTTAACCACACATTTTTATTGAATTTTCAACAATACATACAGTAGGAAAGGAGTATAATTGAAGTCTGCATTAACAATCAAGTGAAGTGCACCATACAGGGCCTGTAATAAAATGTTGTGTCAAGATGGAGAAATTATGAGAAACAGATAAATAAATACACATACTGTACCTTTACATAGCATAATCAGTTCAAGAGTACCAATCAACCCATGCCTTTCGATTTTTATCGAAAGAGGAGCAATTGGCCAAAGACAGGGTTGTCTTTGGCCAATCATGGCTCAGGGTGCTGAGTCCATGTCCCACACTATGTAAGGCTGCTTACATGGCAGCCATACATAGTTTTATGAATGAAAGCAGCAAAATTACATTTGTAAAGGAATTTTTTTTTATTTAAAACTGCTTGCGGCTATAATGTATTGCCGGATCTTGGCAATATACATAACAATCATTGAAAAAATGGCATGGGTTCCCCCCAGTCCATTACCAGGCCCTTTTGGTATGGATATTAAGGGAAACCCTGTGCCAAATCTTTTTAAAAAAATTGCGTGGGTGTCCCCCCAAAATACATAGCAAGCCCTTCAGGTCTGGTATGGATTTTAGAAAAATAACCCCAGGCCAAAGTTTAAAAAATAGTGTGGGGGTCCCCCCAAAATCCATACCAGGCACTGGTATGGATTTTAAGGGGAACCCCGCACCATTTTTTGTCCCCATGCCATCAACATGCACAGTTTTTTTGCCTGTTCACAAGTTCTGGTGCGAACCGAACCAGGGGGTGTTCAGTTCATCACTAATCTAGCATAGGCAGGAGAGAATACATCTCCTGGGAATAATAAATAGTGACATTTGCATAATTTGTGAAGAAACAGTACAGAGCAGATAAATATATATCTTTGGTTATTTATTTATATTCCATTTATGATATCAAGTATGGTTTTGGCTGTGTTAAAATAAAAAAAAAATGTTGCTCGTCTTTCAAAATGCTTGTATACCGTATTACTCGTAAACCAAAGTATTACTGTACAGAGCTTAAAATAATCACCAGCTTTTCCTGTTATTACCTCCCATCCCTGCTGTAGAGGTCTTTCTTTTATTGGCTTGGACATTGAGAGCGATTGAGGCTACTTCTCTATGTAGTAATCCAAGCCCACATAATTTAGGCTTAGTGCTTATATTGAGCAAAAGGAGAACTGGAGCACATTATAGACAGCATAAGCAGCAACCTGAACCCGTGACAAATTATAATGGGCAGAATAGGTGGCTGTTCAGGGTCTTAGGCTTTCAGGGAGGCCCATGAGGATGCTAAAATGTTCAACAATTCAGTTACTCTCTATAGCCAATCTCAATTTTTTAACCATATATATTTTTAGAGGGTAATCAGCAATGGCAGGGTTTGTATTTCCTTTTATTGACAGACATACTCTCTTGAACCTGGAAGCACTTTTTCAATACTATTTGCCACCATAATATGAGGAATTAGCAAAGAACATACCAATGTACCAGATCCTATTTTAAGACTCATAATTTTTTCCAAATAATTTAGAAAAGCTTCACAAACCATGTCAGAAACAAAACATAAAAGGACTATATTCATTGACTGTTATGTATGATCCAATCAAACTAGTGGGGAGTCTATGAATTGAAAAAAGCCCGGGGACTATGGTAGAATTAATCTACTTTCAGTTCCTCCTTCTGTAGTGCAAATGCCATGAAGTGTCCTGTTTGGTGACATGCTGATAGCAAATATTTCTTAGAAGACCACCCACCAATATGTAGGATAAAAAAATACTGACTCATTATAGCTTCATTATAGCGTATCAATAGTAATGGATAAATATAAGGGGGTTAATTACAGATGCCACTAACCAGCAATGCTTAGAGACTAAAATTAGGATTTATTACAATTCCAACTGACTATCAATGTTAAGTTGATAAATATAGGAATTTTAAGAAGCTGTAGGAATTTTTAGCAAGCAGTAGTGAGGACGGCTATTATAAAGATATAATACAGTAAAATGGTCATCAACGCAAACTGCCAGGTGACACAAAGATATGTTGTGAGTGGAAATGATTCGGGTAAGGTGGGGTTTATACATTTTGCTATGGGCTCCTGTGACTTGTAACTTTGTTTCTGTAGTTAAAAACTGGTGTCACATTATTCATTGAATTAAAGCCATGACTGTGCATGATTGGGTCGCATACCAAATTATTTAAGTGGCTGTTAACCCACTCAAAAAAATCAAATAATCCTGTTTGTTTCCTAATGACAGGTGCTCCTGTCTCTGTGTTTTATAAAAAAATGCAGTTTATACCTGTTTTCAGAGCACCGCTCGGCACTCACGTGACTGGCCGGCTCTCTCCTCTCCCTGTCTGACAGCTTCAGCAGGCAGGGCCAAGATTCCGCCCACTAACATAAGTCGGGAGGAGAGGAGGAGAGAGCCGGCCAATTATTGTGAGCGCCGAGTGGAGCTCTGAAAACAGGTATAAACTGCATTATTTTATAAAACACAGAGACAGGAGCAAATATCATTAGGAAAGAGGATTATATGAGACAGTAAAAGTTATTTCAGCAGTGGGGGGGGGGCGGGAGGGTGCGGGCACTGACATAGAGGCTCACAGGCAGGGAGGGGAGGGGGGAGGAGGACAGAGGGAGACACATGAGAGCTGCAGATAGCAGTGACTTATGGAGGCACATAAACTGACCAAAAAGACTCTTAAAAAGACTTTAAGATTAAGTAGAAATTCCTCTGGTAATACAGAATGCTTATTGCTTTTACAGCAATCATATAGGGGTTAACAAACTGTAATTTGTTAAAAAAAACCTGAAAAGGACTAAGCAGATATGTGATTTCCATTCCTATATAAGAAGCAATTTCAGATGACATGCCTGACCACTATAGCTAACAGGGTTGCTACATACACATATGTTATCATTATTCGAAAAACGTATTTGCCTTGGGATTGCTAATAATTTCTTTCAGAGTATTTTTTGATACTTGAGATAAACTTACATGAAGTGATTGATTACAGTTTTTTTGGTTAATTAACACATTATAACACATTATCATCAGCTTCATTTGTATACCAAAGTTCTTAAATGCTTGCATTGTAAAATGAAAATACAATACAATATTTTCTCTTTCTTTTGGTTGAAAATTTTTCTGAAGTGCTGGACTGATAGATAATTAGCAGAATGAGGGTACTGGACGTCAGCCTCAAGCATGGATACTGGTAAACGAGATAATGTTGCAAGCCTATTCGTTCATGGTACCTAATGAAGATTAATGTTTTGTACTGGGACATTCTTGCTGTAGATTGCATCATTCATCAGTCTTTATAAATATTGTTCTAATCAAAGTTGTCCAGTTGTGTGGAAGGCTGAATACAAAACAGGTTAGTAAATGGGATAAATGCCACATTAGTTATACTGACACATAATAGCTTTAAAAGTAAATGATGTAGATGCAGCACATCTTTCTATCTGTTTTGTAAATCTCCCTGGAGATATTTCCTTCTTAAATGATCCAACTAAAAATCACAGTTAATATGATCTGATTCTGCAGCTAATATAGACTGTGAATGTTTGTCTTCCTATGCTGTGGTCTGGGGCCGGAGTCCAGCATGGGCACAGATGCAGCATGATATAATGTGCCAACTTGTATCGCAGTTGGTGTAGTTAATGCCTTGTGGCAAATCATTTTACCTCAAAGCAATTATTAAAAATGTTGTATGTGTGTTAAATATATAACACTCATAGATGCACTATAACCATGTAAGTTCTCAATTATCGTCTTTATCTTCTCCAGTTTCAGTAAATCAGCCTCATAGTGTTATCACCAAAAAATCCTATAGGACAGGTAGATGCATGCAACTTTCAGGCATCTTCCAGCAGGTGGTGGTTGGTCCGGTTTGCTAAAGGAGGACCCTTTGGTATAATCCAGGTGATATAACCAATTTTACCATTCACTTCACAGTCCTCCCGATAGTCATCTCCCACTTTTGCTACATGCATCCATCCAGAATGCATTTCAAGCTACATACCCCTTCATCAACCTGACAGATACGGTTGTCCTAGTCTTCTGTTTCTCACATGACAATGACAACTATTAGTGCTAAAACATCATCATCCTGCTGGTTGCCATTTTGCATTTAGGATCATTGTACCATTTTAAAAATAATTACACACAGGATGAATTTAATAACATAAAAATAAAAAAAACACACAAGATAAAAATAAAATAAATAAAAATAAAACAAGTGGGGTTTTAGATTCCATCTGACCATGGCATTGTTTTTGTTGTTTTCCTTTTTGACAGTGTTATTGATTTAATTATTTTTGTGAATAAAATATAGTTGCTTCAAAGTGCTTTTTGTCTTGATATTTTAGTAGGAGTCAAGTGCTTTATGCATCATGTATTCAAAGATTTTCTATAAACATTGTTGCATGATTATCTACTCTGATGCCAACATTCTAAAGCATAGGATTTTCCACAAACATCAACCCCATAAATCGTCTATGATGGAAACATTTTGGGGTCCCTGTGTGGTAAAACATACAATACTATCTACAGTGGTGTGAAAAAGTGTTTGCCCCCTTCCTCATTTCCTGTTCCTTTGCATGTTTGTCACACTTAAGTGTTTCGGAACATCAAACCAATTTAAACAATAGTCAAGGACAACACAAGTAAACACAAAATGCAATTTGTAAATGAAGGTGTTTATTATTAAAGGTGAAAAAAAATCCAAACCATCATGGCCCTGTGTGAAAAAGTGATTGCCCCCTAAGCCTAATAACTGGTTGGGCCACCCTTAGCAGCAACAACTGCAACCAAGGGTTTGCGATAACGTGCAATGAGGCTTTTACAGCGTCCTGGAGGAATTTTGGCCCACTCATCTTTGCAGAATTGTCCTAATTCAGTTACATTAGAGGGTTTTCGAGCATGAACGGCCTTTTTAAGGTCATACCACAACATCTCAATAGGATTCAGGTCAGGACTTTGGCTAGGCCACTCCAAAGTCTTCATTTTGTTTTTCTTCAGCCATTCGGTGGTGGACTTGCTGGTGTGTTTAGGATCATTGTCCTGCTGCAGAACCCAAGTTCGTTTCAGCTTGAGTACACGAACAGATGGTCGGACATTCTCCTTCAGGATCTCTTGGTAGACAGCAGAATTCATAGTTCCTTTTATCACGGCAAGTCTTCCAGGTCCTGAAGCAGCAAAACAGCCCCAGACCATCACACTACCACCACCATATTTTACTGTTGGTATAATGTTCTTTTTCTGAAATGCAGTGTTCCTTCTACGCCAGATATACTTGGACACACACCTTCCAAAGAGTTCCACTTTTGTCTCATCGGTCCACAGAATGTTGTCCCAAAAGTCTTGGGGATCATCAAGATGTGTTGTGGAGAAATTGAGACGAGCTTTGATGTTCTTTTTGCTCTGCAGTGGTTTTCTCCTTGGAACTCTGCCATGCAGGCCATTTTTGCCCAGTCTTTTCCTGATGGTGGAGGCATGAACGCTGACCTTAACTGAGGCAAGTGAGGCCTGCAGTTCCTTGGACGTTGTTGTGGGGTCTTTTGTGACCTCTTGGATGAGTCGTCGCTGCGCTCTTGGGGTAATTTTGGGCGGCCGGCCACTCCTGGGAAGGTTCACCACTGTTCCATGTCTTCGCCATTTGTGGATAATGGCTCTCACTGTGGTTCGCTGGATTCCCAAAGCTTTGGAAATGGCTTTATAACCCTTTCCAGACTGATAGATCTCAATTACTTTCTTTCTCAATTGTTCCTGAATTTCTTTGGGTCTCGGCATGATGTGTAGCTTTTATGGATCTTCTGGTGGACCTTACTGTGTCAAGCAGCTCCTATTTAAGTGGTGCCTTGATTGTGAACAGGTGTGGCAATAATCAGGCCTGGGTGTGGCTAGAGAAATTGAACTCAGGTGTGGACAACCACAGTTATAGTATGTTTTAACAAGGGGGGCAATCACTTTTTCACACAGGGCCATGATGGTTTGGATTTTTTTTCACCTTTAATAATAAACACCTTCATTTACAAATTGCATTTTGTGTTTACTTGTGTTGTCCTTGACTATTGTTTAAATTGGTTTGATGTTCCGAAACACTTAAGTATGACAAACATGCAAAGGAACAGGAAATGAGGAAGGGGGCAAACACTTTTTCACACCACTGTATATGTCTCCAGTTCCATGGTTAAATTACAATATTTTGCTACAAAGATGACAGTTCTTATTTTCCTTGCACAGATCTTGGAAATATTGTTACTATAGACTTCTTACATGGTATATTATACTTTCACATAACATTCATTTTAATCACAAAATTACCTGCTTTCATATATATACTATAATCTTTCCAAATACATTTTCCCTGTAAGCTCGCAGAAGGTCAGCATCAGATATCACCCGCCAACAGCATTAACTGGAGATGTCACTGGCTGATCTGTTAATGGAACAAATGCAATTCCCAGGCAAGGTCTGCTAAGGTGTGCATCAAAATATCTGTGACAACGAAAACAATAATCAGTCTTTCTTGGGGCACAAGCAAAAGCCTACACAAAATGAAAACAGCACATTATCCTTTTTAAAGTGCTTATACAAATATACTGAAGCAGCCTCTTAAATAAAATAACATAACCGTGTTATAACAGTTTGAACTTTGTTTTTACAATATTTCTATATGTTTTTAGTTTAAAACATTTTTTTTTTGGACATTTTCTCGGTAAAACTTAGATGAAACGGAATAGGAACTTAAAATTATTCTGATAAAACTGTGGTGTTTTTCTCAGTATTGGAGAATGGCCTCAACTGGCCAACATTTTACAAACTTTGGGCTGTCATATACTGCTGCTGAGACTGTTGTAATGTAGTTCCACTTTCGCAGTAAAAAATAAATATTTCCCAAAGGGCGTGGCTGGCCATGGAGCAAAATGGCTGTTTAATCCATAAGCTCTGCTCAGCCCTGGAAAAACAAGCAACCCTCCGCCTGCCACAGCAGCATTTCTCCCCTCTATCCTATACCGGAGGGGAGCTGGAACTCTGAGGATCACAGCGGTATGTCAAATAAGAAATACTGCTGCACATACAAGTTGCGCCGCCTCATGGACTTCTACACACAGAGAGGCACAGTCACAGGCAAAGGCATGCCGCACAGCCAAAATGGTGCCAGAGCGGTGTCTCCCTCTCCTCCTGTGCCAGCAACAGAGGCACCACAAGGTCCAGAAAGCATTCTGGAAGACATGGACAACACTGATCATGACTTCTCACCTCATTAAAGCTCACCTGCTGATAAAGGTAAGTGGGCAGCACAATCCCCAGCACCCTCTCCCTCCAAAGCACAGCTGTACAAAAAACAGCACAAGGATGAACTTGAGGAAAGTGAAAGTACACAGGGATCCCTGGCTTCTCTACCAGCCAGTGACCAGCCTGCCTCAGAATACACCCTGAAGCTGATGCTAATGCCCCTACAAAAGGACTTATGTCCATCATCCTTATCCTCCCTCCACTCCAGAGTGAATAAGATAGAGGAGCGAACAGACATGCTTGAGAGGCAAGTTACAGAACATACCACTGCCCACCATGAAACATCTGAGGCATACCATGAGCACTCACAAGAAATCCAATTTTTACAAGCTAAAGTGACAGACCTCGAGGATCACTCCAGGAGAAATAATATAAAGTTCAGAGGCATCCCTGAGACTATCAAACACCCAGACCTTATTCACTACATTCAGCAACTGTTTCTCAAGCTTATTCCCCAACTATCACAAGATGATCTTGCTATAGACCGTGCTCACAGGATCGCAAAATCTAATAAACTACCAGAAACGGTCCCGTGAGACGTGCTGGCACGTATTCATTTCTTCCAAGTTAAAGAAAAAATCATGTCTGCAGCCCGCACTAGTGCTCCTCTGCCATATCCTTACTCCTAATTATTGCTGTACACAGATATCTCAGCTGCCACTGCGCAAAAATTAAGAGAATTTTCTCCAATCACTACAGTCCTCCGAGATCGCAACATCACCTACAAGTGGGGTTTCCCCACTAAATTGATGGTGACATTCCAAAGTCAATCAACCACCATCTTCACTCCTAAACAAGGCATTAAAGACTGCTAAATTTGGGCCTCATCTCCTCACCCCCACCAGCGATGGACTGACGTTGATGACAATCATCCAGCCATGGCCGCGACAACACCAACCGCAACTTACCCCGCAACCAACACCTCCACTGACATCCTAGTCTCATTCAAGCCCACCTATGTTTCTAAACAAGCGATTTAGTCATTACTTCTCTCCTTAACAACTTAGTGTCCCAGATGAGTATTCTATGTTCACCCTGCTTTTTTCGTTTTCTTTTTTGTCTTTGTTAGGCTGTTTTTTTCTCTCACACTTCCCCCCTGGATAACACAGAGTGCTAAGCACTCTACCACAAGTTCTAAACTGTACTAAAAGTTCAATCAGCTATCCTTATTGCTTTTTATGTTTCCTTGTATCTACTATTGTACCAGTGATCAGTAAGTACCATTGTTATATGTAAAAAAAAGTTTCAACAGGTGTTCTCCCCCCTCCCCCCTTCCTCATCTCAAAGCCTTGTTTATCACAAACTTACTATGACTCTTAACATTACCTCCTTAAATGTCAAAGGCCTCAACTCCCCCTTTAAGCATCACTTACTATGGAAAGAAGCACTGAGACTTAACGCAGATCTCATGTGCGTGAAAGAAACCCTCCTCTCATCTTTCAAACCTCCAACTAGTTCTCATAAACAATTTTCACATTGCTTTTTTGCCAACTCCCCTAAGAAAAAAGTTGGATTCCTCGTAGCTATACGCTCTACAGTAGCATTTAAGCTGATTCATTCAGAAATAGACATATTTGGCAGGTATATCATACTACATGCCTCTATCAACAACCATACAGTGATGATTGTAAATCTTTATGCCCCCAATACCCGCCAAGGCCAGTTCTATAAAACCGTTATAGGGAAACTATCACCCTTCTGACAGCACCCCATAATCATATGTGGGGATTTTAATCAAATTGTAGACCCAATTCTGCTTAAGCTCTTTCCTCCTCACGTTAATCAATTGAGGAAAACGTGGAGGCTTAACACCTCCCTTATCTCTTGCCCTCATCTCCAGAAACATGTTGCATCCGAAATTGAGAACTATTTCTTGCTAAAGGTTGATTCTGTGTCATACCCCACTGTCTGCTGGAATGCGCATAAGGCATGTCTCAGAGGTTCCTCATTAAATTAGGGGTGCATGAAAAAAAGGAACGCAACACTACCACCACAAAATTACTAAAACAAATACGCTCTCTTGAAATTGCACACAAAGCCTAGCCCTCCCCACTCCTATAAACCAAACTACACAATATCAGAAGAACCCTAAGCGGACACTTACACTCAAACTTTGATCTATCCCTAAAAAGGGATTGCAAAGCAGCTCAAACGCCACCTATTGCACACCAAAATCTCATACCTCACATGCACTAACCACACTCTCCTCACTAATCCCAAAGACATAGCCCACTGATTCAGTAAATTCTATGAGAACTTATACAACTTAGCCATCACCGATGAAGCCCCCTCTCTCAGACCACCTGATATAGCACAATTCATAGATCACTTACACTTGCCATCTCTATCTCCCGAACAAATACACAACATCCCCAGACCCTTCTCGAATTCTGAACTTGAAAGCGCTATCGCCTCCCTCCCATTACATAAAGCCCCTGGACCTGATGGCTTTAGCAATGAATATTACAAACATTTCTCTACATTGCTAACCCCTTATCTATGTAACTCATTCAATCATATGCTCTCTACAGGCTCAATCCCTTCGGAAGCCCTTGCAGCTACCATTACCACAATTCCCAAACCAGGCAAACCATCTGATGATCCAGCCAGCTATAGACCCATCTCATTGCTAAATACTGATACAAAACTCCACGCTAAGCTCCTAGCCTCATGTATTTCCGATATCATCCCTCACTTGGTCCATCCAGACCAATTTGTCAATGGTCTGGATGGTCAATGTCGATTTGTCAATAGCAGGCAGGCATCCGACGACACCCATCGGTATATTGACCTGATGCAATAGCTCAACAACACTGAACGCCTTCTCTGTTCATCTCTCTAGATGCAGAGAAGGCATTCGATAGATTAGATTGGAATTGCCTAACAGCGGTGTTAGTGAAATTTGGCTTCTCTGGCCCTATATTGGAAGCAATATTGGCTCTATATTCTTCCCCCAGCACCAGAGTCATAAATTCAGGTATTCTGTCAGATCACTTTCATATAACAAATGGAATTTGACAAGGCTGCCCCCTATTCCCATTCATTTTTACTCTTATCATGGAACCACTAGCACATTCCATTCGTACAAACTCTGCCATTTCCGGCATTGAGATTGGGGAGCGCAACCATGAAATCAGACTTTATGCAGATGATGTGATTGTCTCTATTACCAACCCCACACAATCTCTACCCCATTTTCATCATACCCTGAACCTTTTTGGCAAAGCATCTTTTTACAAAATAGATTACTCCAAATCCTGTATGATTGGAGCCAATATCGATCCTAACACCAAGCGTAGCATTGATCAACACACCTCTTTTTCATGGGCCCCAGACTCTACTCTCAC
Source organism: Lithobates sylvaticus (assembly GCA_028564925.1). Taxonomy (NCBI): domain Eukaryota; kingdom Metazoa; phylum Chordata; class Amphibia; order Anura; family Ranidae; genus Lithobates; species Lithobates sylvaticus. Next base: position 169,704,645 of record CM053036.1, read on the forward strand.
CTATTTTGGTATCTACTTGACTACTCCTACTTCCCACCTACTTTTCTTAAATTTTTCACATCTAGTAACCAAACTGCAAAAAACTGCACAAGATTTAAGAAGTGTTCAAGCATCATGGGCCGGACGCATTGTGCTCACTAAGATGTACCTCTAGCCTTATATACTGTACACATTCCGAACTTTACCTATCCCCTTCTTACAATCACATCTTAACAAACTACAAGCTATTCTGACCTCTTTCATATGGAACGGGAAGCACCCCAGAATTAAAAGATCTACCCTTTGTTCACCAATGTCTACTGGTGGGATGGGAGCTCCTAATATTTCAGCCTACTTTAAAGCAACCATTCTAGATCAAACCAAATACTGGTGGAAAGCAGATATACAAAACCCTTGGATACAAATAGAAGCAACAGTCATGGCAACTCACCCAAAACTAACCCTTAGTGCACTACTCCTGCACCACCACAAAAAAGCAGAGCTATCTTACCACAGTCAATGCAACTCTCAAAATTTGGCGAGCAATCTTTCAACAATCAGGAGGCATACCCCACCAACTATTTCAAGACATACCGCTCAAGGCTCTGTAAAAAATTCTACCTGATATCCCAATCTCAAACTGGCTACATAGGGGGGAATTGGTACTATTGGAGATTTCTACCACGACTCCCTGCTCCTACCCTTCCAGCACATACAAAAGACCCACCACATTCCATCCAGAGACTTTTTCATATACCTCAGAATCCACTCAGTGCTCTCACGGGTAACGTTGTCTAAGAATCCCTTTTTCTGGCTCCTACTAAAATTCTACAGTACAGACCATCCCCGTCTGAAAGGCATCTCCTATATCTACAAGCTCCTCACTAACCCGGTACTGGACCCCAAACCTCCTTGACTGTGCCTACACTCACCAGCAATGGCACAGCGCCCTCAGAAGACCACTGAAATTCTCTCGATGTATCACGCACTGGGAAACGGTACAAAAAATCCTCAATAACTGGTGCCTTACACTGTCTAAACTGGCAAAGATTTACCCTACCACATCCGACACCTCCTGGAGAACCTGTGGCCACTCTGTACATATATGGTGGTCATACCCCAAACTAATCAAGCTAAATCATATATTATTATGCTATATGAACATAATAATTTATTATTTATCTATTTACTGTGAAATTACTGGTTTGACATTATAACTTCAAACTTTAGTAATTTGACCATTAAGTCACCTGCTGGAGTAAAGTTTTTGAAAATATAGTAAATTACCTTAAAAAGAATATATAATAATTAATTGTATAGTACTTACTTATGGTAATTAACCCCTTGCCACCCAGGACAATTCTGATACTTCTCTCCTAAATGTAAAAATCATCACCCAATGGAATAAAATGGTGGTAACTTTTGCAACTTTTTATGTTACAGGGTATTTGTGCAGCATTTTTTCAAACGCGTTTTTTGAGGGAAAAAAACTGTTTCATGAATAAAAAAAAAAAGAAACACACTAAAGTTAGCCCGATTTTTTGTATACTATGAAAAATTAAGTTACGCCAAGTAAATAGATACCTAATATGGCACACTTTAAAATTGCGCACACTCATTTGCCAAATTTCTGTACTTAAATATCTCCATAGTCAACACTTTAATTTTTTTTACAGGTTACTTATTTAGCGTTACAGAGGAGGTCTAGTGCTAGAATTATTGCTCTCACTCATGGCGTTTGTAACCTGTGTGTATCTGGCTCTGATACTAGCCAGTGCCTCACCAGCCACTGACCTCACCGCACGTCCCTACTGTGATGCACCCCTCTCAAGATCACCCTGCCAACATTGGCGTTTCTCCAATAAATTGTCTAAAGATACAGGAGCAATGCATATATCTTTATCAGGGATTTGCTAGTGAATCTCTAGATGAAATTGGGAATAACTAGTGAAACTATTCAGAATATTGTTTCTCTAATCTTAAAGTGTAAGTAAAAGACTTCTTAAGGTTTAAAACATTCTTCCCCCCTCCTCAGCCGTTACATCCACTTTAAACATTGCTTTTTAGTTTCCATCTTTTAGGCCTTATTCACACTGGTAAATCTATCCATACACCTATGTAAAGGGCTGTTTTTGCCTGCACAGGATGCACAGGCATTCTGTGCATCCACTTTCAGGTAATCCTATTCATGTCTACAGGGACACAGCAGGTGTATGGGCATGGACACAGTCAATGGTTTCAATGTAACAGCGGTGCGGGTGTGTGTCCCCAGAACAAACACTGGGGTTAATTTACTAAAACTTGTAAAAAAAAAATTAGTGCAAAATCTGGGGCAGCTCTGCTTATGAACCAATCAGCTTCCATTTTTTTTTTTTGTCAAAGCTTTATTGAACAGGCAGAAGTTAGAAGCGGATTGCCTACCATGCACAGTTGCACCAGATTTTGCACTTTCCAGTTTTAGCATGTCAGCATGTGGATGCATGGAACACCTGTGCATCTACCGTGGACAAATACAGCCCTTTACATGGGTGTGAGGATAGGTACACCCATGTGACTGGGGCCTTAAAGGGGTTCTAAAGGCAGAACATTTTTTATTTGAATGCATTCTATGCATTACGAATAAAAAAAACCTTCTGTGTGCAGCTACCCTACTCAGCCCCCCCCCCCATACTTACCTGAGCCCCATCTCAGCTGCCTGAGACAGCAGCGGGCACCATTGGATCCTGCTGCTGTCATTTAAAGTCAGTGAACCAATGAGGAGAGAGGGGGGTTGGGCCAATTCACGGCTCCATGTCTGAATGGACACATAGAGCAGTGTCTCGGTTCGGGTGTCCCCATATCAAGCTTGCTGTGGGGGCACTCAGCATGAGGGAGTGGCCAGGAGCGCCGGTGAAGAACCCGAGAAGAAGAGGATCTGGGCTGCTCTGTGCAAAACCACTGCACACAGCAGGTAAATATGACATGTTTGTTCATTTTAAACAAAAAAAAATAGACTTTAATATCACTTTAATAAAACAATGTTACTCCTCCACACTGTCATTGCCTTTTAACTGACTGTATTTTTACTTCTCCTTTAATCTAGGTTGCACCCTCATGCAGGAATTAGATACAGTTATATGAGCTTTAAAAAATACATGTTTGTAGTATCCGTATTGGTCTGTTGTTTGTATTGATCAGCATTTGCAATGCCAATGGGTATGACAGCATAATATAAAATAATCATAATCATCATTGTCATCATCATCATCATCATCATAATGTGAAGTGTAAATTGCTTTGTTTAAATCCATATTTGTAGTAAATCAGACCTCAGTGGATTTTCACTTTGTATTGATAAACAGTTTTTTTTTAGGTTACTGTTTCTAAAAAGCCCATGTTGCACCCCATTTATGTAACTATAGTTATAGGCCTATTACAGAGTACGATCAGGGAATCTTGCTGCACATGGTACTCTGCTGCTTAAATAATGCAATTAAAAATGTAGCTGCTGACTTTTCATATAAGGACACTTGTCTGTCCAGGTATCTTGCGATGTTGGCACCTGGCTATGGGTGCAGGCACCGGCATCTTCACTAGGGGAAACAGGAATCGAAGCCTTCTGGCTTCACTGCCAGCTTCCTACTGCGCATGTGCGAGTCTCGCTGTGCATTCTGAATAGTCTTGCTGTCTAGTGTGACCTCTGTATCTCCCAGAAGGCAGTGGGGGGGGGGATTTGGCAGAAATTTCATGGATCACTGCAATCATTGTGCAGTGATCTGGCCCAGAAGTGGGAGCAGGTACCTAGTTTTGACAGGTATACGCTTCCCCCCCCCAAAAAAGTGCCAAATGTGGCAGTCTAGGGGGGGGGGGTGGTGCGAACAAGCGGAGCGTCCTCTTTTGAATGGAGCTCCACTTTAAGAATAGAAACCTGCAATTTTAGATGTTGCATGAGCCACCCAGTGAATAAAATAGAAGAATTAAAAAAAAAAAAAAATCTTCATTGATTCTTTAAATTTAAATGTTCTGAATTTATTCTTTTTAGTACTAAAAGCACTGAAAAATCTGCATGCTTGAATAAACATGCAGGTTAACCAGACACAGCTATAATTTGCTACATTGTTGCTTTAGGACAATGTCACACTAATGATTTCATAACAGCAATTTGTAACAGCTACAGAGTCTTCATCCTAAGCCTTATTGTTACTATGAAAATGTGAACTGCAGGTAATGAAGTTGAATGTGCTGCACAATTCCAGCCATTTGGAGCTCAGCTTCTGAGCGATTTACTGTATTCAGCATTTGAAGCTAGGTACAGAATCGCCAGCTTCAGCAGCATGCATGTTATTCGGTACAGCTGCTAATACCCATGGTACACCAGCCAAGAAGAACTGTAGCCAGCTGTAGAAGTAATAATTTAGTAGCTAGCTACACATCACCAGAGAAAACATTTGTAGCTGCTACAGATCTCTGCTACAAAGTTGCTAGAGTGACATGACCCTACAGAGCACACAAATGTGGCTTTCAAAACTATAATACTTTCAAATGCAACTTCTGCATCATTGTGGAAATGCACATATTATGCTGAATGATGATTTGTTATATAATGGAGAGAAAACTAAAATGACCCTGTTGCTAGATCATTCATTTCAGCAACAATCTTCTCTTAGGATTCAACATATTTAATGCATGTTATTTACCTGTAAAAACCCCCCTTGTGTAGATATCCAAAAGACCTTGGATGTGATAATAGCAGAGTGAGAGCTGTCACTCAAGAGACACTCTATAGTTTTTCCCTTTCCAGTTTCATAAAAAGGTTATGTAGGGATGTGAGAGGCAGAGTAGATGGGCCAACACAGATAGTAATTAGACACTCAAACAAGAGGAGAGGGTGATGACATAGAAGGAGCGGGTGAAGTTGTGACTTTGCTCAGGAATCAACTCTCCAGGAGTAGTGAAATTCCCTAGCAAGCTCAAAGGTACATTGCTATCAAATATAAAAAAATTTAATATGGAAAGGAAAAACACAATTTTACTTTTTTTTCTGCATTTTTTTTTAAGAGCCTAACTAGCCTGGTCATTTTTGACTTGGCCAATTCCTCATAAATACCTCTTGATCCTGCCATTTCTGGATGCCATACCAAATTATCCTAAATGCCCCCACCAATCATAGCCTGCCTTCTGTGATGCCAACTTTGTAAAAAAAAAAAAACTTTAGAATACAGCGCACACAGAAAGGGGGCTTACTTCCCTGTTGTCTGATATCCTAAACTCTCACCTCTTGATACACCCTTGCTATGTGGAAGAGGGAGCATAATAAAGACTGTGTGGTCACATGTCCACTAATTAACACTTAAAAAAGGTACAAAAACTATATTTCATAAGATCAAATGTGAATATGCCACATAATGTATATATATAGTTACATAGTAGGTGAGGTTGAAAAAAGACCCAATCCATCAAGTCCAACCTATGTGTGTGATTATATGTCAGTATTACATTGTATATCCCTGTATATTTCGGTCGTTCAGGTGCTTATCTAATAGTTTTTTGAAACTATTGATGCCCCTCACTGAGACCACCGCCTATGGAAGGGAATTCCACATCCTTGCCGCTTTTACAGTAAAGAATCCTCTACGTAGTTTCAAGTTTTACCTATTTTCTTCTAATTTTAAGGAGTGGCCATGTGTCTTGTTAAACTCCCTTCCGCAAAAAAGTTGTATCCCTATTGTGGGGTCCCCAGTATGGTATTTGTAAATTGAAATCATATCCCCTCTCAAGCGTCTCTTCTCCAGAGAGAATAAGTTCAGTGCTTGCAACCTTTCTTCATAACTAATGTCCTCCAGACCCTTTATTAGCTTTGTTGCCTGTACTCACTTCATTTCCAGTACATCCTTCCTGAGGACTGGTACCCAGTACCGGAGAGCATACTCCATGTGTGGCCGGGCCAGAATCTTGTAGAGTGGGAGAATTATCGCTTTATCTCTGGAGTTAATCCCTTTTTTAATGCATGTCAATATTCTGTTTGCTTTGTTATCAGCAGCTTGGGATTGCATGCCATTGCTGAGCCTATCATCTACTAGGACCACCAGGTCCTTTTCCATCCTAGATTCCCCCAGAGGTTCTCCACCCAGTATATAGATTGCATTCATATTTTTGCCACCCAAATGCATTATTTTACATTTTCTACACTTCTAATACTTCCTGTATTACTGTGTTTTTTGGTTTTAGTGCATTAACATCACTGCATACCTCTATAATTTACCACTTAGCCTCTTCAATGTGTAAATTAACATTTCTTGCATGATCTCCTGCATAGAAAATGTGCTGCTTATTTCATGTCAACTGCCTGGGCAGAAATTATCAGGAACCAAGTAGCGTGATTGCCACATGGTGGTAACAGGCTTTGTTTGTAAACAGTTTTCAGTGACAGTGTAGGTGTGTGGGGTGCCATTCCATATCATGGTACATGCAATGTGGTAACATGCCTTATCACAATGTGTAGGTTTTAAAGGGCCCTTAATGAGGGGGAAATCTCTCTAATGGAGCCCAGGGTAGCTGTGAAACCACAACGGGGGTTATAAGCTTTCCCAACTCTATCCTTAACTAAACAAATGCTAGTGTTAACCAGTTGATTTTTGGAGATGGATAGATTTTAAGAATAAAGATAGTGGAGGGTTTATTGTTGTGGGGGTTCTTAGTGTAGGAGATACATTATTTATTTCTAATATGCTGGCCAGCTGCACTGTGCATACCAGTTCTCTATACTGATGAGCACAATGTATCATATATTTATTTATTTATTTATTACAGGATTTATATAGCACCAGCAGTTTACGCAGCGCTTTACAATATAAAAAGGGAGACAATACAGTTATAATACAATACAATAAAATACAAGAGGATTAAGGGGGCCCTCTCAGAAGAGCTTACAATCTAATAGGGTGGGGGAGGTGATACAAAAGGTTGTAACTGTGGGGAATGAGCTGATGGAAGTGGTAGAAGATTAGTTGGAGACATGATAGGCTTCCCTGAAGAGATGAGTTTTCAGGGATCGCCTGAAGGTAGCTAGAGTAGGGGATAGCCGGACAGGTTGAGGTAGCGAGTTCCAGAAGATGGGAGAGGCTCTGGAGAAATCCTGGAGACGAGCATGGGAGGAGGAAACAAGAGAGCTTGACAGGAGGAGATCTTGAGAAGAGCGGAGAGGACGGTTTGGGATATGTACTTTTCTTACTCCTTTGTCCCAGTTATAAGGTCACTTTAGCACATTGTACATTTTGAACAGCACATGTAAATGGCATAATGATTCTTATAAACTTTTCTAAACATAAATCTATCTATTTTGCCAGCAACATGAAACAGCAACATGAAAACGCCAGTAGCTGTTATATGTTATCTGTACGCTGTAATGACATCCTAAAAACCCAAACAAGTAACAATGGCTGGAAATCAGCTTTTACAGCTGCAAACACTGAGTGCAGTAGTAACTACATGTAATTACTTTGGAGGATTACCGTCAAATCGCAATAAGGAGCTGAGAGTAAAAAGCAGTACATACACAAAAGAAATTGTTCAATAAGCTCAAGTGCAGCTCATCATGAATGTTTATAGACTCATTAACTCAATAAAGCAGTTTTGTCTGTATTATAATGGATGGCGAAGAAAAGAGATTTCCGGTCCATCCGCTATTGCAAATACATTTACTTTCAAAATCCTCCATTCATATGTTCCCCAGATTCCATCATTTGCATTTTAAATAGGATGCTATGGTGATAGCAGAATATAAAAATGTTATTAATATTTATACATTAAAACATCTAAGGAATGTGAACGAACACCTGTTGTATTATAAATATTTGAACATTCATTATGTGATTGATTTTGAATGTTGTAGCCTTTTAGCATCCATTAAAATCTACACTATTTTAATGGGCCATTTTCATAGCCAGTTTTCTAAACATAAGGCATTGAATCGGAAAAGGGGGGTGATGGCACTTTTGAAAGTGTAAGTATAGGCAAATATCCAGATGTGATTTATTATAAATAACAAAACAAAACTTAAAGCCCAACTCCAGCGTGGTAATATATTCAAAATGATAATAAAATAACTAGCCCGGCACCGTTAACAATAAATAAGCAACTCCCACTTAGGGATGAGCCGAACACCCCCCCCCGTTCGGCTCGCACCAGAACCCGCGAACGGACCTAAAGTCCGTGCGAGCTTTAGAACCCTATTAGTTATAATGGATGCGAACGTTCGAAATTAAAAGTGCTCATTTTAAAGGCTAATATGCATGTTAATGTCATAAAAAGTGTTTGGGGACCTGGGTCCTGCCCCAGGGGACATGTATCAATGCAAAAATTTTTTTTAAAAACGGCCGTTTTTTCAGGAGCAGTGATTTTAATAATGCTTAAATTGAAACAACAAAAGTGTAATATTCCTTTAAATTTCGTACCTGGGGGGTGTCTATAGTATGCCTGTAAAGGGGCGCATGTTTCCCGTGTTTAGAACTGTCTCTGCGCAAAGTGTCATTTTTGAAAGTAAAAAAGCTATTTAAAATCACTCGCGGCTAATGTTAATTCACGGCTCCCGTAACACAGAGAACAGTGATTCATTGAAACTCATTCATAAAAAAAATTCATTGATAAAAAAAAAAAAAAATGAAAAAAAAAAAAGCGTAGGGGTCCCCCCAAATTCAATAACCAGGCCCTTCAGGTCTGGGATGGATATTAAGGGGGATCCCAGCCAAAAAAAAAAAAAAAAAAAATGGCGTAGGGTCCCCCTCAAAATCCATACCAGACCCTTGAGGTCTGGTATGGATTTTAAGGGGAACCCTAGCCAAAAAAAATGGCGTGGGGTCCCCCTCAAAATCCATACCAGACCCTTATCCGAGCACGCAACCTGGCAGGCCGCAGGAAAAGAGGGGGGGACGAGAGCGGCCCCCCCTCTCGCCTGAACCGTACCAGGCCACATGCCCTCAACATTGGGAGGATGCTTTGGGGGTCTAAGACCCCTAAAGCACCTTGTCCCCATGTTGATTAGGACAAGGGCCTCTTCCCCACAACCCTGGCCGGTGGTTGTGGGGGTCTGCGGGCGGGGGGCTTATCGGAATCTGGAAGCCCCCTTTAACAAGGGGACCCCCAGATCCCGCCCCCCCCCCCTGTGTGAAATGGTAAGGGGGTACAAAAGTACCCCTACCATTTCACCAAAAAAGTGGCAAAAATGGTAAAAATGACAGGAGACAGTCTTTGACAATTCCTTTATTAAAATCTTCTTTCTTCTTTCTTCATCCTTCGGATTCTTCATCTTCTCCTTCCTTCATCTTCTTCCATCTTCTTCTTCCATTTTCTTCTTCCTCCGATCCGCTTCTTCTTGCGCTGGTCTTCTCGTCCTTCTCGTCCGGCATCTTCTTCCGTCGGCGTCGGCGTCGGTGTCGGTGTCTTCTTGGGCCGCTCCGCGCAATGGGAGGCTCCCGCTGTGTGAGGCTCCGCTCCATCTGACAGGTCTTTTAAAACGGAGGGCACCTGGTGACCCCGCCCCCCTCTGACGTCATGGGGAAAGCCATCATGGAATTCCCCATGACGTCCCTGTGCGTCAGAGGGGGCGGGGTCACCAGGTGCCCTCCATTATAAAAGACCTGTCAGACGGAGCGGAGCCTCACACAGCGGGAGCCTCCCATTGCGCGGAGCGGCCCAAGAAGAGACAGAGACACCGACGCCGACGGAAGAAGATGCCGGACGAGAAGGACGAGAAGACCAGCGCAAGAAGAAGCGGATCGGAGGAAGAAGAAAATGGAAGAAGAAGATGGAAGAAGATGAAGGAAGGAGAAGATGAAGAATCCGAAGGATGAAGAAAGAAGAAAGAAGATTTTAATAAAGGAATTGTCAAAGACTGTCTCCTGTCATTTTTACCATTTTTGCCACTTTTTTGGTGAAATGGTAGGGGTACTTTTGTACCCCCTTACCATTTCACACAGGGGGGGGGCCGGGATCTGGGGGTCCCCTTGTTAAAGGGGCTTCCAGATTCCGATAAGCCCCCCGCCCGCAGACCCCCACAACCACCGGCCAGGGTTGTGGGGAAGAGGCCCTTGTCCTAATCAACATGGGGACAAGGTGCTTTAGGGGTCTTAGACCCCCAAAGCATCCTCCCAATGTTGAGGGCATGTGGCCTGGTACGGTTCAGGCGAGAGGGGGGGCCGCTCTCGTCCCCCCCTCTTTTCCTGCGGCCTGCCAGGTTGCGTGCTCGGATAAGGGTCTGGTATGGATTTTGAGGGGGACCCCACGCCATTTTTTTTGGCTAGGGTTCCCCTTAAAATCCATACCAGACCTCAAGGGTCTGGTATGGATTTTGAGGGGGACCCTACGCCATTTTTTTTTTTTTTTTTTTGGCTGGGATCCCCCTTAATATCCATCCCAGACCTGAAGGGCCTGGTTATTGAATTTGGGGGGACCCCTACGCTTTTTTTTTTGTTTTTTATTAATGAATGACAGCTCTCTGTGTTACAGGAGCCATCAATTCATTAGCCGCGAGTGATTTAAATAGCTTTCTTCCTGCAAAAATGACACTTTTTTGCAGGGAAAGTTCTAAGCACAGGAAACCTGCCCTCCTTCACAGGCCACCTATAGACACCCCCCAGATGTGATACTGCAATGCTGTTCTAACAGCATGCACACACATATCCCCAGAAATAAAGCACATATTGTTGTCAGCAGTCAGCAGCACACTGACACGCTGACACTGTGAGTGAAACATAATATGCGAGGCCGCCGCCGCGGCGGCCTCTTATACCGTGGGGCGTGTATTAAAGCCCCTGAGCTATAATTGGCTACAGGCATCCTGCCTGTAGCCAATTATGGCTCTCCTCGCTGCCGGCGCTGTGATAGGCCAAGCATGCGGGGTCACAGTGCATGCTTGGCCAATCATCAGCCAGCATTGCACTGCGCGGGCCGCAATGCATTGCGGGGCCGCTCGCATCACACGAATTTGATGCGAGCGGCCCCAATAGTTCTGGGCTCGCCGAGCGAGCGAACACCCGGTGCTCGATTCGAACATGGGTTCGAATCGAACACCGGGCTCATCCTTACTCCCACTGCAATACTCCCTTTCCAGCACTTCCCCTTCATGGTTCTGCAATCCAGTGCCAGGCCTCTTCTGGCTTGAATGATCCCCAGTGTCATCCAACCAACTTCCTGTGAGCCAAGATTATTATGGACACATCCCCCGGAGATACAGCATCACACCGTCCTGGGATAATAGTGCCCAAATGAAATTAGATGAGTATAGTTATGTCCAGAAGTAAGGACTGACCACGCAGGAGTAGAAGAGAAAATAATAGCATATGACCAGCCAGAAGATAGCTGTATTTGAGGTATGTATCATGGTATTTATTTGTAAAAGGTTGCTGGGGGGTAAAACTAGTGTTAGGCTTTAAATGTATTTTTAAATAGTGTATCAGATAGTCTTCGTACTCGCCTCCCAGTAACTTTTGCAGATGAAAACTCAGATATTTTTTGTCATGTAAGCTATTTCCTACATATGTATCTTAACCACTTAAACCGTGGACCATTTTGCTGGCCAAAGAGTAGAGCACTTTTTGCGATTTGGCACTGCGTTGCTTTAACTGACAATTGCGCAGTTGTGCGACGTGGCTCCCCAACAAAATTGACATTTTTTTTCCCACAAATAGAGCTTTCTTTTGGTGGTATTTGATCACCTCTGCGTTTTTTATTTTTTGCGCTATAAAAAAAAAAAGAGCAAAAATATTGAAAAAAAACACTTTATTTTTTGCTATAATAAATATCCCCCAAAAATATATAAAAAAACTTTTTTTTTCCTCAGTTTAGGCCGATACGTATTCTTCTACATACTTTTGGAAAAAAAAAAAACGCAATAAGCGTTTATTGATTGGTTTGCGCAAAAGTTATAGTGTGTACAAAATAGGGGATAGTTTTATGCCATTTTTATTAATATTTTTTTTATTAGTAATGGTAGCGATCAGCGATTTTTATCGTGACTGCGACATTATGGCGGACACGTCGGACAATTTTGGCGCTATTTTGGGACCATTCACATTTATACAGCGATCAGTGTGATTAAAATTGCACTTATTACTGTGTAAATGTGACTGGCAGTGAAGGGGTTAACACTAGGTAAAGCTGTGGGGGGTTAAGTGTGTCCTAGGGAGTGTTTCTAACTGTAGGGGGGATGGGCTAGCTGTGACACATCACTGATCATAGCTCCCGATCACAGGCAGCTATGATCAGTGACACTGTCACTAGGCAGAACGGGGAGATGCTTGTTTACATTAGCATCTCCCCGTTCTTCCTCCCCGTAGACATCAAGTCCACGGGACCCGCGACCCGACTCATTGAGCTCCAGCATAAAAGACACAACTGAGCATGTGCAGGTCGGCTACTCTGCCTGTGTTAGCTGGCCTTCCCCAGATAGACAGTGCAGGAGGGGGATGATCTGTGCATACAGGATAAAACAGCTTTTTTACGCAAAGCAGAGGATTAACCCCTTAAGTTCCACAGTGAGTATAACAATCATGCTATGCTGCATATACAGACTGATTTTACTATTGTGGGTTTAGTAATACTTTAACCACAGATGTGTCACATTTATCAACCAACCAAATCTGCAAGATGAGGTGCATGCCTAATTTTGGTGACACATCTGGCCCTCTATAGCTGTTCTCACAATGATTTATATACATTGGTGTTGATTTACTAAAGGCAAACAGGCTGTTCACTTTGAAAGGGAATCTACCTCAGAAGGAAGTTTCACTTTGCAAAGAATACATTTTACATGCAAGGAAAATCAAGATATAGCATTTTGCTTGCACGTGATTGGATGATGGAAATCAGCAGAACTTTACCTTATTCTCTGGGATAAATTTCCTTGAAAAGAGAACAGCCTATTGCCTTATTATCCCCACGGTATCTTCTTCTAGTTAATGACTGTAGTGTGTTATAAATATACACTAGTGTATTAAAAATAGTATAGTATGATATGTTTTAGATATCATTTAGTGGCATATAAAAAACCAACACAAGAGGTTGCATCCATCTAGGTGTAGTGATTTAATTAAAAAGGCATATTAAACAATTAAAATGCACTCACTAGATAAAAGTAGATGAAGGCTTGTCATAGACCCATATAGACCTTCTTAGGATAACCATGAGGCTGCAGATCATTTAGTGGCATACATATCAACTCTCATCACTTTGTGCTAGCTGAAGTTGCCTATCCAGTTCTGACATGCTTTCCAACATTTTAATACAGTGACACATAGAGTAAGATGTCAGTCAGAGATTCCCTTTTTGTTATTTATAACACAAACATAGCATATGACACTACTATAATTTAATAGACAGTGACAGAAATAACGTTTTAAATCAACTTATTACAGTATTTTCACATGCCCCAACATGTATAATTTATATCAATCCAAATATTCATGGCTTTTCTTCAAATTTAAATCAACATTAGATCCATATTTATTGTTAGGGAAAAAATGAGCATTTGGCAGCCTATAAATTATGAGTAGGAAAGAAAAGATATAAATGGATTCTCTGCATTTAGGACCTCTACTTTCTTAACCACTTCAATACCGCTCACTGTCATATGACGCCCACAAGGTGGATCTCCCATCCTGGGTGGGCGTCATATGACGTCCTCGGATTCCCAGCCGCCTGGGGGGCGCGCGCGCCCGCGGCATCGCTCGGGACCCGGTGCGAGTGCCCGGCGGCCACGATGTCCGCCTGGCACCCGCGATTGCCCGTTAAAACAACGGGCGGGACCGTGGAGCTGTGTGTGTAAACACACAGCTCCACGTCCTGTCAGCGGAGAGGAGACCGATCATGTGATCCCAGTACAGAGGAACACATGATCGGTCTTCTCCCCTTGAGTCCCCTCCCCCCACAGTTAGAATCACTTCTATAGGGAACATATTAACCCCTGCAGCGCCCCCTAGTGTTAACCCCTTCCCTGCCAGTCACATTTACACAGTAATCAATGCAATTTTATAGCAACGATCGCTGTGTAAATGTGAATGGTTTCAAAAATGTGTCAAAAGTGTCCGAAGTGTCCGCCGCAATGTCGCAGTCACGAAAAAAAAACGCAGATCGCCGCCATTACTAGTAAAAAAAAATTCAATAAATCTATCCCCTATTTTGTAGACGCTATAACTTTTGCGCAAACCGATCAATATACGGTTATTGGGTAAAAAATGGCCCGGTGCTGAAGCGGTTAAAGAGGAGTTTCCATAAAAAAAATAAATTAAAAGTCAGCAGCTACAAATAATGCAGCTGCTGACTTTTAATAATCGGACGCTTATGTGTTCCAGGGTCCAGCAAAGCGGGGGATCGAAGCCCCGCTCGCCCCCCCTCCTCCGCCGTGATTGGCCACGCAGTCATCTGGGACCTGTCACGTGTCCCAGATGACTGACAGGAGGGAGGGGGCAGAGCTGAGCCCTTTCTGGGCCGAGGGGAAGTGATGTCACCAGCCCAGGCACTGAAGGAGGCAGACTAAGAGGGACCCCCTAGCAACAGGCATTTAGAGGTGAGTTAAAAAAAATCCAAATGTTTTTTTTTTTTAGAAATTTTTATGATTTTTTTTTTTGTGCAACCCCACTTTAACATCATCATCATTATTTAGCTGAATTTTATTTGTATCCTTGATTTTTTTTTTATTCCATAAATATTTTTTGACAAGAGAAAAGAGCTTACAATCAGGACAGCAATGTAATTTCAAGTGCAAAATTGAAAAGTTTAAGAACAAGAGTGAAACATAAATAACACTGGGTACTTTATGATCACGTAATAACTGCATAATATATCATTATGTACATCAAACTGAGTCGGTGTGTTTCCAATGTAAAGTTGGTGTGAGATCTACAGTATGTAGAGCAAAAGCTTGAGAGAGTGAGGAAGGAGTGTGGAAAGAAAAAAAGAGTAGAGAAGGAGAGAAGGAGAGAGAGAGAGAGAGAGAGAGAGAGAGGGAGAGAGAGAGAGAGAGAGAGAGAGAAATAGGAAGGAGAGAGAAACAGAGAAGGAGAGAGAAAAGGCGAGTAGGGATGAGCCCGATGTTCGAGTTGAATGTAAGTTTGACTCGAACATCGGGTGTTCGCCTGTTTGGGGTGTTTGCAGGGAAATTCGAAAGCCGCGAAACACCCTTTAAAAGTCTATGGGAGAAATCAAAAGTGCTAATTTTAAAGGCTTATATGCATGGTATTTTCATAAAAAGTGTTTGGGGACCTGGGTCCTGCCCCAGGGGACATGTATCAATGCAAAAAAAAGTTTTAAAAATGGGTGTTTTTTTGGGAGCAGTGATTTTAATAATGCTTAAAGTGAAACAATAAAAGTGAAATATTCCTTTATATTTCGTACCTGGGGTGCATATAGTATGCCTGTAAAGTGGCGCATATTTCCAGTGTTTACAACAGTCCCTGCATGAAATTACATTTCTAAAGGAAAAAAAGTTGTTTAAAAGTACTCTTTAAATATAATGAATTGTCGGTCCCAGCAATACACATAAAAGTAATTGAAAAAAACAGCATGGGATCCCCCACAGTCCATTACCAGGCTCTTTGGGTCTGGTATGAATATTAAGGGGAACCCCCAAAATTAAAAAAAAAATGCGTGGGGGTCCCCCCAAATTCTATACATGGCCCTTCAGGTCTGGTATGGATATTAAGGGGAACCCCACGCCCCCCCTATTTTTAAGCCAACCAAGCCTGAAGTCTCATGCTTGTGATATTGTGTTTGTACAATGTGTTCCAAGTTCCTTGTTGGTCTACCCTACTCTGCTAGATTGGATTCCCCTGTTGATGACCTTGGATCAGATATCGACTACTCTCTGAACTCTGCTTGCCTTTTGACTGGGATTTGTCCCTATTCTTAACCTCGCCTGACCTGTACCTGGACTGTCATTACATCTATCTGCCTGTCTGCCAACCGCAAGTAACTATAGCATTATGTACAAGTCCTGGGTACCGGTAGGCCTACTTGCCTTATGGGAAAGGGGGCTGCTAAAGGTGAAGAACACAGAAGCTAGCCATAGTGTATGACCACATGCGTTACGGGTAAGCATGACCTCAATAGTGTTTAATACCTTTCAAGTTCTCTGAGTAGACTAGATAATGGGGTATTATCTTTGCATTACCTTTTATCACTCATAGGGGTTGATTTACTAAAGGCAAAAAGACTGTGCACTTTTCAAAGTGCAGTTGCACTCGGCAAGTGCACTTGCTCCAGAGCTTAGTAAATGAGGTAAAGCTTCACTTTGCAAAGAGTACCCAATCACGTACAAGGAAAAAAAAAAAAACAGCATATTTACTTGCACATGATTGGATGATGGAAGTCAGCAGAGCTTCTGCTCATTTACTAAGCTCTGGAGCAACTGCACTTGCAGAGTGCAAGTGCAGTTTGCAAAGTGCACATTCTTTTTGCCTCCCCATAGTGTTTATGACATCAGCCTGACTTTACATTTTGTAAGAGCACTTTTATTGTACTATCCTTATCATAACATACCATTATCACACTTTAAAGATAATCTTGTAGAAAATAAATCTATTATATATGAAACTTAAATGCTGCATTTATTATAGTTTATTTTAATAGCCCTATGTAGTAAGGCATGTTGGGATAAAAAAAACAATGGCAACTTGAAAGTCTTATTTTTTTAAATATTGCTTTTGGTTTGCAGCCTAAGTGAACCATACAACGTTACAAGTTTGAATACACTTAGCTATCAATAAAATGTAACTTTTTTCCTCTGCGTTTTTTTTCCTCTCACAAATGCCTCTGGACTTTGTTAAACATTAAAAAACTAGTTAAACTGTTTAAATATGAATATATGATATATATATATTATTGTTTGAGATATCAAACTTTATACAATACAGGCATACCCCACTTTTAAGTACACAATGGGGTTTATTTACTAATGCTGGAAAGTGCAAAATCAGGCTCACTTCTGCATAGAAACCAATGAGCTTCCATGTTTTATTACCAAAGCTTAATTGAACAAGCTGGGGTTAGAAGCTCATTGGTTTCTATGCAGAAGTGAGCCTGATTTTGCACTTTCCAGCTTTATAAATAAACCCCATTGTGTACTTAAAAGTGGGGTAAGCCTGTATACAACTTTATACAATTACAACAATATCTAGTAGAGAGTAGTACGTGTTAAGGAAATCATAGAGATTGCAATAACTGCAAATGCTTATTGCCTGGCTGCCATGCTGACCTTCATACTTTAATATTTGAAGTTACTAATCCAGAACAAGTTTTTAGATAAGGATGTCTGAATTTCCTCTGACTGCCTTGATATGCATATTTGTTCCAGATCAGTGACTCAGAAAGTATTAAAGCAGTATCAGTCAGGCAACTATCATTTATGGATGTATACAGCAATTATAGCCTTTATATTCCTATAAGGAAATGCTTAACTCAAGGATTGAAACCCAAAGGGTTGTTTGCAAAGGCCTGAATGCTAGTGCAATAATATTTTACTTAGTTTTCCTTGTTAAAAATAGTAAACCATTTGCCTTCATCTATTGCTTTTCCTTGTTTCCTAGGAACTAAATATTTATTATTCACTTTCTGCTACATATGCTTATTCTTTTTTCTCTAATGCCGCATACACACGATCGTAAATTTGGCCAGCAAAAGACTGATGAGAGCTTTTGGTCGGAAATTTTGACCGTGTGCATGCTCCATCGGACTTTTGCTAGCCAGCAAAACATTGAGAGCATGTTATCAATTAATTTTTTGGTCAGAAAAAGTACCGATCGGAAATTCCGATCGCCTGTAGCAATTCTGACACGCAAAATTCCTATGCATGCTCGGAAACAACTCGACGCATGCTTGGAAGCATTGAATTTAATTTTCTCGGCTCATCGTAGTGTTGTAGGTCACCGCGTTCTTGACGGTCGAAAGTTCAGCAAACTTTTGTGTGACCACGTGTATGCAAGCCAAGCTTGAACGGAATTCCGTCAGAAAAAACATCCAAGATTTTTCTGACGGAAAATCCGCTTGTGTGTACGTGACATTAGACTTTCGTATCATAACACACATGGGTCAATAATGAACATAGCTTATCTATGTTTATGCTGTATTGTTCCTAGTGGTAGCATCATAAATATCAGCATTTGTCACATTTGTTCTTTATTACAGTTTGTTCTGAGACAAATATTGTATATTAAATCAAATATATTAAAATATTAATACAAATATATTAAAGCAAATCTTGTTAGTTTATTTTTTGCCCTGTAGGGGATACATCCCTTAATTTGCTGTCCCACAGATGCAACAAGAATTGGGTTAGCAAATTATAATATTTACTCTCACCTCTTATTCTCGTAACAATTTTGCACTTCCCATTTTCTGTTTCAGTGACCTTGGTCACAGGACAATTAAAAAGGGTGAAGTACCCAGTGGGGACACATACAGCTCCCCAAATTATAATAGAGGTTTTAATCTCTCCATACCCTATCCCAAACTTAAAAAAAGTTTAAGGTTACACATAATCTTTGAGTATAATGTTTATATTTTTAAATAGAGCAATCTATTTTACAAGTGTTTTTTGTCCAGAAAATATTACATTTGAATCCTTAGACTCGTAGCTTGTCGTTAGCACTGTCAAAGATAAAAGTACAAATCATGTTATAAGTTTAGCTATTTCGATCTAGGTCCTAATTCAAATTTGGATATCACCTGTTTGATGATATTATTGGCTTGAAAAATCGCAAAATCTCTGACTGTTACCGTCTTAAGACATAATGGAAAGAGACCAGGAAATTCTCAAGTTGTACATGTGTGTTTTAAATAAATATGGTAAACTCTTATCAGCTTTTGGCATTTCTGATATATAACAATAGATGATTTATAAAGAGTTTCCACTGGGTATAAAAGCTAGGACAAAACTTTGTCCTTCAGAATTGGATGATATTTTCAGAGGTCTCACCTGAACATGGGCACTTCTTAAAAAAAAGATGAAGACAAATAATGAGTGTTGGGCTCTTCAGCTCCATTAGTTACTAAGAAGGTGTATAAGCAAGGGATGTTATGTGCTACATATCTATCTAATTTTATATCCTCTTCATGGTGCACTGGTAAGGTGGTGATTGAACCCCTTTCCTGTTCAGTGTACAGTACAAACATACGTTGCCAAGTCATTAAAAAACATTGATTATTCTTAATTTACAATTTGATTCAGCAACGCCCCCCATGCTTGATGTTGTCTTGGACCTGAACCCCAACCTATTTGAGAAAAGAGGGTGTATAGACTTTTTCATAAATATTTGACAGCCAGGGTATCCTGTCCAGGGAAAATCTTTGTAGATTGTTGAAGAATTTATTGAGATGCAAAGAGTGAAAAGGTGAAACAGAAAGATACAAGCTAAAATAATTAATATTGTCACCTAACTAACTGTACAAGGTGACAAAGGTATGTGAGTCAACAGATATACTGAATAGTAGTACAAATCCTTTGGCTGTTCACATATATGTATTTAGCTGTCAATTATTATTATTTTACTGTAATGCCCAGTACACACGATCAGATTTTCCAACAACAAATGTTGGATGTGAGCTTGTTGGCTGAAAGTCTGACCGTGTGTATGCTCGATCGAACATTTGTTGTCGGATTTTCCGCCAACAAATGTTGGCTAGCAGGTTCTCAAATTTTCCACCAACAAAACGTTGTTGTCGGAATTTCCGATCATGTGTACGCAAGTCCGATGCACAAAAGTTCACGCATGCTTGGAATCAAGCAGAAGGAGCCGCACAGGCTATTGAACTTCCTTTTTCTCGGCTCGTCATACGTCTTGTACGTCACCACGTTCCCACATTGGTAATTGTTGGCCAACATTTGTGTGACCATATGTATGCAAAACAAGTTTGAGCCAACATCCTTCGAACACAAATCCACGGTTTTGTTGGTGGAAAGTCCGATTGTGTGTACGGGACATAAGTCTATGAGAAAAAAAGGAGGGTTATGCTGTGTTTAGAACATTTTCCCTCCCCACCATATGAGGATTTGTAATATAATTATTTTAACTAATAACGATTCTGATTTTGTCTTTTGTCTTTCTTTTTCTGCATATTCTCCGTGATGTAGCAGACCATTTAGGAATTGAATTTATGGGTAAGTTGATGTTATTTTTTTTGTTTGGAACAATTCCATTTCAAGGTTCAGATTGTGAAACATATTGTAAAGTTATGTTGCTGGAATTAGGTTGTTAAATAGCCTCCGTCATTAGAGAAAATGCCATTACTGAACAAAGTTTTGTGAATACTGATTACACCAATGTAGATGTTGTAGTACAGTATACTATTGTTTACAGTATGTGTCAGAAAACTACATTATATCTCTGAATGTTTATGACTTCAAAGCAGCCCTAGTATCAGATACTGTACATGTTAAGTGCATGTCTGCTTAGCAATGTGTAAGGCTGCATTCACACCTGAGCGTTTTGTAGCTTGAAGCCTGAAGCTACAAAACGCTAGAGGGGAAAAAATACATTATTCTCTATGGAGATGGTTCACATCTCCACTCCAAAACGCCTGAAGCCCTACGCCTGAAGCTCAAACAAGTTCCGGACCCTTTTTTGTCGCGCGAATCGGGCAGATTTGGGCGTTTTTATTCTTTTTACATTGGTGACCTTTTGCTCTGCACAAAATTCGCTGCAAATCGCGGTAAAAAACGCGACAAATCGCGGTAAAAAACGCAGCAAATCGCAGTAAAAAACGCCGCAAAAAACGCTGCAATTCGCGCGATTTTCTGGCTGAAAAGCTACGCTCAGGTGTGAATGCAGCCTAAGAGCAACACTTGTAGATATTTGCTGTCTTTTAAAGAAATGGTACTCCTTGTTATGATGCCTTCATCTACATTTTTCCCAGATGGACAGTGACATTTTTGTTCAGGCATCACCCAGTGTCAAATCTACGTCATGGACTAGGAAACTTCCTCAAAACTGTCAAATGCATGTCATTATTTGTGCCTATTCAGAATTCTTTCGTTTCTTGGCCATGTATATCTATATTGAACACAGGTTATCTTACTGATGCTGCCTTTTACCTTTGACTGAGACAGAGGAACTGCTTCATTCTGCCTAAAACAGATGGGTGATATCGTTCTTCTAAGTACTACCTCATAGCTTAGGTACAGTCACTTACCTGGAGCATGGGAGGTACTTTTTAATGATTTATGCAGACTTAAAATAAGTGTACTTCAAAGAAATAGTAGAAGCAAAACTTTTTTTTTCTTTTTTTTATGTTGGACATAGTAAGGGACAGTTATAACACCTATCCATTGTTTTGCCATCTGTGTCCTATTTTGGAACTTTTTTGCCACTTCCTGTTCTATAGCCAAAAGTTAAAGGAAATCCTTCCAAAGTAGAGGAATCTCAGGGTGTCACCAAACTTTCTCACCAACATGTTTCGCCAGGATTGGCTTCTTCAGGGAATTGCAGGCCAACATTATTAATTAAACCAATCAAACACCAGAGAGACCACAACTCCTGTCAGCACCACTGCAGAGGGGAGGCACCGTGTGACCACAGAGGACACATAGAGACCAGGTTGGTGAAGAATTTATACCAAAATAGTGTGCAGCAAAAGCCAAAAAATTGGTTGAAATAGCTCATGCACAAACAGAACTCTCACAGGTAGCTCTCAACCTCCTGGAGGTTGCGGGTGATCGTTCAGAGTTCTGTTTGTCCACAGTGCCTCCCCCCATCCCTGGTCGCACGGTGCCTCCCCTCTGCAGTGGCGCTGACAGGAGTGGTGGTCTATTTGGTGTTTTATTGGTTTTATTACTAATGGTGGTCGGCAATTTCATTGAAGAATATTGGCATAACACTCTACTTCTTGACCTTTGAATGGAGATCATGTGTGATTATCTTTTATTGGTCTGATTTTATCTATGTAGAAATAAACTTTTTATGTTTTATAATTAATGTTTCTATTATCATTTGTTGGCACCGCAATAATCCCTTAAACAATTGTGGCCCGTATATACTATTTTGGGGATGAGGTGCCAGATATAATGTTTTCACCTAGCTACCTATTCCATGAAAAGTTATAGGGGCAACATTTTTGAATCTTTATTATCAAAGTTTAGCAGCAAAATCTCATGGCTGGTGGGTATTTAGTTGTCACCATAGATAGGAAGTCATCCCTTAATTAAACGGAAAACAACGCTATGGACTATACTTTATCTATAATGTTTTGGACTCATTTCTTTATTTGTTTAGCAGTATTTCATATAATTTTTGTTGGAAAAATGGTTGGTATACATTGCTATAAGTGTAACATCTTCATAGAAAAAAAATATATATATTTTTCTGGTTGTCTGGTTTTAATCAGACTTTTTTTATACTAAATCATTATTTTTTTCTAATATGTATAAGATAAGACGTCAATATTGCCTGTAAAAATTACAGAATAACCATCATTGTTGTCCAGAGTGCTACATGACTGCTGCCTAACATTGTAGCAGTACTGTGAAAATACTGATTATGCCTTTATATATGGAAAACTTTGGTGCAATGGTAATTTCAAAGAAATCTTTAAAAAAATAGTTTGAAAACACAACATAGTAAATTACACGAACAAGAACATTAATAATGGTGTTATATGTGATTGCCTATTTTTACTTTTGTTCTACTATCATTCTTCACCTGCTCCCTACTCTATAATTTTATTAGTGAGTCCAAATAAATAATTAAGCCTCCCACCAATTGGCTTTCAATCTAATCCAAAAAAAAATCCTTAACTGTTAATCTCCCCAACACTTACATTTAACTTCCAACCAGCCTAACACTAAAACGTAACATTAGGGATGAGCCCTATGTTCAAGTAGAATGTAAGTTCGACTCGAACATTGGGTGTTCGCCTGTTTGCCGAATTTAGAACATTATATGGCGTTCAAGGGAAATTTGAGTGCCCGCAGAAAGCCACATAATGAACATATAATGGATCGCCAATGCACTGCGAGATTGCAGTTCACTGACGGCTGCTGATTGGCCAAAGCATGCACCTGACCTGCATGCTTTGGCCAATCACAGCGTGCTCTTCTGTGAGAGCCATGACTGGCCAAAGGCAGGGTGCCTTTGGTTAATCATGGCTCACAGGGCTAAGTGCACGCCCCACACTATGTAAGGCTGCTTACATAGTGTAATGAATGAGAGCAGCAAAATTATATTTCTAAAAGGAAAAAAATTCATTTAAAACTACTTGCAGCTGTAATGTAATGCCAGATCCTGGCAATATACATAAAAATCATTGAAAAAAACCCTGCACCAAAATGTAAAAAAGAATGGCGTGGGGGTCCCCCCTAAAATCCATACCAGACCCTTAACCGAGCACGTGATATGGCAGGCCACAGGAAAAGGGGAGGAACCATACCAGGCCACATGCTCTCAACATGGGGAATGTGCTTTGGGGTCCCCCAAAACACCTTGTTGATGGGGACAAGGGCCTCTTCCCCACAAAGCCTGGTGGCTGTGGGGGTCTGTGGGGAAGGGGCTTATCGGAATCTGGAAGCCCCCTTTAACCAGGAGGCCCCCAGGTCCAGCCCCCCCTATGTAAATGGGTATAGGGTACATTGTACCCCTACCCATTCACCAAAAAAGTGTCAAAAAAGTAAAAATGACAGGAGACAGTTTGGACAAGTCCTTTATTTTTAAAAATGTAAAAAGTGTCCCCCGATGTCTATTCATCTTCAATCATAGCGTCTTATGGTCACGAAACCCCCCCAAAAAACTGAAAAACTCCCCACAACTGCAGCCTTTTCACGAGGACAGCTGTTATAGAGCTAAGGGCGGGGGCCACCCTGTGATGTAAAGGTGACCCAGCCCCCCCTTGATGTCGCATGTTGAAACATGAGGTCAGAAGGGGTGAGGTCATCCGGTTACGCCCTTGCCTATATAACAGCTGTCAAAGCAAAAAGACAACAGTTGGTGGGACACCTCCCATGGAGGCAGAGTTTTTCCATTTTTTTTTCTTTTAATTTTATGGCTTTCCCTGCAATGATGAAGCAAATACTCAACCTTGATCCAATGCAAAAATAAAAAATTATGCCCATCCCTCCACCACACTGACGCAGAAACAAATACAGGAGAGCACTGAAGCCAGTGGGAATGACAAGCAATAGCAAAAAATGAAACATAGAATCCTATGGACAAGTCCTTCTTTAACCACTTCCCGCCCAGCCTATATCAGAATGACGGCCGGGCGGTGGTTCAGTTATCCTGACTGGGCTTCATATGACGTCCAGCAGGACAACAGCCGCCGCACGCCCTTGGGGGCGCGCATCGTGACGATCGGTGCTGTGGTGTGTCAGTCTGACACACCGATACACCGATATCGGTAAAGAGTAAACAGGAAGAGCCGTTGATCGGCTTTTCCTCACTCGCTTCTGACAGATGCGAGTAGAGGGGAGCCGATTGGCTGCTCTTCTGACAGTGGGGGTCTGTGCTGATTGTTTATCAGCGCAGCCCCCCCTTGGATCTTGCCCTGGACCACCATCATGCCACCCAGGACCACCAGGATGGCCATCCACACTGGACCACCAGGTATGCCCCCCATAGACCACCAGGGAAATGCAAATCTGTGCCAAGGCAGATGCCAATCAATGCCCAGGCAGATGCCAATCAGTGCCCACTCACAATTCCTACCCCTGCCAGTGCCATCAGTTCCGCTTATCAGGGCCACATATCAGTGCCCATCAGTGCCCAGCAGTGCCACCTATCAGTGCCCAGCAGTACCGCCTATCAGTGCCACCCATAAGTACCCATCTTTGCAGTCTTTCAGTGCCCATCAGTGTCACCTATCAGTGCCCATCAGTGCTCACCCGTGCCACCCATGAGTGCCCATCAGTGCCGCCTATCAATGGCCATCAGTGCTGCATACCAGTGCCACCCATCAGTAACGCCTACCAGTGCCCATCAGTGCCACATATCAGTGCTCATCATCAGTGCCCGTCAGTGCCTGCTCATTGGTGCCACCTCATCGGTGCCGCCTTATCAGTGCCTGACAGTGCCACCTTATCAGTGCCCAGGAGAAAACTTACTTATTTACAAAATTTGATAACAGAAACCAAAGCAACACCTTCATTTTTTTTCTAAATTTTCAGTCTTTGTTTATTTGTTTAGCAAAAAATAAAAACCGCAGAGGTGATCAAATACCACCAAAAGAAAGCTCTATTTGTAGGAACAAAATTATAAAAATTCTGTTTGGGTACAATGTAGCATGACCGCGCAATTATCATTTAAACAGCGACAGTGCAGAAAGCTGAAAATTGGCTTGGGCAGGAAGGGGGCAAGTGCCTGGTATTTAGGTGGTTAAGTCACAAATATATCAGAGGCCTATACTTAATTTTGCCCCAATGAAAACTAAATAAAGATGGCCACCCACCCTTCCACAGTAAAGAATCAAACTCAAGATATAGATACACTATTTCAATCCTGGGCTTGCCCATACCAAAACCTCAAACCAGGAAATACCTGACATGTTTCAATTTGTTTATCCCCAGGGGTAGTAGGGTATTATATATCTGTAATGAAATTAGCAAACAAAAGTAACACATTTTAAATATAACACAATATAGACAGTATACAGTGCACTGCATCCAGAATTGATACACTTACAATGCAAGCTTGCATATAAAAGGCTGGCCCGCCAGTATTAAAATAATTTGGAAGCAAACAGGCACCTCTCGACCCCCACCTACCATAGGCAGGGTGAGCATCAGCCCAACAGAAAGTGTACATACACTGGGGCCACATGGACTGCAGCTGAAAAATAGTAGGTGTAAAATGTATTACAATACAGACTGCCAGTCAAAAATGTGATGATTTACATGACTCCACTAATGCCCACATGGTGTAAGAAAAACCCCCCATATCAACAAACTGGGGATATGCCTACGAGCATATTGTTATTTATTTATATGATGTCCCTGTCAACCCAGGGTGTGAAAGCAAGTGGAGACAAAAAACAACATTAACCACTTCAGCTCCGGAAGGTTTTACTCTATTCATGACTAGGCCATTTTTTGCTATGCAGCACTGCGCTCTTTTAACCACTTAAGGACCGCCTCACGCCAATATACATCGGCAGAATGGCACCTGTACGTGGCCCTTTAAGACCCCAGCCGTGGGTCGCGCGTGCGGCGCGCTTGCGACCCGGTCCTGAGCTCCGTGACCGCGGCCGTGGGACCAGCGGACCAACTGATGTCCCACGATCGGGTCACAGAGCTGAAGGACGGGGAGAGGTCTGTGTAAACAAACCTCTCCCCGTGCTTCCTAGCGCAACTGACACTGATCGGCTGTTCCCTGTCATCGGGAAAGCTGATCAGTGACGTCAGACCCAAAGCCATGCCCCCTACAGTAAAAAAAACACACACACATAACCCCTCCCCGCCCCCTAGTGGTTAACTCCTTCACTGCCAGTGTCATTTACACAGGAATCAATGCATTTAAATAGCACTGATTTCTTTATAAATGACAATGGTCCCAAAAATGTGTCAAAAATGTCCGATGTGTCCACCATAATGTCGCAGTTACAATAAAAATCGCTGATCGCTGACATTACTAGAAAAAAAAAATATTAATAAAAATGCTATAAAACTATTCCCTATTTTGTAAACGCTATAACTTTTGCGCAAACCAATCAATAATCACTATTTGCGTTTTTTTTTTTTACCAAAAATATGTAGAAGAATATGTATCGGCCTAAACTAAGGAAAAAAAAAATGTTTTTTAATATATTTTTGGGGATATTTATTATAGCAAAGAGTAAAAAATATTGAATTTTTTTTCAAAATTGTCGCTCTATTTTTGTTTATAGCGCAAAAAATAAAAACCACAGGGGCAATCAAATACCACAAAAAAAAGCTCTATTTCTGGAAAAAAAAGGACGTCAATGTTGTTAGGGAGCCAAGTCGCACGACCGCGCAATTGTCAGTTAAAACGACGCAATGCCGAATCGCAAAAAAGGGGCCTGGTCCTTTGGCTGCAAATTGGTCCGGGGCTTAAGTGGTTAACTGACAATTGCACAGTCATGCAACACTGTACCCAAAAACAACATTTATATAATTTTTTTTCACACAAATAAAAAAAATGTATTCTGCTACATGTCTTTGGTAAAAAGAAAAGAAAATCAACAAGTGTATATTGATTGGTTTGCATGAAAGTTATAGTGTCTAAAAACTATGGGATATATACTGGAATTTTATTTTAATTTTTTTTTACTTGTAATAACAATGATCAGTGACTTATGGTGGGACAGTGCGCAATTTGACAATAACTGACACTTTGTGGGAACTAACTGCTACTGGCATCACCAGTGCATTATTACAGTGGTGCTAATAATATGCACTGTCAATGTACTGACACTGGGCAGGAAGGGTTTAACATGTAGGACACTCAAGGGGTTAAATATGTGCCCAACAAGTGTTTATGTGTATACTGTGTGCTGCTTTTACTGGGGGTCTAGTTGTTTTCATTCCCTGCTTAGCAGATAATGAAAAAACAACTAGATTCCTTGTCACTGAACACAGCTTTGTGCTGTTTACATTCACAGAGCTGTGTTCCATGAAGCTCAGAGCCGATCGCCGGGTGGTGGCGGTCAATTACTGGCCGGGACCTGGTGATCAGCATGTGCTGTGATGAATCACTGCATAGCTGTGCGGGCGTGCGTGCATGCCCGCTACCTGGAAATGCAGAATAACATATAAATACGTAAGGCTGTCCTCTGTGCGCTGCACATCCCCATATACTTGTGCAGTACAGTTCTGTGCACCAAAGCAATCCATTTTCTACCCCCAATTGCCATAGCTGCCAATAAATCTACCTCCCTTCCCCACACCTATTTTTTTTTGTATGGGTTTTATAGTGGCAGGAAGAAAGGAACAATATTTTCATTAGGGGTCAGAAAGAGAAAATACCCTGACACATGTTGACTTCTCCCACAGTCTGTCTAAAGCAGTAGGGACTGCCATTGCTGTTGTTTGTATTTTTTTCTTGAACTTATGTGTGTGGGTCATTCTGATAGTTAGAGAAACTAAAATGTTTTGCACAAGTGGTCAGCAATAGCAGCTTGCTGATTTTATGAGAGGCTCCTTTAAAATGGACCAAGCCACGGAAGCCTTAAACATTTAAGACAAATTATTTGTGATTTGCTGCTGTTTTTTGCCCAGACCCACATTTACTTTTCCTAGACCCCATCATATGATGACCTTATCATTAATAGGAAAACGTAGGAAGGGTATTTTTTCAAACTCTTGACAGGCTCCAAAGAGACTAGAAATAGAGAGTGTGCTAAGGCATTATCACATGTAAAGACATTGTTATATGGTGAAGATAATTCTTTGTCATATTAATCTGCTTATGAATTTAGAAAGCAAAACCTTATATTAGGGCTACAGATATACTTTAAAACTTGTAACTATAGGTAAGTGCCTACACATGAAGAGAAATATCTGGTCTTAAAACCTGTGAACATTCTTAAGGGAAATAGAACAGCAATTGAAACTTTAGAAAATCATATATTGGTCTGACTTTTGTGACAATAAATAAAAAGCATAGATTTAGACTTATTTACAATAAGATGAAAAGAATGTCCTGTACTCCAGGAGTTTTTCCTGCCAAATACTCAGTACTTTTTCTGGTTCACAGTTTAAATCAAACAAATTGAACTAAAATGCTTTCCAGCAGGGTAAAAAGAATACAAAGTATTTTTCATTATACTAAATAATGACCTCAACTGTGGAGGCTATTTGGTGTAAAAGGCTGTATGGCTAGTTCACAAAAGACAGAAAATAGTGTATTGTGTGTGGAAGTTAAGAATGGGTTCTACTTTTAGTGGCATGTATTTTTGCAAGATTCTTTTTTTAATCTATTGTAAAATTAAATATTTAGGTTAAGGATATCCAGCTGGTGGTCTAGGGGTTAAATGTGGACAAGGCTTTAATATAGTAGGATATAATGAAGATATTTTCTTCTCTAAAGGTAGCATGAGGAGAAATCATCATTTACTACTGTCTTTAAATTGGGCTTAGCTACTATTTCTCATACATCATATAGTGATATGTAAATGTTAGCATGCCTAGGTTATTAAATATGACTTTGGCTCTCATGCTGTCTGACCACAACTTCTCCGCATGCCAATAATTGAATAAACCAAACAAAACACCAATTGGAGTTATGACCACAGCAGCCCTTTATTAACAAAATTGAAATAACAGAAAAACATTTAACACAATATGAATGGAGCCCAGGCTCCTTGTCACTGAAGCAGGTCACTGTACAACCGTACCTAACACAGGCTCATACCAAGTCACATTTTACTATAAGAACCACCTTCAGGGACCTTGAAACCTGCCAGTTGCTATTACTATATATCTCAAATTATACGTAAAACAAAATAATAGTGATTACTAAAGCCCAAAAGTGCAATAACTCTTAAAATTAGACTCCTGTTGAATACATCTGAAAGAGGATGTTGTGTATCTCACACCAAATATGCCTCCACCAGCATGCAGACACAGCAAAAGGCTTACAGGATATATATGAATATCAAATTAGAGAGAAGTCATATAATGCACAATGAAACTTCGACCACTGCTATGCTTGGCTTCTTTCATCTATTGGATTGGCACCCAGGAGAAAACTTCCCTTGAAATGTAATTATCTCCAGTCATCTCATCACATGTGCATACATGTTAAAATAAAGAAGGAACCAGGCACTACAGATAGTGTAAAACCCTACAAACAATTGTATTAAAACAACTTAAATTGCACTTACAAATGTAAAGGGTATAACAGGACTATGTATAATACAACCTCCAATAGTTGGAACACACTAGAACGCATTTCCGGGGACACTGTCAGGAATGTGACAATGTCATTACATGTAGCTCCCTATAAATTTGCGCGTGCATTTTAGTTATTTTGATAAAATTGTTTGTGGGGTTTTACTTCTGAAGCGCTTGGTTCCTTCTTTGTTTTAACATGTTTGCACACATGATGAAATGACCGAAGATGGTAAATTTAAGTGATGTTTTTCTCCTGGGTGCCAATCTAATAGATGAAAGCTGGAAGCCTAGCATATGAGTGTTCACAGTTTCATTGTGCATTATTTGACTTCGCTATAATGTGAGTGTCATATACTATATGTCCAATAAGCCTTTTGCTGTGTCTGCATGGTAGTGGAGGCATATTTGGCGTGGGATACATAATATCACCTTTCAGATGTATTTGACAGAAGTGTATTTTCAAGAATTATTGCACATGAGTGGACCTTGGGAATCACTATTATTTTGTTTATTTTATTGTACATATTATTTGTGTGTATTGTTTTAATAGCCCAGCACAGTTGATATATGAATAATGATGCTATGTTAAATATCTCATAGTATGCTAGCAACTACCAAATTTGTTTACATAGTTTCACAAATGCGGTATAATCTATTATATACAGTATCTGAACCTGAAACAGTCCACACCAGAATGACAATATCTATCAACTAAAATTAGGAAGTGTGGAAAGCTGGGAAGATTTCCAAATGTCAGTTGTCCTCTGGCTGAAGGCTCTTCAGGGACCATACTGTATCTATCCCCTAAAACTTCTCCTGTTTCTTTCAAACTCACCAATAGGGATGAGCCGAACACCCCCAGGTTCGGTCCGCACCAGAACCCGCGAACAGACCTAAAGTCCGTGTAAATTTAAGAACCCTATTAATTACAATGGATGCGAACGTTCAAAATCAAAAGTGCTAATTTTAAAGGCTAATATGCATGTTATTGTCATAAAAAGAGTTTGGGGACCTGGGTCCTGCCCCAGGGGGCATGTAACGATGCAAATTTTTTTTTAAAAACGGACGTTTTTTCAGGAGCAGTGATTTTAATAATGCTTAAAGTGAAACAATAAAAGTGTAATATTCCTTTAAATTTCGTACCTGGGGGGTGTCTATAGTATGCCTGTGAAGGGGCGCATGTTTCCTGTGCTTAGAACTGTCCCTGCACAAAGTGTCATTTTTGCAGGAAAAAAAGCTATTTAAAATCACTCGCGGCTAATGAATTGACGGCTCCCGTAACACAGAGAACAGTCATTCATTGAAAGTCATTGATAAAAAAAAAGTCATTGATAAAAACAAAAAACAAAAAAAAATGGCGTGGGGTCCCCCTCAAAATCCATACCAGACCCTTATCCGAGCACGCAACCTGGCAGGCCGCAGGAAAAGAGGGGGACGAGAGCGCCCCCCCTCCTTCCTGAACCGTACCAGGCCACATGCCCTCAACATTGGGAGGGTGCTTTTGGGTCCCCCCCAAAGCACCTTGTCCCCATGTTGATGAGGACAAGGGCCTCGTCCCCACAACCCTGGCCATTGGTTGTGGGGGTCTGCGGGTGGGGGGGATTATCAGAATCTGGAAGCCCCCTTTAACAAGGGGACACCCAGATCCTGGCCCCCCCTGTGTGAAATGGTAAGGGGGTACAAATGTACCCCTACCATTTCACCAAAAAAGTGTCAAAAATTATAAAAATTACAGGAGACAGTCTTTGACAATTCCTTTATTAAAATCTTCTTTCTTCTGGTCTTCCTTCTTCCTTTCTTCATCCTTTGGTTTCTTCATCTTCTCCTTCCGGCATCTTCTTCCATCTTCTTCTTCCATCATCTTCTTCCTCCGATCTGCTTCTTCTTGCTCTGGTCTTCTTGTCCTGCATCTTCTTCCATGGCGTTGGTGTCTCTTCTGGGGCGCTCTGCGCAATGGGAGGCTCCCGCTGTGTGAGGCTTCGCTGCGTCTGACAGGTCTTTTATAACGGAGGGGACGTCACCTCTTTTCCTGCGGCCTGCCAGGTTGCGTGCTCGGATAAGGGTCTGGTTAGGATTTTGAGGGGGACCCCACGCCATTTTTTATTTTTTTTTTGGCCGGGGTTCCCCTTAAAATCCATCCCAGACCTCAAGGGTCTGGTATGGATTTTGAGGGGGACCCCATGCCATTTTTTTTTTGTCCGGGGTTCCCCTTAATATCCATAGCAGACCTGAAGGGCCTGGTAATTGAATTTGGGGGGACCCCCACGCTTTTTTTTTTATAAAAGACTTTTTTTTTATCAATGACTTTCAATGAATGACTGTTCTCTGTGTTACGGGAGCCGTCAATTCATTAGCCGCGAGTGATTTTAAATAGCTTTTTTTCCTGCAAAAATGACACTTTGTGCAGGGACAGTTCTAAGCACAGGAAATATGCACCCCTTCACAGGCATACTATAGACACCCCCCAGATGTGATACTGCAATGCTGTACTAACAGCATGCACACACTAATCCCCAGAATCACAGCACATAATGTCAGCAGTCAGCACACTGACATGCCGGAACACAATATACGAGGGCGCCGGCCTTTTATAATGTGGGGCGTGTACTAAACCCCCTGAGCTATAATTGGCCACAGGCATCCTGCCTGTGGCCAATTATTGCTCTCCTTGCCGCTGGCTCTATGATTGGCCAAGCATGTGGGTCACAGTGCATGCTTGGCCAATCATCAGCCAGCAATGCACTGCGACTGGCACAGTGCATTGCGGGCCGCTCGCATCACACGAATTTGATGCGAGCGGCCCAAATAGTTCTGGGCTTGCCGAGCGGGCGAACGCCCGATGTTCGATTCGGACATGGGTTCGAATCGAACACCGGGCCCATCCCTACTCACCAATAGGGATGGGCCTGGTGTTCGATTCGAACCCATGTTCGAATCGACATTCGGCCATTCGTCCGCTCGTCGAAACCAGAACTCTGAGGGCCGTTCGCATCAAATTTGTGTGATGCGAACAGTCCTCAATGCACTGCGCCAGTCGCAGTGCATTGCTGGCTGATGATTGGCCAAGCATGCACTGTGACCCCCCATGCTTGGCCAATCATAGAGCCAGCGGCAAAGAAAGCAATAATTGGCCACAGGCAGGATGCCTGTAGCCAATTATAGCTCAGGGGGTTTAGTACACGCCCCACACTATATAAGGCCGCCACGCCGGCGGCCTTGTGTAGTGTGTTCCGGCGTTAGGAACAGTGATAGACTGTACTGTGCAGTGTACACACTATATGAGCTTGTGATTCATTTCTGTGTGGGGAATAGTATAGGGAAAGAGGAAAAATAGGCAGGGATAGTTTATTCTTCTCAGTGCTGATCTCTAATCTCTACCAATCCAGCCATCTGCAGGAGTTAGTGTGTGTGCGTGCTGTGTGAGTATAGCACAGCAGTAGCACACTAAACCACCTTACCCTGTATCTGCCCTTCTGCCCTGTTGTCATCTAATCCAGCCATCTGCGACATTAAAGCCGCAAGCAGTTTTAAATGGCTTCTTTTTTTCCTTTACAAATGTCATTTTGTGCAGGGACAGTTCTAAACACGGGAAACACATGCCACTTCACAGGCATACTTTAACACCCCCCAGATACCATATTTAAAGGAATATTTCACTTTTTTTCCACTTTATGCATCATTAAAATGACTGATTCCGAAAAAACTTCCGTTTTTAAAACTTCTTTTTGCATTGATAAATGTCCCCTGGGGCAGGACCCGGGTCCCCAAACCTGTTTTATGACAACAACATGCATATTGGCCGTTATAATTAGCACTTTAGATTTTGAACGTTCGCGTCCATTGTAACTAATAGGGTTCTAACGTTCGTGCGAACTTTAGGTCCGTACGCAGGTTCTGGTGCGAACCGAACCTGGGGGTGTTCGGCTCATCCCTACTCACCAACCAGGTAAGTACTCCAACTCCATGTTTAATTACCACAAAAAAACTCCTCCCATGCCAAAACTCTCCCTTTAGCCCAGTTGTCTAGTCCCTCCATCTATTTCTTTTGCTTACTAATATACAATCATCAATCTTCTTGGTTGGTGCATTTGTTTTTTTTTTTTGCCTTGCTTTATATATACCTTTTCTAAACAAAATTAACTTAAATAAATGAAAAATGTTTTTGTGGCTGTTTCAAAGCATTACACATTCTATATTTAATACAATGCATGTGGATATTCTTATTAACTGTCAGAAGATAGGCCATGCCTTAAGTGGTAATTACCTTGGAAATATAGAATTGTATTTCTTTTACTGGCTTCCTGAGAAAATTATCTCCTTGTCACCAATTGGAATAAGATGTGCAAAGAAATGTTCTCTTTTATAAGTACAGGGGTTGACAGTGCTAGTGATTCTAGGAGAGGTAATATCATCCTTCTTTGATAAATATACACTCATCCATACCTTTTGCTACATGTTAATGATATAGACTTTGTTCCACTCTCTACTGAGTCTTCTTATACTGCCTGGGCCACATTTTCTGTATAAATCACTAGCAAATAGTAGACATAAAATGTTAAAAAAAAAAAAAATGTCTATTTATTAGGGCTGTTACTGATTAATCACGTTCGCGTTCGATTAATCAATTTTTATTAATCGACTAATTTTGATTAATTATAACGCACGTACAAATCCAACTACTTTTAGCTGATCTCCTTGCATTGCAACTCTGCATTAGTCAGTGGTAAATGTGGTATACACTATATACAATCACCCGACACTAGTTAGTTTCCACAATCCATGACTTAACTTCACAGTTTACACAAATACATTTTAAATTCAAACTGTAGCACTGACGTAAGTATTTTTTTTCCACAGTAGCGTGACAATTCCTCTACCTCCGGTCTAACTAATCACTCTCACCTTATGGCATGGACCCCTGTGCAAACAGGTGGTCATGCAAGCGGGTATCAAAAGGGTTAACACGGACCATAAACTTCTCTCACGTCTCCTTAGATTTCAGCAAGGACGCCAGGTCATGGGTAGAAAAAAAGATCTAAGTGCTCACCGCTTAAGTATAAGATTCAATTTTTGTGTTCAAACACAAATTACTCACATAAAGATGATAAAAACACAGCACGTAAAGCCGACAATCGTGTTAGTTCTGTAGGGCAGCAGCGGGTGACGCGTTACATTCAATCAGAACTTCAACGTCACTGGACTCCCCCCCCTTCCCTTTCGTTAGCAGACGGAGGCACTTGGGGAAGGGGAGTAGTCCGGTGATGTTAATGTCCGTGACGTCACCGGATCTCCGATGGAACTCCCTGAAGACCCGGAAGCCGGTGGAGAGATGACTATGGATCAAAAGAATTTTGATCGATCAAAAAAATGTATTGATTAATCAAGGAATTCATCTTTAATTTCCACAGCCCTACTATTTATACCTACCTTACCCCTGTCTTGTGCTTAGCTGGGCATGATGTTGCCATCCTACCCGGAGGATTCCTGGGGAATGTGAAGCAGGCTAAATCTCATAGGAAACACTCCAGCCCATTGCAATAGTGTCTATTCACAATCCTTTGACTACTTTATATTCCCCATGATCTAGCCAGAAAGAGTGTGATGTCAACTTAGCCTAGGCAAAGCAAATTGAAATGATTGTAAGATAGGTAAAAAAATAACTTTTTTCGTTACAGATACATTAAAACCTACTCTCCATTAATGATTCATATAGAGAGATGGGACCGTAGCAGTGAAAGCAAACTTTGTATTTTACTTTGCAGTCAGCTTTAAAGGATAAGTTCACCTTTTCAGGCAGAAATTCACTTTTTTTATAAAGAGAAACATTTTCCAATGCCACTTCTGGCCCAGCCATCCTAATGTGCTTTTCTCACATTAACATCACCCACAGGAGGTTTAAAATCTTGTCAGTTTATATATACATTTGCAATGATTTTCAGATTTCATCACTTCCTGTAGACTCTCTCAGCATTTACTTTCTGTAGGA
The DNA here is from genome assembly GCA_028564925.1 of Lithobates sylvaticus. Classification (NCBI taxonomy): domain Eukaryota; kingdom Metazoa; phylum Chordata; class Amphibia; order Anura; family Ranidae; genus Lithobates; species Lithobates sylvaticus. The sequence continues at coordinate 169,740,410 of CM053036.1, forward strand.
CATCTTCCAGGAGCCTTCACTTCTTTGTTGCATCACAGAAGAGGGTGTGGTAGGGTGTGTTCACCACTCTGGACCACACCACCCTCCTTACACTACCACCTTCCACCCACTTCCCATACAATCTGATTGTAAATCTCCTTATGATCTCCCATCAGCTATGTAGTACATGGGCCTGCCTGATTTGATACAAATTGAATGGATTAGTCAGGTGGGTCCTCCGTTTCCTTAGTTCTGGTAAATCTAAAGCAAATTGTACAGAGATTATACAAAATTCAGACTGCATACAGTATGGCCAGCTTTATTCAGGTACAGAGGAGGGAGTGGATGGAGACACTCAGTTGTCAGGCCTCATCCACATCTCCACATAGCAAAAACCCACATTCCGCATGCGTTTGTTTTGGGACTCGTCACTCATAGGGCAGCCCATTTCACTGCAATGGGCTGCCCTACATGCAACAATTGCCCCACAATTGCCTCTAGAACTTTTTGTGGAGTGGAGCATGGTGCGTTACCTTTCTTTGTATTTAGTGTGTTGGCCGCACTTGGGGAGACTTTAACATGTAATGGCAACACAAACACGATGTACATTTGCAGCATTTCTGAAATGCATGGCAAAGCATGCATTTTTTGTGCAGTTTGCCATGCGTTCAGGAACACACAAATCTGAATGGAGTCTCATTGTTCTTGTGTAAATGCACTGATTTCACTTTCAGACCCTATTTACACCTAGAGCAGTGGGAGCACATGTTTTTTGGCTCATTTTTCCAGTGACACACATACACGTGGCAAGTAGCTCATGTTGGTGTGACGTGGTTTGCATGTTTTTTACTGGGGTTTTACTGTGTTTGTCATTCGTTTTTTTCATGTGTTTGCTTCTGTGTTTGGTTTGCCATTAACAATTAATGACACCAAAAGCTCAACTAGTTCATTTTAGGTCTATAAATGTGGCCATATGTTATACAATCTGATTGCACAATATCTGTACAATCTCCTTTAGATTTACCAGAACTGTATAATAGAAGGACACACCTATGTATCCAATCACACTGATCCACACCTATGGGGCACACCTATGTATCCAATCACAGGAGATTGTGTGATGTGTGGGGTCACCTCAGAGACATTCGTTAAGCAGCGCCATTGTAAGAGACACGGAAAATTACGAATCAACAAACAAAAAAAAAGGTCACGAATGTACGAATTTTTTCGTTCATTTTGATTTTCGTTATTTTTGAATCTTTGTTCGGTATTTTCGTTATTTCTGTTTTCGTTTTCGGATTTTCATTCATTCGTAGTTTCGTTGTTTCTAATTTAATTATTTCGTATTTTCGTTGTTTTTCATATTCGTTCGTTTCGATAATTCGTTATTCGTTAAAATTTTTACTAAATCATTCGTTCATTCGTACGATACGAATGAACGAATATAACGAATTTGAACGGAAAACGAATTTGGAACTAAACGAATTTCACATGTCTAATCACTCCATCTTCTCCACATGCAATGCAAACTCACCAGAGTAGATAGCCCAAGCAACTCAATCAGCAAATCAATCACAGCAATGCCTCCAATGTTTGCTTAATCTGATAATCTCACTGTAGAGATGTTAGGGGACACTCAGCCGCTCATATCACATCATGCTACCAGTTAAACAGGAAATAGTATAATATTGTTTATTGAATAATGTTACAATCACAAAGCAACACAAACAATAAAGGTGAGCATTGGCTGGAAACGCGTTGGGTGTTGCCATTCACGTGACGTCACACCGCTGTGAGTACTGACCGTGGCTGCGCTCACATGTGTGTGACAAGTTCTTTTTTTTTTTTTTTTATTCAGTTCATTTAGCTGCTTTGTGATTGTATTATTAGGGATTGAGCTGTTCTCACAATTGAGATAGCATTCACCTTTGGTGACTGGCCACTTCCATATACAGTATATATAACCTGAAGGGTAATTGCATCTTTAGGTTTCTTAGGCACCTTATAGCACTGCAATTTTAGTTTTCTTTGTTTTCTGAGGTGTTTCCTCTATTGCCAGCAGCTTCCTCTTGTGTCTTTTGTGCCTTCAGCATCTTCTTTTTATTTATTTTTATAAAGATAAGGGCGGGGGCCACCAGGCAATGTCACCTGGTGGCCCCGCCCCCCTGTAACATTATGGTGCATGCTGGGTCAAGTGAAGGGGGACGCTATATAAGGGCCTGGTATGGAATGGGGGGGGAGACCCCACTTAATTTTTTTTTTACCAACACTTTTTTTTGTTTAACGGTGAACGGGGAAACCCATTGATAGCTGATGACTCATCAGTTGTTAAGGCCACCATGGCCGGCTTCTCGGCCCCACTCCTTAACAACCAGCTTACAAAGCTTTGCCCAATCAGGTCGTAGAATGCACTGGGCAGCGCGCAGTGCAAATTCTTGTGTTCGATGAATGGTCAAACAGACAAATGTTTGACCCCAACTCATGCTCGGGCCAAACTGTTTAACCAACACTACTTTGGAGAGAGAAAAGTAAACACTACAGATACACAGTATGTGCTTAGTTCCATTTTAAAGTATACTGTTCACAATTTTTCTAATCAATGCATGTATGCAATGCTGCACAGTGGAGTTCATAGGGCTCCTCAATACAACATTATGAGGCATTTGCTGTTGAAATAAGTTTCTATAAAAATAAAAGTGCTCTATTCCATTGCTGTTTTATCACATTGTAGACTATATTAACTGCACACAAGTGTGAACAATATTTTTTACTGAAATTCAGCACTGCTATCATGAACAGCTCCTCCATGGAAATAATAGTCCTTTTACTGTATTTTTGTACATGTGAATGAGATCATCCTAGGACTAGCATACACAAGCTTTTTGGTTGCATTTAAGATGCATCTGTGATGTGCTTGCATGCATTTACCATGTATTCAAAATGACTCATGGGGAAACAAAAAAACACAGTTTAAACTGATCTTAAACTGACCATATCCTACCTAAAAAGAACATACTGTATGTAGAAAGGAATATGTAGGCTAATATTGCTAACCACTATCTGAAACCTTTAAAGCCATTTGATCATCATAAAAGCCAGTAACAAGAAGATATCAGTAGTGCCAGTATTTCTTTTCATGACAGGTTTCCTTCAAAGTCAACCTGTGGTTATCCTCAAACTAGAAATCTTCCACTTAATGTAGATTTACTGAACTTATGGTGTTTAGATGTCCCAGGGGCCCCAAATATCAATGCATTCTGATATACAAACAGCTTTCTGATCATCATGGCTGATCCTTCTTCCAGCAGCCTTCTGATTCTTATTGTTAAATAGTAGGGCTGCCAATCACACTGACAAGCCAGTAATACGCCTTAGCAAGTGGGTAGGAGGGCAGTGTATTTGTGTGCATATTGGACCATGCCAGTACTTGGTGATCATGGTGTGATTGACAGAAAGTCTATCAAGAAATGTAAGTACTTTTAGGGGCTTTTTCAACAGTAAATTGTGGATTTATAATTTTTTGCCACATTTTCTATCATATTCAACATATGGAAAAAACTGAACCTAGAACTGTGAAAAAGTTACAGCAACAGCCTAAAAACATCTTTAAAGAAGTCGATCCCTAATGTAACGAGTAGGGCAGTTACACTGGGGGTGGAACAGCAGAGAGCCGTTTCTACCCAGTCTATTTCTAATAAAAGGTGATCTAGCTATTTAAAGAGAGAGAACACCATTAGTTATAGTCTTTGTATTTTTGAGCTATATGTCCACCTCAATACCTAGGAGAAGAGATGATTTTTCCCATCCAGGCATGGCCTGGTGGGGGGTCCAGGCTGAGACTGCCACTTACCATCATACAGTGGGTCTTGACTTAATGTGTGCCTCCCGTGACACCTAGTCCCTTTCTACCATTGCTTGGAGCAGACAAGCTCCCTTCCTGGCCAGAACTAACAGTGGCTGGTACAGGACTTTATTTCAATACAGCCTGAGTGGCTCACACGCATATCCTTGGTTCACATATTGTCATTTTCATACATGGACTTTTGGACTGTGCATATTTTATTCATTTACAAATAAGGATTCTACATGTTTAAGATTCACACTGTAAATCAGCCTAAAAGTTAGATTTGGTTATATATCTTTTTCCATGTATGGAGAGCGCAGCAGTTGCACAATTATAGCCTACAAACATTATAGCATCACTTTAAAAATAAACCTGTAATGAACAAAAATATGCAAGATGTCATTTTTGACCTCCTTCTACATTGCTAGTTACGTGGTTGAGGCTGGTCTCAGGACTTCCTCATTGACTGGAACAGGCATTCACATCAAGTACATCAGAGTTTCTTATCTAATATGTTTCCCTGGACAGCAACCTAAGGGTACTGAAGTCAATGGATAATCATAACAGCATAACAGAAAGGGAGATAATATTTTCATAAAGCAGGTTCCATAATTCCAAGCTAAACATTCCTTTTAATTCAAACAATGTACAGCAGAACACTGGGACGGAAGGGAAATCTTCCTGAACTGTTTCCATTTAGGGACACTGCATAAGTAACTTCTATTTACAGATTACTCTTGCCTTTCCAACAGGCTTTCTAAAGTCCTTTCAGTTACACAAGATCTATCTTCACTCTGGCTGCAGCCAATCCTTTTTACGAGGCAACATAGTATAAATGTTATATCATTATAAAAATTTCAGAGTTAGATTATCAATCCATCTTGAAAGCTCATTAGCTATTAAAATGCAGTGCAGGCATTAGATATAGAAAATTCAGTTTTGAACTCATGCGGTTTTATCACATTTTGCACGCCCTACTGCTGGAACATAAAATATGCAAATATATGGCAGTAAAGAAGCAGTGATAATACTTTAAACATAACACATGAGTATGATAAAGTTATATGATCATTTGAACTTGCTTTTCCATTCCTATTTTCTACTATAGATTTACTACTGCTACTTTAATGGATACAAACAGCATAACAGTCTAGTCTGAAATATGACAAATCAGGAAATATAATATTAATCAGACAGTGTAATTAATATTGATCTCCTTTTCCATCAACATTACACATTTAATACATACGAGAAATATAGTAATCATAAGGAACTGCAGAAGTAAAGAAAAGTTATAAATAGTGAATAATGAAAGCAGAAAAACAAAATGCATTTAAATATATTGGTTGGTTCAGCCATAAATCCACATTGCCATATATTTCAGCATATTCCATATATTAATTTTAGTTTATTGTGCTGCTTTTTTATTTACAGGATAATAACCATTTTATTGTATTCAAATCCTCATGCCATATGGCCTTACAGTAAAAATCATGCTCATCAGAATATACACATTTACTCAGATTTATTGTACTGAGGTTATTTTATAGAGTTATATGTTTATGAAGGCATTGACGTAATCCAATTAAAACATTTTCAGCAATATTTCTGCTGAGCAGTTTTATATTAACTCTTATGCATCTGGCATTAAATATTATAACAAGACTGGCCATACATGAGTCGTTTTTTTTTTTTGTTGTTCATCCAGCGGATTGAGCAAAAGAAAATTACTTGATTCCTTCACCCATTTCCCCACCATCAGAATAAATTAATCAACACTGACGGCTATAGCTGGCGTTACTGATCGAGAGAGAATTTTCAAACATAGATGGATCTAAATTTGTCAGGTCCCTGCTGAACTGGCCGATCTTCAATCCATGTATGTGCAGCTTTATAAAAAGGAATTTGATCACTACATTGGAACTGCTTTGCCAGGTAATTAGGATGAAACAGGTGTAGCGCTACCCCTGAAGATAGGCCATTTGTTTCTACTTGGATGCCTACTTGGTGTCCTGCTCTCAGCAACTCAGTTGCTAGCCTCTCTGGGTTGCCGATGTCACTGGTGCAGCTTTCACTTGAGGTAGTAGGATCAGGTCCTGTTTCTTATTGGCTTTTGTGGCTTGAGGAGCAGATTGAAAGAGGCCCTTTCCCCTTTGGATCCCGGGCGCAAAAGCCCCAAACTTTCCCAGGAAGTACAGTAAAAATCTTCCCTCACTCTTCCTGATGTCTCCAAGTCTATTGGAATTTGTAGCTCTGCAGCCATCCCACACAGTACAGCAGTCTCTCCAAGGGACTACATGTCAGAGTGTGCTTTGCAACAGTCCTCTGTCTTCCTCATCCTGATGACTGACCAAACAATGGCCACTAGAGAGAGGGAGAGCAAGAGCTATGGAAGAAAAGCCTGCGGCACTTCTGTTCCATTACTGTCAGCAGTGTTGGGGGTGATGGCCCATAGGACAGCCGCCTCTCCTCTCCTCTGAATCCCCCACCATCTGCAGCAGTGAACGGGGGGAGAGAAAGACCACAAAGGATATCCGGCCTTTGGCTACACATAGTTCGGCTTATAGTATACTAGTAGTAAAAAGAGCAATATACAGCATCCCATAATAAGCAGAATTAATCTTACATTGAGCTGACAATGCTAAACTGACCCCAACAAACCAGTTACATTTTTTAAATGTGATTGTTTGTTATTGGTTTCTGTATTTCACACATCATTGTTGTCTTTTTTAGGATTCCCCATGAAGCTTTTTACTCTGAGACTGAACATATTCATTGTAGGACTCATATCAATTGTAGGGGGCCTAAAGAAGTTTTCGACTGAGGAATGTAAATAGTTAAGTAAGGTTAAGTATGCAGCTAGGAGAAGTTCTTATGCTAGTTTAGCTATGTAGCATAGGTTCTTATGTTAGTTTACATTGCAGGGGCTAGTTATTTTTTACTAAGAAAGAACTAGCCTTTGTAAAGTTGAATTAAATGTTCAACACTGCATTAAAATCTACAAGTAAATATATGTGCCCTGTAAACAAACATAATATTGCCATGGTCACAGTATACCTTATACACTCTCATATTCTTAAGTTTTTTGTTTTGAATTTGTTATTTCAGAGTTAATGTGAATGCAGGTATGCATTGTTTTTCAGTGTAACTTAATAGAAACATTTAATCAGCAGCAACAGAAAGACCGTGCAATAGAAGCATATGCAGGCTCTCAGTTAAGCCTCTAGCTTGGAATCCCACATCTTCTCTTAATTAGGCTCTGTAATCATAGTCAGGTAGAACAACGTGTAAAACCCGGTAAAATTGGTGTGTACTGGCTTCTGAGGAGATAACAAGGTATTGAGATACATTAATTCTTTTTTGGTTTGCAGTGCAAAAGGTGTCCGTTACCTTTATTGCTATATTAATTCCCACTCCGTAGAGACATAACTTTTGTTCAAGGATTTATTTGAGGAGTAATTACTACAGTCTTATTGCTTTCTGAGCTGAGCATGGATATTACATGAACTTTGAGGCAAGGACTTTGGGGCTTGGGATTTGGGGATTCTTTGTTTATAGATGCTCGGATATATGTATGTATATAGGAAAAATAAATTGACATACATAGATTACTGTATATGGAATACAGCATAAACAACAGAAATCAATTTGCTTTGTCAGTTATGTCTTTTTTGTTTTTCTCCACAAATTGGTGAAATTAAAAGCATGATATGCTACAAACTAAAACAAAATATATAGGGTACAGCTATATTAAAGATGTGTGTATTTTTTTTTTTTTATAAAAAAAACTATAGTATAGTTTTATGTGTTTATTATATATTTGCCTCTTGAGAAGAACCATAAACCCTTTCTCCAAAGGTTAGTAACTGCCTATAACATTGTTAGGTTACAAAACAGAACAAACAATATTATCTATCAATCCCCATGAGATCGTAGCAATCTCAAATCTCATCACTGCTATCAGAATGTGATGACAGTGTTCTCAGTCTCATCCTGTACAGAGATTTTCCAGCATGTGGGACAACAATCTAAGCACCAGCAGACTGAGAGTGATCACTACTGGGGAGGTTAACTCTTGGATGGTTTTTCCGACGGAATTCCACTCAAGCTTGGCTTGCATACACACGGTCACACAAAAGTTCGCTGAACTTTCAACTGTCAAGAACGCAGTGACGTACAACACTACGACGAGCCGAGAAAATGAAGTTCAATGCTTCCGAGCATGCGTCAAATTGTTTCCAAGCATGCGTAGGAATTTTGCGCATCGTAAATGGTACAGACGATCGGAACTTCCGATCAAAACTTTTTCCGACCGAAAAATTGAGAACCTGATCTCAATCTTTTGCTGGTCGAAATTCCACCAGCAAAAGTCCGATGGAGCATACACATGGTCACATTTTCTGACCAAATGCTCTCATCGTACTTTTGCTGGCGGAATTTCCGATCATGTGTATGCGGCATTAGAGATTTCTGTGAAACTGTATATGTAAAAAAATATGTCGAGATGTTCCGTTTTTGTCAACACATCTATTTAATTTCCTTTATTTCTCAGTGGGCACCATCCCTTATCAATAGAACAAAATGCCCATTTTAAATGCCAGAAATAGCAGGAAGGCGATGGATGCGACTTTATATTGTGCCGCCATAAACCATAATGTACAGAGAAACCATTAAAAACAATGAATTCACATATACAATTTATCTTGCAGTGTTTAGGTGTACAGGACCCATACATACCTATAGATCCTGTATGCCTAAACACTTCAAGACAAATTGTTTACATGATATCATTGTTTTTAATGGTTGTTTTGTACCTTATGGTTTTTATCATTTCTGTGTGATTTCCAGGTGGCACATATAAAGTCCAATCCATGGTCTCCCTGCCTCATCTGCCATATTATGAATATTTTGAGTATTTATAGACACTGCTAAATTCTGTTTATGCATTCCAACCTATTCTGCTTGAGCTGGTTATTTTTGTGAGGTCGGGGACCAGTCTATGGTTTTTAAAAGTTGATTATTCTTGCTTCAGAAAACTGCTAAAGATATATTTTTAAATTAAAACATTGAAATCATCCTTGAACACTGTGTTAGATGTGATAAACCTGTGTGTGCATGTTATGCATACTGGGCTTTATTACTTCATATGACTCTTTACTATGACACTATGACATAGAACGCATGCCTGCTGCCGGCGGCTTGATCCCGCTGTAATCACATGCAGCGGCATCCATGGACTCGATGTCTGCCGGCACCCACTGATTATCCAGCAGAGAGACAGAACAGCTGTCTGCCTATGTAAACTTATCATAAAGCAGCAGTTCTGGTGAGAATAATAGACTGGACACATAAGGCTCCTTTTAAAAACTGGGTACAACTGAATGGCCGCCACAATATCACTGCCCCGCTATAAGTCGCTGATTGCCCCCATTACTAGTAAAAAAATAAAAAGATCCCATAGTTTGTAGATTTTTTTACCAAAAATATGTAGCAGTATACATATTGGCCTAAATTTATGAAAAAACATTTGATTTTTAAATGTTTCTATTGGATATGTTTTATAGCAGAAAGTAAAAAATATAGTATCTTTTTTTTCAAAATTGTCTATTTTTGTTTATAGCGCAAAAAATATAAACACAGAGGTGATCAAACACCACCAAAAGAACGCTCTATTTGTGGCAAAAAAAAGGACATCATTTTTTTTTTTTTTGGATACAGCGTTGCATGACCGCGCAATTGTCAGCTAAAGTGACGCAGTTCCATATCACAAAAAATTGCCTGGTTATGAAGGGGGGTAAATATTCAGGAAATCAAGTGGTTAATGATCATTTACAACCTAGTGGGAATTTGTATGCATGGGTATGGATATTTATAATCCTCCCACCTGGAGGTGACATCTAACACTGCTGTTTGATTTCTCAGAAAAAATGGCACCCTAGATGTGCTCCAAACACTAAGCATTAAAGCCCTTATAAATAAAAGGAAGTAATATTTGTGCTTTCCGGAGCAATGACTAAGGGAGGAACCCTCCATTTTGTGAAACGATCAGTTGCTCCAGTTTACTAAAGCTGGAGCACTCAAAATCTGGTACATCTGTACATGATAGCCAATCAGCTTCTAACTTCAGCTTGTTCAGTTAGGCCCCTTTCACACATGCGGACCGTATGTCCGTTTTTCATCCATCCGTTTTTGGATGAAAAACGGACATACATGCATGTCTATGGGGTAGCGGGTGTCAGCGGATGAGCATCCGCTGACACCCGCTATTGTCCGCCTCCACAATTGTCCGGTTCTGCAGACGGAGGAAAATCCTATTTTTTCATCGGTCTGCAGAGCGGATCGGATGAACACGGACAGACGGTCCGTGTTTATCCGATCCTCCATAGAGGAGAGCGGAGAACTGACAGGGCGGTCCCTGCACAGTGTGCAGGGACCGCCCTGTCATCAGCCGGCTCAGCGGGGAACAGCTGTGCGATCCCCGCTGAGCAACGGATCTACACGGGGCGGATCATTACGGATCCGCCCCGTGTGAAAGGACCCTTAAGCTTTGACAATAAAACCTGGAAGCCCGTGGGTTTCTATGTAGAGCTGCACCAGATTTTGCACTCTCCAGTTTAAGGCCCGTTTCACACTGAGGCGCTTTGCAGGCGCTAAAGTGCTAAAAATAGCACCTGCAAAGCGCCCTGAAAGAGCCACTCAATGCACTCCAATGTGAAAGCCCTGAGGGCTTTCACATTGGAGCGGTGCGCTTGCAGGACGGTCAAAAAAGTCCTGCAAGCCACATCTTTGGAGCGCTGTAGGATCTGTGTATTTACCGCTCCTAAAGCGCCCCTTCCCATTGAAAACAATGGGGCAGTGCTCCAAACCCTTTTTCGGCCACTAGCGGGGGTTAAAACTGCCCCACTAGCGGGCGAAAAGCGCCGCTAAAACTACGGTAAATCGCCGCTAAATATAGCGCTGCTTTACCCCTAGCACGCTCAATGCCCCAATGTGAAGGTAGCCTTAGTAAATCCAATCCCGCCTCCCATGTATTCTTATGAAATGCCTCAATTTGCAGGTAATAGTGTCTGACCCATGCACTCTCAAAATATACTATGTGACATAAAACGTTAAAATAAAGGCAGTTTTAGGTTACTATGCTTGCTTATATGAGTGCACGTCTACTAAAGCAGCCGTTTAAAAATTTCTGCTCCAACACATAAATGTGATGGTATTTTATGAACACCACTTTTGTTTTTAAATAATACCAGTATATTCAAAGTGAGCCATAGTCTATGGACTCTGAGTGCTCCAAGCTTTTCCAAGGCCGTATGAGAAATGTATTCTAATAAGTATGTTCTGGATTCTTCCTGTGGCCTCTTTCCAATTGGACATGCTACAAAGAGCTTGGGAAGCTTCTTGGAGGATATTCATAGAAGCAAGACAAACCATCCTAACTGGATAATCTCAGTATGCCCACTTGCCTACAACTAATATTTCATTCTCATGTAATCTTTATTTTTGGTCTATGTCTGTAACTCATAAGAAGATAAGAAATGTAATTCAAAGCAGCATGTGGTAAAATAAAACACACTTAGTACAGGGTGTGGGAATAAAGCTTTGTTATTTTCATCCGTCCTGCACAAAATTTGGTTTGCATTCTTTATAAACCAGGTTTCTTCTTCTTATTAGAAATTCTTAGAATTGTCTGTGTGTGTTAGAAAAACATATGTATTATATAGAAGCTAATTCCCTAGCAGTAACTTGAATCTGACTATTCTTTTTCATTAGTAGACAGTGGAAATGGATTGATGAGTTTATGTGTAAGTAGCATAGAATTTGTAAAACAAGTATAGACATTTCATCTAATCTGCTTTGGCAATGAAACATTATATTACAAATGTGTGTGTGAATTCTCATTTATTACACGCGCTAACCACAAGGCAATGTGGTATTTGCATAATGGGAATAAAAATATATGAAACATGCATACCCTTTTAAAGATGCAGTTTTAACATATGTACCATGAGCTAAAAATAATTCCATAGTTTTCATAAAATTTTCTAAATGGCATATTTGATTGTGAGTCAGAAATTGCATTTGCTTCTAGAAAAACAAAAAATATTACTGAGAAAATATTTAATGAAGTATGAGCACAAAACTGTTTGTGCCAGAAGTGTTTTGCTAATATATTGTGTGTTTGTTTTCAATAATATTAATAGTAATTCATATTAATTAAGGGTTTTCATTAGTGCTGGCATCACAGGAAGGCATTAGCAGGCAATACCTCCCCAGAATGAGTTATGCACCCCCTACATGTCCTTTATATAGAATTTTCTGTTTTCCTAATTGTACATCAAAGGACACAGGACGGTAATTCTAGAACTTTTGAATTTTACTGCCACTTTCAGGAGAATTGGCCACCGATAAGCAAAGCTGTAAGGACATCCAAGGATAACCTCTCCCATTATCACAGCAGTGGCTTATATCAGCAATCAGGGAGAAATCAATTTATATGGAGGTACTGTAGATATGATCTCATTCCCACTTCTTTCACTGTGCATGTGCCAGGCACAGAGACTTGGCAAGCAGTTAGTCATTAACAGTGACGGCTGGTGATTTTTTTTGGGGGGGGGGTGGCAAGCAATTCACTGCCACCCCCCTTGCCGGTCAGGTCATGAGCGGCATCCCCCGGTTGGTCAGTCAGAAGTCGGGCCCGCACTTACCCCATCTCACAGGCAGGGCTCCGGGTGACGCTAGCTTCTCTCCGGCAGTGGGCGGCTGCTTCCTCGCTTCCCCTGAGTATCCACCCTCCTCCTCCTGGTGGCCAATTCGATCAGATCTCTTTTTCAGATGACGGGTCTCAGGATCTGCTTTCTGATTGGCCGGGAGGAGAATCAGTGTTGTAAAAGAGAATACTCATTCACTATTGTCACACAACTGGGTGGGCTTCAGGCGCAATCCTCTGCGCCCCGAGCCCACCCTTTTTTGAAGCCTATTGGAGCCTCTGGCTGTAATCACATGCTTAAAAAAAATTATTGCAATCCATGCATCCAGCATGTAGATCAGGGGGCCAAATGCATGGACAGGGGGGTGGCGCCTGTGCATCCCCTATGGACGGGCCGCCACTGGTCATTAATGTCTTCTTCAGAGAATGGCTTCTCCTTTCTGACAGATGGGAGACACCAGACATGGACTTCCGGCCTTCTAAGCTCATATACAAACTGAGCCGGTTTGTTTCCAAATCCAGTGATCCTCTAACCTTTTCAGTGGATGCTCTGGTGACTGTGTAGGATCAGTTCCACCTGATCTATGCTTTTCCTTCTCTGAAGCTCTTTTCTTAACTGCTCTGCAGGGTTGAGATGGAGAGAATTTGGGTGATCCTCACCACGCCATGCTGACCAAAGTGGCATCAGCTCTCAGACTTTGTCTGGCACCTGGCAGACTCTCCATTGGCCCTGCCAGATTTCCCATATCTTCTGTCTCAAGGGTTGGTTTACCGCTCTGCTTTTTGTCTGCTGTCTTTGATGGCCTGACTGTTAAGGCCCAATACTAAACTAGGAATCAAAGTGCAGAAATAATTTTGACGTGTCAAATGATTTGTAAGAAACATGGTCAGTAACTGAAACCAATGTTCTGATTATAAAAAAAAAAACTGAAAAAAACTTACTAGCTAGACTGTGCATTTGTAGTTTGCTGTGTTTACATAAGTCAATATAATAAAATATTTATGATTTTCTTTCAGCGATTCTGTTCTTAGCTATCCATGTGTTACATAAAGCCAAATTACTATTACTCTATGAAGTTCTACTGGTACCTTAAAAGACGGATGATAATGTTGCTTTTGACAGTCTATGGTCAGTATTTGTGGCCAGCTTTGGTTCCCTTACTAAATTTTTTAGTGAGCAATCTGCCAGTTCTTTTTTGTGATTGCTCAATGAAAGTACAAATTACAGTATCTCACAAAATGAGTACATCCCTCACATTTTTGTAAATATTTTATTATATCTTTTCATGTGACAACACTGAAGAAATTACACTTTACTCAAGTAGTGAGTGTACAGCTTGTATAACAGTGTAAATATGCTGTCCCCTCAAAATAACTCAACACGCAGGCATTAATGTCTAACCCGCTGGCAACAAAAGTAAAGTGAAAATGTCCAAATTGGGCCCAATTAGCCATTTTCCCTCCCTGGTGTCATGTGACTTGTTAGTGTTACAAGGACTCAGGTGTGAATGGGAAACAGGTGTTTTAAATTTGGTGTTATCGCTCTCACTCACTTATACTGGTCACTGGAAGCTCAACATGGCACCTCATGGTTACATAGTTAGTAAGGTTGAATAAAGACACCAGTCCATCCAGTTCAACCTGAGTGAGTGTGGGTGCATGTCTACAATTATCCCTATTCCCATATAGCGCCGTCAATTTATGCAGCACTCCACACATACATCGCACACTCACATAGGTCCCTACAAACCAAGGTCCCCAATTCATGAACTAGGGCCAATTTTGGACAGAAGCCAATTAACCTACCAGCATGTCTTTGGAGTGTGGGAGGAAACGGGAGTACCCAGAGGAAACCCACGCAGACACAGGGAGAACATGCAAACTCCAGGCAGGTAATGTTGTGGTTGTAATTTGAACCAGCAACCCTTTTTACTCCTAGGCGAGAGTGCTACCCACTACACCACTGTGCTGCCCTCATGGCAAAGAACTCTCTGAGGATCTGAAAATACATAAAGATGGCCTAGGCTATAAGAAGATTTCCAAGACACTGAAACTGAGCTGCAGCACGGTGGCCAAGACCATACAGTGGTTTAACAGCACAGGTTCCACTCAGAACAAGCCTCACCATGGTCGACCAAAGAAGTTTAGTGCACATGCTCGACATCATATCCAGAGGTTTTCTTTGGGAAATAGACGTATGAGTGCTGCCAGCATTGCTGCAGAGGTTGAAGGAGTGGGGGGGTCAGCCTGTCAGTGCTCAGACCATACACTGCATACTGCATCAAATTGGTCTGCATGGCTGTTGTCCCAGAATGTAGCCTATTCCAAAGATGATGCAGAAGAAAGCCCACAAATAGTTTTCTGAAGACAAGCAGACTAAAGACATGGATTACTGGAACCATGTCCTGTGGTCTGATGAGACCAAGATAAACGTATTTGGTTCAGATGGTGTCACACGTGTGTGATGGCAACCAGGTGAGGAGTACAAAGACAAGTGTGTCTTGCTTACAGTCAAGCATGGTGGGGGGAGTGTCATGGTCTGGGGCTGCATGAGTGTTGCCGGCATTGGGGGCTACAGTTCATTGAGGGAACCATGAATGCCAACATGTACTGTGACATACTGAAGCAGATCATGATCCCATCCCTTCGGAAGACTGGGCTGCAGGGCAGTATTCCAACATGATAACGACCCCAAACACACCTCCAAGACGACCACTGCCTTGCTAAAGAAGCTGAGGGTAAAGGAGATGGACTAGCCAAGCATGTCTCCAGACCTAAACGCTATTGAGCATCTGTGAGGCATCCTCAAACGGAAGGTGGAAGAGCACAAGGTCTCTAACATCCACCAGCTCCGTGATGTCGCCATGGAGGAGTGGAAGAGGACTCCAGTGCAAACCTGTTAAACTCTGGTGAACTCCATGCCCAAGAGGATTAAGGCAGTGCTGGAAAATAATGGTGGTCACATAAAATATTGACACCTTGGGTCAAATGTGGACATTTTCACTTAGGGGTGTACTCACTTTTTTTGCCAGTGGTTTAGACATTATTGGCTGTGTGTTGAGTTTTTTTGAGGGGACAGAAAATGTACACTGTTATACAAGCTGTACACTCACTACTTTACATTGAAGCAAAGTGTAATTTCTTCAGTGTTGTCACATGAAAAGGTATAATAAAATATTAACAAAATGTGAGGGGTGTACTCACTTATGTGAGATACTGTAAGTCTTTATATTCTAATGTAATATGGAATTATTTATGTTCTTGTTAAGATCTATTTTCTATTTATAAATCCCACTGTTATTGGAAAGAGATTATTGTATAAAGTAGGTCATAATATCAGAAACTGTGTGCAGTATAATGAAATCAACATACATCTCCACGGAGACCTTCTCCCCTGGATAAAACGAGAGGGGAAAGCCTTTATGGTTTTATTGTGTTCTGTATTTTGCAGGTGTACAAGCAAGAGTTGAAATTGCATTTCTAGCCGAGCCATTGAAAAACGGAAAATGTTTAATTAAACTTTCATCTTTATCTTATCTGTGGAGGGTTTGTTTCCATAATCCTACCACTGGAATTGTCTTCTGCTCTGTTGGAATGAGGCTTAAGTGATTGTGTGATATCTTGAAAGACCAAAGAACCAGGTTGGGTGAAATAATAAAGAAGTTTCTGATCAAATAACTTACTTGTTGAGAAACTTTGTTGTAGTGAGCTTTGAGGGTGACCTTGAAGCATTAATGTTTGCTGTAGTTCATTAATACTGTAAAAACGGTTATAAAAGTTTTGCAGCATTTACAATATAGCTTTAAACAGGAGTGCTGATTTAGACCATGTTTGTTGGCTACTGCACAGATTATAAATATAAGCTAAACTTTGTGAACAATCAGGACTTTGAAAGATTCTATGTATATCACATGCATGAATCCTTTTCATTGTAATTACATTGGCCAAAGACATTAGAACAGACACAAAGACATTAAACTAATGTCTTAGGGTTGGCTTTCTTGCTTCTCAGTGACCATAACATTTTAAGTGTCAGTATCTTTTTTGAATCAAGTAGACACAAACTAAAACAAAGTATGTGGCCCGCTTGAAGATGTAACACTCTCAGTGTGGCCTATTGTTTGATTATTAATTTCTAGAGGTGCAAGGGTTGTTCACCCATTGTTTGATTTTACCTGCATTATTAGACGGATAGACGTGAACATGAGCCAACATCTTGGAAACTTAATTTTCAGCACGTTTGGCCATATTCAGTATTGAGTTAATTTAATCCAAGTGTCAGAAAATACTAAAAATGGGTCATATACTTAAAATCTAAAGTTTGGCTATTTAGCAATGCATTTACAGTGCCTTGAAAACTTATTCATACCCCTTGACATGTTCCACATTTTGTCATGTTACAACCAAAAGTAAATGTATTTAATTGGGATTTTATGTGATAGACCAACACAAAGTGGCACATAATTGTGAAGTGGAAGGAAAACGATAAATGGTTTTCAACATTCCTGACAAATAAATATGTGAAAAGTGTTGTGTGCATTTGTATTCAGACCCCTATACTTTGATACCCCTAACTAAAGTCTAGTGCAACCAATTGCCTTCAGAAGTCACCTAATTAATAAATAGAGTCCACCTGTGTGTAATTTAATCTCAACACCATTACAGCTGGTCTGTGAAGCCCCCAGAGGTTTGTTAGAGAACCTTAGTGAACAAACAGCATCATGAAGGCCAAGTAACACACCAGACAGGTCAGAGATAATGTTTCTGAGAAGTTTAACGTGGGATTAGGTTATAAAGAAAAAGAAAAAAGCTTTGAACATGTCATGGAGCACTGTTCAATCCATCATCCTGAAAATAGAAAAAGTATGGCACAACTGAAAACCTACCAAATCATGGCCGTCCACCTAAACTGACAGGCCAGGCAAGGAGAGTATTAATCATAGAAGCAGCCAAGAGGTGGTAACTCTGGAGGAGCTGCAGAGATTCACAGCTCAGGCGGGAGAATCTGTCCACAGGAAAACTATTAGTCGTGCACTCCACAAATTTGGCCTCTATGGAAGAGTAGCAAGAACAAAGCCATTGTTTAAAGAAAGTCCCATTTGCAGTTTGAGAGAAGTCATGTCGGGGACACAGCAAACTAGTGGAAGAAGGTGTTCTGGTCAGATGAGACCAAAATTTAAATTTTGGCTTTTGTCTGACGGCAATACAAACGCTGATTACCCACACCGAGGAGCAGTCTGGAGACTGCAGGATTACCATTGGAGAGTGAAAGTTGATCCATTGTGGTGGACACGAGGAGTGATTTGTCTATGCTTTTACATTAATATTTGAGGTGAGCAGGCACTTTAGCTGGTGGAGGTGTGCACCGGATATTGGTCCTTTTGAGGATGAACATTGACACAGACGAACATTTTTTTTTCCAATTTTTTGACATTTTCAATTTTTAATTCATAATATATATATATATATATATATATAGATATATAATTTATTTTTTTTGATCATGAAATGTTTGATATAAATTTTGTATGCACATTATTTAATGAGACACAGCGCTGCACTATTTAGAAAACAATGCATAGGAACTACTTGTAAAGTTGGAGCTCTAGTAGGGAGCAAGAACTACATAAGCCGATGGATCCTCTGTAGTGTTGGCTCCTGTCCCATGCGGAGTGATCTGAGTGTGTTTGACAGGTTGAGAGGAGGTAATATGTTGCCTCCTCACCACTTGATTTAAACCCATGATTGCCGTGCACTGCATGCAATTGTGACACGGTAGTACAGAAATTACAGGTTTAAAACTGGTGTGAGAAGGCGACATTGTGCCCCGTGAACTTTGATGTCTCCGATGTTGTTCCGGTAGATCTCCACCACTTTAAGGTTGTCTACCCCTTGTTTAGATCAATGCATATTCATGTGTTAGAATGGCACAGTCAAAGTTCAGACCCAAATCCAAATGAGAATCTGTGGCAAGACTTGAAAATTGCTGTTCAGATGCTTTTGATCCAATCTGACAGAACTTGAGCTATTTTGCAAAAAATCCACTCCCTAGATACAAATGCACGCCCCACTTTTCACAAATTGATTTGTAAAAAAAAATTGAAAACATTTATCATTTTCCTTCCATTTCACAATTATGTGCCACTTTGTGTTGGTCTATTACATAAAATCCCAATAAAATACATTTAAGTTTTTGGATGTAACATGACAAAATGTGGAAAATGTCAAGGGGTAGGAATACTTTTTCAAGCCACTGTAGTTAGCACAGTTTAATGCCACAAAATATCAGTATTAAATTGTACCTTTCTTATATAATTTCATATTAGGAGCAGCAGAGCACTTCAATGCATGTGACAGTGCCTTGTTACTGTCCTTTCTACTTGCATACGCAAGCATAGCTTCAGCAAAAACATCAGTAGTTCCAGAGATTTAGTCAGCACAACATATATACATATCTTGACGTCAAGCCTTACCACTCTTAAGCCCCATACACACGGTCGGATTTTCCGATGGATTCTGTCCTATCGGACAATGTTGTCGGAAATTCCGACCGTGTGTAGGCACCATCGGACAGTTTCCATCGGATTGTCCGACGGACAAAGTCCTATCTCCTGCTGGATAGATTTTTTGACAACAAAGTCCGATCACACCAAATCCGATCGTGTGTAGCGAATTCTGACGGACAAAGTGCTACGCATGCTCAGATCACATTACAAGACCAAAGCTATTGGCTACTAGCCTCTACGTAGTCCCGTCGTAGGCAACAAACGTCACCACGTTCAGAATGATCGGATTTTCCGACAACTTTGTCCGACCGTGTGTACGCAAAACCAACATCGGACAAAGTACGACGGACATGATCCGACAGACCTGGTCCTCGGATAATCCGAGCGTGTGTATGGGGCTTTAAGCTTCACTACTAGTCTTTGAGTTTATCCATCACCTTAAAAAGTCAACAGAAAGGCTTGACCAGTAGGAGTTGTGGGACCTACTGAACTTTTGGAGGAAAAGTTCAAGTTTGTATGCAAAATCAGATGCCTGTATATCTGTGTTTACTGATAATTTTGACACAAATTATTTTACAGAAAATCTGTTTTAGGGCAGATTTGCATTTTCACACTGTGGTAATATGTAAGATAAAAGTGGGGGTTACTTTGAATAGCACTGCAGCATTTATCCCTAATGCAGAACAACGAACCCTGTGATTTAGCAAACCACAGCAAACAGATGTGAGCCATCTGTACATTGTGGTATGCGGCTTTGGGAATAAAAAGTGTTGGTGTGCATTGGTAGAATGTTCAAAATGACAATGTACATTAACGTGAGAAAAAATGCACCAAAAATGTATGGACTTGGCCTTAAAGTTTGGGTTGTGAGAGACGGTACTTGAATATTTTCCTCATTTATTCTGTAAGAACCCCTGAAAAACAGTAGTGTTGTGGTATTGTAGCAGCAATGAGCAGTACTAAGTTTGTCAAAAAGTATATGCCTAAAGTGATTCTAAAAGGTAAACATTTTTTACTCTATTGCATTACATGCATTATGGTAAAAAAACATTTTGCCATTTGCCGTGCCCTTTCCCCCTCCCAAATACTTATATGTACCTGTATCAATCCAATGCTAAGCCCATCTGCCAGTCTTCTCTCTTTTCTCCCTGCTCTCACAAGCTTGACTGAGGACAGTAGAGGCCATTGGCTCTTGCTATTGTCAGTCAAATGCTGTGGTCAGAGAGCAGGCGGTGGGGCAGAGCCATGCTATATGTGTCAATGGACACACAAAGCCTAGCTTGGGATTGAGCCACCACGTCTACCCCCATATTAAGCTGATTGCTATGGGGGTAGACACAAAAGTGGATAAGCCAGAAAATGCTGGCAGGGGATCCCAAAAGGGAGAGGGGGTTTGGAACTGCTCTGTGCAATACCATTGCACAGAACAAGGGAGAATAACATGCTTATTTTTCTAATTTGCCTTTACAAATGCTTTAAACAAAGGAATTATAATGAGTACACATCAAAGGTATACACATTCATCCTCTTGAGTGAAAGGATCAGTTTCAAGTTGTTCATATTTGATAGGAGATTTAAGCATTTAAAAATTAATATAGTTTTGAAAGCTTCTTATGCCTAAAACCTATTTAAGCAAGTCTTTTTAAAGGTGATAAGTGTCATACAATCCTTCTGTCTTTTAATAAAATTAGTTATCCATTCTTTCAGCCATAGATATCCACATGTATCTCAGCTCATGAGCATAGTTAATTAGCTGTAAGCTTTCGGGAGGTCACCATGAAGGACTATGTTATCTATGTTATGTAACCTTTTTTAAGTGATTCGTTTTATGCAACCAGTTATATTAATGGGAGTGATAACATATGCAAACATAAGTGCCAGTTATATTTAATATTACTAACATGATTGAGATTTTTTTTTTTTTAAGTCTGTAACTTTGCATTAGTTTTGGAAATTAAAAGGAAATAGAAAATTATGAAATGTATTTAATAAGGACGTTTAGTGGTAAGTAATGATTTGATAATTTTGGCAAGGAGTATGCAATGCAATATAATGATTTCAGGAGTGTGCAAGGCACAAGGGTCAGCAGTGTGTAAGGCACAAGGGTCAGCAGTGTGTAAGGCACAAGGGTCAGCAGTGTGTAAGGCACAGAGCCAAGTGGTCAGTAGCATGTAGAAAACAAAGTGCAATGATAAGAAGTACATAAAACAAAGAGTTTAGAGGGTCAGACGTGTAAAGAACAAATCCTAGAGGCCAAGGAGTGCAGGTGTAAAGCTTTAAAGCATGGGTGTTTTTATATATATATATATATATATATATATATATATATATATATATATATATATATATACAGGGTATATATAAACCAAAAAAGAGAACGACATTCATGGGTCTTGAAAGGTAAATGCGCAATGGCAATTTAATTTGACGTTTCGACGAGGCACAAGCTCGTCTTCCTCAGGATCCTGAAGAAGATGAGCTTGTGCCCTGTTGAAATGTCAAATTTAACATCCATAATGCGTTTACCTTTCAAGATCCGTGAGTGCAGCTCTCTTTTTTGTTTTATATGCACTACAGTCTTTGCTGTGCACCCGGGCTGTTTTTTTTATCCCTGATTTGTGTGCAGTGACAACCATTGTGTATGTATGTATATATATATATATATATATATATATATATATATATATATATATATATATATACACAGTGGGGGTTATTTACTAAAGGAAAATCCACTTTGTACTGTAAGTGCACTTGGAAGTACAGTCACTGTAGATCTGAGGGGGACATGCAAGGACAATAAAAAACAGCATTTTAGCTTGCACATGATTGGATGATTAAATCAGCAGAGCTTCCACTCATTTCAGATCTACCCCTTAGATTTAGAGCAACTGCAATTCCAAGTGCACTTTGAGTGCACTTTCAAGTGCACTTGCAGTGCAAAGTGGATTTGCCTTTTCGTAAATAACCCCCAGTATCTCACAAAAGTGAGTACACCCCTCACATTTTTGTAAATATTTTATTATATCTTTTCATGTGACAACACTGAAGAAATGACACAGTGCTACAATGTAAAGTAGTGAGTGTACATCTTGTATAACAGTGTAAATTTGCTGCCCCCTCAAAATTAATGTCTAAACTGCTGGCGACAAAAGTGAGTATACCCCTAAGTGAAAAAGTCCAAATTGGGCCCCAATTAGCCATATTCCCTCCCTAAAACTTACAAGGTCTCAGGTGTGAATTGGGAGCAGGTGTATTACATTTGGTGTTATCGCTCTCACTCTCATATACTGGTTCCCTCATGGCACCTCATGGCAAAGAACTCTCAGGATCTGAAAAAAGAATTGTTGTGCTACATAAAGAGGCCTAGCCTATAAGAAGATTGCCAATACCCTGAAACTGAGCTGCAGCACAGTGGCCAAGACCATACAGTGGTTTAAGAGGACATGTTCCACTGAGAACAGGCCTCGCCATGGTCGAGCAAATAAGTTGTGTGCACATGCTCAGCGTCATGTCCAGAGGTTGTCTTTGGGAAATAGACGTATGAGTGCTGCCAGCATTGCTGTAGAGGTTGAAGGGGTGGGGGGTCAGCCTGTCAGTGCTCAAACCATACGCCGCACACTGCATCAAATTGGTCTGCATGGCTGTTGTCCCAGAAGGAAGTCTTTTCTAAAGTTGATGCACAAGAAAGTCTGCAGTTTGCTGAAGACAAGCAGACTAAGGACATGGCTTACTTGGACCATGTCTTGTGGTCTGATGAGACCAAGATAAACGTATTTGGTTCAGATGGTGCCAAGCATGTGTGGCGGCAACCAGGTGAGGAGTACAAAGACAAGTATGTCTTGCCTACAGTTAAGCATGGTGGTGGGAGTGTCATGGTCTGGGGCTGGATGAGTGCTGCAGTCACTGGGGAGCTACAGTTCATTGAGGGAACCATGAATGCCAACATATACTGTCAAATTTATAAAGAAAGGAGAAAAAGACGACAGATGTCACTATCTCCCTATCTCAGCGCAATGGTGTCAAAAATATCCGATGTGTCCCTAATGTCGCAGTCACAATAAAAATCGCGCAATGGTGTCAAAATAAAAAAATAATAAAATAATAAATTTAGTAATATAATAATGAAAATAGACAAGTACACAAATTTAGGTTACCCTATAGCAGCCGCTTACTACTTAAGAAACACAATATCTTCCATATGATAAATACAACTTATAGATCTAAAAATCATCAGATGTCATTCATCATTAGCAGCGCTCCTGTCAATCCTAAAATGATCAGGTTAAAATAGTATCCAATATAACATAAAATATAACATTTATATTAAAACTGAACAATCGGCACTTGATAGCAGTATCAGATGGTGATAAAAAGGAAGAAAGAGAGTCTAGACACAAACCCAGGCTCAATCTACTTAAGACTGGTTCACAACCCTGACCGGTGCACAACGATGTACGTCGACAGAATGGCACGGACAGGCATAAGGGCGTACAGGTATGCCGCCGTGCCATCGAGCGCACGCTCGATGGCACGAGCCATCTGACCGACCCCCCTGAGTCCGGTCCCACGGACTTGATCGCCGCGGGGATACCACGGGATGGCTGAATGGGGAGATGCGGAAATAAACGGCATCTCCCTGTTCTGCCTAGAACCCAGTGACACCGATCTCTGCTCCCTGTGATTGGAGCAGAGATCAGTGTTCATTAGCTCACAGCCATGCCCCCTACAGTTAGTAACACGCCTCTAGGAACACTTAACCCCTACACTGCCACCTAGTGGTTAACCCCTTCACTGCCAGTGCCATTTACAAAGGAATCAGTGCATTTAAATAGCACTGATTGCTGTATAAATGACAATGGTCCCAAAAATGTGTCAAAAATGTCCGATGTGTCCACTAGTAAAAAAAAAATATTAATAAAAATGCTATAAAACTATCCCCTATTTTGTAAACGCTATAACTTCAAAGCAAACCACTAATCGCTTATTGAGATTTTTTTTACCAAAAATATGTAGAAGAATACGTATCGGCCTTAACTGAGGAAAAAAAATTTTTTTTTTTATATTTTGGGGGATATTTATTATAGCAAAAATTAAAAAATAATGTGTTTTTTTCAAAATTATCGCTCTTTTTTTGTTTATAGCGCAAAAAATAAAAACCGCAGGGGCGATCAAATACCACCAAAAGAAAACTCTATTTGTGGGAAAAAAAGGACATCAATTTTGTTTGGGAGCCACATCGCACGACCGTGCGATTGTCAGTTAAAGCGACGCAGTGCCGAATCGCAAAAAGTGGTCTGGTCTTAAGCCAGCAAAATGGTCCGGTCTGAAAGTGGTTAAAAAAAATGTCTTTCAATACATTCTTCACATGTGGGACTAGGAATTAATCTTAGATCACTATAAATGGGCTTTCTCATCAATTGACTTCCTTGTCTCTGGCCCACAATTTTTACTTTCCTTTAAAGCGTAAGTAAACCCAATCGATTTAACAATTAAAAAAAAAAGGCATGCCGGGAATGCTAACTGCACATTGGCTGTGCTCTCAACCAAACAGTAAAACCATCCAATGGCTGGTGTCATAACGGATCACATGTGCAGCACTGTGGCAGTTGAAGATTAAACAGAGGCAAAGATGGCAGCTTCCTTGGCTGAAAACGATAGGGGGGTTTACTTCCACTTTAATGCACAGAATGTTTATTTCCCAGAAAGGCATATGTTCATTGGATATTCAGTGCAACATGTATTTCATTTTTTTTACTTTACATGATAAGTTCTGCTATTTACTGGAGTTATCATTCTAAATTTGCTACATCGGTATGTCAGAGAATGTCACTATTTCTAACACATTCCTGCACGAGACACATGCATAAAGAATCTTCTTCCTGATTTAAAATAACAAGCTTTGGCAAGCCCAGTAGCCTATCTGTATGACAAATTTTGGTTGTCACAATTGTTTAAAAAAACTCAAGAAAAACATTTTCTTCTTTCATCCTAATTTTCCACACATTCAGCTTAAAACAAAGCCGACGTAGCCTATCTCAAGCATATCAGACATGAGGAGCAACGCAGCCTTCTAGCTCCTTTCATGCAGATATAGTTTAAATATCATTGTTTATCATAGTTAAGAAAAACACAGCTAATTTTAGCAGCACGTCTGACTTGGTTATAGGTTTAACATAACGCTGTGCATTGCCTAGCAACACGCCTCCATCCAGTATGTCTTCGAGTCGGCTTGTGAGGCAAATCAAAATTTTCCTGATATTCAGGTGGAACAGGACATCTTTACATTTAAGGTGGCCTGGAAAAAAAATGCAATAAACATTCTTTTCTGATGTTTACTTAGAAGTGACAGCATCTCTTAGATTTTTGAATCCTCTACCAGCAGACAATAAATGTGTAAGACTGCTCTATGAAACCATTCTTCGAAGCACCAAGCTGTGAACAACTATAAGAAGAGTCACAGAATATTCTCACAAATATATTGGCATGCACAGTCTAGAGGGAAAGAAATGAGCACCTTGTGGTTCCTTTATGAGTAGTAATAAGCTGGTCCTGGTAGAAAGCATACAACAGTGTAACTCCTGATGTCAAAAACAAATAATGCTGCACTAGTGATAATAAATGTATCCAACCACTTAGTGTATCAATTCCCCCTGTGCAAATAGGAGTGCCAACATAACAACATGTGAATATACAATAATATGATACATTGATGTCTATTTCTTCTTGTAATGATATAAATCCCATGCTTGAGTGCAGTCAAATATTTAATTCATGAAAATTTCAGAAAAAAAGTTGTAACTTGTTGAGTCTTCACAATTTCTCAAAAATCTGTGCTTTGTATCTATTCTATTGATGAGACCAGTGCCCGCTTGTAGGCTCTGAGGAAAGGGGTTCTCCCCAGAAACGTGTCAGCCATTCGCTAGAGGAGGTATCAGATTCCCTCGTTATTCAAGACTTGAGGTTGGAAGCTCCTAGCTGTGGACATTTTTCTATGCATTTGCCTTCAACTTGTACTCGTTTGTGAGTAGAAAATCTGCTGTTTTAATCTTTTTAATAAAGCCTTTTTAGTGGTAATGCACAAAGGTCGGTGCGCCCTTCTGTTTTTTCTTTTTTCTAGTATTTATGAACACCCATTGTTCTGAGAAGGGCTGCAAGACGTTAGACATTACCTTGAGGAATTTTTTACATCTTGAATCAAGAGACCAGACACCAGAGCGCAGGAGAATTTGTTGGTTGTTTTGTATCTATTCACCTCAGTGTTCCCCCATAAGAAATGCGCTCACCTCACAGGGTGTGGCCTCACATTTAAGTTTGGTCAAATAAAGCTTTTTAGTCACCCTGGACTAACAGATCATGCTTTCCTTCTCATTGCTTCATTGATGTGCCTCCATTATGACTTGATATATATGAGAAAAAAAAAGGAATCCCGCTGATGAGTCACGAGACCCTGTGATGTAACGCGTAGGGGAGGCGCTTGGCAAGACGCTTTTGCATCTTTTACGGAGAGGCATGAAGTAGCTGCAGCATTGTGGTTTTATATGATGTACTCTGTATACAGTTGGTGCACTGGAGAACCTTTAAAATGTGAGTTCTATGCACATTTTTTAATACATTTAATATTGTTTAACCGCTTTCCGACTGGCGCACGGCAATGTACGTCGGCAGAATGGCATGGACAGGTATAAGGGCATACAGGTACGTCCCTTTCAAATTTGCTGCCGTGCCATCACGTGCGAGCGCCGGTCGGGACCTCCGTGAGTCCGATCGCGGGTCCCGTGAACTCGATCGCCGCGGGGATACCCGCGATCCTGTCATTGGGAGGAAGAACAGGGAGATGCTGATGTGTGATTGGAGCAGAGATCAGTGATGTGCACAACACAGCTATGCCCCCACAGTTAGCAACACGCCCCTAGGACACACTCAACCCCTACACTGCCACCTCCTGGTTAACCCCTTCACTGCCAGTGTCATTTACACAGGAATCAGTGCATTTGTATAGTACTGATTGCTGTATAAATTACAATGGTCCCAAAAATGTGTCAAAAATGTCTGATGTGTCCGCCATAATGTTGCAGTCACAATAAAAATCGCTGATCGCCACCATTACTAGTAAAAAAAAAAATATAATAAAAATGCCATAAAACTATCCCCTATTTTGTAAAAGCTATAACTTTTGCGCAAACCAATCAATAATCGCTTATTGCAATTTTTTTTAACAAAAATATGTAGAAGAATACGTATCGGCCTAAACTGAGGAAAAAAACATTTTTTTTATATATTTTTGGGGATATATTTATATATATACTTTTATTTAAGTAAAAAAGAATGTGCAAAAAATAAAAAACCGCAGAGGTGATCAAATACTACTAAAAGAACGCTCTATTTGTGGGAAAAAAGGACGTCAATTTTGTTTGGGAGCCATGTCGCACGACCATGCAATTGTCAGTTAAAGCGATGCAGTGCCGAATCGCAAAAAGTGGTCTGGTCTTAAGCCAGCAAAATGGTCCGGTCTGAAAGTGATTAAAAACGATAAAAACACTATTTGGAGCTCTTTTTCTCTCATATATATCGAGTCATAATGGAGGCACATCAATGGAGCAATGAGGAGGAAAACATGATCTGTTAGTCCGGGGTGACTAAAAAGATTTATTTGACCAAACTTAAATGTGAGGCCACACCCTGTGAGGTGAGCGCATTTCTTATGGGGGAGCACTGAGATGAATAGCTACAAAGCATGGATAATTGTGAAGACTCAACAAGTTACAACTTTTTTCTGACATTTTCATTAATTAAATATTTGATTGCACTCAAGCATGGGACTTATATTATTACAAGAAGAAATACAAATGAATGTATCATATTATTGTAAATTCACATGTTATTATGTTGGCACGTATATTTGCACAGGGGAATTGATACACTAAAGCCCCTTTCACACTGGGGCGGTGCGGGGCAGCGACGGTAAAGCAGCGCTATATTTAGCGCTGCTTTACCATCGTTTTACCCGCGGTATGCGGCCGCTAGCGGGGTGGTTTTAACCCCCGCTAGCGGCCGCAAAAGGGTTAAAAACCTCCGCAAAGCGCCGCTGCAGCGGCGGTTTGCGGGCGGTATCCCCGCGGTTTCCCATTGATTTCAATGGGAAGGAGCGGTATAGGAGCGGTAAATACACCGCTCCTTCACCGCTCCAAAGATGCTGCTAGCAGGACTTTTGTTGCGGTCCTGCTAGCGCACCGCTCCAGTGTGAAAGCCCGCCGACTTTCACACTGGAGTGAATGGGGCCGGTTTTTTCAGGCGGTATACAGGCGCTATTTTTAGCGCTGTACCGCCTGAAAACCGCCCCAGTGTGAAAGGGGCCTAAGTGGTTGGATACATATATTATAACTAGCGCAGCATTAGTTGTTTTTGAGCTTATGTGCACATTTATATTGGGAGTGTGTTACTTGCTGCTTGCATATATTACTTAGATTGTATTTTAGTTGCTCACAAGCCTATTATATTTATAACTCCTGATGTGCTTTCTCTTTTTAGGCAAGTAGCAAACATCTAAACACAAATTATGGCGGCTTCTATACAAAACAAGTTTATGACTGAGAGGCAATCACACAGATGCCTTTGGTTAATAAGACTCGCATACATATTTAGATTATGTAGAAGAATGGTACAGTTAAAAGTAAAACAACCTTTTTATATAAGATAATTTTTTTCTTTATTTTAACATTGCATCATGAGTCACATAGGAAAACAAATCTGTTTCCATAAGTTGATAGGGCAACATTATAATAAGGATTAATGGGGAGAAGATGGCTTTTGTATTTTTATTGAGTGACAGATGTAATATATTTTTACTTCTATATGCTGGATCACCGGGTCCTTGGGAGACCCCGATATATATATACCGCTGCGGGTTCTTTACATATATAACCCATCCCCCCTCCCCTCCATCTTTGTATAGAGGACATGTGGACCTTTTGCTTTGGATGCATGTCTCGTTTATGTATACACAAGGAACCCTTATTTGCGGATCCATCTGATATTATTCAGCCTGTGAAGGGGCTGTAGAGCCATCAATCTGACCCCTAGCAATTTGTTGCATTCAGATGTGAGTGGAAATATTAATCAATTTGTGATCTTACTGGTAGTTTTTCTATATGTCTGATACCAGCAAGATGGTATATATTTGGTCTCCCCTTAGCTTGAACACACCAGACATTTTGATTTGAGATGTGTGGAGCCAGATTCTTTGGAATGAAACCCTGAAGAAGCGGCCTGCATGCTGTGAAACATTTTGGCAAGCTCCATATAACACTGTTTGGTGTTATGCCGTGTATATGTGCTTTTATATGCTTATGGGCTATATTATGACGTTGATGACCCCTGATGATGTTTTTTTATAATGATACATGTTGGGTGAAGATATGATCATGTGACGTTGCCGCCCACCAAGGTCAGCCATCTTGTTTGTTGGAACATATCTCTGTTGTATATTGATTCATATGCAAGTTTTTTCTTCTATATGGTGAGTGTATATTTTGGAAATTGTTTTAATACCCCCCCCCCCCTTTTTGAACATACTGCACCATGAGATGTCTATCTGCTTTGTTGACATATATCTGGCAGAGTTTCTGTCATTTGTAGTCTATTTGTAGTGGATGTAATTCTTTTGGCATTTGATTTTGGAGTTACCTGGAGTGATCTGATTTGTAAAGAGCGTCAGTGACCACTTTATAGAGTGGTCCACAGTTTACGGTAAGAGGCTCATACCCGCTGGTGGAGGATTCCTCTCAAGATTTCTTGTTCACCATTCATAATCACAATATCTGGACTCTTATCATTATGAACTTTAGACTTTGGATTCTTCTTTTAAACACTCTTTTTTAGCACTCCACCTTTTGTGTTTATATGTAACCTTTTGCTGCCAGTATATTGTGCAAGCTGCTTGTTATTAGTAAGCGCAGGTTTATTGTTATTTTATGGGCTTTATTGATAGCTCAATCCCTTATACAATATGTATGTCTGTTTTTTTATATTTGAATAAATGTTTGTTTTATCTTTATATGTCTATGCTATATCATCAGGGAACCACCATTTAATGCACAGCTTTTCAATTTACCCCTTTGCTTGTTTTTAAATTATATATTTATTTTATTTTCACATATTGATTTTTTTTTATTCCCCAGGAAAATGGTTAATGCTATCAATGATTTAGGCTTTTTTTTTCCCTTTAATAGTCATTCCAATTTGCAAACTACTCACAAACTTTCTGCAGGAGACCCAACACGCAGGGAAAAAGGATTTTAAGCCAGAAATCCTCATCTGCATTTGCCCCCTCCTCTCCTTCTTTTTGTGAAGCTTGGAAAATATTGCAAATGTGTGTAAAATGCAAGAAATACCAGGACCCAGTGTTTGTGCGTGGATTCATCTTACTAATAAATATGTCTGTTAATTGTTGTTTAGAATCATTAAATTTACTACAAACAATGCTTGACTTTAACAAGGGACTAAATGGATTATATTCAATTGATGCTGAAAACAATTAATTTGGTCCAAAAATACAGGATGCATCAATCTAGATGTACATAAAGGGAAGAAACTAGTTGCTCTGTAAATTGTCGCCAGATTCTGGAATAGCAAATCATCTGCTCAAGGCCAATAAGTGGGTTGCAAGAGGCCTCCACACAGCTGCTTTGTGTACTTTTCTTCTGAATGAAAGAATGTAAACCTATTTATGCCTTCTGAATATAAAAGACAGCAACAACATAAAAGAGATGCATCTATGCTAAAAAAAAAAATAAAAAAAATAAAAAAAAAACCCTGCTATTATTAAGCCCTTGACTTTATATCTTCATTTTCTGAATTCCTGATAATATGTATCCTATTAAAATACCTAAAATAACAAGATCTCGGGTGCAAGTTATGAAAAAGTTATTTTCAGCAGACCTGTTGGGTCTACTGTTTGTGACTGATAAAAAGTGTGATATTCTGCTGACATATTACAGAATAGTGGCTATTTTTTCTAATTATGTGGTGGCCTGTATATTGATAATGTACAGAATGTCTACTTTGGGCACTTATCACACATGTTGAACAGTTAAGGGGCTTGGAGAGGACCTGGGCCACAATAGTGGCATTAGTTAAGGCGCTTGGAACAGACCCAGACCAAACTGGTGGCATTATTTCTTCTGACGGTCTGGAAACACTCAGGCATAGCTTGAGTCTGTAGCTGGGCAAAGATAAATCTGAAACCAGCAGTTTTGCTTTCTTTTAACCTCTACAGAAGGTTGTAGTTATAAAATTAAAAAATACATGAATGAAAAAATTTAATTATAAAGCTCTTTAAAGCCAAAGTTCAGGCAAGTTGCTAAATATACAGTTGAAATACATATATGCAAAGTGGTGTAATTTCCAAAGGATTTGTAATTCTGTTTAGCCTATTTCATGATCCAACAAAGCAAATATTGAAAAAGAAAAAAAAAAAGTACACATAGACAGGAACGTGAACAGAATGTCCCCTGCACACTCCCCAGCTAGTCAGTACAAAAATCCTAAATATCTATTTCAACAGAGGGTTTAGTGGCACATATTTGCAAATACATGTTTGTCAAAGTACCGCTGCAAAGTTTGGTACCTAACTCCAAACTATCTAAGTGCATGAACTGATCCAGCCCTCAATGTGATGGTCTCCCATGTGATAGAGGCCCATTCTTAAAGAATAGCAGATCCAGATTCCGCTAGGCACTGTGATGATTACATGCCCCCAGAAGTGTTCTCTGTATAATGCTGCGTAGAACACTCTATGAGAGGAAGAAAAAACAGCCATGGGCCTCTAACAGGTCACATGACTGGTCTCTCCTCCTCCTGGCACTCATTTTTTTCTATTCATTGGAATTAAAGTATAGGTTCACCTTTTTTTAACATGTTACATCCATATTCAACCCCCACACTCCCACCTGCTCCCCAATCTGTCAGCTAGCGGGGATCACCCCCCCCTTCCCACGCTAGCTGTCACAATTTAAAAAGAAAGTGGTGCTCCGCCCGCCACGGCTACATCACTCATTCAGTGTCTCCTGTGAATGGATAACTGTATGCTGTACTGGATTGCTTCTTTCAATTTGTAAATACCGTATTTATCGGCGTATAACACGCACCGGCGTATAACACGCACCCCAAGTTTAGGAGGGCATTTTAAGGAAAAAAAGTTTTAGGAGGGAAGTTTAGGGAAAAAAAACACTTACATTTAAGCGTCATTTGCAGCTTGCCCAGCGTCATTTGCAGCTTTGCCCAGTGTGATTTGCAGCTTGCTCAGCGTCATTTGCAGCTTGCCCAGCGTCATTTGCAGCTTGCCCAGCATCATTTGCAGCTTGTCAGCGTCATTTGCAGCTTGCCCAGTGTCATTTGCAGCTTTGCCCAGTGTGATCTGCAGCTTGCCCAGTGTGATCTGCAACTTGCCCAGTGTGATCTGCAGCTTGCCCAGTGTGAACTGCAGCTTGTCAGTGTCAGTTGCAGCTTGCCAGCGTCATTTCCATCTTTTCCACATTTAAAATTGCCGCCTAGAAAGACCGCGCGGCCGGAAAAGACCGAGCGTCGGCGGAAAAGCCTGAGCCATCTGTTCGGCTCCTGCTCTCAGTCCCGCCTCCCTGCTGTTTCGGAAGCGAGCGCAGGGAGGCGGGACTACGAGTGCAGCCGGAAAAGCCTGAGCCGTCTGTTCGGCTCTGCTCGCAGTCCCGCCTCCCTGCTGTTTCGGAAGCAAGCGCAGGGAGGCGGGACTGCGAGCAGAGCGGAACAGACAGATCGGTCTTTTTCGGCGGCGCTCGTTTTTTTTCCGGCGGCGCTCGTTTTTTTCCGGCGGCGGCCGCTGTTTTTCGGCGCCGTT
Source organism: Lithobates sylvaticus (assembly GCA_028564925.1). Taxonomy (NCBI): domain Eukaryota; kingdom Metazoa; phylum Chordata; class Amphibia; order Anura; family Ranidae; genus Lithobates; species Lithobates sylvaticus. The sequence goes on from CM053036.1 coordinate 169,773,319, forward strand.
TAAATTTTTTGGGCGCTTTTTTTTGGGGTATCGGCGTATAACACGCACCCACGACTTTCCCCCAATTTTAAGGGGGAAAAAGTGCGTGTTATACGCCGATAAATACGGTAAGTGAAATGTTTTGCTTAACATTTACCATTTTTCAGCTATATTCTCAGTCTGGTTATATTGTAATTCTGTCTCTGGCATCATGGTTTTACTATGGTGACATGACATTTAATTTTCACTTGATCAGATTGGAATATTACCCAAAATGAAATGTTACCGAAAGTCTGGAACATTTAACTCTGGTGTCATCACCTGCAGAAGTTAGATTTCATATGTTCTACCTTAGGCTTACCTGGTATGATTTACTAAAGGCAAATAAACTGTGCACTTTGCAAGTGTAGCTGCATTCATTTTCCCTAGAGCTTAGTGAATGTGGTGGTACTCTGCTGATTTTCCTCATCCGATCATGTGCAAACAAAAATTCATTTTATTTTATTTTATTTCCCTTGCATCTGATAGGGTATTCTATACAAATTGAAGCTTCACAACATGTGCAGCCACACTTGCAAAGTGCACAGTCTATTTGCCTTTAATTAATCCCATTGTATAGATATAAAGAGATGTAAGATCCCCAGTGCAGGAATGTGGAGTTTGGGATATTAGGAATATCCCTGGTGGATAACAGAGTTTAGTTCCTGCTAGAAAGGTGGTTCTGGGGGGTTCTAAAGCATAGGTGTGATCCAGGTAAAGACAAGATTGTTTAGTCAACTGTGAAAATGTTGAATGTGTTTTCTGAAAGTAAACGTCTGTATTACATTGTATGCTATGCCCTGGCGTTGTGTTTAAACAACTAAATAGAGGTTAGAGTGTGGGTCTACTGAGCCCTGTGTATACTGTACCTAGAAAACTACTCTGACTCAGTAGGTGTTCCGTCGCTGCTGCTGCCAGTGACTTTGGGTTTATTTCAACAAGACTATAGATCAGGGGTCTCAAACTGGCGGCCCTCCAGCTGTTATGAAACTACAAGTCCCATGAGGCATTGCAAGGCTGACTGATACAAGCATGACTCCCACAGGCAGAGGCATGATGGGACTTTAGTTTCGCAAACAGCTGGAGGGCCGTCAGTTTGAGACCCCTGCTATAGATAATCTAAAGAACAATGTTTAGGACTGCCATGCATACATGCATATACAACCCTTCTCTTATGTTTATAGCAAACAAAAACTGTAAAAGTCCATGTAAATTGTCTAGAGCATCATGATTACGTCATTATTCCTAAAGACAGTAAAGAAAAAAAAAACAGTTAAATAACCATTCATAATGTCATGTTATTATCATGCAGTGCTCACTGTCATCAAACTTACCATTTTCACTGTCATGCCTAGCTCAATTTTACTGTTCTCAGACAGAAAGTACATTGATTAGTGGTGCCAATGTTGCCACCATGACAGTAGTATATCTGCATTGAACCAAAGTGTGTGACTGTTTATATAGTAATGTTTCATGTGCATAGCAACAATGCTCCAAGTTGTTAATGGTTTCACTTGCTAAAATTCTGTTTAGCTACTGTGATTTGCACACATCTGTTGTTGCACTGCATAGCCAACAGAGAAACAACACATCCTGTGACTTCTGCTAGCTTGCTGGACTAGGGGAAAGCACCATCACATTTGCTGAGCTCCTTCCTATGGTTCACTCCCATCAATCATGTTATTACTATAAGCTTTCCCTCTAGCTCCAACTTTTTCATTGGTTTTCATTTATTTTAAAGCATTTGTATAGTGCCAACAGCTTGCGCAGCACTTTGCATTATGCAGGGATACAATACAGTAACAATACAATCCAATACAAGAGGGTTAGGAAGGCTCTGATCCTGAGAGCTTAAATCTAATAGGAAAGGGCAAGTGGAACAAAAGATAATAGCTGTGAAGGATGAGCTGATGGGAGAAATAAAATATTTAGTTGTTAGCTGAAGGCAGGAAATGCTTCCCTGAAGAGATGAGTTTTTAGGAATAACAAAAGTGGTCATAGTAAGACAGAGGATGTAAGATGCTCTGAAGACGTCATGGAGAGCATGGGAGGGGTAGACAAGGGAACTAGAGAGCAGGAGGTCTTTGGAGGAGTGGAGAGGATGGTTTGGGTGATATAATGAGACAAGATTGGTATTAGAGCTTGGGACAGACATGTAAATGGCCTTGTATGTTGTTGTTGTTGATATTTTGAATTGTATTCATTATATAATCAGAAACTAGTGGAGAGATTGGCAGAGGGTATAGCGAACACTGAGCGGTTGGTAAGGTTAATGAGTCTGGCAGCATTCATGCAGAATTCATGGCAGACATTGGGGATATTGTGTGTAGAGGTAGGCCTATATGGAGGGAGTTCCAATAGTCAAGGCGAGACATAACAAAGAATTGAATGAGCTGTTTGGTGATTTCATTGGTTAAACAGGAGCATACGGCTTCATAAGCCCCATACACACGCTCGGACAATCCGCTGACCAGGTCGGTCGGATTCTGTCCGTCGTACTTTGTCCGATGTTGGTGTTGCGTACACACGGTCGGACTACGTTGTCGGAAAATCCGATCATTCTGAACGTGGTGACGTTTGTTGCCTACGACGGGACTACGTAGAGGCTAGTAGCCAATAGCTTTGGTCTTGTAATGTGATCTGAGCATGCGTAGCACTTTGTCCGGTCGGACAACCGTACACACGATCGGATTTGGTGTGATCGGACCGTGTTGACGGCAAATCTTTCCAGCAGGAGATAAGACTTTGTCCGTCGGACAAACCGACGAACACTGCCGATGGTGCATACACACGGTCTGATTTTTCAACAACCTTGTCCGATCGGACAGAATCCATGAAAAAAGTCCGACCGTGTGTATGGGGCTTTAGAATGTTACCTAAATTTGGTGGATGCGGCAACTGTCAGTATCAGGGGTGCTTGACATATGAGGTTTCAAACCAGGAACTAATTAGATCAACTCTTTGGATTTCCATATCTCTACATAAGAGCATGGTGCAGCAGAATGTGAGCACACTTTCTCCTGTGACTTATTCTGTGAATTTCAATGGCCATAAAACAGGGCAAAGTGAATCTGACTCTGTTCTATGCTGCTTTGTAGAAACAGATAACTTTAGTCGTGATCTGGTAACTTGTTGATAGCACAGTAGGTCACTATAATAAGTAGTCTGTTCTGCAGAAGTACAAGGGCAATGGGGTATACCTTAATTTTCTTTAGCCATCTCATACAGTATGGTGGCCTCGCTAACCAATAGAAAAGTGTAGCAGGTGGGTGGTTGTGCACCAAGAGCAGAGTTCATAAGTTGCAGTTTGGATTTGCATTTTACAGCAGTGTGGATTTCAAAGTGTCTGTGACACCCTGAAGGCAACTCAAGGTATGTGTAGGTGCTTCTGTGTAGCAAAATTTAATTCCAGTGGTCAGTTTTTTTTAATTAAACGTTTTTATTTCCCACAAAGATGTACAGTGGCACAATTCACAAACAGTTTTCCTTTGTTCAGTGCAATCATTCCACATGTGACATGCATTGGTAATACATAAAAGTTCCTAGTCAATCATAAAGGCTGTTGTCGTAGTGATATAGTTGTTTTTTTGGGGGTATCAACATACTTTTTGCAATTATATATATTTGAATATAGTGAAATATATGACACAGGCCTAGTAGGGTGTCGCGTGAAAGAGGGAGATGTGTCCTGTTGTGCTACACGCATTGGTCAGATGCATTGAGCCAGTGATCCCAGACTTTGTTATATTTTGCAGGGCACCCTCTATTAATGTAGATTAATTTTGTATAGGGCAATGTGCTATTAACGTCAGTCTTCCAGTCAGATAGTCTAGGGGGAGCCTGCCTCATCCAAAGTTTAGCAATTAGTTTCCGGGCGAAAAATAGGGTCTCATGCATAAAAGTTTTGGTGTTTTTGTCCGTGTCAGCATCTGGAAAAATACCCTGTAGGCACGGTTTGGGGTCTAGAGTCAGCAGAGACCCTATGTTGTCATGAAGGAAATCTACCACCTGTTTCCAGAATCACTGTATGTAGGGGCAGGACTACAGGAGGTGGTAGAATGTGCCTGTTTCTCGGTTACATAATAGACACGTGGAAGGTTGTCCCTGATTAAATTTAGCCATTCTTATGGGTGTGAGGTATGTGCAGTGTAGAATGTATATTGGGGTTAGTCTGTCAGATAGTTTGGGTGAGACAGCTTTGCATGTGTCCAATGCCTCATTCCAGTCTTCGTCCACGAGGTTCCCTAGATCTCCTTACCATCGTGTTTTTATATTGTAGGCTATGTTCGTTGATGAGGGAGTATGTAGCATGTTGTAGAATATTTATATAAATTGCTGGGGGTCTTCACTTTTGACTACGTCCATTATGGGATTGTGTGTGGGGTTAGGTAATGATTCTGGGAATTTGGAGTGAATAGCATGTCGGACTTGTAGAAATTGGAAAAACATGCGATTTGAGAGTACAAATTCTAGTTTTGATGCATCAAATGTTTTCAATGTGCCAGCAGTGAGTAAAGCCCCATACACACGGTCGGATTTTCCGATGGATTCTGTCCTATCGGACAATGTTGTCGGAAATTCCGACCGTGTGTAGGCACCATCGGACAGTTTCCATCGGATTGTCCGACGGACAAAGTTCTATCTCCTGCTCTATAAATATTCCGACAACAAAGTCCGATCATACCAATTCTGATCGTGTGTAGCGAATTCCGACGGACAAAGTGCCACGCATGCTCAGATCACATTACAAGACCAAAGCTATTGGCTACTAGCCTCTACGTAGTCCCGTCGTAGGCAACAAACGTCACCACTTTCAGAATGATCGGAATTTCCGACAACTTTGTCTGACCGTGTGTATGCAACACCAGTGTCGGACTAAATCCGTCGGACAAAATCCGATGGATTTTGTGGTCGGATTTTCCGACCGTGTGTATGGGGCATTAGTGTGAAAGGTAAAAAATTCCGCTTTTACACCAGGCCTATGAGTCTGGTACAGTCAAGAAATCTTGGAGTTTTTTATTATGCCAGATGGGAGAGTAGTCGTTATGTGTAGGTATGTTCAGTTTGATAGAGGCTAGTCTCCATATCTTCCTATAATGGTTTAGGAGGGAGTTATGTTCCTCTTTTTTAGTAATACCTTCAATGCTGGGTTCTATAGCACAGATGGGGTCAGTTGTCAGTTGGGCCAAGGCAGGACATAGTAAGTAAAGTAAACAAGTAAAGTAAATTTCTTCCTGTCAGTCTTATCTATATGGAACAATTGGGATAGTTGGGATGCTAAGTATAGACTGACGTCTGGTAGGGCCGTACCGGCCAGATCAGTGCGGTTTTAAAATAATCGCCATGCTCGTTTATATCTATTATTCCCTGAAAAACATAAGGTTTGAGAATTGCATCTATGGTTTTGAAATATTTCAGTGGTAGATACACAGGGGTGTGCCACAGTACATATAGAATTGTAGGTAGAAGTAGAATTGTAATGAGGTTGATACCACCTAGTACCCCAAGAGGGAGACATGCCCATATTTGTGTTTTAGATTTAATCAAGGCAAACAGTGGTTCCACATTGAGAGAAACATAATCGACCGGTGACCTAGTAACGCTCACTCCCAGGTATTTGATACTATTTACTGGCTGTAGGGGCAACTGGGTCTGTAATTCAGTTTGGGGAGCAAAATCAAGTGGGAGAATTTTCCCAATTGATTCTGAGTCCTGAGACTAAACCAATATTCAATTGTTCGTAAGGCTTCAGCCGTACATGCTTATTTTTTCTTTTAGGTCGCCCATGCGTAGGCCCTGTGTCAATGGGTTGCATCTGATGGATATTGCTAGGGGTTAATTCAAGTGGTCAGTTTAGTTATTTTTAGCTGAGTACAGGTACATTTTAAATTACATAATATTTTAAAATTATTTAACATTCCTGGAGCTGATAGCATTAATCTGTACATTACAATCTACATGTTTCTGTCCACAAAAACTTTATTGAACAAAAAGAGATTAAATTGTACCAAGCAAACAGAAGTCACAAAAACGGTCTCCAGGATTTCTCCAGAGCTTCTCCCATCCTCTGGAACTCGCTACCTCCACCGGTCCGGATATCCCCTACTCTTGCTACCTTCAGGCGATCCCTGAAAACTCATCTCTTCAGCAAATCCTATAAGGCGTGACAATATACATTACTTACAATTGTTCACAGTGTTGTAAAGTAGATGAAGACAACTAACATTTATGCTTAAAAAAAACACATACACACACACACACACACACACACACACACGGAGGTAATGCTATCATTGCCAAATAGTCCAAAGTATATTAATCAACAGTTTTTGCATGGTATAACTACTATGTACACATTTATAAATAGCAGACATTACTGCAAAAAGTTGCATAAAGTCTGGAGCTTCCAGCACTGCCTTGTCCCTGCACACTGCAGATAATTTGTAAAACAGGGCATTGTTAATTTGTAATTTAAAACGACACCAGCAGACTGTATAAACACATTGGTTTATTGAATTGGTGAACTGCTGCACACCTAAAAGCTCTTTTCTTAGCGACAGATTCTCCATACACATCAGTGTTCTTAATTATCATTGATTGCTGTGAGTCTGTTCTTTGCACTATAGATGTTCTAATTGTATTTTATGAAAAATCTTAGGATACAGAGTACTAACAGAACACTCTCATCGACTCTCATTTATAGACAAGTCAGAAGTATCTGCATGTGCTTTGCTATTATGCTTTTTTTATAGATTTACTGTATGTAATATATTTAATAAATTCTCTATTTGTGTTGCAAATTAAGTAATATGTCACATACTTCTAAAAACATAAAAACAGCAGATAGCACCAGGATCTTTATCACAGCCTTGCTGTCCAATTTTTTCCTAACTTTCATTCTGCAGATTATCCACTAGATGGAGCACACCCAAAGACTAAAAATAAGCCTGTCCATTCCAGTTATGACTGCTGCATTTTCATTTTGCTTCAGGTATTTTTTATGCGAGATCAATTTCAGCCTCACTTTGCATTAAAAAGTAATTTAAAGGATGGTAAGCATGTAGAAAATGCAAGTGTCTAAAACGTCATTTTTGTACAATGCATATTCGTAAAATAAAGCGAAGAAAAAACAAATGTGTGTTGAAGATCTTGTGTCCGCATTTGGCATAATTTACAATGACTGATTGCTCTGATTTTTTATAGGTCTGCACAACTAGGTGCCTATTGTAGTTAACAGCTAAAATAAGGTCTTTGTGGGTAAGCACATAGCTTCCCTCAGTGATTATTCGATTTAGCTGGATTAAAATCACTTATGCCCTAAATGTGTTTACCAACTTTTGTAAAGGTGCCTAGGAAATGATAAATATGTTTTTTCTGGGCTAAAAATATATCAGTAATATCGCTCTGTGCTGTAGTCATTTTTAGTGTATTATGTGATTTGATTTAAGTCATTCAAATTTTAATATAAATAGTATTGATATGAAATTGAATATATTTTAGTAACTAAATAGCATGCAATGCTAATTATAATACTAATTAATGTGTATTATTACAACTACTTATTATTGTTATTATTACTACTACCACCACTACTAATTATTATTATGCTTAATAATGTTATTAATAATAATAATAATAATAATAAATACACATCTAAATGTATGGTACTTAAGCTTTAACATATGTTATTTCACTTAAAAATCGTTATAGTTAGTCATGTGACTCTTATTTTTTTAGCTCTTTTGGCTCTCTTTGCTGAAGATAATGGTCATTATGGGAGATGATTGTTAGAGCTTAGATATTTTAGTCTACTGTGAGTGGTGACACTTCTTTCACATTGTGTAGTCTGTATTTGTGACGGGGTGCAGCCTGAAGGACATCTCCACCCCCCCCCAATCCCCCTCTCTCCACTTCAAGCACAGATCTCTCTCCCAGAGGACTTTCCCCAGTCCTCCCTTTTAGCACACTCCCCCCCATCCTGGGTCGAATCCTCTCCCCCCTTATCCTCCCCTGAACGAATCCTCTTTCCCCTAAAACCCCCACGTCAGCACAAGTCCTCTAACCAGTTCTGTCACAAATCCCCCCATCCAAATACCCAGTACAACCTCCCCCCTCCCACAAATCCTCTCCCCTTGTAATACAAATCCATACTTCCCAATCGTCCTGGTTTTAGTGGGACCTTTCTGAGATACAAACAAAATCTCGTGCATCTGGACTTAGGGCCTGTTCACACCAGAACTCTGTGAGGGAAAATGCACTGCAGTTGTGATCTGCACTGGGTATTAATTTAATAACTCCCAAAATGCAGGTCGCAAATGCAGTATGTTTGCCTGCTCCAGGTTGTATCATCAGAAGTACCATGTGATCTGGTTGCAGTGCGTTTTGTAAAGTAGTGCATGCACAACTCTTGGTGCAAACTGGCACAATTTCAGCCCATTAAAATGAATAGGCTGAAATTGCACAGCACCCAGAAGACATATGAATTGCTCAGGAATGCACAGTGCAATCCTGTGTGATTCATGGTGTGAACTAGACCTGAGTCCTGGAGCCCAGTACGGAAAAAAGTTCTGGCACTCAGCTTCACTAATCTGGCAGGGGGGCACTAGTGTGGGCAGCTGGAGCAATTACCCTGAATCTATATAGTGAGGTTCCCAGGGTCCCAGACACCATGTTTGTCCCCCCTGTAGCAACCAACACTTGCAGTGATGGGGGGATAAGAGGATACTGTATGTGCAAGGCAGTGCTTTGGGAGAGGAGAGAAGGAGGGTTGGACATAAAATCCACACCCCCCCCTAGAACAAGTCCTCTCCCCTACCAAAGTTCCCCCTAACACAAACAGTATCCTCTTATCCCCCCACCCACCACATCACTGCAAGTATTCTTTTATTCTTTGCAAACTTGGCCCCTTCCCTGTGTCCCCTTCCCTGCAAGTTCCATGTATATTGCAACCAATACAGACCTCCGATCAGCATGGGACATGGAGAGCTGTGTCCATCCTCCCCCCTCCTCCTGTCTGTGAATATTGTATAGGAGAAAATCAAAGCTGAGAAAGAGGAGGGGGGAGGGTCTTTAGTCCGCTCTTCACTGTGTGCTTACTGTGCTGTGCTAGTATGAGGCACTGTCGAGGAGTGGGGGAGAGAGATGCCAGCTGCCATGTGGGACCCGAGACACCTGCACAAGCTGCAAGGCAGGTGTCACTGGTGCCCACACCAGCGCGCCCCTGCCAGGCAAGTCACTGGTGCCCAGTGCCAGAACTTGTCCTGGCACTGGGTTCTGAGGTTCAGATACTGGGTTCAGCTTTTAGGGAATAAGTTTACCGCCCTTCCCTCCTGGTGCCCCCAGGCGGCTGCTTAAGCTGCCTATTGCTTGCACCAGCCCTGGTGACACTAATGACATCCACCTACTCTACCATGAAGGGGAGCTCATGCATGGGCATCCTTATCAAAAAACTGATGTTATGTTAAGAGCCTATTCACAACACAATGCATTGTGCTGTGTTAGGCAGCCCATTCAAAATGAATGGGCTGGAATGCACCTTATTGGATTTTCGAGGTGCATTAACTCCTTCAATGCTCTCCATTTTTCATGTGGCCAGACCACTTTTGTATATTTTCACTCCTTTTATCATTTTTTTTACTTAACCTTTCAGAGTTTGGAAAAGCCCCCCAAACCATACATTTTTCTGAAAGGACAAGGCCAATAGAATAATAAGGTGCTAATGATTTTGTTGGTCTTCTGCTAGTTGCACAAATATTTATCAAAACAATGAAAATAGGAAGAAGGTTTGAGGTGGGATTATAACGGTGCCAACAGAAAATGGAAACATAGAATATTTAAAACATTTAATTTATTTTAAACATGATTAAAATTAAATCAAAAACAAAACCATTATGTATCCTTATACATCTCCATTTGTGGTGATCTCACTGGAAGGATTCCAATTAATCAGTAATTACAAGATGTTATTTTTCAGGTAACCAATGGTAAAAAGATGGTGTGTTTAACCCAAAAATGGGAAAACACCATTGGTTACCTGAAAAATACCATCTTGTAATTATTGCGTAATTGGAATCCTTCCAGTGAGATCACCACACATGGAGATGTATAAGGATACATAATGGTTTTATTTTTGATTACATTTTAATCATGTTTAAAATTAATGTCATGTTTTAAATATTCTATGTTTCCATTTTCTGTTGGCATCGTTATAATCCCATCGCAAACTTTCTTTCTATTTTCACTTCTATGGGATAAGGTGCCTGAAATAATGTAGTATAGAGAGATCCACGGCTCCAGGATAATCCACCCAAACTCAATCCCACAGCTGTTCCTATGGTTAGAGAACTCTGCAGGCAGGCACGGCACAAGCTGATGAAGATGCAAATTAGGGACTCTGAACGGCCGCACTCCAAGAAAAATTCAAAAGCCTTTATTGGTAAAATATGGAATCACACATAAATAGGTCACAGCAAAGCAAGAAAAACCTAACGCGTTTCACACTACCAAGAGTGCTTACTCATAGCTGATATAGCTGAATTTTTCTTGGAGTGCGGCCATTCAGAGTCCTTAATTTGCATCTTCATCTGCCTGAAATAATGTATTCACCCAGGTCGGACTAAATACAAAATTATCAAAACAATGTTTAAGAACAAAAAAAATCAGCTTAAATCATTATTGGTGTATATAAACACAACCTAACCTTTATACATTTCAACAAAATCCAAAGAATACAACTTTTTTGGGTTAATTGTTAAAAAATATTTGTAAATTTTCATTGTGATTTTTTGTGAATCTGTGAAAATCGCATACCTGTACATAACGTGTGTTTGCATTTTTTGCTCTTTCAATAATGTTTATATAGAGAATATAAAAGTAGACAGAGATTAAAAGTGCATATTATACATAGCAACACACATTTCCTTTTCGTAACAAAAAAAAATGTTACACAAATATAACAATACCAACTTTTCCAATATATAAAATGAGTAACAGGAAATCCAGGGTATCATTGTGTCTTAGGTATGCTAATTGATATTACTGGTCAAATGTTCCTCCCACCTGGTCAACCTCAGCATATTGGGAAAGACCCATCTTCCTTAAACAATCTTATCTTTATGGTAGTGTGCAAACACATAGGGCGCTGGGCAACCACATGCAGATCCTGGGTAGCCCAGAGTCTCTGAGCCCCCTACATCCACAATATTTTTAGTGTGAATGTGGTCACACCCCTTTAGCACTTGACAGCTTACAGTATATACATGGACAAGGTATTGGGATCTGAGCACAGATATATCTTATTTCTGTTGTATTGCAGGTCAGTGGCCAGATCTAAACAATGTAGCTCTCCCCAATTTATGTCTTTTTGCCCCAGGTTGGCATTGTGTCCACAGTAGCATTTGCAGTGGCAAAGCAGAGTAGGATTGGCTAAAGAGGAATAACTTTGACGCAGTTGGCCAGCTTAAACATATATTGCAATATGTGTGAACTAAATATCCCTATTTTTTTATTGCAGAGTTTGCTTGAAAGTGTATAGCAGTGTGCAGAGGGTTCATCCAGTATCCTACAGCCACAGGCCACATACCCGTCCACACACCCCCACTTCCAAAGGAATTTTCCCAAAGCGTTGGGAGATATATATAAAAAAATTAAGACTTAAGAGAATAGGAAAAAAAGAAAAAGACACGGGGAAAGAAAGAAATGCACAGAGGCATACACCCCCTCCGATCCAAAGCAGAGCTGGCATTAATATATTAGGTCTTTCCCATAGTTGATCCAGGAGCCCCAGACTTTCTCAAATAAAATTATTTTGTAATGCAAAATTACTGAGAGTAAAAATACATTTTGCAGGCCTTGTGTGCATATACACAGCCCAATACCCCTAGGGGATGCTTAGGGTAAAGATAGACACTAGTGAGGTATATGCAGTTCAAAAAATGTGTGGATTTATTGAAAGAGATAGCATATATAGTTTTTTAACATGTCACAGCATGAACATATAATGTTGAGACAAGGAAAACTTGCATTATGCATATATTTTCAGGAGAAACGCCAACATGTTTCGGACTTTAGTCCTTTTTCAAGGCAGTTTAATATCCTTTTGTTTCACATCTACAATGTGTGAATAAATCAAAGATTAGTACATAGAGTTTACAACAAAAATACTGTTTGTTTTTTTGCCATATAGAGCGGTATAGTGTATTAGTATTGTAAATGTGGTACTCACATGCAGTATTTGTTTGAAAAAATGCCAGAAGGGGTAAGAGGCCAAAATATTGGCTTAGACAACAGGTATATGCACTGGAGTAGTCTCTGTGCAAGATAAAAGCAAAATAAACATTGCCATAGAGCTGGACGGCAGGCTGCAATGGGTTCAGGCAGTTGCAAGGTCCTAGACAAGAGAGAGGCTGTGGGCCCGTGCCTTGTAGATGTATAGCCAAGCAGTATGTAAGGCTAAAATAGAATAAGAGATATAAGTTTGTAAGTAAATGGAAGCATGGCATTGGCAGTCATAGAGGTGAAAGAAATGGCATAAGAGTTTGTTACCTGAATCTCAAGATGTCTGGGGGAAGTTGTCAGTAAACGCCAAAGAGTAGACAACATGTGTAAGCCCTTCATGGCGGGCAGTTTAAATGCAGTAAGGGAATTGCTGTGTGTGTGTGCATCGTGGTGCGTAGGAATAGCTGATTAAGGATTGGCTAGAAGGAAGGGAGAAGCGCCCAATAGCGCTGTTTGTATTCCCCATAGGACCTCTGACGGGGCGGCGATGGGCGCGAGCACGCCCAGAGTGGGAGGAGTCGCGTACAGCGTCGTGACGTCACCGACGCAGGCAATGAGATTATATGTGCAAAACCAAAATTGTTGTACCCGTGGACACATCCACCATATGTGGTACATTGTGCCTTTAAGTCCACACCCTTAAAACAATTATGAGAAGGCCCCTGGGACACACAAGGCCACTCTAGCTGGAACTATATACCACCCCAGAAGTACTATATAATTGGCTTCTATTATGGAGGTGTTTATACATGTCTGAGAGGCCTGTTGTGCTACCTCTTACCAGTCATCTATTTCCAATGCCTCTGCCACAATTTGTTCCCATTTTTCCATATAGAACAATTTTGTGGACCCCCAAGGTAAGTATATTTTACATCTTGGATATGTGGCCTGTGAACTTCCAAGTTCTTGCAAAGATATTCCACAGATGTAGAGAAAATAATAACAGAGTGTGCTATCTGAGAATGTCCACTATATGAGTGTAAAGTTGTCTTGACAAAACAACTCTACCACTGTATAGATCCGCTATGTGCAGTAAATCTTTGTTGGTCCAGCAGGCAAAATCTTGTGGAGAGAGACCCGGGGTGAAAGTAGGATTATGCAGCGATGAAGCCAAAGGACAGAGATCTAAATTTGAAACATTCTGATAAACTATACCAGAGATTCAAGGAGAAAGATAGGGTTGAGCATAAGATCACAGACCTAGCTTTGGCTGGCAGCCACATTAGATGGCTTATACTTCTCAATGGATGAAGGAAGAATTCTAATTTCATCCATAGTGCATAAGGGGTCTGGGTATGATATTGTATTATCTGGGCCAATTGGATACAAATATTTAGTTAGGTCTGGGACTCCCAGGCCATCCCTCTGCTTTGTCAAAAATAGCGTACGTTTATTCACCCTACGTCTATTGTCTCCCCAGATGAGCTTCAAGAACTTCTGTTGGAAGGTCTTCAGATTAGTATATTGATTGCCATTGGAACAGTTCTGAACCAATATAGGATCTGAGTACAATCTACTGAACCATGAGGGGGGATTAGTCCTTCATCTATAGAGGTCATCAGAGAGTTTCTGGTATAGTGGAGGATAACTCCATTAATATAATGTATGCCGGGAAGCAGTTAGGTTGATACCCAAATAGGGAAAGTCTGAATATTATGGGCCTCCATAGAAATATTTAATGATTGTGATTTGGAGTGATTGACCCTAAGGCTAGAGATTAGCGAAAATTATCACTAAACTGGGTATAAATTTGGGAGGGAAGAGATAGGGGAAGAGAATATCATTATTAAATCATTGGCGAATAGGGAAAGCTTGTTTTCTAGATCACCACACTGAATGCCTTGTATGTCTACAGCATGTCTGAGCCATATTGCTATGGGCTCCACAGTTAAAATAAATACAATTAGCGACAAGGGGCAGCCTTGGCACATATCCCGGCAAATACTTAAGCATTGGGAGCTATAGCCTTTCATCATTATCAATACTGTTGGGCCGCTATATAGCTTTCGTAGAAGAGTTAACAATTTTAATCCAAAGCCATCATGCTCCAGAGCGTAAAATAGATAGTCACAAGATAATGAGTCAAAGGCTTTGTGTAAATCTAACGACAACAGGATGCCCTTTCTCTTGCCTTTAGCATCCCAATCCGAATGTACTGCCAAGAAAATGTCTATTATTTGCCTGGTCTGATCGGGGGCTTGCCTATGAGAGACAAACACCATTTGATCTGGATGTATTATACTTGTCCAGGAAAGTGTTTATTCTAGTGGCAAGGATCTTTGTCATAATTTTGAGTTTGACATTGATATGGGAAATTGGGTGGTAATTAGTGTATTCCCCATGTTCTTTACTTGGCTTTGGCAACACATATATGAATTCTTTATTTTCATGGGGAGGAAGACAAGAATCCTTGTGCAAATCGTTAAAAAAAAGGGGCATAGATGGGGGGTCAAAGTTTCGGAATATTTCCGGTAGTAATGTCTGGAAAAACTGTCTGGCCCTGGCACTTTGGTGGGGTTGAGGCTTTTTATAGCAACCTTAATTTCACCTTTGGTAAATTATTTTAGGTTTACTGTTCTTGCAATAAATGAGGTATAGGGGTGTCCTGAAAACACTTTTCAGACATTGTTTTGGGAAATGGACCAGGGGATGCATAATGTTTGAAAGTTAAAAAATTTGCATATAATAAGCTGTGGATTTTGAGTCAGCATACCAGTTTGAAGGTGCAATTTTGGTAGCACCGGATTAGTAACACAGGGAGTTACATTCCTTGCCAAAAGGGTGTTGGGCGTATCTCCCATGGTGTAGTAATGATGGTGGGACCATCTAACATATTTTTCCACTTTTGTAGAATCTATGTTTTTCCTAAGATCTATCTGTGGATTGTTTTTCTGTTCTGATATAAGGCAATGCAGGTCTGCCTCATGTTGTTTTATTGTAACATCCCTGTCTTGTTTGACGTTAGAGGCTGTATGGATTAATTTACCCCAAATGGATGATTTATGAGCCCAATTGATGGATGGAAATGTAATAGTAGGCAATATGACTCTGGATTATTAGGGGTTTTATCAGGTTTTAATAGTACTATAATTACTGCCTCATTCATGAGGGAGGAAGATGACCACATTCTAATGCTGGATTAAATACCTCTAATAGTTCAGGCAACAAATTAGCTCCAT
The DNA here is from genome assembly GCA_028564925.1 of Lithobates sylvaticus. NCBI lineage: Eukaryota > Metazoa > Chordata > Amphibia > Anura > Ranidae > Lithobates > Lithobates sylvaticus. Next base: position 169,788,792 of record CM053036.1, read on the forward strand.
ACAGTTTATAGACCTCCCCTGGCAACCCATCAGCGCCTGAGGCTTTATTATTGGGCAGACTGGCAGCAGCGACCCGGAGTTCCTCTAAAGTCAGAGGTTTATCCAATGCCTCCCTGTCAACTGCAGACAGTTCTGGTAACATAATGGAGTCAAGAGAGAGTTGTAATTCCGCCTCTTCATAATATACTTTACTGCTATATACATTTTTAAAGAAGTAACAAAACACAGATGAAATACCATTTTAGTTGGAGATTCTTGCAATTCTACCACATGGGTCAAATGTTTTTGGTCTTTTACACTTGTAGCTAGGAGTTGACCCGTATTTCCCCTTCCTCAAAATAAGGTTGCTGGAGGAAAAAACTTTTCTGCCCTGCTTTTTTTACAGGATATTTCCGCATAGGATTGTTGACTGTGTATACATTTTTTCGTGGCTTCTGCAGTGGGATTTGCTATATATTGATGTTCAGGCTGCCGGACAGCTCTGGCTACAGAGCTTTCCCAAGCCCTGGATTTCCTTTTTAATTTTTGATATTTGACAAATAAATAAGCCTCTTATATAGGCTTTCAAGGAATCCCAATAAATCTGCAAGGATACAGAGGGCTTGTTTGCAACACTGTAGGCAGATATATCAAGCAACATATCTCCTGTTGAAGAAAATAAGGTCAAACCAATAAGGGTTCACTTTCCAGAAGGTACTAATCTGAGCAGAATGTAGGATTAATTTGAGGACCAATGGAGAGTGAGCAGATAACCCCCTAGCTGCACAGGTCACATGCAATATCATAGGTAACTTTGCGTAGGTAACAAATGGCAAGTCTATTCTGGACAAAGTCCTGTGGGTACCAGAGAAACAGAAGAATACTTTATCATAAGGGTGTAACATTCTCCAGATATTCATCAGGCCAATCTCCTGAAACAAAACCAGCAAAGGGGGTACATGTAGAAGTCAATTGACCCATAACTGTGCCATTTTTATCTAAGGAGGGATCAAGGTAATTGATAAATACAATATTCTCTGGCATTTAATAGCGGGTTTTAATAGAGGTAAAATGCGGAAAGTCTTTGAATACCTCTGGTGAATATAGGGGTGGTATGTATATGTTGGCTTTCACATATGGCCTCCTGTAAATTGTACAGTACAGAAAAACATAGCAACCTCTATAGTTTTTTTAGTTTGTTGTTCTGAATTGTGCACGTTTTAAATAGTTTAGGGTGGATGAATTTAGATGGGTTTCCTGCAAGCAGATAATGGATGGGGAAAACTGCTTCAATGTGGTAAGCATAGCTTGCCTCTTCCCTGGATCACTAAGACCCCTAATATTCCAAGATACCAAAACTTGCATTAAAGCAGACATAAAATATTGTCAGATTTAAATTCAGGATCCCCATATCTCTCATAGCAGGGAGTCGATAGTTACGCAATCATGTGCTAGAATAAAGAGAGTCCGTGATAGGGAACATAATGTGGAAAGCATCACATATGCAGATGGTGGCCATACCAATAGTATTGTCCAGCAGAAGTCTCTTGAAGTCCTCACAAGAAAAAAAAAAAGGCCTCTGCAGTCGTTTTGGATATCTGGTGCACATAATCAATGAGTCTATAAAAAAATAAAAAATTAAAATAAGAAAAAGGAAAAGAATAAAAAGAGAGAGGAAAATACAAAAACGTATGCCAGACTTACACAAAACCATAAACATGCTACCAGGGGGGCCTCATGGACAGAAGCGGCACTATAGGCACACAGTACCTTGACTTCAATTCTGGTAGCCATAGGAAAAACAAGAGTGGTTTGTACTCTGGCCAGAAACACACCCTGGAAAAGAAAAAAAAAAAGAAGAAAAAAAAAACAAAACAATCATTCCCCATGGGGAAACAATAGATAAAGTCCAGTCTATAACTACTGTAAATGGACTTGCTCCCACGGCTCTCTATAAAAAATACAAAAATGTAATCCAGATAACTCCCACTTATATAAGTAGCAACCTCGAAGAGAAGAAGGAAAAAATAGATACAGTTGTTTAACAACTAAATAATTTGTTTTCTTGTTGTGGGAATTGTGGTAATTATGTATAAATGCATTTGGAAATCAATGGAGGTCACAGTGTTGCTAGCAGCAATTCACACAAACCACAGGAACCACCCATGTTGTTCCCCTTTTCCTTCACTTCCAAGGGGCTCATATTACTTGGCAGCTTTATAAATGCCTTTGATCAAAGGAAAATGCATAGGGACACAAAAGTTTCCACAGCAATAGTGGTCATATTATAAGCCTTTTATTGAGCTGACTCTATAACTGAGCTGTATGTAAATTATTAGCTCTAAGACAAAAACCTAAATTAAGCCGCTGTGCTTCCTACCAGTGAGCTCATAGCAAATTAAGGTTGTGCAGTGAACTATGAAAACCAAATAAAATTGCTAAATATAAATATAAAAATGTGTTAATTCCCAATAATCTCATAATAAACCTATTTAAACTGTGAAAAAAAGTGAAAAAACAAGCATATCCAGCTGCCATGAAATGAAAAATGTTAATCTGTAATTTTAATAAAACATTACATTAATAAAATGTCTAACTACACTCTATATCTAGATAAACAAACTTCCAATAGTCTATTCACTTGACAATTTTTTTTAAAATTGTGAAAAATCTGAATAAATATTACTAATCCAACATGTGCCACACTTGTGCTCAAAAAAGGCAAACCGTACATTCACCAAAGTATGTTGCCCATAAGATTTCACACCCACTGGATGTTTTTGGCCCACTTATAAAAAAGGAAGCTCAGAACGTGTTTGGAGGGTTGTTTACTAAGGCTTCTTCCACACCAGGACAGTGCCGATGTTCGTTTTAGTAATGCTTTTCAGCCGCTAGCGGAGCACTTTTAACCCCCGCTAGCGGCTGAAGAAAGGGTTAAAAGCGCCCGGGTTGCGGCGCTGCCAAAGTGCTTTGCAGGCACTTCAGCAGTACTGCTCATTCATTTCAATGGGCAACCACCCCAAAGGTGCTGCTTGCAGGACTTTTTTTCCCATCCTGCAAGTGCACCGCCCAGGAGGCATAAGAGGCGCCTGACAGGTTCTATTTTTAGCGCTAAAATGCCTGAAAAGCGCCTCAGTGTACAATGGGTGTAAAGCTGGGGCACACAGAATCTGGTGCAGCTGTGCATAGCAGCCAATCAACTTTTTAATTCAGCTTGTTCAATTAAGCTTTGACAACACCTAGAAGCTGATGGGTTACTATGTACAGCTGCACCAGATTCTGTGTTTAGTAAAGCTCTCCCATTGCATTAGTATGGATAATCCACAACTCTATATATCCATACATCTAGCATGTCATTCATTTTCAGTCTATGAAATTTTAAAACACAGGAGACATTTTTATAGTGTAATATTGGTAAAACATTTATTTCCAAAAAAAGCAACTAAAACCACTCAAACAGTTGCTAATCAGTGCTATAGCAGCATAGTAATATAGAAATTTTTGTATTGTTACTCTCCTCTTAATATTCAATGCTGTACAGTATTTTACTTTTAAACTTGAGCAGCTGGGCAAGTATATAGTGCCATGATAGCATTATAAATATTGTCTTTAAACCCAAATTTCATGATAAATCCTGTTTGGTCTTTGTGAATCAGGTCTGGCATAATCTTCATTAAGCGTCTAGCAATAGTTTTGGCGTATATTTTTAAATCAAGGTTAAGTAAGGAGATTGGGCGGAAGTTTTGTGGGGCAGTCGGATCTTTTTCAGGTTTTGGGAGAGTGATAATTAATGCGTTTAGCGATTCTACAGGGAATTTGGAAGAATATGCAGCTTGGTTAAGAAATTTCAGCAAGTGTGGAATCAAATAGGTAGAGAATTGTTTGAAGTATTCCCCTGTAAGGCCATCCGGGCCTGGTGTTTTGTTACAAGGCAGTGATGAGATGGTAGCTAGAAGTTCTGGTGCTGAAAAAGGAGCATTTAAATAAGACAATTGTGTTTCTGTCAGAGTCGGTAAATTTATCTTATGGAGAAAGTCATCAATTTCCTCTGGGGATGGTTGGTGGGTTGTAGGGTCATTCTTGAGATTATATAGGTCACTATAGTAATCGCTAAAAGCATTCGCAATGTCTTGTGGATTAGATAGCTTCACTTTCGAGTGTGGGTGGAATAAGAAGGGAATTTAGATTTAACTCTAGCCCCTTTGATACGTTGTGCTAATCTTTTTCCTGCCTTATTGGATGTGGAATAAGAGATGGCTTTGAATTTGCGTTGCATATGTTCGTATGTATGGAGAAGAAGCAGCCTGAGTTCCTGTCTAAGCGACATTAATTGTGCTAGTGTAGTGGGACATGCAGATGACTTATGGTCTGCCTCCAAATGAGCAATTTGGGAAGTAAGGGAGTCTATTTGTTGTGTTCTTTTTTTTTTGTGAATGGAGCCCAGTTTTATAAGAACACCTCTCATTACCGCTTTATGCGTGTTCCACACCACGGCAGGATCCCCCACTGAATCAGCGTTTAATTCAAAATATTCTTTCAAATGAGTAGCAATTTCTTTGGAGTATGTAGCATGTTGTAATATGAAATTATTGGCTCTCCAGAGAAAAGAGTTCTGTTGAGGAGACGTATCATCAATAATTATCGAAATTGGGTTGTGGTCTGACCATGTCATGGTGTGGATAACAGAGGTAGTCACCTTTTGTAATAACAATTTATCAACAACAAACATGTCCATTCTGGAATACGACTTGTGTTGCGGGGAGAAATAAGTATAATCCCTCTCTGATCCATGGTGGCATCTCCAGACATCGTAAAGATCAGACGATGTCAGGATTTGCCCCAGGGGAGAGGGTCTTCTCTTATCCGCTGAAGTAGTGTCCATATAAATATCTGCAACCATATTAAAGTCTCCGCATACAAGGAGATATCCTTGTTGTAACTCTTTAATTTTGGTCAAAGTCTTTTTGACAAAATTTGCCTGTCTAGAATTGGGAGCATACAAGTTGAGTAAGGTATATTTAGTTCCATTAATCATACAGATTAAAATAAGAAAACGACCATTGGGGTCACCTATTTCTTTTATGAGGTGGAAGTCAGTGTCTTTCTTGATCGCTACAAGCACTCCTCTCTTCTTGGAAGAGAAATTAGAATAAAAAATATGGGGAAATTTGTTACTGCGACATAAAGTGGCTGAAAGTGGGGTCAAGTGTGTCTCTTGGACACATAAGATATCACTATCAAGCTTTTCAGCAGTATGCCACAAAGATTGTCTCTTTGCTGGGTGGTTGAGACCTTTGGCGTTCAAGGATACTATCGTGAATGGCATATTTCCTGTTGTGGCTAAGTGATGGATCGTGGGAGACTATAACACTTACAGTTTGCAGATATTTCTTGGTGTATACAGTAAATTCAGTTCCTTTCGGCTTATCAGGACACCTGGGTTCCGTAACTAGATGTATTTCTATAAAACCTGGAATGAAATTACAATTATATATAACAGCTATTTAAAAATATAGCAAAAGATATGAAAACAGGATGCGGCAGATTTGTGTCAAGCACAAAAAAAAAAAAAGCAAAGAGTCAGCTTTTACTGCTGCAGTGTGGAACAGTTAATACCAAAGGCAAGTGAGATCAAACAAAATTCCTGGAGGGGACGCTATAAACGTAGTTAGCGGACCGCTCAGGAGCCAGATACTTCCATAGGTTGATGATTCCGGGACCTTTGATTGTAGTGATATGTTGAAGGACGTTTTGGAAGAAGCGAAGTTTCATCTTTGTGGTATTCCGGGATTATTCCCCATTCTTTCAAAAGCTTCAAACCCTTGTGTAGGTCATTTATTATATGAGTGGATCCGTTTTTGGAGACAATTAGTGTGGCCGGGTAGCGCCATTTGTATAGAATCTTATGGTTTTGCATTCCTTTAGTTATGGGGTTCAAATCTCTACGTAGTTGAAGCGTATATCTTGATAAATCAGGAAATATTTGAACACCCTCAAATGGACGTGGTAGAGGGCCTTTCAATCTGGCTTCTGACATCATTTTTTCTTTAATATGGAAAAAATGGATCCTCATAAGTATATCTCTAGGCACTGATGCAGCCAGGTGTGAAGGTTTTGCAATTCTGTGTATTCTGTCAATTATAATGTCACGTGGCGTAACTTCAGGTAGAATAGTGCGTATAAGTTCTTTGGCGTATTTGGGTAATTCTGGAGTTGTTATATTTTCGGGGACCCCCCTTAACTTGACGTTGTTTCGTCTAGAGCGGTCTTCCAAATTTGCTAATTTGCCCCTTATCCACTCTTGTTCATCTTTTACCTCATCAATAGAATCAATGATGTCATTGACTGTGGAGGAGCATTTCATCATACCTTTCTCAATAGTGGATACTCTGTTATCTATTAGACTGACATCTGTAGTGAGTTTAGTAAATAGAGTGGATAAATCAGTCACAAGAGAGGAATGCAGTGATATTAACATCTCTTTCAGTGTAGTGTCAATAACAGGCTGACCGCAGGTTGGGAAGGATGCCATTGAGGAATGTAAGGCCTGGTTAGATTGTAGTGGAATAAAAGCCTGGGGCTCAATTTCTGAGTGAGGTGGCCGCTGTGCTAGAGCATCCATTCTCATTTTTGCCTTAGCTGGGCTGTTCATTAAGGGATCCCCCTCTGTGTCATTGTCATGGGAGCTAGACATCTCCCTGTTTGGTGAGTCACCAGAAATGTTATTAGGGATTTCTGTATGTTTAGTCTGAGGCGCTGCTATGACTTCAGCTCCATTTTGATTCTGACTGACAGCGCTTCAGGAGGGTACAGGAGTGTGGTGAGCTTTTGGGGCTTGTGGTCCCCAGTTCTCTTACGGGACATTGTTGTGGGTCACTACCGGACTAATGTGGGGAAGTTTTTGTACAAAAATACCGGCTCCAGCGGTCCCTAATCGTTCCGGTTCGTCTCCCTCACAGCAGAGCTCAGCACTAAGCGTCCATCTCTCTTGCCGGCTGGCCACGCCCTGCTGTACAGTATTTTAACATCAGCAATCTCCTCCCAGAGCAGCAGCATATATAGCAGCTGGTTACAGTTTTACTTCTGACTGATGGTTTTCTAGTAGGAGCTTTAAATCCACACAATCACTTCTGCATGATCAGAAACTGTTGTCATGCTATAAACATGTTATTGATCTTCCTCAGTAACTGAGTTTGAAGTACAGCCTGTGCTGATTTGGTTTCAAAAGAGTGTAGAGGTGACATTGGGTGTCTAATAGACTCCTTGGGGGAGATTTACTAAAACTGATGCACACAAAATCTAGTGCAGCTCCCCATAGTAACCAATAAGCTTTTAGGTTTTATTATCAAAACGTAATTGAACATGCTGAAGTTAGAAGCTGATTGGTTACTATGCACAGCTGCACCAGATCCTGTGTGCACCATTATCAGTAAATCACCCCTTTATGTCTCCTTGAAGTGAACCCGTCATCTGCACTATGCTATCACATAGGATTGTGATGGCAATAAAGTTTATCTAAAAAAAACAGAATGCTTAAAAAATGTAAGTTTATTTAAATAAATAACAAAAAAAAAAGAATTGCTTCAGCCACACATATGAACATGTGTGCGCTTACAAAGACTAGAATTTCACTACATTTATTTGAGACTGCTAAGCATGTTAGAGTAATAACTTGATATTAATGAGCTGTAAAGCATTTTTAAAGCATTACATATGAAAAATGTGGGGTACTGTAGTGTTTGACTGTGTATGGGCACTTTTGGTTTTTATTTAATTAATGCAATCTCACTTGTTATATTTTGCCAAACATTTGGTAATGTATTGTGTTTGTTTGCACTAAAATTATTTGAGTGTATTTTTTAGTAAAACTATTTTTTTTTTTTTAAATTAGTTTTTATTGAAAATTTTTGAACATACAAAGACGAGAAAAAAAAGGAACCAAGGTTCAAATGGTTCTACAAACAGAGTCCAGTTTACAATACATGTTATCCAAACATAGTATCAATGGTCTGCAAAAATAGTATAGATTTCAAAGAGCTTGTAAAAGGTAAAACTCAATATTAAAAAAAAGGTATAGTAGAGCAAAGGAGAGAAGAGAAGGAAAGAAGAGTAAAGAGGTAAGGCAAGTCGCATGACATGAAACTAGAAAATATAATCTCGCTCTCTCAGTACGGTGTATATTCGTAAAGTATTCCAGAAATTTTGAGCTCAGGAGGTCACTCCTGATACCAGGTAAGCCAGCGCTTTTAAATACAGGTTGACAGCAATGATGACATCATGAGCATAGGTTTGGGCCTAGGCGATCCCGTTGTGCTTTACCCAAGATACCCATAGCTTCCAGTGGTGATCAAAGGTCTTTTTGGTGTTTTGTCTGCATGCTAGGATACTTTCAAATGTATAATTATAATGGACCATGTTGATCACCTCCGATACACTGGGAGCCAGGTTTGTCTTCCATTTTCTTGTGATAAGCATTTTAGCCGCTAAAAGAATATGAGTGACTATTTTGCGGCAGTCAGGTGGATATGGTTCAATGCCAATATGAAGTATGGCTAATGCTGCCATGGGAGGGGTGAGTATGCAAGTTATTTCAGAGATTACTCTGAAGAGTCTATTCCAAAAACTTGTTAAATGTTTACATGTCCAAAAAATATGCATAATCTGTCCCACTCCTCCGCAGTTCCTCCAACATAATGGGGACTGTGTTGGGAGGAACTTAGAAATTCTATATGGTGTGAGGTACCATCTCAGAGTTACCTTGTGCGACAATTCCCAATGGTTAACACATTTAGAGGCTTGGTATACTGATTTGAAAGCTGCTAACCATTGGGCAGGAGTGAATGTGGAGCCTAGATCTGATTCCCATTTCATATGTGGTGCGGATTTGTAAAAAATAAGTTTGTTTTGCAAGAGATTGTAGAACAGTGAAGTTCCTTTTTTCGTACAATCGGTATTTGTGAGGTATTGCCAGCTGGACGTATGGACTTGTATGTCCGGGGAGCTAAGAGATTGTATGAAATGTAAAATTCGGACATAAGTATAATTTTCGGTGTTCGGTAGATTAAAATTGACTTGAAGCGTTTTGAAGGGCAAAAGAGAGCTGTTCTGTAGTATTTGACCTAGGTCAATAATTCCTTTATCTTTCCATTTTTGGAGGGATAGATTCGGGATTGAGACTTCTAGGGCCTCTACCGGTAGTGAAATGGAAGTTTTTTGTGCTAGGGGAAAGTCTGTCAGTTGGAATCGCCTCCAGGCTTCTAAGGAGGCCTGGGTGGTGAGAAGTGATCGTTTTATGGAGCCAGGTCTCCAGTAGTCTGCTATTAGTAAGTTCTTGAGCGCTGGAGTGGGGATAAAAAAATAACTGTTCGATTTTGACCCATCTGTTATCTGCACTTGGTTGAAACCAGCATCGTAATTGAGCTAATTGTGTTGCTACCCAATAATCCTTTAGGTCAACCATGCCCATACCAGTAAAACTATTTTTAATAGATTTGAAAAGCATTAATTATCATGTGACAACCCAGCTCTCTATGGAGCTGGTTGACACATCTCTGCAGCAGCTCCAGTGCAAATTGCACATCTTTTGGTCAATTTCAGGTCCGAATTCAGACCAAAATTCCGGCTGAAACTGAACCTGAAACAGTGAATGGAGATGCTCCAGACTCCTGCTCTGAGCGGCTGCGTGTTCTAGTGTGAACCCAGCCTAAGGCCCCTTTCACACTTGTGCGACTTCAAAGTCCCACGATTTCAAGGAATGCCTGTGTAAGTGGCATCAAAATCGGACCAAAGTAGTGCAGGGACTACTTTGAAGTCGGAATAACTTGAAGTCGTACTAATATGAATGGCTGTCATTGGAAATCATGGGAAACGACTTGTCATGCTACTTTGCAGTCCCAAATCGTGGGACAAGTCGTATAAGTGTGAAAGGGGCCTAAATCACTAGCCATGCACATGGTCAACTCTCAAAGGAATGGCTAGTGAGGATCAGTAATATAGAAGAAATGGAGCGCTTGATTAGCATAGCTCGTGACTCCCCCTCAAAATTCTCAACCAAATGGGCATGTTGGAACCACTTTCAAACAACAGCTGAATATCACAACTTGACTACTCCTCTCTCCCAGCCCACAAATAACCCCCCACATTGACTGATTCCCTATGGCCCCTAAACTAACATCAGATATAATCTTACTTTTACTCCCATACAGGAAACTCTTTACCCCACCCACCAATAGAGAGAGAGAGATGGGCTCCTTCATCCCTTATTATTTCCCCCTTTTTTTTTCTTCCTCTACCCCTCTCTTCCCATCCCACCTACTCCTTCCCATACCTTCCATTCATTCCCCCCCTACCCATGCCTCTGAGGTACAGAGACCCCCCTAAGCAATATGTCCTAACTCTTTGACAGACACAATCTCAGCACACCATTTCCCAACCACTTCTAGGAAACTCTCCCCCAGACTAGTAAACCATACCTATCTCTCCTAATAAATAATAATTATTCTAGTAAGTTCAATATCTAACTGCAAGCTAAATGACTGGTTTTGGGATTGAAATGGTTTTCTTTTCTCTCAAAATGCTTTTCCTTCATGTTCTTTACCTCAGTTTTTTTTGTTTGTTTGTTTTTTTGTATCCCTGGAGATACACAGACTCTCTAAAACCTCATTCTCTACTTACTCCTGCTGTATATGCGTACGTTTAGTTTCGCAACAGCTGGAGGGCCGCCAGTTTGAGACCCCTGCTCTAAAACCTCAGTGTATTTTTTATTTTTTATTATTACTACGTGGCTCATGCAGATGCAGTTCTATTGAAATGTTGCTTAAGTCAAGTATGAAACGCTTTTTGGAACTCATTATAATGTTTATGTCACGTTTTACCCACAGTTTCTGTAATACCTTGTATTTTGATTAACTCTGTTTTCTTTCAATAAAATCTTTTATGGAAAAAAAGTAATTGCTTTCAGTTAAATATATAGGTTTTTAAGTTATCTTTGGGCCTAAAACGTAGAATTAAAAAAGACTCTGGCAGAGAAAGGTACATGCTACATTTACATGTTTGACTATAGTGTTTTAACAGACAAAATGTGTTTTCTTGGAACCTGTTATAGTCATTGTGAGCATGCTCATTGTTGTAGTACTACTCTTGAAATATTTGAATGATCCAAAACCTGCTTTCCTTTTATATCTTAAATGGCAGACTTTAATTACTGTGGTGTTTTGTCATGTCAGTTGACAACATAGTCTATTTTACTATGTAAGAAGATAGAGGACGTTATTTTGTAAGAGGGGTTTATACTGTAGTATATTTATTCTGTAATATAATAAAGCTTTTTTTAGCTATATTTCTTTTTTCTTTTCATTTTTGTATGTTTTTCAATTAATTCACTGACCATTAGGGATGATCCAAACTGCCCTGGATTTGATTCTAACAGGATCTGGTGAACTTCAAACCCCATTTGGAATCAATGAAAGCCAAATCTGTCAAATTAATAGGTTAGGGTTCAAAGAAAATAATATAGCATGAAGGTGGGCATAGCCCTGGGGAACATTTACCAAAGCAAAAAAAAATAAAAAATACATTTGGCAAGGAGCTGTGGGGTTGAGTTACTGAAAATTGAGTTTTTAAATCTGGTGCATCTCTGCATAGAAACCAATCAGCTTCCAAGTTTTTTTTTTGGGGGGGGGGGGGGGGTTTGTCAAAGCTTAATTGAACAAGCTGAATTTATAAGCTGATTGGCAACCATGCACAGCTGCACCAGATTTAGTAAATTAACCACATTTGGCGTGTTTTTTGTTTATCAAAGGTCTTGTCAAAAACTGTGTTTGTGTTTGTTCACTGTTTACATTAATTTGGGGATGCGTAAGTGTACTATGTACACCATACTCATTCACATGGGAGGGGGCTGATATTTTAAAAGTGGGCTTTTACTGATTCCGAGAAGCCCCCGCCTGCAGACTCCCACAACCATCGGAACATGGGGGATATGTCCATTGGGACAAGGTTTTTTGCCAGGGTGGCCTCCCCTGGCAAGCTAACCCTTCATGTTGAGGGCAATAGCCTGGTATGGTTCATAAAGGCTGGGCAGCATGCTCGTCTCCCCCTTTCCTGGCCAGCTAGGCTGCAGGACTATGGTACATACCCCTGATCTTTACACTCTGTATGCTATACTCCGTGTTTTACTCCTATTCCATAAGCTAAGTTGTAAATATACCTAACTGCTGTACTGTATATACTGTCCTTTATATAGTCTTGACTGCTGCATTCTGTAATTTGTGCTGTGAATTACATACTCCTCACCAGAGTGTTCACCTTCTCAACAGTTGCAGATTGCTATGTAGTACCCAACTAAATAATTAAACACTTCCTAAAGTAGGAGCAGGCTAGTGTTAGCTGCCTATAATATGTGCAGAGAAAGTCATGTGCAGTAATCCAAAAAGGATCCTTTGTGCTGTGGGATATGTAAGTCTGTAAGACCCTAATTTGTGTTACTGTTATTAAGAAATATTTTGTAAGTACAAGAGATGTGGCATACAATTGTGGTGTATACTGTAAGTAGGCTCAGACTCTATTAAGCCACACCTGATATTCAGCTCAGTTTAACCATGACCACTTTTCACCACAGCATGCTATACAAGCTGTAGGTCCCAGTCTCCCTTGATTGTCCCTCTTTCTCAAGTTTTAAAGTGGGGATGGATGCTAAAGTAAGCATAGCGTAGTGTTATTTTTATTTAAATACAATTTTTGTACAGTTTTTAAATATATATATATATATGTAAATTGGAGCAGCCATATGTTCTCATTATACTTGTGCGTTTTGCTTCCTATTTCCTCTGGTTGTGTCATAGGGCCTGTTCCCACCAGATTGCATGGCTATTTGCATAATTGTTAAGTGACAAAACCAATGTTTTTTAATAGGGCCAACTCTCTTCACAGCATAGAAGTCATGCACAAAGGGCTTTCACTGCTATTTAAGTTAATTACATTTTGACATAGCAAAAATAGGCATGCATTGTGAGCACCAACCCTAAGCCCAGGTTCACTCTGAGCTGCGGCAATGAAGGCATGCAATTTCACTCCTGCATGTCAGTCTTGATTTTAGCTGCGATTTCACAGACATCAGTGTGGGTTTCTGCACAGATGTCAATGAAAATCGGACACCAAAATCGCAAAAAATAGTACAGAAACTACTTTTTTAAATTGCTGCGGCACCACAAATGCAGCATCGCACAGTTACAGGCATACACAGATGGCTGTATGCAAACACCTGTCATTTCGGGCACAGAGATTTGCCCATGTTTCATGGTGTACAGCTTTTTGTACCCATGTGAATAAACTTTAGGTTAAGATGTGAAGGTTATATTAGGATACACATCACAGTAAAATCTAAATAAAATAAAGTTTTATTTGAAAAAGAACATTTTCAGATACTAGGTGAAAGTAACCAGTGATCTACTAATGATGTAAGGTAAAAACTTTAAGTTCATTAAGTTTACCATATATATATATATGTATATATATATATATATATATATATATATATATATATATATATATATATATAGCTTATGTACCATTATTTGTCTTTCTTAGGCTTTGTTTACAACTGCAGTTGGGGTAAGTAAAAACTAGTGGTTCAGCTGTGTTTTTACTGTTCCCCAAAATCTCTCCCTTAAGCTGAGGCAGCATCTGGGATTGTACTTAAGCCACGACTACAATGATTTGCATCAATGGGCAACAAAATGAATCCCCACTGTTGTGCTTGGCGGGCCTTACCATCTACAGAATAAGACCCAATGTGCCCTGCCACAACCAGGCAACAGAAAGCCTCCTCAATGCCTGTCAAACCCTTTGAGGAGCAACACACGTGTAAATAAGCCCTTACCATATCACTAAATTACATTCAGACCTGCAAAACAGGTGTGAATTTAATTGGTAGCTGTGAGAAACTTCTTAGCGCTGACATTTTTATATCAGACTTGCTATATGTTAGAGGAAGCAAGGAGCCTGAAATGAATGTTGCAGCACTGAAGTAGGCACATTCTAAGATCACAAGACTGCAAACAGTAGAAATATAGCTGGACTGGTGAAGTAGAGCAATGCTTGGGTGAAAAAATTGAAGTACTACGCAGGAAGGCTGTGCTTCTTGTAAGCATCTCTTGTGGCATGTACGTTTACTGATCTTTAGAAGTGGGTGATATGTACTCTAGGAATAGCAGTACTTAGGTGTTCTCTGTGTACAGTTGGGATATACAATAAAAAACAAGGAACACATTTTTACTAAACACATGCTATCTAGATGCTTCTAAGCCAAAACAGCACTGCTCTGTTGCTGTGTGTGCAAACTGATATATAAAATCTATTATCTAAATATGAATTTCTTTATTGCATTGACCCAAGACAACCGAGGCAAAGATTTAGGATGTGTCTAAACTCGGCAGTCATGCTGTAATACTAAGTGATAAAATACACACAGGAGATATAACTCCCTTCATTTTAACACATTGATTGCTATTTTATTCCACTAATGAGAAGTAATTAGTCTTAATGGGCAATGAGCGAGCCAGTTTAAAACCACATTCACATCTCATTTGTTTTACTTGAAAACAATTCATATTATGTAGTTAAACACAGGCTAGGAAAATATTAGCATAGCAATTTTAAACTGCGTTGGCAAAGGGGCATAACATGTCAAGATAAAATCCAGTAAGCCACAAGGTGTCACATGGATTATGTCACAACCTTAAAATCAAATTTTTAATATAAAAATGCATCAAACAGAAACAGGCCAGCCATTATAGCCTACCCTTTTGACTTTTTTTTTCTTTCAATATTATCTTCTACTTTTAGTTAAGGTGATCAAAATGATTAAGACAGTTATAAAAGAACTGAGATTCTATATAGATTCTATATACCCTATCTTGTTACCTGCCTGATCAGTATCACCAGTCCATTTTCTGTTTGAACTATATACATTCAACATGAACGACAAAGATTCGACAAAGCATCGAAAAACATACAAACGTTGAATCTTTGGCTTACGGTGTCTGTCGAGAGTTCTAAGAAGATTCGACGGAGCAGCTAAACTATACAGAGTCATACAGTTTATCTGCTCCGTCAAATCTTCTTTGAACATTCGACAGACACCATAATGGTCTTAATTAATTTGGATTTTCGGAAGAATGCAATTTTTAACCAAAAACAAAATAAATAAAAATGAATTTCGGGAGTAACTACCGTATATACTCGAGTATAAGCCGAGTTTTTCAGCACATTTTTTTGTGCTGAAAGTGCCCCCCTCAGCTTATACTCGAGTCAAGCACTTTTCTGCAGCAAAAAAAAAAAATTTCCGAGCCAACTTTGGGGCCCCGTATCTCGGGGCCGCTTGGGTCTAAGAATCCCAAATTTGGTGTGCCAACTCAGTGGACCCAGCACTATAACATATCCAAAGATGGGGTTCCTAGCACTAAGTGGCCCCGAGATACAGGGCCCCAAACTCAGTTCATAAAATGTCATTCTCTGCTGCAGAAAAGTGCTTGACATTTTCTGACCCGAATTTGGGGCCCCATATCTCGGGGACACTTGGGGCTAGGAACCCCAAATGTTGTATTCCAACCCAGTGAAATTAGCACTACAACATATCCAAAGATGGGGTTCCTAGCACTAAGTGACCCCGAGATACAGGGCCCCAAATCGGTCAACTGTGTCCATCTGCATGGGCACAGTGAGGCTGCAAATGGGCATCGTTGACCCTCTTTTCCACTTACAGTAGCTGCGCATTTCTCACCCTAGGCTTATACTCGAGTCAATAAGTTTTCCCAGTTGTTTGTGGTAAAATTAGGTGCCTCGGCTTATATTCGGGTCGGCCTATACTCGAGTATATACGGTAAATACATTTATTTTTCAGATGAAAACAAAATTCCAAAACCAAATATTTCAGTGTGTGTGTAGTACTAATTACTAGTACTAGTTTTTTTAGAAATAGCTGCATTCTACTTAGCAGCCTGTCCTTGATGAAAATGAATGTGGTTAAACCACAAGAAGAGGCTTATGTAACATTTCATGCCTTATGTTTGGTAATTCTGCATTGTTATTCTGGATTTATTTATTGATTTTAACAAAGTGCTGAATGAACAACACAATACAGAGGTTTCCCTCTTGGCTTTCTCCATATGGTGTAAATATTTGAAGAGCCTGAACTGCTTTGTACTAATGATATGGAACAGTGAAGCGTTCATGACAACCCAATGCATTATCTTATCTAATGGTGAGTTGATGCCAATTAGATGGGGGGATTACCCTGTGGATCTATTTGCATATATATTTATGATCTTTAAATTGATTTATACTGATATAAGAAGCACCCCATGAATTTGAATGTGCTACTATATAAACATGTGTGCATCATATCTGGCAGACATCTCTTATTTTGGGTCCAAGGAAGCTAGAGGCCTTGTGAATTAATATTTTAAACAAGCAAGATTCAAAATAGAGAAGGCATCGAAAGAGACTAGACTGTATAATATTTGATATTAGACCATGATTGTGTTTTGTGCTGATGTCAGCCCATCAGGTCTCAGTTTTACATATAACCCTACTCCAGACAAAGTGTCTACGCTGCATACCGTAATTCTTGGACCTACCAAAGCCACAGGTGCACTATGCAAGGCATCCCAGGTCTCATAATATCTGTGTGGGATAACAGTAGCATTATTGGCAGGGTAAATTAATATATATTTTGCCAGCTTTCAAAACTTAAAACTCTGTTGGTGACATAAAAACAATGTATGTTACTGTCACAGAAATGAAGTGCATATTAAGTAAAAATTTAAATGTCAGGACCTACTTAACTGTAATTACAGAATATGAATAAACAAATCAATTCCAGTTAAAATTTGTGATGTGAAAATATACAAACAGTGCCAACGATAGCTGGTAATTGCTGAAATGATCTTCCCCTGAGTCATTAGGGATACAAAGAAAGGTAAAGTTTATATAATTACAAAGTGAAATGATAGTTCTGCTGTTATTATCATTATCATTATTGTCACCACTATTATCTTCTACTCCTAACTAGCCAACATATTATGCCCAGCTAACTCTGCTTTCAAGGCCTAGTGCTCTCATAGACCCTATTTACTGTAATGCCTAATATACCCACATAGCTTTGTGGCTGTAAAAATAATATGTACATTTTTTTGCCTGTTAAATCCATGCAGGCTAAATATAAAAAAAAAAAAAATGTTAATTATAAATCTGGGTATGATTGTCATTCTGTGTAGTTAGCAGAAGAACTGGGACTTTAAAAAACCTCAGAAGGGTTAGTAGAACAGGACACTTTTACACCCACCCAAATCAGAAGTGCATGTCTTTGGTCTTTATTACTCTTGTTCACCAACACATGTGAGCAGAGCTATTGCATCAACTCCTTAAATACAGACATAGACAAAATGCATGGGTTCTATGGCTGATTAAATTGAGATGGGATAATAACTGAATATAAAATACACACATATATATATATATATATATATATATATATATATATATATATATATAATATATATATAATAAAAAAACACATATCCTGCTTAACTTAGATAGGTCAGTAATTAAAAAGGAAGTGTTGGCAACTATGCTTGCAATTCTCCTGGTGCTTAGGCTAAATCTAGTTTTAACCCTATATTCAATGATTCACTACAATTTCAAATTTATAGAAAATTCTGGTAAGTGAGAAAACATCTTCCGTTCTGTACTCATATAGAATGGGAGCACCATACATAGTCTATATGCTTAGGCACAGTTTATACCCAAGCTGCGCCATTCTAGAGAAAGGTAATGGGTAGGTGGAAAAATATGTCAGGTTTATTAAAACTGAAGTTAGATTTCCAACTGAAAATAAACATGTTGCAGTCAAATTGGTTATGTGGGGAAATTTTTATCAAAGACACAAGATAGAAGGGCTCAAAAGAGCTTGGTAACGTTTGTATTGTTTTAGAATAAAGTATATACTGTATAGTATAAATATTAAAGTATATATTACATTATTTACCATATATTTTTATTTATTTATTACAGGATATATATAGCGCCAACAGTTTACGCAGCGCTTTACAATATAAAAAGGGAGACAATACAGTTATAATACAATAAAATACAAAAGGATTAAGGGGGCCCTGCTCAGAAGAGCTTACAATCTAATAGGGTGGGGGAGGTGATACAAAAGGTTGCAACTGTGGGGAATGAGCTGATGGAAGTGGTAAAAGATTAGCTGGAGACATGATAGGCTTCCCTGAAGAGATGAGTTTTCAGGGATCGCTTGAAGGTAGCTAGAGTAGGGGATAGCCGGACAGGTTGAGGCAGCGAGTTCCAGAGGATGGGAGAGGCTCTGGAGAAATCCTGGAGACGAGCATGGGAGGAGGAAACAAGAGAGCTTGACAGGAGGAGATCTTGAGAAGAGCGGAGAGGACGGTTTGGGATATGTTTGGAGACAAGATTGGTGATGTAGCTCGGGGCAGAGCTGTGGATGGCTTTGTAAGTTGTGGTTAGTATTTTGAATTTAATTCGCTGGGTGATTGGGAGCCAGTGTAGGGATTGGAGGAGAGGGTTGGCAGACACTGAACGGTTGGTAAGGTGGATAAGTCTGGCAGCAGCATTCATGATAGACTGAAGAGGGTAGAGCCTATGGAGAGGCAGGCCAATGAGAAGGGAGTTGCAATAGTCAAGGCGAGAGATAACGAGGGAGTGAATGAGGATCTTGGTGGTGTCATTTGTTAAAAAGGGGCGAATTTTAGAGATGTTACGGAGGTGAAGTCTACAAACTTTAGACAGCGATTGGACTTGAGGCTGAAATGACAAGTCCGAGTCTAGGATTACACCGAGTACCCTGGCGTGAGGGGAGGGACTGATGGTTGCATTGTTGATTTTGATGGAAAAGTCATGGAGGGGGGCACGGGCGGGGGGGAATATTAATAGCTCAGTTTTAGAGAGATTTAGTTTAAGGAAGTGGTGCGACATCCATGCTGAGATGTCAGTTAGTAAGTTAGTAATGCGAGAGGAGACTGAAGGAGTGAGGTGAGGAGTAGACAATATTTGTTTAAAACAATAGCTTGTTTCCTTGTAAACATTGGTAGACTGATCCATTGTAAAGTAGTATTTTAGTTACTGGGAAGATATGTAAACTCATCTAAAAGGTACTTTATATCTTAGCTATTGAGCTACCAAGTCCTTCACTCCTGACATTATCACAAATTGGTCTCCCTACATTCGTTATTTTTTTATATTATGGGTAATGCAAGAGGAGAAAGTACTTTTCTGGGGCAGGAAGGACCAGTGACCTTCAAAGATAGTTAAAAAGAGAGAAACTCCAAGGTGAGCAAAAACAGATCTATGACTTATATCAGGGAGATGCCAGTTCTTTTTTTTTAATACAAACGTTTTTTATTGGTGAAAAAAAGTAAAGTCATGTACATTACACATCACATGTGATGAGAAGAACAGTTCAAATGCTGGCAAATGACTTTCAAATATGGTGTAGTGCCTTATACAGATTAATTTCTAAACCATGCAAGCAACCTAACAAAACAATTAACAAAACTTTGCAGCTGCTATCAACAAAAAAACGTGCGATTTGTACCAAGCAATGTTATTTCGTGTATTTAAAGGTCTGTACTCCTACGCCCCGAAGGGGGGTACCCAGGGGTTGGATCTCCTCTAGGACTCAGAAGGAGGGTCAGTAAGGGCTTGTAGTAGCTGATCTAGTTGCCAGCTCGACCATTTTTTGTCGTAGATTTGCATTGTGTCCATCATAGAGTGGAACAATCTTTCCATCTGACAGATGGCTTCCACACGATGAAGGATTTGGGACCACGGGAGGGATCTGGATTTCCAATTCAGGGCTATGGACCATTGAATGGCTCCGAATATCGTATGAATCAGATTAAGGGTTGACTTAGGGATACCTGGGATAGGTGCAAAGAGAAGGCAAATCTGTGGGGACAGTTCCACTCTGGATCCCGATAGGGTCTCAATCTTAGAGGAAGCCTGGTCCCATACCTGCTGGAGTAGAGGGCAGCTCCAGAAGGTGTGCAGCATTGTGCCTATCTCCTGGCAGCCTCTAAAGCAGAATTCAGGAGTGGTAGGATAGTATTTATGAATTCTATCTGGTGTGAGGTACCAACGGGTGTGTACCTTAAGAAGAGTTTCCTTTACCGAGATAGATTTGGAGCATTTGTGTAGATTCCTGAGCATCTCTGCCCAGTCGTCGCTAGAAATCTCCATACCCAGTTCTGACTCCCATTTCAGCATGGCATAGGATTTCTCAGGGAGGTCAAGGTTTAACAGGCTTTTATAAATCTGTGATATTGTGCCTTTATCCCTAGGTCGAGATATACATATTTGTTCGTAAAAGTTCGGGGTATAGTGTGCTTCACGTCTATAATGAGTATCAAAATAATGTCTGACTTGGAGGAACTTAAAAAATTCCGTCCTTGGGATCTGATAATTGGTTTGTAGGTCTGTGAAGGAGCAAAAAATCCCTCGGTTCGTGAGGGATTTTAGGGTAACCAATGAGTGATGTATCCACCATAAGTAGGATCCGGGGGAGTTAAAAGCTAAGGGGAAGTTCCTATCCCCTAGAAATGAAGCTAGGGGGGGGCTGGGGAGGACAGTCTAAACTTGGACTTGTACAGTGACCAGATACGGAGGGAGTGGCCCACAACAGAGTTCAGGGAGTTGACCTCCCCAGAATTCAGTAAGGGCTGCCATAGCAGTCCTGGGAGGAAGAAGGGACGTATAGATTGAGTTTCAAATCTTAACCAGGGGATCACTTCGAACTTGGAGTGCCATTGGGCCGTCTGGGCCAATCTGGCCGAGATATAGTACAGCCATATATCCGGCAGGCCCAGGCCCCCCCGGGACATTGGTCTATGCGCCATGGGCTTTCCAAATCTTGGTCTTTTCCTGCACCAAATAAAAGCATTAATGTCTCTTTGGAGAGCATGTAACATCTGACGGGGTACATAGTTGGGAAGGGCCCTGAAAAAATATAGCAGCTTGGGGAGAATAGACAGTATATAGGAGCAGCCTGGTAGTCTGATTCTTGTGTGGGGATACAAGGCCCAGGACTAGAAGCCCCCGGGAAGTTATTTTTGTACCATACTGGATGCCGATATATTTGTTTAAAACAATAGCTTGTTTCCTTGTAAACATTGGTAGACTGATCCATGTGTTTGCTAAATAGCTTTGTAGTATTTTAGTTATTGCAACCCCTCTGGGAAACTTGATAATTAAAAGGCTTTATCATCTAAAAGGTATCACTTTATATCTTAGCTATTGAGCTACCAAGTCCTTCACTCCTGACATTATCACAAATTGGTCTCCCTATACTACTAACTCTGATAAACGTTATTTTTACCGTTTATATTATGGGTAATGCAAGAGGAGAAAGTACTTTTCTGGGGCAGGAAGGACCAGTGACCTTCAAAGATAGTTAAAAAGAGAGAGAAAACTCCAAGGTGAGCAATGATCGTGCAACCCATATGGTGGATGTACTGATGCGATATAGTGTGATATTGGAAAAAAACTTGGGCAGCAGTACAGTTGTAATTCTGATTTAAAGGAAAATAGCAGCTGTAAAAAAAAAAACTCTGAAAAAGATTGTGGGGTTTGGAAAGAAATGTCTTTAAAGGGAAAATGAAAAAAAAAAATAAAAATAAAAGAAAAATGGAAAAAAAATAAGAGAGAAACAGATCTATGACTTACTATCTCCCCCCCCCCCCCCAGGGAGATGCCAGTTCTACAATCATTGGGAGATGGGATCCTAACCCTCTAGATCCCAGCACTAACATTTCAGTTTGGTGGGCTGAATCCTAAATGATATATTATTTTCCATGTGCATGTTAATAGGTTCCATTACTTGTTTTTAACCTCCCTGGCGGTATGATTATGTCAGATTTTTGATGCTAAAAGCGGTACAATTATTTTGCATGGAAATTTGGCATTTATTTTTTAGACCTGTAATTCTTAGGAATAACTCACTTAATTCTGTCCAAACTAGAGTCTAGTAGACATCCCGGGTATGATAAAGTTTGAAACACAAAATCATAAATTATAATATAATAAACTATAAATAATAGCAAATAATAATATAAAAATAATACATTTTATTCAAAAAATTTTTGTCAATAATATAATCAAATCAAAAACACTGAAATTTTTTTGGGCCAAACAAGGGTGCAATATTACTAGTCATATTGCTTCAGTAAACATCCCGGGTATGGTCAATTTTGAAACATGGAACTGCAAAAGTCCGACATCACAATCGGAACAATAGAACCTGGTTTGCTTTCGGATTTACCTTCCATTGTCATTGTGCATTGAGCAACAAACTACGCACATCCTTGTGGGTGCTGACTTTTTTTCAGTTGGTGGGATGTGGTCCATGAAGTGACGACCAGTAAGGCCTTCTGGGTTGAGGACACCAGCAGCAGGACGTCCAGCTCTATTTACAGCCATTAGTGTTTGGTGGTTCAGAAAGATACGTTCGTCAACTTTCCAAACAAAGTCAGCATGAACCACAGGCTTGTCACTGTTTTTTCTTTTTTTTTTTGTAGAATGAAGAAATTCCATTGGCATTTCTCAAGAAGATGCCTGAAGATCTTCTTATAATACTTTTTTTGTTGTTTTCTCATGGCTGGATAAAATGTCATTGCCTGGTCGTCTCTGTCAACACCTCCCATGGTGTTGTTGTAGTCTATCACCACTTGTGGTTTCATGATGTCTTTCCCACCTTTTGTGTGTTCCATGACAGGTGTTATGGATTGTACTCATTGGGCACGCATCCTTTTTGTCACGCTATCGCAGTGCCATCATTTTGCCTTTCTGCCAGGAAATCATTTCTCCTGTCTTGAGCTTCTTATTGCCAAAGGTTGGTGGCATGTCATGCCAGTTAGCCCTAATGGTTCCATAGGCATCCATTTTTTTCTGTAGAAGGAACTCATAGAGTTCAGGAGATGTGTAAAAATTGTCTGTAGTTACACAATAGCCCTGATTTAGAAATGGCTCAATCAATGAAAGAACTGAAGATGTTGCCATTCCATAATGACTGTATTTTTGGTTGAATTTGGTTCCTTTCCTAGTATATAGGACAGAATACCAAATGTAATCAGTGCTCGATTCACATAGCATGAATGATTTTATGCCAAATTGTGCTACTCTATATATTGTATCCAGCTGAGCCTTCCCTTGTAGGCCATTAGACTTTTGTCTATGCTGATGTCTGGCACATAGCTCTGTTGCAAATTTTTCATAATCATCTGCTATACCTCCCAAATCTTCTTGAGTTTGGGTGCTGGATGAATAGTTTTGTCAAATGCTTCATTATTTTCAAAGTGCAAATACTTCATTATCATCAGGGAAAATTTGTACTCCGACATGACCGTGCCAAAGAATGGAGTGGCTAGTAATTTTTTGGTTGTCCAATACCACTTCTGCAGGGGTTTCCCCACCACTCCCTAAGGAATTATTAGGCCCAGAAATTTCCAAAGGTCCTCTTTGGTCACTGGTTCCCCCTTCCTGCTCCTTGAAAACCTCTGATGCATAGCAGCTTGTTGCTCCTGGTACCCCGGTTTGTCTCCGTAACTATTTTTTTAATAACCTTATCGGTCAAAAATAGTTGGAGGTATGCCAAGGGGTTGTCATCTTCAACATCCACTTTGATTCCAAGTGCTCCAGTAAATGGAAATCTTGGGGGTGCTGCATGATCTGTACCGCAGTCAATAGAGCACCAAGTCCACAGTCGCAGGATCATCGCAGAAATCACTTTCTGCGTCTGATGAGGAACTTCCCCACGAATCACTATTACTCAGTTCTGCAAATGATTCTGTATCGCTATCGCTGTTTTCCAGCATGTCATAAACCGCTTTTGCGGTAGAGGTGCGCTTTTTTGATGCCATGGTCGTTCTCCAGTTTCCCAGGAGAAAGTATAGTAAAACTGCAGGCAAGGACACTGGACAAGACACTGGGGGGCAAACGGAGGTCAATTTATTTGATACAGTAATGTACAATACAATACAATGTATTGCGTGTGTTGTGTTTTACACTTTTTAAATCTGCCACCGGTTCCACCCCCCTGTCTCGCGACGCTCGCAGGGAAGGGAAGCCGGAACACACAGAGGATCAGGTGGAGGATCAGGTGTACACAGCGGGAGTATATCGGGGGATCCCAGGGACAAGGTAAGTAACCTCTTCCAGGATCCAGCGATGCAATCCCGAGTGTGGCTCAGGGTTCCCGCTAATGGTACTGAAATATCACCCCGAGCCACACTCGGGAATATCGCCAAGGAGGTTAAGAAAATATTGTACTGTTGTCTTTTCATGCAACTGATATAAGCCTAATGGTTCATGTCAAAGAATACTGCCAGTCAATAAAAACATGCTTTACTCTGACCAGGGCATCCATTATTGTGATTGGCCATCACTTCCTCATGGTATTTACAGAGATATTTTTTGTATTAAGTTCCAAAAAATAAAGTTTACCCCAGTTAACCTACAATTGGTCATCATGAGAATAGTGATTCAACAAAGTGAATTCATCTCAAGTCACAGTTCTGTTCAATATAACTGATCTCTTTGTAAACAACATGCCGTCATTCATATTGAAGTGCTAGCTATACTTGAAATTATTCAACTTCTCAAGCATGACTGTTAACAAGCATAGGCATAAAGGTCACTATCTCACTTAAACAACAAACTTGTACCTTCATAACAAATAAACAAAAAAAAAAAGGAGAACTATTGTTGCTTGAAAGGGTAAGACCACAGCTTTTTTTATCTATTATCCTTACAAGTTCAGTGATTCAATAACTCCAACATGAAACATAAGGTTCCAGAAAATCAATGTGCCAATAACAGGAAAGCTGTGAGGACTGAGGACCAAATGCCATAAGATAGCCTAGATGCCTGTCCTAAGCCTCAGTTCACGACATGCATGGTCTTCACACCAACCACTGAGGTGATTAACCAGACTATTTGTAACTGGCAATGTGATAATCGACCAGAAAAGTTGATAAAGCGATGACAAAGAATACAAGTGGGGAGCAGAAGTCCAAAAAGGATGTGCTCCTGTCCACTGGTGCTATTATACCCCCCACATTGCCAACTCACCTAAGACCCTAAGGGGTAACACCACACTAGAAGCTGCCATGCTTCTGGTCAGTCAAGAGCCCCTCTCCCCAGCATGCAGGTGCTCCTTCATCTAAAGCTTAAGATTGATGGCAGCAGAGTTAGTTTCTAGCTATACAAGTCATGTTGCAAATAAACCAATTTAGCATTATTCTTTGTTTGAACAAGTAAATGTATAGAAAACGAAAAGGGGGGTTTTTAGCCAACCTAACGGACTATCACGGTACCTGAACGGACATATGTCTCAATACAAAAGAATAATTCTAAATACTTTTATTAACACATAATATACATAAAACATGTCACATATAAAAAAAGGGGGGGTCATTGCAGTCCAAGAATGTACATATACATATAGCTATTAGTAAATCAGAATGCTGAAACAAACTCGCAGAATGCTGGTTGACGCGTTTCGCTTAAAGCTTCTTCAGAACCAGAGTATAGCAGTTCGTATATCTGTTGTATATATCAAGAAGACAGGGGGGTTATTCATGAATGGACTGGCAGATTATATGTATTTAGATCAATACTCAATAATATAGGTGCAAATAGTTTACAATGGGTGAGTGCAATCAAAAAAGCTTAAAAATTGCCTACCTTCCAATTTATGTTGACAAGGTAGAAGCTAGTATATGTCTGCCGCACCCAAGTTAGTTACCTAAAAGTGAGTCTCTCGGGATCGCCAGAAAGGACTCGCCGAGTTTGGGGTCTGAAACCAGCAAACAGGGCATAATCTGCAAATGGAGGAGGGAAAAAAAAAAAAAAAAAAGGGGGAGAATATTACATCCCATATAGACAAGTATATGAGGAAAATACTCACATAAAAATTAGAAAGAGAGGAAATTAGCAGTAGTAAACCAAAGATGTGCCGGGTTTAGCCAGTGGCGTAGTGGTATTTGCGGATAGATCTAACGTGCCGGTATCCTGGAATTAATAATGATAATATCAAGGATAGGTAGAGATATACTGGCTTCCATTTCCAAAGCCACTCTGTATATATACCTTGAGGATCCCACGGAGTTCTAATTAAGAATCCCCATGAAGGATAATAGTTTCAAATCGATGGCCTCAACACTATAGCAGATATTAAACCCCTATTTTTTGTTTTTTTGTTTTTTGATTTTTTATTATTATCTTTTCATCTATTTTTTATTTATTAATTTTTACTCTTAATTTTATTTATTCTTATTTATTTTTATTTTTATTTTATTTTTCACTTTTTAATTGTCATATCTTATTTTTATTTATATTTATTTATTTTCAAACCTTGTTTATTTTTACCTACATTTTCACAAAAGGTTTCTATTCTATCTTTGATATCTATTTCTACTTTTCTCTTAGGATCGATCTTGCAAACCGACTTTGTTCTCATTTCCATAAGCCAGTGTTACTTTGAACGATGCTGGCTCAAGTGACAGTATGTGTTTGGTAAGGGCTTTACATCCTCAATACTGTTTTACTTCGATTGGATCGGGAATTACTCCCGTTCCTCCATTGCGCATGCGCATACTCTTTACTGCGCATGCGCGCACTTTCGTTTTCGGCCGCGGCGGACGAGCCGCTTCATATGCGGACTCTATCCCCCCGGCCTGATTTGGCGCATGCGCATAGCAGCGCCAATACTAGTGCACTCTGGCATTCCT
Organism: Lithobates sylvaticus; assembly: GCA_028564925.1. NCBI lineage: Eukaryota > Metazoa > Chordata > Amphibia > Anura > Ranidae > Lithobates > Lithobates sylvaticus. The sequence goes on from CM053036.1 coordinate 169,815,590, forward strand.
TCTGGCGGCCCCTCCAGCTGATCGGAGTGATCTCTGATCAACCCTATGGGGCGGTCTCCTTCCTCCTCCCTCCAACTTGGCGCCAAAACACACTATTTAACCAGCACTCCATCAGATGGTTGTCTGAGATGGAGTGCTGGGAAGCTGCCTCTGCCAAACTGTATTCAGGTATACTCATTGAAAATATCTACTGACTATTAGGCTGTTTTCCTCGCTTTAGGTGGTGCCTTGGGGACTAAATAGAACTCCGTGGGATCCTCAAGGTATATATACAGAGTGGCTTTGGAAATGGAAGCCAGTATATCTCTACCTATCCTTGATATTATCATTATTAATTCCAGGATACCGGCACGTTAGATCTATCCGCAAATACCACTACGCCACTGGCTAAACCCGGCACATCTTTGGTTTACTACTGCTAATTTCCTCTCTTTCTAATTTTTATGTGAGTATTTTCCTCATATACTTGATTACCGGTTGATCACTTCTTAGAATCTTTACTGAAAATATTCTCCCCCTTTTTTTTTTTTTTTTTTTTTTTTTTTTTTTTTTTTTTTTCCCTAGTCCTTTTTGGCGATCCCGAGAGACTCATTTTTAGGTAACTAACTTGGGTGCGGCAGACATATACTAGCTTCTACCTTGTCAACATAAATTGGAAGGTAGGCAATTTTTAAGCTTTTTTGATTGCACTCACCCATTGTAAACTATTTGCACCTATATTATTGAGTATTGATCTAAATACATATAATCTGCCAGTCCATTCATGAATAACCCCCCTGTCTTCTTGATATATACAACAGATATACGAACTGCTATACTCTGGTTCTGAAGAAGCTTTAAGCGAAACGCGTCAACCAGCATTCTGCGAGTTTGTTTCAGCATTCTGATTTACTAATAGCTATATGTATATGTACATTCTTGGACTGCAATGACCCCCCCTTTTTTTATATGTGACATGTTTTATGTATATTATGTGTTAATAAAAGTATTTAGAATTATTCTTTTGTATTGAGACATATGTCCGTTCAGGTACCGTGATAGTCCGTTAGGTTGGCTAAAAACCCCCCTTTTCGTTTTCTATACACAATTCTAGGACGAGGTACCCCCCTGAGCTTTTCCATATCCCTCTATGAACAAGTAAATGCTTAAAGGGGAGTTGCAGGCTTTTTATGTTTATTAAGTCAGCAGCTACAAAAAGTGTAGTTGCTGACTCTTAATAAACAGACACTTACCTGTTCCACGGTCCAGCGATGTGGCCAAACGGGGTGTCGCTCTTCTCTCCCTCCTCTCTGCCGGCGCCTCCATTGCCACTCTGGGCACTCGGCCGCGACAGCTTTAGGCTTCATGGCCGTGCAAGCATAGCGCATGCGCGAGTCACGCTGCACCCCCGGAGTGGACAGGCAATCTCCTGGGACCTGTCATGTGTCCCAGGAGATCGCCTAGAGGGAGGGGCCACCTAAGGCGAAAGGAGGAGTCGCCTTGGCGGTCCCTGGGCGGAAGGAGGAAGTGGGACAGGAAGTCCCTCTCCTAATGAAGCCCCCACTCCCCCCCACCAAAAAAAATACATGCCAAATGTGGCATGTAAGGGGGCGAGGAGTGCTTAAAGCAGAGGTTCCATTTTTTGGGTGGAACTCCGCTTTAACAATAACATTTTATTGTAAAGTTCCTTTACACTGTTTTGACTTTTCCTCCTTATATGCATATGTAAACCTTAACTAAATGACACTTGGTTTTATAAAGCACTGTGTGACATACACAGCCACCATTGTTTAACATAAAATACTTATTTTTATGATATCTTCGATCCTTTGTTGCACCTCAGTACTGATGATCTCATTCGGCATTTCAACCCCTCCCTGTACACAAGCATGCTTTAACGTGACAGCTGCTTGGCATTTATAAGGGTGGGGTTTCTGATGTGATATCTGAGGATAATATCTGCCTAATGTGTGTTGAAATTACCCATGTGACAGGGTGAGACTGCAGAAGACAGAGAGTGTTGTCACCCCAATACAGGAGGTGAAAGAACAAGGTCCTCAATGCCAATATCACCAGGTATTATTTTAAACCCATCAGAACTGTGCATTTTAGTAACCTCTGTAAAACATGTACTTTACTGTGCATTAGATCAAGGTAACACAAAAATGGGAATGCATTGCAGTGCCATTCATTTAGAATGACACCCCAACACAACTACAGTAGCTGTAGTGTACCACAATGTACTCCTGGTCTTCATTAAAGAGTAGATGTTTCCTTTAAAAATATATATGATCAAAAATTAAAAAGAAAACATGTAGGTGTCCCTTTAAACATATTTATCACCAGAATAAATATTAAGAATAAGACATATATTGTTCTACAACTACAGTTTAGAGGGGATTTTCCCCTTTCTTTCCAATGTAATTGAATTAATTGCCAAATACTTCTTATTAACCATACATCAGCAATATGAAACGCCAGTAATTTCAGATCATTCGATAAGTACTAATTCCAGTGCTGAGCTTTTGATTTTATGATGCATCACATCAAATTGTTTAACTTGAGCTCTGGGCAAACATTATTAAAGTCAGATTGAAAATCTTATTTTAAAATATCCAAGGCAATATCTGCCCACAGGAGAAATTACAGCAGCTTCCACATACATAAAAATTCAGAGAGATAAGCAAAGGGAGAGTATATCATAAATATGTTGCTGGTAGTCAACTGCAAATCATTTTCTGATGCTAAACTTGTGCTTATAATTCTAGCTGAGCAAAAAAAAAAAAACCTGTTGACATGCTTTGCAGTCTATTCTCCCAACAAGTTGATGTCTTTCAAGTAGCTTAACTGGCAAAATGAATTTGGAGATGCTCGTAAAGCATAACTGAGGATTCGAGTGGCTTTTTAAAATTCTGTTAATCCAAATAAACTGGGTCAGTGTATAATTAAACCAGCAATGCCCACGTGGCTGTTAAGCTATTGTTGCACTGCTTCCTATTCAGTGAACACCTTTTTTTTTTCTTCATAATATTGTTAAAGTTAACCCGCTGAGTGAAGGGATATATTAGGGTCCTAGAGGCTACCAGAACTTGACTTGTGGAATAGAAGCACACGTCATAGAGACGCCTTTTTTTGATGATATCATATATCTTACTTTTTATGCCTGAACAAGGGTTTGGCTTGTTGTAAGTAAACACTATTTTTATAACATGGAGGGGAACATAATATTTCTAAAAAGAATTTTCCCATCATCAACAACCAAAAGTCCTGCTAGGAAGTGTGGGGATTTTTTTCTAAAAGAGTAGTGGGAAATGCTGGAGCTCCAATTGCTTGTGCCAAAACTCTGCTGTTTCTGGACGCACTGACTGTGTTTTTTTTTGTTCTTGCTCCTAAACGCCCCTGCCTCTAAATGTCTGTGTGTGCATGGACACATAGGCTAACATGCAGGGGAATTTAGAGGCAGGAAAAAACACCAAACACCCCTAGGAGCAGCAGCAAAAAATGTACAGTGTGCATGAGGACTAACAGTTAAAACCCACCCTGTGTTGAAAGATGCATTCATTGATTATGCATTAATTAATTATCCCATTGTTTTCGCCTCTCCAAAACATCATAATCCATAATTTTTTTACTCAATACATTTGTCAAGCCCTGATGAGAGGGGGCAGTATAAACCCCCAAATAACGCTGGATATTTTTTTTACCTTGAATATGTATTTATTAAAATAATAAATAGCCTGTGTAGACAAAGATCAGTGGTGTGCCAAGATCACACTTGTGCCTTGTAAAAAAATCTAATTGAATGCAAAGTAATAAAAAAGGTACAGGCTAGAGTTTGGCTTCAAAAACATTGTATCTGTGTATATTTTGTAATTCTATATTTACACTGTGACATCAAGATTTTCTCATTACATACAAGGGATCTGCTTCTTTCTTTGCAGTGCTTGACAGTGGCTGTGCTATACTGCTCCTTGTCACAATAAAAGTCTTGGTGTAAGCATATCCATTGTAAACAATAAATGATCTGTATGGCTTATATCTATTCTCTGTAATTTTTAAGTATGGAGGATAAAGCTGGCAATACGATGGATTGTTTTTTTTGTTTTGATAAGCCATGGATGGATTCCCCCATCCACACATTCTGAGGTTAATGGAGGAATCCCTCCAATTTTTGGGTTGTATTTTGACAGAAGGACTCCTCCGTTGTCAGAATACACCGATCAGCGCTGCAGCTGACTGTGCTAGGAAAAGGATGAAAAAAAGCTGGTGCCCACTGCCCCTTTTTGTTGTTGCTGTTTCCCTTGCTGGTTTAGCTTCATCACCCCTTTTTCCCTTTTTGAGCGGCCACAGGGACTAAGTAATGTAGGGCCATAGAGCCTGGCATCATACCACCATGCTGCTGACCAGTGATGGGGAGAGACTGCTTGTGTTTTCGGATTTGTTTATACAATTCATTTCTTGGGTTTGTTTGATTCATTCTTATTAAAGTGGACTAACATGTTATTATTGTTTGGGTGGTTCTTTTGGTTGCTTAGTGCCTATAGTCACCCATTTGTGGACATTGTGTTTGTAGGGAACAAGGACTTCTGGACATTCTATTTTTTATTCATTTATTCAGTTTTGGACATTCATGTTGAGGTTATCTTTATTGTTTATAGTGATAACTATACGTTTGTGAGCTGCTCCCCTTGAATTCCAGTTCAGCCCATGTCTAGTATTTAGAGATCACTCTGAACCACGTGAAAGTGAGGTTTGATATTGTGTGTTTAACCACTTCAAAATCTGTCCAATTCTGACATTTCTCACATACATGTTAAAATCTGCATTTTGTTTTGTTAGCAATAAGAAAATATTAGAAAATATATGTTTGCTAAGGCTAATATTACCACTCATATTTTTTTTTTACCCAGTGGGGGCCCTGGGTCACTGATCGTAGGAGTCAACCACTAGTGTGATTCAACATCCTCTCCTGTTGGCATTGTTCTATCCTGTAATTTGACAGGTATAACAGGTTGGCAGGACATCACATGGGCAAACCAAGCCTAGTATAACACCTCTTATGTATGTCTACACACCCTACGTTAACATGTTTGGATTTACCTCATATTCATAACACTCTCATCCCCAGCTTTAGTCTTACTTTTCTAGTCAGAAGTTCTCTTCCCATATAACCTCATCTATATAGGTACGTGAATGTATGTATATGGAATTATATTACATGATATTTGAGCAGCCATTTTCATCACATACGTGAGGTTTTCACAGTGAACGTCAGAGTGAGAGCAATATCACCGGACCTTCTGCTTAACTGTAAACTGGTAATCTATAAGGGCTTTTTTACCTATTACACTTATACCAGATGAAGCCAATGTCTACAAGACCTATACATTTGTGTTAACCCTAGGTGTTCTAGACAATCCTTTGTTAAGTTGCTACAGCTTTGCAAGGACAAGTGCCTTGAGGCGATTCAGTTCGCATTTGCAGCGCTATACAAATCATTCATTCATTCATTCATTCACAGCTGTATGAGTAATGCCGCGTACACACGGTCGGAATTTCCGATGGAAACAGTCCGATGGGTGCTTTTCATCGGATTTTCCGACCGTGTGTATGCCCATCGGTCTTTTTCTGTCGGAATTTCCGACAGACTTTGGATTGAGAACCTGTTCTTAATTTTTCGACGGAGAACCTTTCTATCGGATTTTCCGATCGTGTTCATGCAATTCTGACACGCAAAATTCTGACGCATGCTCGGAAACTATTCGACGCATGCTCAGAAGCATTAAACTTCCCTTTTATAGTGTAGTTGAACGTGTTGTATGCCGTGATGTTATTGACCGTAGGAATTTGGTGTGACCGTGTGTAGGCAAGACTACAATTCTGTTGGAATTCCGACGAGAAAACCATCATAGCTTTTTCCGACGAGAATTCCGACCGTGTGTACGTGGCATTAGAGATATTTTTGTACATAATCATATCTAAAGGATGTATATTTATCAATGTGTGTGTGTATATATGTGTTAAATGAAACATTATGAGTTGTAAGACTTCAAAGCCATGCTGCTTAGACACAAGTCTTGCCCACCATGACTTTTCAAAGGAAGGATAGAAAGTCTAATTGCAGGGCATTGTGTATAAATTAGGTAGTCACAAGATCATCAGCATGTGATATTTAAATAACTGGCAGCCGCCGACATCCTTAGCAACCAGTAAACAAAAAGGGTCTGTTATTGATTTTGGGACAACCCCATGCCAATTTTTTAAAACATTTTGGCTTTTTTTCCTTATTTTTCAATTCCCAGCAATTCTTTACTTTTACATTCAGTTGTCAGCGGGGAACCCCATTGATAACTGATGACTCATCGGTTGTTAAGGACTTAGAGGCCACCTCCTTAACAACCAGCTATTTACAACCTGAGCTAACGCCAGCTGTAAATTACCGCAGACTTTCACTACTAAAATACTGCATGACTTTATAAAATAACTCATGCAGTATTTTAGTAGCGTTTTTTTAGTGAATGCCAAAAAACTTTCTGAAAAACGCTGTGCGGTATCTTACTGTATATAAGATTCCGCTTTCTGAATGAAGTCTCTGATGAGTTGTTGCTAGTGAGATGATTGCTATTCTGACAAGGTCCAAACCTGTCTTAAAGAAATATGAAGGTTGACCTAGTAGTGAAAATGCTTGACAAGCTGTTATGTTGACATTCAGCCATTCAGCGTACTCAGAAGTATGTATGTAACTTTGTTCCACCTTCAGGGAATGACACCTTGTTTCAAATGAATTGAGGCAACATATTGACATGTTTGTTTAGCATGACAGATTTACTTTAAAACATACCACCCAACAGTGTTTGTTGTAGCTCATAAATCATGTGAATTTTATGTTTTCTTTTTCTTTAAAACATACCACCCAACAGTGTATGCCAAAATTTCAGACAGATAAAGTCCCTTAAAGTTGAAGTTAATGATCAGTCAGGGTTTCTTTTTCTTAATATGTGGGTATTATTGCATGTTGCAATTCAGGTTTTAAATGTAGTCATTTTGTTGCACCATTTTGTGTTTTTTTTTTTTTTTAACACATGACATACACATGTTTTACAAAGTATATATGTTTTTATTTTGTAACACACATTTTGATGAACTTTGTGCACTTTGTAAGTGCACTTAGTAAGTTAACAATGTTTTTTCAAACCAGTTCTACAATAGAACATGAATATGCAAATGTTTTTTTTTAGAAGAATGATATACAACTCATAACACTTTTTTTTTGAATAGCTAAAACGAAGCTATAAGTTGTAAAAATAACACATACTCAGTTACTGAGAGTTGTAGTGATTTCCTTAGAGTAAGGCCCCTTTCACACGAGGTGGACTCCGCTTGCACGGAGTCCGCCTCTGTCCGCCGCCTCAGCGGGAGATCTCTCCGTGGATCTCCGCTGAACCGGCGGATGACAAGTCCCTCTCCGCTCACTGACCGGGGAGGGGCTTGCGAGCACCGCTGGTCTCTATGGAGAGATCGGATGAAAACGGACAGTGTGTCGGAGATGTCTCCGCTGACATCCGACGCTCCATAGACTAACATGGAGCGCCCGTTCAGATCCGCCGTCAAAACTGACAGGCGGATCTGAACGGTCCGTCCATGTGAAAGAGGCCTAAGCCAGTTGAATTCAGCTGTCATTTAGGGTGGGTAAATATTTGTTGATTGTCCTTATGACAGTTGAAGGGTTTGTTGGCTATGGTTTAAGATTTAAATTAGAAGTTACAGACCCTGGAAAGTATAAATAGCTTGTTTTCCTACATATTATTCTCTAAAAAAATTCCCTTTTCATGAACCTTATAATATTCCTACTTTTTACAATGCTAATAGGATTTCTTAAAGATAAACAATAGGGTTACATTCCCACTCTAAAATGAGAATGATCAGAAGCAGATAATCTCCCGATAAGTAAATGCCATTATCATGGAGAGACAGAACAGTGGCTGCTGTTGATAATTAAATCACATTATCACACTGATGAATTGTCAATAAATGAGGCCTTAAAAAAAAAATGCATGCACCCTACTGATCCTATTGCCTTGCTGGAATGTCATTTTCAGTCTGTGCTTTTCCATATTTAATACACTGACACAATCCAATTAAGAATTATAATGATAATTAGGAAGCTTTGATTAAACATAGAACAAAATCACAACTGTCAAGGGATATGAGATAAGAATCACTATTGGAAAAGTATAAAAACGTGTTTTAGCTGTAGTTACAACTATAGATTTCTTCTCAAAAAACCCTTAATGGTCAAGTATGGGCCTTGTTCTTTGATTAAACCAAAACAACACACACAAATGCACGCATACCAGTCAGTAACTTCTGGCTAAATACTCTTTGTGAATAACTGTTTCTTGGTAAAAGTTAGGTATTTGCATCCATTGTTACTAATATATTTTGCACTGAATTACTAAAGTTTAGAAATGTTTTCCTTTATACCAAAAATGCATAAACTCCCACATGGCATATTCAATTATTATTTGTATGGTCATTAATTTCCCAATCCTTGTGATCAATGTGACTGATTCAAGACAGAAAGCAATAAAAAATTGAGAAAGGACCTTACTCTTCCTCAATTTTACAAAAAAAAATCACTTTCCTGACAGGCTCCATGGCAGCATACGTGTGGGTTGGCCCCGCCTCCATAACTACCCAATAGGACCCCTCTCCCATAAATCTTTGCTCCTGGCTGCTATCCGTGTTCCTTTTTTGTCCTCCTCCGTAGGACCAAGTGGTTCTCCTACCTGAAGATGACTTCACAGCGATCGATCGGCCGAATGACTGAATTGTTTTCCTCCGATAGGCCCTGACTGTTAAGCAGGGTATGGAGTGTATATGCAGAGTAGCGCTGAAGACTGGTTATCTTACCTTAATAGTGCGCCCGGCCTGTTTGCCTGTTGTCATAGGTGGCCATTATCTGCTGGGAGGTCCGGTGTGTGCGTGCCTTGGATCGTTCGGCCAAGTGATCGTTGGTGGAGTGGTGAGTCTGTATCTTTCCATGGCAGCAGTGTTTATGTGTGTGCCCTCTGATTATCCTCTTTTCCTGTATCAAGTTTGCTGTTCCCATGCTGTTTGCTGCACGCTTCTGCGTTCCAGCAAACTACTCTCTTTGACTTCCGGGTTCGCGGGCGTTCTGCGCATGCGCGGACACGGCGTGAAAACGAGGCTTGGTTCTCGCACATGCGCGTTGAGCACCCGGCGTCTGACGTCGCTAATGACGTCACGGGCGCCAAACTTAAAAGCCTGCAAATCTGACAGATGCCCTGGGAATGATTGCGGACGCCACAGCGACTTCCCAGGGCTAATATTTCGGCGGTACAAGGTAGTAACAGTCCTTTATGCTGGGGCCATGTTGGATCATTGCTGAATTGTGTCTGAAGATATTGTTTTTGTTACTGCAGTGTCAGGCTTGGTGTTTGGACATTATGGATGCTTCACTGCCCCCTAGTGGCCAGCCCGCTCATGTTAGGTAGGTCCTAAATACATCTTTTTGTATTTTTAATGTTGAAGAGAGTAAGCATAGGCAGCAAATATGACCTGTCCCTTCTGTCTGTCTTTCTGTGTTCACAGCCCTTCCAAATCTGATCCACAACCTAGTGCTTATAGACGCAGTGGATCGTCAAAATCGCACCACCACAAATCCTCCTCAAAATCCAGCCACCATAGGTCCACCAGGTCGGAACTGCGTGACAGGGATTATTCCCGCCCCCCTGTGGCTCACTCCAGCAAGAGGCCAGAGAAATCATGTTGGGGGTGCAGAATGCCTGTGCCAGCAGACAAATCCCTATGTGACCATTGTTTCACTAAGGCAGCGGATGAAAGAGACGGCGCTGACCAGCGCCTAGAATCGATGGTGAGGCGAGTGGTAAAGGAGTCCCTGCAGGAAAGGGAAGCTCAACAGCCTTGTGAATCCCCGGCAGACCCGCTAGATCCTATAGTAGGAGAGGGGGTACTACAGGAAACATGGGAATCATCCCAGCCTAGCCGCCATTCTGCCCTTGTCTCAGACAGCGAATCGGATTCAGATGATCCAGGTCTGGGGTTTGACTATGGTCTGGTTCCCTCCTTGGTCAAGGCGGTGAGGGAGGCCCTGAAGTGGGAAGATCCTATCACTTCTCCCCCAAAGCAAAGGAAATTTTTTAAGCAGCTCAATAAGGAGCGCCAATTTTTTCCGTTTCTATCCGAATTGGGTGATATTATTTCAGAAGAATGGAGCAAGATGGACAAAAAGAGTTCCATGCAATCCCAAATCCTTAAACTTTACCCTTTTAAGGAAGAGGATGTGAAACACCTGGAGTCAGCTCCAATGGTAGATGCAGCACTTATGCGTTTGGTGAGATATGTGACTCTCCCCTTAGAAGACACTGTGTCATTCAAGGATCCTTTAGAGAGACGGATCGATTCAGATCTAAAAAGAATCTATTTGACCTCCGGGATGGCGTGCAAACCAGTGCTTGCGATCGCAGCAGTGTCAAAGGCCATAGAATTCTAGACTGACAGCATTGAAGAATACCTGAGAGGCATTTCAATAGACACGGCTAAAGACTCACCCATTCAGGAGATTAGGATGGCTTCAGCCTTCTTGGGGGAGGCATCCATTGATGTCATTCGCCTGATGTCTCGGGATATGCTGGCAGCCGTTTCGGCACGCTGCGTTGTGGCTCCGTCCGTGGCTCGCAGACCCTGCTTCTAAGCAGGCTTGGTGCCGCATCCCCTTTGAAGGGTCCTCATTATTCGGCAATAAGCTTGATTCTGCCATATCCCGGGCCACAGGTGGGAAATCTGGGTTTCTCCCTCAGGATAGGCGTCCTCAAAATCAAAGACGCTCTTTTCCAAGAAGACAGGATGCGGATCGTGCCAGGGACGCACGCAGCTACAAACCCGGCCGAGAATTCTCCAGGACATGGAGGTCCAGGCAGTCTTCTTTTAAGAAGGCCTCTAAAGGTGGTTCCTCTGGGAACCAGGACTCTGGGAAGTCCTTTTGAAATTGGGCCCGCTCAAACATGTCGGGTGGGGGCCCGTCTTCTCCACTTCAAACATGTTTGGGCGGCCTCAATTCGGGACTATTGGACCGTAAAGACAGTGTCGTCCGGTCACAAGTGGGTCTTCTGCAACACTCCAAAACTCAGATTTATCCCTACTACTCTTCCAAGCTCAGAAGAGAAAAGACAGGTCCTATTGACCTACGTAAGCTGTTTATTGGAACAAGGCGCAGTCGTACCCGTCCCAGAGGAAGAGAGGGGCGAAGGCATGTATTCACCCCTGTTTTTGGTGCAGAAGAAGAACGGCACATGGAGGCCAGTAATAGACCTGACCCATCTCAACTCATTCATCCGCAAGGAGAACTTCAAGATGGAGTCCCTGCTTACCATACAACAGTCAGTACACTTGGGAGACTGGTTAATATCAATCGACCTGAAAGACGCATATTTTCACGTGCCTGTGACAAAGGACTTCCACAAATTCCTCCGCTTCGCGGTAGGCAACCAACACCTTCAGTTCACTTGTCTACCCTTCGGGTTAACCACGTCACCCCGGGTCTTTTCCAAGGTGCTATTGGCGGTAGTGGCTCTTCTCAGGGTCAAGGGTGTGCGTCTCCACCATTACCTGGACGACTTGCTTTTACTATCTCAGAGCAAGGATCAGCTATTAGATCACAAAGAGGTTGTCATCTCTACCCTGCAAGAGTTCGGGTGGCTCCTGAATTTAGAAAAGAGTCAGCTAGAGCCGTCTCAGTCCCTCGTGTTTCTGGGCGCTCTATTCAACACCGTGGAGGGTACCATCTCCCTCCCAGAGGAGAAAATCATGGTAATCCGAGACAGGATTCATGCAGCTCTTGGATCAACTCACCTTTCTGCTCTCCAGTGCCTGAAAATAATTGACACGATGACAGCAACCATCCCCATGGTGAAGTGGGCCCAGTGGCATACCCGTCCCTTTCAGAAGGGATTTCTGCATCAGTGGAACTCTGTCGACCAGAATCAGCGCATCTTTCTTACCCCATCTATGAGGACATCTCTCCTCTGGTGGCTTCAGGGGAAGAATCTGCGCAACCATCATTCGATTGTTCCCATCTCATGGATCACGGTGACCTCAGATGCCAGCAACCAAGGTTGGGGCGCTCATTGCCTTTCGGATGTGGCTCAGGGCAGGTGGACATTCCAGTCTCAAGGAGTCGTTTCCAACATTCTGGAATTGAGGGCAGCCTTTCAGGCACTCCTATCCTTTCGCCATCTAGTGTTGAACTCTTCCGTCATGCTAAGGTTGGACAACACAACAGCAGTGGCATACATAAGGAAACAAGGCGGGACTCACAGCTGGTCCCTGTTACAAGAAGTGGAACCTTTAATGAGTTGGGCTCAAAAGAACTTAGCCAACATCTCGGCAGTATACATTCCAGGGGTCCAGAATGTGCAAGCAGACTTCTTGTCTCGGGTCGAGTTGGACAACAACGAGTGGTCCCTTCACAGAGAGGTTTTCGAGTGGCTCCTAACACTGGGAGTATCTCCGGAAGTCGACATGTTCGCTTCCCCATGCAATTTCAAGATACAGAAGTACTTTGCGAGGTTCAGGGACCCTCAGGCGTTCGGGATAGATGCTCTCACGACCAGTTGGGATTTCCAGAGGGCCTATGCCTTCCCTCCAGTCCCAGTAATCCTACAGTTTCTGCGGAGGCTCAGAACAGAAAAAGTGGAGATTATTGCGGTCATTCCATTCTGGCCCAACAGGCCGTGGTTTCCTCTGCTGCTGCTCCTCAGCTATCAAGACCCAATTCCCCTACCTCTCAGGCCGGATCTATTGTCTCAAGGCAAGACGTTACACCCGTTCCCATCTTGTCTGCACCTCAAGGTATGGTTTTTGAGAGGGGAAGGCTAGAAGCGCTTGGTTGCCCGAAAGAATCGATTCCAACGCTTCTTAATGCCAGACGAAGAAGCACTAATAGGGTGTATGAGCGCATTTGGTCCAGGTTTGCTGTACACATGTCATCAAGAGAAAACTTGTGTAACTCTCCAGAGGTTCATGATATCCTGAGCTTTCTTCAGTCCGGACTGGATTTATCCCTGGCGGTCGGATCATTAAGAGTGCAAGTGTCAGCCATCTCAGCCTTCACAGGAGTCTCATGGGCGAATCACGCCTTAGTTCGTCAGTTCTTTAAGGGTGCCATCAGGCTCAGACCACAAAGAAGACCCAGGTTTCCCAAATGGGACCTTCCATTAGTTCTGGATTTTCTGTCAAATCTTGGGAAAGATTCGTCTCAACCTTTATCTGTTAAGGATCTTACTCTGAAGACTATCTTCCTAGTGGCGATAACATCAGCGAAAAGGGTATCAGAGATCAGGAATCTGGGTTCAGAGGAACCTTTTCTGACCTTTTTCGAAGACAGAGTGGTGCTGATTCCAATGTTAGGGTCAAACCCTAAAGTGACCACAGTCTTCCATGAGAATCAGGAGATTGTACTCCCTACCTTCAAGACATCAGATGACCAAGAGATCCATCCTCTTGATGTAGGCCACACCTTAAAACAATATCTGGAGGCAACAGCTCCATTCAGGCAAACGGAATTCCTCTTTGTCCTTCTTCATGGCAAGAATAAAGGGATGCGTGCGTCAATTAGGTCAATTTCCGTGTGGATTGTGCAGACGATTCAAAGGGCATACAGAGCTAAGGGCTTGGCTCCTCCTGAGGCAGTGACGGCTCATTCAACACGGAGCATCTCGACTTCGTGGGCGGCTTCTCGGCATGTGGCGCCTGATGTTATTTGTAGAGCGGCCTCTTGGTCCACAATTAATACTTTTCTTTCTCACTATTGCGTTGAACCAGCTGCGCTGTCTTCTATTAATTTTGGTTTACAAGTGTTGTCGTTGGACAATGTTAAATAAATTTTGGTTTCTTTGCTCAACATTTTGCCCACCCGGGTGTGTTTTGGCGAGTTATTTCCCACACGTATGCTGCCATGGAGCCTGTCAGGAAAACGGAAAATTTATATCAAATACTTACCGTAATTTTCCTTTCCTGATAGGCTCCATGGCAGCAGGAGTTCCCTCCCAAATGTCTGGAGTAGGCTAGTTACGGAACACGGATAGCAGCCAGGAGCAAAGATTTATGGGAGAGGGGTCCTATTGGGTAGTTATGGAGGCGGGGCCAACCCACACGTATGCTGCCATGGAGCCTATCAGGAAAGGAAAATTACGGTAAGTATTTGATATAAATTTTCCGTTTTATTAGCCTGTTTAGAGGCTAATCAATAAATGTGGGACTTTTTTTCTTTCCTCTGTTTAGGTAACAATATACCCTTGTCATAGGTAAGCCATTAATTTCTTTGTCACGCTAAACCATAATAGTACTGGTAACATTTCCAAAATAGCTAGCAACAACTACAAGTTTTTAACAAGATGGCACCACACCCAGATTAACCTCATACTGTTTTTTTCTGGACATTTAAGCACAATGCTTAATAGGGGAGGGGGGGTGATATAATAGCTACCCTTGAACATATTTGGTGGTGTTGCCCTGGTATTCAACCTTACTGGGCCACAGTGTTATCGTTAATCACTTCAGATTCAAGGCCTTGTGGTAGATATGAATCCTTGGACTGTTTTATTTCGCTGTAAATGGACCAACAGGCTGATATAGATGTTCTATCATGCCACATCTTTTGAATTATGTTAAAACCATTATTTCCAATTATTGGAGTTGTAAAACTATTTTATCCACCACTCAGTGGCTTCAAAAGGTAGATCCCAAATTTCCCACCCATCTTCTACCAACCACAGCAATATATGGGCCTGGTGGTTAATTTTTTAAGACACCATCTACTCGCAGTATCTCGATCTTGTCTCCCAAATTGCTAGCTATACATCTATATGATTGATTGTACAGTAATTGAATGTCTTTTGCTGGTTGTGACAATTGTGGGTCAGACCACTGCCCTCTTTACTGATTTGTGACACATGGCTGGTCAACCCCACACTGGGCTGTTACTGATTTGCAACAAACCTCTCAGCCTCACCTTGCACAAAGAATTTCCAGCTTGTGCAGCCACAATCTAAGTGCCAACAGACTGAGAGCACTTGTCACTAGATTTAGTTAACTAAGCAATTAACCCTCTAAACTGCCACCAGATAGGATTGGTCTATAACCCTTTCAGAATAAATGTCTAACACACACTGTCACCAGAGATAGGTATATTCAGAGATTTACACTACAGTAGCACTCTTCGAGAGACAGGAATGCTTTACATTCTGTGTTTGTGCATTAGAGACCACTTGAATGCTTTTAAAAATATGGTTTAATAATGAAATGGTAAAAAAAGGGTGCAAATAAAATATTTACAGAAAATGGTATTACAAAGAAACTAAGGGACGACAAGGAAACAGCAAAACAAAAAGAGTTGAAATAATGAAAATACTTCAAGTTTTGGTTCAAGAGTCCAAAATCAATAAGCAAGATGATACAATGTCTCTTATAGCAGTGGTCATCAACCCTGTCCTCAGGGCCCACTAACAGGCCAGGTTTGCAAGATAACTGAAATACATCACAGGTGATATCATTTGCTTTTCAGTGATTGCAGTTTTCTAGTCTGCATCTCCCCAAGGTAATACATAAAACCTGGCCTGTTAGTGGGCCCTGAGGACAGGGTTGATGACCACTGTCTTATAGGACCTGACAGGAGTACATTGGTTTGATGTTAAAACGAGAGCTGTCAACTGTGGTTACAGTCTCCTTCTCTGGATCTCAAGGGGGCGTTGACAGAAATGGCTTGACCAATCATCCGGTCTAAGGTGTAGGTGCTGGGATGCCACTGTGTTTATGACCATGTCTCAGATACAGTTTTCTATAGGTAATAATATATTTTAATACCTACATTTTACAGGCGGCTAACTTGTACAATATTGTCCAATATGCAATAACCTTTTGAATGGATATAATTATGACAGATTTGGATATTTACTTCTAGCAGGGGTGTGGGAGCCTAGTCCATTCTGGTACCTCCTAGCATAGGGGTTTTGGGTTCAAAATGACATCAATTAACTGATAGAGGTAAATATTACCATATTCTAGCTGTTTTGTTATTTCAGAAGTTATCAAATATACTGAAGTTTTTGAGCCTTTGCTAATAACCAGTCAATTAGGACTATGTATTGGCCATTCTACCAGCTGAGCTATTTACAATTGTTAAACGAATGATAAGACTGAGACCAGGTAGGGTATTAAGCGGCATGCTATTCACCTGTATTTTGTGATTACTATTTTTACATAGGTTATTTATGCATTCCGGGTTATATATGCCCATGAATATATAAGGCTATATGAGGAGGCACTGCACATGTTAGGAGCATCACCTAATATGGGTTTAAAATACCTGAATGCTCTATATCCATTACAACAAAAAATTTTATATTTAATTTTTTATTGTTTAATTATTTATTTTTATTACAAATTAATATTTGTATAGATAAATCTGTTAGTATTCCTTATTTGGAGAGAGCCCCCCCCCTCCCCCAAAATATAATTTTACGATGAATCGAGATTGACTCATGTATGGTAACCATGAGATCAGGTTGCTATAGCATGAACCATGTTCCGTTGTGTGGAAAATAAACCTGCACCTCCTCACCTAACCTCTATATGGTGTTAGTAATGCACCAGCATCCATGACAATACACACCTGATTTACCTAAAATCACGGCCAGTATACCCGTCTACCTAGCTATCCCTGATGAAGTTACGTGGTTAGTGACGATACACATGGGATGAGTGAGGTGACATCATAGATGAGCTACGAGGAGTAACGGCAAGTCTTTAATCAGTTTGTGCCAGATCCTATATTGGAATTCTATTTTACAAGTGTTTATAATGTGAGTGAAATACATTGTTTTAATAAAATCTTTGAAGGTTTTACATACTACACTATGATAGTCTCTCTTATATTATGAGCTCTGTCTAGAGACTACAACAGAAAATTCCATGAGATTAACTGGATAAGGGTAGAGGAGGATTAGGGATTAATAGCACTCTCGCCTAGTAGTAAAAAGGGTCGCTGGTTTGAATCCCAACCATGACACTACCTACCTGGAGTTTTCATGTTCTCCCTGTGCCTGTGTGGGTTTCCTCTGGGTACTCTGGTTTCCTCTCACACTCCAAAGACATGCTGGTATGTTAATTGGCTGCTGTCCAAAATTGGCCCTAGTATATGAATGTGAGTTTGGGACCTTAGATTGTGGACTCCTTGAGGGTAGGGACTGATGTGAGTGTGCGATGTATGTGTGGAACGATGCGTAAAATTGACGGTGCTATATGGGTATCTTAAATAAATAATATATAATAGAACTATGTAACTATGCAACCTAATGGTGGAATTCACACCCATAAAAGAGACACAGCAAGTGGAATATTTCACTGATTGAACATTTTCAAAACACTATTACTGGATCACTGGATTTAATTGGAGTTTTTTTATAATTATTAGTACTTTATTTAAATAGTTATTTTCTTCTCACTTTTTGGATGTATATATAGTATTTTTCATTGCATACACTAGTATATCATATTTGCAGCAGCTGTCAGATTAACACAGTTTAACTCTTTTGTTTCATCACTTTTTTGGCAGCTTTTTCTTTATTTTCTGTTAAAGCTCTAGTTACTCAGGCTTGCAGGTCTGGTGGTTGTATTAGGTCACTGAGACGTGTATTGGAATTACATTCTGCTAATCCTATCAAAGTGCTGATAAGGGTGTTTGGCATGCAGCTAAGAATTTGTTAATTGTATAAACTGAAGTTGGAGGGAGGGGGAAGGTCACTGCCGCTATATCTCTTCTTATGACAAAATAGCATGGGGGACTTGTGACCTGAAAAATAACTGTAGCCTCTACATACACTTTTTTGTGTGTTTAATCTGCGATATTACACTTGTTTCCAATTTATGCCATAATATACACAGCTCTTGATCAGGACCTCTCCTCCTCCCTTTCCCTGTTTACTACTCTTTTTTTTTTTCACTTTCTTCTGCTTATTATACTCTCTTTTCTCTTTGTAAACATACTACGTTAACCTACATAGAGAAAAATTATTTTCCAACCTTAATTATCAGAATGTTGGTTGTATATGTAAGGTACCTGTTCAAAGTCCAGAGTGGAGATTAGGCTGGGGGTTGAGGCGTAGCGTAGGCAACCAGGCCAGGTCAGCAGCAAGTCTTGACAGCAAGGTACAAAGTCAGAATACAGAAGCGTGGTCGGAGACAGACCGGGTCATAGACTGGCAGAGTAATCCAAAATCATCCGGCAAAGAGAACAGTCCAGGAATCAGGCAAAGTTCAAAGTCTGGATGTTCAGCAATTCAATAGTATAGCACACATGCAGGGAAACAGATCCAACAAATGGGAATAGTCCACAGGAATAGAGCATCAAACCTGGACTTTTTAGGCACACCAGTACACAATGTTGAAATGTAATAACCTTTATTACATCATTTAAAAAGAGTAGACAAACAATTGGCTTAAAATTCACGCATATATATATATATATTATATATATATATATATATATATATATATATATATATATATATATACATTGCCTGTATAGTAAAGTATTCACCACTCATACATCAAACAATTGCACTACATAGAAAAATGAAAAACATTTTATATGGTATAATTGGATCCAGAGTGCTTGATGTACTGTAGAGTTATGGCGTACTGTATCTTGTCTCTCTCTACATGTTGCGCACCAATCGCTTCTTAATGAGCTTAAGGTAACATGTAATCATTATGCTGGCAGTAGGTTAAAAATAAGGCAAGGCAGTTGTTCAGGGATAGTAGGAACCCCTCAAGAGATATGTGCTTGTGCAAAGTTCTAGCTGTAAGGCCAATAGCATCTATAAGATGGAATATAGGGGAATAATAATGTTAATAACGCATCCGAATATTAACCAAGGGAGTTTATCCCATAGACTTTCCTATCACTGGTAGTGATGATAAACTGGGGTCGGAGGATGCACAGAGAACAATTCCCAATCAGCAGTAAAAGCAACATGTCATCTGACAGGTGAGCCCTCAAACCGAACAACCACCGCTTCAGTATCATCCTGAGGAGATGATGGTGACTATTCCATATATATTTTATTATGTATATCTGTGCGGGTGCACAGGTATATATAAATGTGCCGCGCTGTGCTCTGCAGAATGTCTGAAAGTGCAATGCAAACTACTAATGATATAGATCTATTCCTTTTCCAGAAATGTACTAATCAAATCCTATCCCAGTAAGGTGCTAGTAAAATGCAAATAATAAAATATAAATATTGATGTAAAAAAATGTATATATATAAAATCTAATGTGAAAAGAAAAATTATATATTAAACAAAAAAAAAAATATATATATATATATATATATATATATATATATATATATATATATATATATATATATATATATATATAAACAAATATAAAAAAAATGTATATATATATATATATATATATATATATATATATATATATATATATATATGTATACAGTGCCAGATAAATAAGAAAAAAAGTGCTCGTGCTCTGTGGGTTCCAAATGATATAACATGGATAAATCAATATAATGCAATCAAGTCTATCGAATATTAAAATAAAAATAAAAATAGAAGCAAACAGTCCATATTAAAAAATAAAGTGCCAAGTGACTTCATGCAGACACTGCTCTCCTCCCCCGTCAGGTGTGCCTTCACCTTAAAGTGGATGTAAACCCATTTTTTTTATGTCATAATGTAGAGAATAAGATTTCCTTTCATTTGAGCCCAGTCTTGCCTCACAGATTTACTCGAGGCCTGAGCAATCCTCTTTTATTGTTCAGATAGAGAAATCTTGACAAAGTCTTGAAAACTTTGTCAAAAATGCCCCCTTGCTGTGAGTGACAGGTAATTTACATATCTCATGCACTAGCCTTAGACAGGCACATCCTGTGTAAAAAGTTCACAATTCACATCCCCCTCCCCTCCAGCTCTCCCAGCTTTACTGTGCTTTGACTGGATGTTTCTCATCATGGGATGCAGTGAACAGTCAGCAGACTATAGACAGACAAGTAATTTAGGGGACATGTATGTAGTCAGAGCTGGGCAGAGTAGAACATCCAGTGATCTGATGATAACCTGTCTCAGGCTAGTGCATGAGATATGTAAATCACCTGTCACTCACAGCAAGGGGGCTTTTTGACAAAGTTTTCAAGACTTTGTCAAGATTTCTCTAACTGAAAAATAAAAGAGGATTGCTCAGGCTTCGAGTAAATCTGTGTAGCAAGACTGGGCTCAAATGAAAGGAAATCATATTCTCTACAAAAATGTGGGTTTACATCCACTTTAAGGGCTTACATTTTAAGCCTCAAATGCTTTGTATCAGCTGAAGACCTTGATTCTTTCTTTTATTCCTGTGCTGTCTGCTGTGGACACCTCTCACTGTTAGCCTCCTCCTCACACTGGCTGCACACCTTTCTCCAAGATATCTCCTCCAAGCCTCCTCATATATCGCATAGGGAGAGCAATACAATAGTGTAATACCGCTTAAGTAATATTTAATTCTCTTTAAAACATGTAATACATCAAACTCACATTTAAGTAGATAAAAAAACACTCATAAGGTGCTTGTAGTGCTGTAGCGGTGAGGGGGGATAGGATCACCTGTTCCCGGATCTGCAGCCCTGGTAGTGTAATGTGCAGATTCTCCTACGCCTCCTCCCCTGGCTACCTCTTACTTTCTGTGTGTCAGTCAGAATATCCCAGAGGAAGTCACAAGGATAGTGACGAAAGACGGATTTTGACTGACTGAGCCATGGTGCTGCCCTTAGAACCCTTTCAGTGTTTTCCTATTATCCAGACCTCCCTTAGAGAGATTTTCTATCAGTTCCTGTCAATGACAGGATAATGCTTTAATCAGAAAGGAAGTGAGAAGTCTTCACAACGGCAGCAAAGGGGAAGGCTAGAACAGCTGCAGATTTTTTTTATTCCTGACTGGTTGTTTTTCCGCCAGGACAGAAAGTGAGAGAAAATCTCAGATAGCAGTAAACACAAGACAGGAGTTCTAATCCTAGTCTGTCAAAGACTACAAAAAAGTTTTTGGCTTGACATACACTTCGACAACTATTAAGATAAGGTTGTGGGAATTTACAGAGTAGACTGCTTGCATTGAACTAATCTTATAAATTTGCAGACAGAAAAAGACAAGTAAAGCACAGCCGTGGTGAAGTAATGAAAATCAGGAAGCAAAGTTTGCACTAGAATGAGCTTTTGTAATGTACATGTATAATTGCAAGCTGCACACAGAAGCAGGGATTTTAAAACATTATCAGTGATATAATTATTTACATCAAGATGATCTCTGCCAAGCTGTGTGCTTTGTTTGCACAGTGCTGAATTTGTCTGAATCATTGGCAGTGCTACATGTGTTTAATTAAGTATATCTGATTGTTCCTCAAAACAAATTTTAAATAACATGTATTATTCTGGATTTCACAATACACATGCATAATGCACATTATAAAGATACAAAAACTATTTAGCGTGCTGAATCTGAATGCAGTTACAAAGATATGAAAAACTGCTTCAGAGGAGGTTTAGAAGGACATATTCTACACAAAGGGAGCAGTTGCCTGGTCTGTTCTGAGTTTAATTCATTTTACTATGGGTAATTAGATATTTGCACCTGATCACTGTTTGCAGTTACAAACAGGACCATCAAAAACAAAGAAAATGTAATTGTGCTTTAAAAAAGCATATGGTGTGACTTTGGACTCAAAATAGACAGCTGATCCCTGTATAACTGGGTACTCAGAGAGTTCTCTTGTAGTTCACTACATTAAGTAAATCCTACAATGCAAATAGAATTTACTGCACATAATTGACCAAACAGACTATGTGGCAGATTAGTAAACCCTGTAAACAAGAGTTCTATCAAAGTCGAGTCTGCAGTGGCTTAGGTTGAGAAATTTCTTCTTAGCTGTTTTGTTGTATTAATACTGATCCATCAAGTATATGGAAACGCTACTTGTTATAAAAAAATGCATGTACCTTCATCCTATTACTAATTAGAAATTTGGACAGTTGTGGAGGCAACATGGACTCTCGTAGTACGGTATAAACTTACAACAGTCAATGTACAAAAATATATAAATGTAATATACACAAATACACACATCATAAAAAGCCTTCAATAGTAGATAAATTACGTTAGATGCTGCTAATCATGGAGCATCCGCTTGTCACACAAATTGGAAGAACTTATATATATATATATAATGATCCCGCGCTGTTACACACAGAGATTTGTTCTTCCAGTTACACACTCTACATGTTTTGGGGTTACCCCCTTCTTCAGGAGTATATTAGGTCAGAAAATTATCTACAAGAAAGCATATAATCAAATATACAGTATTAGAATCAAAATATACACACATATATATACCGAACCACAAGAGTCCATGTTGCCTCCACAACTGTCCAAATTTCTCATCCATGAAGTGATGGATTGGTAGCAGATGACTGATGTGATGTGATGGACTGGTAGCAGAAAAAATGATTTTTCATGACATGAATATAACCAAAATACATACTTTTCA
This sequence comes from Lithobates sylvaticus, assembly GCA_028564925.1. Classification (NCBI taxonomy): domain Eukaryota; kingdom Metazoa; phylum Chordata; class Amphibia; order Anura; family Ranidae; genus Lithobates; species Lithobates sylvaticus. The sequence continues at coordinate 169,838,212 of CM053036.1, forward strand.
GTGAAATAATATCCCTTTGTTCTCCAGACTTTGAGTTACAGATCTGATTCTTTACTGTATTTGTTTTTCGGCCACATAACTTTACAAGAATTCCAGCATCTTATCCAGACTCTTCTCTAAAATGGCCCCTTGAAGAAAACCAACATGACTTAAATAAGCAAGCTTTTTTATTGCCTTTTCAGGAGCCTTTGGGATAAGTGTAATTTTCCATGTTGTTGACTGAGGATGAGTTGCCAAACAAACTAGCTACAATTTACTAGTTTGCTTGTCCATATCCTTGGCTATTGTGTAAATTGTGCCCATGAAACCTACACCAAAAAATTTCTTCCAGATGAAATCAACACCCACAAAGCTAGGCAGCCTAGACAGTCTTTCAAAGATTCAAGATCCAGACAGCACTTAATCAGTGACATCGGCATCAGGGGCTTGATAGCTTCTGCTAATCCAGGACTGATTCATTTTGATAAATGTCAGCCGGTCCACAGAGTCTGTGGACAGATGGCAGCACTAAATGCCCATTCGGAAAGCATGCTGGATGCAGGGCAGCCCAGCAGCTTTATTGCATACTGGGAAAGTTCTGGCCAGTGGTCTATACTCATGACTAGGGTTGAGCGAACCCGAACTGTAAAGTTCGGGTCCGTACCGGACTTTTGGGTGTTCGGGTCCCGGACCTGAACCCGAACAATTGACTGCAAGTTCGGGTTCGGGTCCGGTGTTCGGCGATGTAATGGTGCTTTTTAAAATGTCTTTTAAAAGCACTCGCGGCTATATGAATTGTCGGCTCCCTGTAATACAGAGAACAGTCATTGAAAGTCATTGATTTTTAAAAAGTTATTGTCATAAAAAGTGTTTGGGGACCTGGGTCCTGCCCAGGGGACATGTATCAATGCAAAAAAAAAAACTTTTAAAAACGTGCGTTTTTTTCAGGAGCAGTGATTTTAATAATGCTTAAAGTGAAACAATAAAAGTGTAATATTCCTTTAAATTTCGTACCTGGGGGTGTCTATAGTATGCCTGTGAAGGGGCACATTTTTCCCGTGCTTAGAACTGTCCCTGCACAAAGTGTCATTTTTTCAGGAGAAAAAGCTATTTAAAATCACTCGCGGCTATAATGAATTGTCGGCTCCTGTAATACAGAGAACAGTCATTCATTGAAAAAAAAAAAGTCATTGATAAAAAAAAAAAAAGCGTGGGGGCTCCCCCAAATTCAATTACCAGGCCCTTCAGGTCTGCTATGGATTTTAAGGGAACCCTGCGCCAAAAAAAAAAAAAATAGCGTGGGGTCCCCCTAAATATCATACCAGACCCTTCAGGTATGGATTTTAAGGGGAACCCTGCGCCAAAAAAAAAATAGCCCCCTAAAAATTCATACCAGACCCTTATCCGAGCACGCAACCTGGCAGGCCGCAGGAAAAGAGGGGGGACGAGAGCGCCCCCCTCCTGAAGCATACCAGGCCACATGCCCTCAACATTGGGAGGATGCTTTGGGGGTCTGTGACCCCTCAAATCACCATGTCCCCATGTTGATGGGGACAAGGGCCTCGTCCCCACAACCCTGGCCATTGGTTGTGGGGGTCTGTGGGCGGGAGGCTTATCGGAATCTGGAAGCCCCCTTTAACAAGGGGACCCCAGATCCCGGCCTACCCCTGTGTGAAATGGTAAAGTACCCCTACCATTTCACCAAAAAAATGACAGGAGACGGTTTTTGACAATTCCTTTATTAAAGTCTTCTTTTATCTTCTTTCTTCTGGTCTTCTTCCTTCTTCCTTTCTTCATCCATCGGTTTCTTCATCTTCTTCTTCCATCTTCTTCTACCATCTTCTTCCATCTTCTTCTTCCTCCGATCCGCTTCTTCTTGCTCTGGTCTTCTCGTCCAGCATCTTCTTCCACAGCGTCGGCGTCTCTTCTTGGACCGTCCCCCGCCCCCCTCTAACATCACGGGGAAAGCCATAGGGAAGTCCCCATGACGTCCCCATGCGTCAGAGGGGGGCGGGGTCACCAGGTGGCCCCGTCCTCCGTTATAAAAGACCTGTCAGACGAAGCAAAGCCTCACACAGCGGGTGCCTCCCATTGCGCGGAGCGGCCCAAGAAGAGACGCCGACGCCGTGGAAGAAGATGCTGGACGAGAAGACCAGAGCAAGAAGAAGCGGATCGGAGGAAGAAGAAGATGGAAGAAGATGATAGAAGAAGATGGAAGAAGGAGATGAAGAAACCGAAGGATGAAGAAAGGAAGAAGGAAGAAGACCAGAAGAAAGAAGATGAAAGAAGACTTTAATAAAGGAATTGTCAAAAACCGTCTCCTGTAATTTTTAACATTTTTGTCACTTTTTTTGGTGAAATGGTAGGGGTACTTTTGTATCCCCTTACCATTTCACACAGGGGGGAGGCTGGGATCTGGGGGTCCCCTTGTTAAAGGGGGCTTCCAGATTCCGAAAAGCCCCCCTGCCCGCAGACCCCCACAACCAACGGCCAGGGTTGTGGGGACGAGGCCCTTGTCCCCATCAACATGGGGACATGGTGCTTTGAGGGGTCACAGACCCCCAAAGCATCCTCCCAATGTTGAGGGCATGTGGCCTGGTATGGTTCAGGAGGGGGGGCACTCTCGTCCCTCCCTCTTTTCCTGCAGCCTGCCAGGTTGCGTGCTTGGATAAGGGTCTGCTATGAATTTTGAGGGGGACCCCACGCTATTTTTTTTTTGGCGCAGGGTTCCCCTTAAAATCCATTCCAGACTTGAAGGGTCTGGTATGGATATTTAGGGGGAACCCCACATAATTTTTTTTTAAATTTGACGCAGGGTTCCCCTTAACCACTTCCCACCCGGCCAATGTAGATATACGGCCGGGTGGGAGCCGTCTACTTCTGATAGGACGTTCAGGAACGTCCTTCAGAAGTAGAGGGATCGCGCGCGCGCGTGCCCGCGCAGCGGCGCGATCCCGATGCGGCCGTGTCACCTGGACACGGCGCATCTCGAATCGGCAGGAGGGCACGGTGATTGGCCCTCCTGATCACATGACGGCCGTGACGAATCACGGCTGTCATGTGATGTAAACAAACAGCCGGTTGCTAGGCAATCGGCCCTCCTCTCCTCACACGGAAGTCGTCGGTGAGGAGAGGAGAGCGGATCGCTGCAGCCGGCTGGTGATCAGTGAGTATGAGATGTTTTTTTACTCACTGATCACCAGTCTAGGGTCCCCCATAGTAAAACACACGTCCCCACAGTAAAACACACATGTCACCACAGTAAGACACACATGTCCCCACAGTAAAACACACATGTCCCCAAAACACACATGTCCCCAAAACACACATGTCCCCAAATAATAAAAACACATGTCCCTCACATATGTCCCACTAAAATCACATGTGCCAATGATTATCTGCACACATATGTCCGTGATCACCTGCACACCCCTTTTACATGATCATTTGCGTACATATGTCTGTGATCACGCGAACCAATTATTATACACTTAACGGAATTTTTTTTACAAAAAAACATGTAGCAGAATACATTTTGGCTTAAATTTATGACAAAATTTGATTTTATTGGATTTCTTTTAAAAAAGAAAGGAGAAAAATATTGTTTTTTTTTCAAAATTTCCGCTATGTTTTCGCTTATATCGCAAAAAATAAAAAACGGAGTCGCGAATAAATACCACCAAACTAAAGCTCTATTTGTGCGAACAAAATGATAAAAAATTCATTTGGTTACAGCATTGAATGACCGCGCAATTGTCACTGAAAGTGCGCGAGCGCTGAAAGCTGAAAATTGGTCTGGGCAGGAAGGGTGTTTAAGTGCACAGTAGGCAAGTGGTTAATATCCATAGCAGACCTGAAGGGCCTGGTAATTGAATTTGGGGGAACCTCCCGGCCAAAAAAAAAAAAAATTATCTGTGTTACGGGAGCCGACAATTCATTATAGCCGCGAGTGATTTTAAATAGCTTCTTTTCCTGCAAAAATGACATTTTGCGCAGGGACAGTTCTAAGCACGGGAAACATTCGCCCCTTCACAGGCATACTATAGACACCCCCCAGGAATATTACACTTTTATTGTTTCACTTTAAGCATTATTAAAATCACTGCTCCTGAAAAAACGGACGTTTTAAAAAAAAAAATTTGCATTGATACATGTTCCCTGGGGCAGGACCCAGGTCCCCAAACACTTTTTATGACAATAACATGCATATTAGCCTTTAAAATTAGCATTTTTGATTTCGAACCTTCGCGTCCATTGTAATCACACAGACTTTAGGTCCGTTCGTGGGTTCTGGTGCGAACCGAACCCGCGGGGGTTCGGCTCATCCCTAGTGGTGTAGTGCATTGTGGTCATTCAGTGGGCCAAACAAACGGTCGAACACCTTGATAATTTGGGTGTTCGCCAAATGGGCAAACAGCCAATGTTTGACCCAAACTCATGCTCAAGCTGAACCGTTCGCTCAACTTTAGTTGTGTTTTGGTAGAAAGCCCGGGGACTGGCTGCATCCAGTTTTCATGAACCCAGCTACTACACCTTTAACTGTTTGTTGAGACAGGCAGTGTTCAAATGTAGTACAACTGATAAGATGTTATCTGCCTACACAAAAAAGATAGGGTTAATTGTGGTGAACACAGCTCCTCAGCCCCCTCATAAACAAAAAAAATGAAGTATGACTTGTCCTTGGTGGAAGTTCCAGAATAGAGCACCTAAAAAAGATAATCTGCATTTTTGTTAACCACTTCCACCCAAGAAGGTTTTACCCCCTTAATGACCAGGCCACTTTTTGCAATACAGCCCTGCGTTACTTTAACTGACAATTTCACCATCGTGCGACGCTGTACCCAAATAAAATTGATGTCCTATTTTTCCCACAAATAGAGTTCTCTTTGGCTGGTATTTCATCACCTCTGTGTTTGTTTGTTTTTGCGCTATAATCAAAAAAATAACTTTTTTAATTTCTGCTATAAAACACACCCAATAAAAAAATTTTAAAAAGCAAATGTCTTCATCAATTTAGGCCAATATGTATTCTGCTACATATTTTTGTATAACAAAAATTCCAATAAGTGTATATTGATTGGTTTGCACAAAAGAAATAGCTACTACAAACTATGGGATATTTTTTATGGCATTTTTATTATTATTTTTTATTTTTTTTACTAGTAATGGTGGTGATCACTGATTTTTAGCCTGCCTGCGACATTATGCTGGACAAATTGGACACCTAACTGACACTTTTGCCACTTTTTTGGGAGCCAGTGACATTATTACAGTGATCAGTGCTAAAAATATGCACTTTTACTGTACTAATGACACTGGCAGGGAAGGGGTTAACACCAGGGGCGATAAAAGGGTTTAATGTGTCCCTAGAAAGTGCTTGCTAACTGTGTGGGGGATAGACTGACTGGGTGAATACAGAGAGGGGAGGACACAGCAGGAACAGAAGATCTGTGTCCTCCCCTATCTGAATGGCAATCTGTCTTGGATGTTTAGATCACTGTTCTGCCTCTCTGGGGAACGATCGCAGGTGTCTTCCAAACCTGCTGATTGTCTCCCCCTCTGTCCAATGGATGCGCGCGCTCACAGTATCTATTGCATGAAATAAAATACAGGTATGTGATTTCACGCAATTGAGCCACAATGCCACAGTATATATGTGGTAGGCAGTCTTTAAGTGGTTAATGTAAGGCTATGTGAATGGGGGCAATAAATATATAAATATGTTATCTCAATTTGACAGAAAAAAATGTAAAAAAACAGAAATACACTCTAATGCTATTAAATTACTGGTGTTTTAGAATAATTTATCTTTCTGCAAAATCCAACATAATGACCAGTATGATAATAATGTAGGGTTGCTGCATTTATATGAATCATCCCTTGCCACAACTTAAGATTTAGCATTTTCCCTAACTAGTCCCAATGGCAGTGACCATAACAGACTGAAATAACAACTTGACTAGGGTTCTAACATCCCACTACTTTATTCAAAATTGAAATAAAAAGTTTGAGTATAGAGAAAAAAGTAAAGGGGGTATCACATCCATATATAACTAAAATTGATAGATTGGGACTTTGGAGTGGAATTTATAGGTACCATAAGGAATACAAAAATATTATTAGAAAAATAATTAATTTATTTAACATGCATATAAAAAAGACACTATCAGGATAGGTTCATACACCGGACACTGAGACGACTGACCGACTTTAGGGAAGGTCAGCTCATATTAGGAGGAGACTTTAACGTACCCTTAGTACCGGCAGTAGACACATCCTCAAGAACCTCCTCGATACGATTGAGCACACTCAAACGGATCTCACAAACCTTACATGAGACCCAACTCATTGACGCATGGAGACTTTGTCACCCTGGAGAGAGGGACTACACCTTCTACTCCTCCCCCCACAAGACGTACTCAAGGATAGACCTATTTCTCATCCCGCATAGCCAACTGGAAGCGATACAGAAGGTTGAGATAGGCAGTGTTACATGGTCGGACCATGCTCCTATCACCCTATGCTACTGCCTATCACCGACTCAGACAACCAGATCTAAATATTGGAGACTAAACGAAAGTCTCCTACAAACACCAGACGTCCTGACGGACATTCAGAAGGAAATAAAACATTACTTCCAGACCAACAACACAGAGGACTGCGACCCGGGCATCCTGTGGGAGGCCCACAAGACAGTTATTAGGGGGGTGCTGATCAAACATGGGACATACATAAAAAGGAAAAGGGAACAACAACTACTAGACCTCCTTCAGAAGACACACGACATAGAGACACAACACAAACAAGCACCGACCACCTCATTAGAAACGGAACTGATGTCCCTTAGGAGGCAAGTCGTAGACTTGCTACAGTACAGAGCAAAGGCAGCTCTGCAAATCTGCCGGAAAATGACATACGAGTCGGGAAACAAATGTGGCCGACTGCTAGCCCGGACAGTAAAAACCCAAAAACTAAATACATACATCCCTCAGATCATAGACGCGAAAGGACAGAAACAGACCACACCCACCCAGATAGCTAAAGGATTCAGGGAATTCTATGCCAATCTGTACAACCTTCCAAACAGAACACAGGACGAAAAGACAATGCAAGACTACCTTACAGCTTCACAAATCCCCCTTCTCCCCACGGAAGCACGGACTGAACTAGAAGACCCTATTACGATAGAGGAACTCCAACGGGCGATAGGAGGGACAAAACCAGGCAAAGCGCCGGGCCCGGACGGGTTTACCCTACAATATTACCAGACCCTATTCCCATTACTGGGTACTCACATGGTGAGGATGTTTAATGGCCTAGGAGAGGGGAAATCATTGCCTAAAGACACACTGAGGGCCCACATAACACTGATAGCGAAAGAAGGCAAAGACCCATCAGCATGCGGGAGCTACAGGCCTATATCACTCCTAAACGTAGACCTAAAACTCTTCACAAAAATCATGGCCAATAGACTAACCCAGTATATGCCAGATCTAATTCACCTAGATCAAGTGGGATTCATCCCTGCCCGAGAAGCTAGGGACAACACCACAAAGGTGCTAAACCTTATTCACACGGTCAACAAATCCAACACCCCATGCGTGCTCCTGAGTACAGACGCTGAAAAAGCGTTTGACCGTGTGAATTGGGGATACATGACAGCAACACTTAAACATATAGGCCTGGGACGCAGAATGTTACAGTGGATCCAAAACATCTACTCTATTCCCACAGCACAGGTAAAGGCCAACGGAATTCTATCTGACCCGTTCCCAATAACAAATGGTACCAGACAGGGTTGCCCACTCTCACCCCTCCTATTTGCCCTAGCTCTGGAGCCCTTCTTGTGTAGTATAAGGTTGAATCCGGATATTACCGGAGTAACAGTAGACAACTCCCAATACAAAATAGCCGCATACGCGGACGACCTTATGTTCGCCCTAACTAACCCAACCGTGGCACTACCGAACCTCTTACGGGAATTCGAGAAATATGGAACCATGACTAACCTTAAAATAAACTTTGACAAGTCGGAGGCAATGGGACTTAACATAACTCCACACAGACTGGATTCGCTGAAAACACAATTCAAATTTAAATGGTCGGACACCTCCCTCAAATACCTGGGAACCCAAATCCCCAAAGACTTGAAGCAGGTGTTCCACTTAAACTTTCCACCGCTACTGACCAAAACCCGATTGCTTCTGGAGGAATGGACCAAGGGTCTACACTCATGGTTCGGCAGATGCAATTTACTTAAAATGTCAATTTTGCCAAAGTTTCTATATCTACTCCAAGCACTGCCGATACAGATCCCACCCCAATATTTTAAACAAACAGAATCCCTCTTCACCAAATTTGTATGGACGAACTCAAAACCCAGACTACGTAGACAATACCTGACATTACCTAAAAACAGGGGAGGCTTAGCACTCCCAGATTTAAAAAACTATTATAGAGCAGTACACATGGGCAGAATCATTGACTGGCACCGACATGACAAGAACAAACTATGGATACGCCTGGAACAGGCACAATGTGTACCCTCCCTGAAAGGGGCAATCTGGTGCTACGGGAAACTAACCCCAACGGTAAAGACACACCCCACTATAGGGACGACCTTGAAAATAGGGGCATCCATATTATTTTCGACCTCACAAACCACAGCTAACTCACCGCTATACCCAATACTGGGGAACCCTGCCTTCCCTCCTGGAATAGACGGGGGGGGGGGATATGAAGTGCTGTCCCGAAATAATAAGGACCAGGCCTCACACTTTCTAACAGACAACGAGTGGCCCACCATTCAATCACTGATGGCTGAAAACGGGCCCTTCCAACTACAGTTCTGGGGAGCAATCAAGATACACCATTTCCTGCACTCACTACCACAACCAACACAATATAACCGTAGCCTGACGACCTTCGAATCTTACTGCAGGGACGAGGGGTCCCTACCACGGGTACTGTCAAAGACATACGACCTACTAAACTCTCCAGGGGTAACGCCTGATCTGAGGTATATTCAAAAATGGGAAGCAGACTTGGGTGGTACATTTACTGAAGCCCAGAGACAGGCGATCATTAGATTCTCCCTGCAAACATCTGTATGTACAAAAATACAAGAACTTAACTTCAAGATTCTAACCAGATGGTACTACACCCCCAGTAGACTACACAAATACTTCCCAGCCACCTCTGACAAATGCTGGAGATGCCAATCAGAAAAGGGGACACTTCTCCATATTTTCTGGTCCTGCCCCCTACTGCAAAACTTCTGGACGACAGTCAGAAGGATTACTCAAAAATTCACGGATCACACGATCAATGACGATCCAGCCTTCATACTACTACACGCCACCCCAATCCCACCGAAAAAATATAAAAAAATGATAATACGACACTTATTAAACGCAGCCAAAGCTTGCATCCCACCTCTATGGAAAAAAAGGACACCCCCAACAATAGGAACATGGTTGCGCAGAGTGGAGGAGATCAAGACGATGGAGGACCTAATCCTCACGTCACAGAACAAACAAGAGCAACACTCACAGACATGGATGCTGTGGAACATATATATATTCTCCGACGAGGGAAAGGCCATGCTCAACTCTTAAAGAACGAGGATCCAGAACAATATATAAACACAGCCCACCCTGGGCCCCACCCCCCCCCCACCCTCCCACCCCCTCCCCTCCCTTCCCGTTCTCTCTTTCCTACTTTTCTTCTTTCCTCCTTTCTCCACACAGGAAGAAAAACTCTACATAAGGGGTTAAATAAACAAAAGACAATCCACACTAGACACCCTCTACCAAGAACCAGAGAGATGAAATCTAGCTCCCAAGCACGGAGAAATGTGGACACACTTTGCTCACAATAATACATGGGACACACAACAAATCAATAGGGGGAAAATAGAACGCTAAGTAAAAGTTGATGTAGACACTGAGATTGATAAGATACATACCCATATATATGTACAATGCAGAACTTGTGGAGAAATGCCAAACAAACTGTATATGACGTTACTGTTTTTGTTCATTTATGTACTGTTTGAAAAATTTTTGAATAAAAAATATATTTGAAAAAAAAAAAAAAAGACACTATCACTATCACATTAAAATGCTATTTGGCTCTCAATAAGAGAGATCACACATAAATTTGTGTATATAGTCCCTGTTGGTCCCTGTTGGTGCTTGGAAAAGGCTGGTCGACGTTTTGCTTCCTCAGGACCTAGTTGCCTGACAACAAGCAGAGGGATTCTGTGTAAGAAAGGGGAAATAATCATACTTCACATAAGGAATATGGGCACATACATATATATATATATACATATATATATATATATATATATATATATATATATATATATATATATATATATATATCCCAGGGGTGAGGTTTCAGAATAGCAGAAATACAGACATGGTGCAGGAGCTAACCACTCACATCGAACAGCAAATTCTCATATGTGTGGCATGCCCCGCACCCAAAGTGGCTGGCTTTGTACCAGAAGTAATGCAAATATCCAGATAGTAAGTAAAGATCTATACTTATACTCTAAAAATATAAAAGGTTTGGGCTTTAGCTATACATTAATAAATCCCTTAAATCTGGAATGATGCTGTCATTATGTCAAAATGTCCCTAAAAATGCATACTTGTTAAAGATAAATGTACTTTTTTCCTGCCACTGTTGAAATCAGCTCTGATCTTGAAAAATACTTCTTTGGAGAAATTACATTTCCAAGACTGCATTTTCTCAGGTCCCCCACAGCTCTCACTGTTTCCTCCTGTTGACATTATTGCTATTATTGTATCCTGTGTTGGGTGGAGGTTAAGAAAAGAACCAGTGAGAGCTGAAAGGGACCTTTAAAGACTGATAACTCCAGAAGTGTCAGTTTCCCAGCAGACTTCAGGATTGAATCAGCATTTACTATCAAATGTGGCATGGAAAGCATATATTTATATGTATCCATGCATTTTCTGGGACATTCAGATATATTGATATGTTTGCTTTAAAAAAAAAAAAAAAAAAAAAAAAACCTTAACCTTAAGCCTAACCTTTGACCCTAATCATATTAATCCTTGAAATGCTGCACTGTAGCTCCATAAGCTACTAGTTGTGTGCAAAGGTCTCACAGTACTGACATGTGTAAACTCTGTGGTCAAAAATGGACAAAAACGAAATAAGTTGCCTCAAGAGTTAAACTTATAATTTGTTAGTTCATCTACTGTAAAAGGTAACTGAGGGCAATGTTAACCAAATGTATTTAAATAAGCAAAAAAATCATGTTGATAATAAGTTTACATTGGTTAAACATCTTACATGTTTCGCCTGAGCAAGTAATATAATTTTTATCCATACCTTGTTATTTTTCTTGTATTGTTATTCAAACTACAAAGCTAGCAAACTAATTATTAAGGAGAGAAATTAGGTAAAACATACTGAGCAGCTCTTGAGAAAATAAAGCTCTGTAAAGCAGAAAAGCATACACAGCTTGGATGTCTTCCAACAGCTTTGAATTAGCCTTGGAAAATCCCTGTCTTTAATTTTATTTATTCCACAATAAGTAGTTTAGAACAGAATAAAAAAAAATCAAGCTTTCTTCCTTTGGGCTAAATAAAGTTTTCCTAGGTTTGTAATATTACTGTTTAGACATATGGAACTTAGAAAAATTAGATAACATTGTTGCATGCTATAGCTTCTTTTTCAGGAAATTATTCCTAATGGTTCCATATATCGGTACAAACAAAAATGCAATGTGCAAAGTTTACTATCTACCACCTTATTTAGCTTTTCTTACTTACAAGTGGCTGATACCGGATATTTGGAGGTTAGGAAAACAGAACAGGCAGCAAAGAAAGTAATTTTTAAAAGAAACGTTTGCAAGTCTTATGCCCCGTATACGCGATCGGACTTACTGACAACAAAACCGTGGATTTTTGTTTGAAGGATGTTGGCTCCAACTTGTCTTGCATACACACTGTCACACAAATGTTGGCTAACAATTATGAACGTAGTCATGTACAAGACGTACGTGATATCTCCATTACGAACACTAGTTATATCTCTGGCTCATACTTGATTCCGAGCATGCGTGGACTTTTCTTCTTTTAAAATAATTTATTGAGAATGATACAATAAAAGTTAATACAAGTTTTAACATTATATAGGGCTATCAAACTTGAATAAAGGAACTTCTCAGTTATTAATTTGGAATAACAATAGTATAGTTACCGTATAGAGAGTAATATGGGAATCTTTTATCAGTAAGTATATATGTGAAGAATATAATTATAACAATTAATAAACCTGGTATAATTTGCATAAAGGAAAAAGAATAATATGTCATATATTAAAGAATTAGACATAGAGATACAACTATGTTGGATAAATCGGTCTGTATTGGGATGTCCCGGAGGGACACCCACCCAACCAGGGCCAAGGTCCGGCTATGTGGCCTGGCTTTTCCAGGATGAATGGACGCATGCGTGGACTTTTACCCGACAGACTTGCATACACACGATCAGAAAGTCCGACAACAAACATTTGTTGGCGGAAAATTTGAGAACCTGCTAGCCAACATTTGTTGGTGGAAAGTCCGACAACAAATGTTTGATGGAGCATACACACAGTCAGACTTTGCGCCAACAAGCTCACATCCAACATTTGTTGTCGGAAAATCCGATCGTGTGTATTAGTCTGACATTTGATGAAAACTCAAGCATTAGACTCAGACCCTGTTAGCAAAGCTAAATAAACAGGTAAATGTAAACCATTTTAGGTAAGCCAGAACAAATATACAGTACACAATGTTGGACCAAATATTTGAATTCTGGCATATAAGCTCTGTCATGTCTGTCTTTTAAATTATTCTATAACTGTTATTTATTCAGTTCATTTCAACAGAACAATTGTTGGACTTGTTAAAAAAAAATCTGACTGCAGCTACTGTTGACCTTTTCAAGAGAATAAGTTTGGAAACACCACAGAGGCCCCAAGGATGTTCTAGCAAATATTTCAGTACGTCAGAAAAGGAAGGTGGTATCTCAGTTAAAAAAAAAGAGAAGGAAAGTGTTTTCCTTTACTTGTAATGTTGTTCATTGGCTAAACAGAAGAGCACTTTGAAGAGCGTGGTTATGTGGTTAGTACAACTTCAGAATGGTTGGTAGTCCTACAAGCCTTAAGAACGTAGAAGTCAAAACTAAGTATAAAAATAATAGAATGGTTGGGTATATTGCACAAACTATATAACCCAGTATCAAATATGAAAAAAGCATAGCATCAAGTCAATTAAACTTCTGGGATATCTATATGGTCAGTTAAGTAGCATAGGGAGTTGTTAATCAGTTTCAGCTGCTTTTATGTTAATGAAATTAACAACAGGTGCACTAGATGCATAACAATGAAACAACCTCCAAAACAGGTGGAGGCCACTGACATTTTTTCCCTACTCATCTTCTCTGACTGTTTTTCACTAGTTTTGCATTTGGCTAGGTTTAGTGTTACTACTAGTAGCATGAGGCGATACCTAGGCCCTTTAGAGGTTGCACAGGCAGTCTAACTCTTCCAGGATGGCACATCAATATGTGCCATTGCCAGAAGGTTTGCTGTATCTCCCAGAACAGTCTCAAGAGCATGGAGGAGATTCCAGGAGACAGGCAGTTATTCTAGGAGAGCTAGAGGAGAAAAACAAGGAGAGGGGCGCCTCTGAGTATATATCACATTAACATTTATTATAAAAACAATATCCACTCACATCTTAGAAAGCAGTGTTGCATTCTGACATATCTCTGTAGACGGAGGGCCAGTGGGACTACAAGTCACAGGAGGTTCGCCCAGAAGCTGTCGTCCTTCTCATGTCCTGGAGGAGATGAATAAGGCAGATGGATGTAGCAGGTGGGGTTGTTTCCTTTCTTTGGTCCTCCGGAGGGGTGGTCACATCAATTCAAAGAGAAGTCAGATGGGTATCACGGCTCTTAATGTTCAAAGAGGGTTCCAGGTGGTAAGAGGGGGGGGGGTGGGGGAAAAAAAGTCTCTGTATAGAGTTAAATTTAAAAGAGGAAGGGATGGAGAGTGGGGAGACGTTTTTAGCCCTGTTGCCTACTGTAGGGTCTGTGCGGCCAGGTTCGTTTCCAGGATGTATTCAGGCACGGCCGTGTCTATGGTGTCAGAACAAGGCTTGCACCGCAAACAGTACAGGTCTGTATAGCGGCGCGCCTTTCTCAAGAAAGGGGGATCTAGGAGAGCTGGACAGGGCCGTAGATGGTCCTTAACCCATCAGAAGGACCAGTATCTGCTCCTTTGTGCAAGGAGGAACAGGATGAAAACTACCAGAGCCCTACAAATTGACCTCCAGCAGGCCACTGGTGTAAATGTCCCTGACCAAACAATCAGAAACAGACTTCATGAGGGTGGCCTATGGGCCCAACATCCTCTAGTGGGCCTTGTGCTCACTGCCTGGTACTGTGGAGCTTGATTGACATTTGGCATTGAACTCCAGAATTGTCAGGTCTGCCACTGGTGCCCTGTGCTTTTCACAGATTCACCCTGAGCACATGTGACAGATGTGAAAGGGTCTAGAGAAGCCATGGAGAACGTTATGCTGCCTGTAACATCATTCAGCATGACCAGTTTGGTGGCGGGTCAGTGATGGTCTGAGGAGGCATATGCATGGAGGGATGCACAGACCTCTGCAGGCTAGAAAATAGCACCCTGACTTGACTGCCATTAGGTATTGGGATGAAATCATTGGACCCATTGCCAGACCCTACACTGGTGCAGTGGGTCCCTCCTGGTACATGACAATGCCCAGCCTCATGTGGTGAGAGTATGCAGCCAGTACTGGAGGATGAAGGAATTGATACCATTGAATGGCCCCCACGCCCACCTGACCTAAATGCAAAAGAACACCTCTGGGACATTATGTTTCAGTCCAGCCAACACTGCCAGTTTGCACCTCAGTCTGTTTAGGAGTAGGGATGGGCGAACGGTTGTGCCCGAGCATAAATCCAGGCGGAACTTTGGTTGTTCAGATGTTCTGCGAACACCGAACAATATGCCGTGTTCGGGGGAAATTTGAAAGCCACCGGAACACAGTTAAAGTCTATGGGACACTAATATGAAAAATCAAAAGTGGTAATTTTAAAGGCTTATATGCAAGTTATTGTCAAAAAAAGTGTTTGGGGACCCGGTTCCTGCCCCAGGGGACATGTATCAATGCAAAAACAGCACTGATTTTTTTTTTTTTTTTAATGCTTAAAGTGAAACAATAAAAATGAAATAGTCGCTTAAATATCATGCCTGGGGGTGTCTATAGTATGCCTGTGGCATATTTTTCCCATGTCCCAACAGTACCACAGCAAAATTACATTTCTAAAGGAAAAATTGTCATTTAAAACTGATCGCGGCTGTAATGAATTGTCGGGTCTCTGCAATATAGATAAAACTCATTGAAAAAAAGAGCATGAATGTAAAAAATTTATTGCGTGGGGGTCCTCCTAAAATCCTATGAAACATATTTTTTTAGCAATATTGATTTTCATTGTTTATGGCACTATGAATTCATTTGTACAGTTCAGTAAGACACAGCACTACATTTTTTATTTTTTTACTTTGACTGCATGTTCTGGGTTGTTGTTGTGCTGCAGAATACATTTGGGGCCATTCACATACCACCCTGATGGCATTATGGATAAGTGTCTGTATTTATCAGCATTGAGGACATCATTGTTCTCCAAATCTCCAACTCCATTTACAGAAATGCCGCCTCAGACTTGCAAGGAACTCCACCATGCTTCACTCCTACCTGCAGACACTCATTATTGTACCACTCTCCAGCCCTTCGCAAAATAAAATATATCAATAGATTTTTTGAAATTTTGAAATTTGACTCATCGGTCCAGAGCACTTGCTGACATTTTTCTGCACACCAGTTCCTATGTTTTTGAGCATATCTGAGTTGCTGAGCCTTGTTTCCACGTTCTATGTTAGACTTCTTTGGTGGGCTATAAGAGTACCGTATTTGCCGGTGTATAAGACGACTGGGTGTATAAGACGACCCCCTATTTTTCCCAGTGAAAACTTAGGTTTGGGGCTATACTGGCCATATAAGACTACCCCCCTTCAGAGGCAACACCATTTACAAAAAAACATCAGAAAAAAAAAAAAAAAACAACAACAACATCAGACTTAACATCAGAAAAAGGAAACAGGTGAACTACAAGTCCCAGAGATCCCACAATTGGTAGGCAGCAACAATGAATCCTTTCCTCCAAAGCACCATAATGCCTCGTACACACGTAGGGACTTTTGCCGGCGGACCTAGTCCAGCGGACAATCCCGCGGGACTTTCCGGCTAGGTCCGCTGGACTTTCCGAGGGTGTGGACTTGCCCACACACGCACGGACTTCTCCAGCGGATAATCCGCCGGCCAAAAGTCCGCGGGACTTTTGAAAATGAACGGACTTGCCCACACACGGAGCAGTCCGTTCATTTCGAACGTAACTTCAGGTTACGTAGCTAGCGTAGGCAGTAAATGCCGCCGCGCTAGCTCCGCAAGCTGGCATGGATTTAAAGGGAATCCCCACGCCGAAAAAACGGCGTGGGGGTTCCCCCCAAATCCATGTCAGACCCTCATCCGAGCACGCAGCCTGGCAGGCCAGGAAAGGGGTGGGGACGAACGAGCGCCCCCCCTCCTGAGCCGTACCAGGCCGCGTGCCCTCAACATGGGGGGTGCCCTGGGGAAAGGGGGGCCGTGCGGCCCCCCACCCCAAAGCACCTTGTCCCCATGTTGATGAGGACAAGGGCCTCTTCCCGACAACCCTGGCCGTTGGTTGTCGGGGTCTGCGGGCGGGGGCTTATCGGAATCTGGGAGCCCCCTTTAATAAGGGGCCCCCCAGATACCGGCCCCCCACCCTATGTGAATGAGTATGGGGTACGATGTACCCCTACCCATTCACCTAAGGTGTAAAATGTAAAGTAAAAAAAAACACCCACACTTTTGAAAAAATAGTTTATTGCACTGCTCCGGGGGTCTTCTTCCGTCTTGGGGGTCTTCTCGCCGGACTCCCCCGCCATTTACCAAGCTCTTTTACCGAGCGAGGGGAGTCCGGCTACCTTCTTCGTCGTCGCCGCCGTCGTCTGGGGGTCTCGATCCGCCTTCGGGGGTCTTCTTCCGTCTTGGGGGTCTTCTCGCCGGACTCCCCCGCCATTTACCAAGCTCTTTTACCGAGCGAGGGGAGTCCGGCTACCTTCTTCGTCGTCGCCGCCGTCGTCTGGGGGTCTCGATCCGCCTTCGGGGGTCTTCCGGGGGTCTCTTCTGTTCTTGCGGTGGTCGTCGTCTTCCGCGCCGCCGGCGCCTTCTCCTTCTTCTTGTCCTTCTTGTTCTTCTTCTTCTTCCGATGTTGACCCGTCGCTGTCTCTGCCCGGAATGCCTGTGCCGATCTGCGCTCGGACTTATATAGGGACATGGGGGACAGGGTCACATGCACATGTCACATGGTGACCCCGCCCCCTTGTGTTGTCACAGTCCCGGAGGATGCTGGGACTGTGACATCGCAAGGGGGCGGGGTCACCATGTGACATGAACATGTGACCCTGTCCCCCATGTCCCTATATAAGTCCGAGCGCAGATCGGCACAGGCATTCCGGGCAGAGACAGCGACGGGTCAACATCGGAAGAAGAAGAAGAACAAGAAGGACAAGAAGAAGGAGAAGGCGCCGGCGGCGCGGAAGACGACGACCGCCGCCGCAAGAACAGAAGAGACCCCCGGAAGACCCCGAAGGCGGATCGAGACCCCCAGACGACGGCGGCGACGACGAAGAAGGTAGCCGGACTCCCCTCGCTCGGTAAAAGAGCTTGGTAAATGGCGGGGGAGTCCGGCGAGAAGACCCCCAAGACGGAAGAAGACCCCCGAAGGCGGATCGAGACCCCCAGACGACGTCGGCGACGACGAAGAAGGTAGCCGGACTCCCCTCGCTCGGTAAAAGAGCTTGGTAAATGGCGGGGGAGTCCGGCGAGAAGACCCCCAAGACGGAAGAAGACCCCGGAGCAGTGCAATAAACTATTTTTTCAAAAGTGTGGGTGTTTTTTTTTACTTTACATTTTACACCTTAGGTGAATGGGTAGGGGTACATCGTACCCCATACTCATTCACATAGGGTGGGGGGCCGGTATCTGGGGGGCCCCTTATTAAAGGGGGCTCCCAGATTCCGATAAGCCCCCGCCCGCAGACCCCGACAACCAACGGCCAGGGTTGTCGGGAAGAGGCCCTTGTCCTCATCAACATGGGGACAAGGTGCTTTGGGGTGGGGGGGCCGCACGGCCCCCCTTTCCCAGGGCACCCCCCATGTTGAGGGCACGCGGCCTGGTACGGCTCAGGAGGGGGGGGGCGCTCGTTCGTCCCCACCCCTTTCCTGGCCTGCCAGGCTGCGTGCTCGGATGAGGGTCTGACATGGATTTGGGGGGAACCCCCACGCCGTTTTTTCGGCGTGGGGATTCCCTTTAAATCCATGCCAGCTTGCGGAGCTAGCGCGGCGGCATTTACTGCCTACGCTAGCTACGTAACCTGAAGTCACGTGCTAAATGAACGGACTTGCCGATGAGCGGCAAGTCCGTTCATTTCAAAAGTCCCGCGGACTTGCCCACTAACGGCGGGATTATCCGCTGGACTGCCAAGTCCAGCGGATAATTTGAAAACAAAACTTCAAACTTTAGTCCGCCGTACTTTGGCACCAAAAAGTCCGCCGGCGCCCACACACGAGGGGATTATCCGCTGGACTTCAGTCCAGAGGATAATCCCGCGGGGATTGTCCCTTCGTGTGTACGCGGCATAAGTCATACCTGTATTTTAGGGGAGATCTGGAGCTGGATGTGCAGTACAGGATGCTTTGTTAATATGTAGAGCACCAAGTACACACAGTATATGATGCTGTGTTAGTACAGTAGCGCCAGGTACACTTCAGAATACAGTGTGCAGACAGTGTGCACCGCTGAGCCAATCATGGCAGGCATTGTATTTTACTAATCTGTTGATGGATACAAAGCCTGCTCGGATTGGCAGAGGCTGTGACATCAGCCTGCGCCGCTCTGACTCATGTAGCCTGCTCTGATTGGCAGTGGTTGTTACCCAATCCGAGCAGGCTTAGCAGGCTCTGTATTCATCAGAGTGTATCGCCCGCCGGGACTGGATGAGCGGCGCATACTGTATACATATTACAATTTTACAGAGCGCCCTGGCCGACTGATATCCATCTGGCGGCTTCTTCACTCGGCGTATAAGACGACCCCCGCTTTTTGGCTGTGTAATTTCGGTGTAAAAGGTAGTCTTATACGCCAGAAAATACAGTAGGTATTTTTTTATATAGTGGTAGGCTGTCATTTATGAAGTGTATCTATTCTGCAAGTGATGGAGGACTGAATTTTTCCATGTGCAGAGAAATGGTTTCTTTGCACGATCGACATGTGCAAGAGTTTTTTTTTTTAAATGTTTAAAGGAATGTTTACCACTGCATACCTTGTTAACTGGGTTTACAGTATTAAGGAGATCCAGGTTGTCTGCTATAAAACATATACCTTGCTTTTAAAAATTCTGACCATGTAATATATGATATGCTTGAGGCATATTTCTGTGTTTCCAGTTATGTTAAGCAGTCTACAGGGTTGATTTACTAAAGGTAATAGGCTGTTTACTTTGCAATACAAAGGTGCACTTTGCAATGGAATTTTCCCCAGGGTTTAGTGAATGCGGTGCAATTTCATTTTGTAAAGAATACTGCTATAATACTAAAATATGTGCAAAGAAAATGTTTAAAAAGCATTTTTGGTTGCACATGTTTGGATGGTGGAAGTCAGTAGGGTTTTACCTCATTCAATAAGCTCTGGGGGAACTTCCCTTGTGAAGTGAACAGTCTATTTGCCTTTTATAAATCAACCCCATGTGTGTTTAATGGACTTGGAAAATCAACTAATATGTTGTGTGGGTGTTGCTTCAGGGACTTGAAACAACAGGGATGTTTTTGCAAGCAAATGTATCTCTGCATTTACGCAATGAGAGTTGTTTTGCATATTTGTGTTTGAAAAGAAACCATTCATGTGAGGGCTGAATTTAATCAGAGCAAAGTCTAGTCTCTACTTATGCTCTAAAACTTCATGCACATGGTTTCAAAGAGACATATTAGCATGTATACTGGACCATAGGTGATGTAACTACTTCTGCTCATTCCAAATGATGAAAATTTTCAAAAAAAGGATCCCACAAGCAGCATCCAGCAGTGAAATCTAGGTAACCCTTGATTAATTAACTGCTGGATGTGAAGAATCAGGAGGATCAGCACCATCCAGTCATAAATTCTAGGTGCCCCTTGTTCTGTTTTTTCCTCCAGTTAAGTGAAGTGTTAGAAAATCAAACCCAGAATTGCAAGGATGAAAGAGAAATCCTAATGGTAGAAATATAGAAGCTGTGACCTCCTATTAAATATGCAGTCTTAGGTATCGTGCTGAAACCATGACAACAATGCTTTCTGGGTCACTTTATGACTTTACCCTGACTTTTTTGCATGCTTTTTCAGTGACTCCGAAAGCCTTGAAGCCAAAGCAACCAGACAACTATTATTTTCAAAGGAGATGTGAATGATAGTCTACATACTGTGCATCTCCCAATGCAGGTTTCCTTTAGTGCCATGATAAATATGCCAAGTATGAAGGCCCAGCTTGTGAATGTAGAGGTGGGAACCTATCCAACATGAGAAATTAGTGGCTCCACACTGATTTAATCCAGTCATGTAGTTTGGATGTGTAGACTTCTATGGCCATGAAAATGCCTGTATGGATAATGTGCAGGTTGGCTCTGAACAATTCCAGATACTGTTTACACACATGGACGTGCACACATTTAATGGGTGAGTTTATTAGTTTCAAGTTAAGGTCAAACATAGAGGTGGTTTGAGCTGTTTGAACAATTTGGGAACCAACATAGAAAAAAATGATGTTAACGGAGGAGTAGGACACTGTTGACTGTACATTTATGTCCGTTGCTGCATTGGCAGCAGCTGTCCCTTTTTGCTGATGGAATTTGAATTTGATTATCATATGCTTAGGTTGTTCCAATTAATTTCTTAAGTACGTTTTTAGGTCCCTGGGTGTTTAGCCCTGGTGCATGAGGCTCTGGTGTTTAGGTCGGGATGGCATTTATAGATGCACCATCCATCCCTGCTGTCAGCAGCCTGTTAAACTCTATGAGAGGCTGAAAGATGTTGTTGCTGGACAGGTCAGTGTGAACCCAACGAAGAATGCAGAGAATGCAGACTGATTACATCTGGGAATTTTCCCCTGTGCACATACAACCTTAAATGTAAGTGCTGTCAGGTGCACTGTCCAGCTGTCGGCCTCTCATAAGGCTTTACAGTCTGCTGGCAGTGGGACTGGAGGGTCCTGTTCCTGCCATTTGCACCTAAATAACAAAGCATTGTACACCAGGCTAAAAACACCCAGTGTGCATGGGGCTTTATGTGTTGCTTTCCTCATGATAATACTCCTGCAAATCTAGATCTATTTGGTTTCTTTACAGCCCTGTTAATTGCTTCTCATTGCTAATTGATACATCCTTTTTTATGGCTGCTAAAACTGCTTCAGACTGCTAATTGAAAATCAACCTAATTTCATCCAACTTTGCAGATGTGTAGGTATTCCTAAATTGGTTCCATATTTAAACTTTTTTTTGTTAGGTTTAATTTTTTTAGTGCACCCAAAACTAGACAGGTGTTCCCAAATCATGCTAAAAAAATGTAATTAAAACATTTTATTTGATTCAGCATGCAATCACATGTGTGTGCGCATGTGAGGTATGCAGTACATCATCTCCAGCAAAGGCATAAATATACACCTGTGGAAATCTGGGATTTGTCTGCAGATGCAAGTCAGGCTTGCAGTGACAGTGGAATAAAGAAAAATACATTTGCTCCTAATTATGCACAGAAAATACTTACTGTGGAATGAAATAACTTATTGTGGAATGTATACACATAATGTGCTTAGTAATGGTGGTAAAAAGTGAGTCTAAGCTAAAAAAAAATCAGTACTTCTGAAGGAATTAGGCCACAGTTCCAAAGGCAGAGGTGATTTTTGGAGAAGGATAAAGTTCATTAAAGATTAACCATCTCATAGTTCCCCAGACAGGATCAGGGAGAATCTAGCTGAGACAAAAGATAAAACAAAGCAGAACACAGAGAAGTGTCAATAAAATATAGCTTTAAAGGAACAGGATTGTGATATAAGGGTGGGCTGTCATTCGAAGGATTTGAATCTTCGCACAAACATGCCATTTGGACCTCTGCTGGAAGAAAATTTTACTGATCAAACCTCCATAAAATGTAATTCAATACCCCTGGTATATAAGATTGTATTTATTTGTTTTTCCCTTTTATTGGTTGAACTGGTTGTACTTGTGTCTTTTTTCAACCACTATGTAGGTTACCTTTTATGGAGTGCACCCCTGCTTGTTTCCCGATCATCCTCCTGTGGCCGGGGTATTCTCTTTTTGCACTTGCTGTCACATCTAAAAAGCAACACGCCTGTTCAGGGCTCCGTCCGCACAGCCACATTATTCATTTACAGAAAACTGTGAATGAATAAACTACAAGTTATGTCTGTCACCATGGCAGATGGCTTGTAGTCCATTCACACTTACTCCAGCCTAGTACCTGAAAGCCCATACTGAGGTGTGGGAACAAAGCTAGATGGAGAGTGTACAAGAGTCTGACATCGCACACATATCAAAATAAAGAAGATCAGATTGATGCATGCAGCACAGATGCAGCAGTCAATAGAAGCTCAGTCCACAGTTTCACAGATGCATCTGATAGATCAAAAACCAGCACTTGGCTGCAGCGGGAAACAGAAGCTGCACAACATTTAGTCTGTACACAAGCAGTCAGTATATCAAGAACAAATGGAAGTAGGTGGGTCTGACAGGGGCCAAGGCATTTCTGGGTGGACAGCCTCTTTCCCAAGCCTTTGTTTGCTTTTGGTGTACTGACTGTCCATGCACAGCTTCAATGCTGTGTGACTTCAGTTTCCCACTGCAGGCCAGTGCTGGCTTTTGATCTATCACAGACGGCTTTGCAAACTGTGGACTGATCTTCTACGGACTCTTGCCTTTGTGTTGCATGCATCATACTGATCTTCTTTATTTTGATTACTTTATAATTGTTATCGTAAAGCTACATTATTGACACATCTCTGTGCCCTGCTTTGTTTTATCTTCAAACAGTGGGCCTTGGTCACAACATCTTTATAATATAAAGACTCTTGAAATATTTTTCATTTGATGACTATATTACTGATTGGGTTATGATGGTTAGTTAAGATTATTGCATTTTTCTATACCCCGTAATAACAAGGTAAATGTGAGATATAATTTATATTCATGAGAGAAGACTTTGTCCAAAGATGATATGATTGTTTTCTCATATATCTGACTGCAGCACTTGACAGTGCACCTGTTTCTCCTCTTCAGTCTCCCCAAGACAGCCCTGTGGCTGTGCCACAATTTCACAATTTCTGCCAGGGTATGCACATTTTTGTGCACAACTGTGTGTATTCCCATACGTGTGTGATGTAGTAGACTTAAGTAAGAGAAAAATTTAAAAATCACTCGCCATTCCACCTGTGACTGCCTCCATACACTAGAGGTCTAAACTGCATAAATTCCAATGGTGGATGACTAAAGGGTTAGCCAATATGAGTGCATAATATATGTGTCTCATTATACGGTATGGTGCTGATATACTTAAGGCAATAAAGACATTCACTTTGCAAGATAATTTTTTCTTAGCTTAGTGAATGTGGTGAAATAGTGATTGGATGTGATTGGAGGTTCTTTACAAGGTGGATTTCCATCACATTTACAAAGCTAACTGCAGATTTCCTTGCAAAGTGAACAGCCTAAAGTGAAA
Source organism: Lithobates sylvaticus (assembly GCA_028564925.1). Taxonomy (NCBI): domain Eukaryota; kingdom Metazoa; phylum Chordata; class Amphibia; order Anura; family Ranidae; genus Lithobates; species Lithobates sylvaticus. The sequence goes on from CM053036.1 coordinate 169,862,149, forward strand.
GAATAACACCAGAAGAGGAACAGAGGGGAAATCTTCCAGTGGGTACACTAGTTCTACCAAAAAACAGCAATTTTCTTCACTTTGGAGGGATTTCCTCTCTTCTCTGTTGTGGCTGTAAAACAGGATGTGAAGGAGAATCCCTCCAGTAGGGCACAGATGACAAAACTAACTGACAGGGGTTATAGCCCTTCCCTTTACTCTTTCCAAAAAATAAAAAAAAAAATAAAAAAATGTTTTGGCTTTAGTTACATGTTCAGATACAGTTCAGATGCACTCAGATTCAAAGAGAAGTACAGTATGTCTTTTTTTGTCATACTACTCTTCTGGGTCATAGAAGTGCACTTTGTTTTGTATTTCTGTGACCCAGGATCATCTGACAGTTGGCTAAAACCTGCTATCAGCTGATGTCATAGAGCCACTCAAAGCTGTGTCTGACCCACCCAGATGCCTGATTGAAAGTGGCTCAGCCTTTCAGCATACCGCTGAGTCTGAGCCAGCTGCTCCCACCCCCCCCCCCTCCCCAGCCCAGAGCTTCGGTGACCACTGGAGCAGCAGAGCACAGAGCGGCGACTAACCGTAAGTGAGTATACAGTACATTTTTTTTTTCTGACACTTCTCCTTTAACTAACAGATATGTGCCATTTATTGTCCAGGTTTTTTTAATTGATTTTTTTTTTTTTTTTTTAATGATGAATGTAAACTATAATATTTATATTTAGAGTGGAACTCCAATCTTGTATATAAAATCAGTAGCAGTTGTGTAATTACCTCCCTAATTATGTCTCGGCAATTATATTGCTCCCATGTCACCAACTTGAATGAAATCGCAAAAACAGTAATAGTTTCCACTTTATCTGAAGATATACAGTAACTTCCGGCTGCCTGACAGTACCATTCACACAGCTGCTTTCTATTGAGCCAAGTTTTATAAATTCCCATCTGCAGTCTTTTAGACTTGCTCACTACCCTCTGTAGCCCTTGAATCTGAGATTGAATGAGTGGCAGATAGCATAAAATTCCACCTGGTAACACCTACCTTCCGAGAACAGAATTTATGGGCAGCTATGGGATTTGCATGCTGATTGCATAACACAGTACTACTCTTTCACCATCCACAGTACCACCATTAATGGGCAGAAACTACAAAGGTCCCAAAGATTAGTTGTAGATTAAGAAAATAGGCACCTTGGACTTGTGAGACTCTTGGGAGGATGTAATACAGTTAAAGTGACATTTTAAAAAGAAACAAAAATATTTGCAATAATTTACATGATCCTGCCTCCATTTACAAAGAGAACCAAGCTTGCAGGGAAATACATTTTGCTGGCATTTACTTGTAATTGTCTTTTTTGCTGTAGTACATTGTCTAGGTACACTAGTACACGGACAAGTTTAGGGTGTCTCTCAAGCCTGTTATTTAAAAATGGGCGTTTTTAATGTTTATTTTGAAACTTAATTAAAATGACTGCTCCCCACCAAATTGTATTTTTCTTTTTCTTTTTTTTTTTTCACATTAGTACATGTCCCCCAGGGTAGTGTCCAGCCACCCATGTCATTTGTTTGACAACTCCTTGTCTATTAGCTCTGAAAATGGACAGAACATATTTGAAAGTTTAGGTTCCTTTTGTTCAGGGAACTGTTCAGAACTTTAGTTCTGTTCATTGAACCTCCAGTAACCTCAACCCAGGTACGTTCAACTCATCCTTAATCATGAACTACTTAAGAGCAATAACTCTCACAAGAGTCCAATCCTTACTTGGAATTTAGGTGGTATAATTCAACAAAGTTATCTGACAAGCTAAACATAAAACAAAATGAAACAGCAACAGTAAGGCCTCATTCACACCAGAACGCAGTGTTGTAAACCTACGTTCCATGTGCATTTCTTGCATGGTGTTAAAAACACACTGTAGTTGTGATCTGCAGCAAGTGTCCATGTTAACCTAATGACACCCCAAACGCATGTTGAAAATGCAACGTGTTTCCAAAAGTAGTGCATGCGCTACTTTTGGTGCAGTATAGTGCGATTTGAGCCCATTCCTAGTGTGAAACTACCCTTATAGCTAGATCCCTCCTCAATATTTTTATACATATTCTCATTTCTATAGACATCAATGTGACCAGAATTATTTTCAAGCAACTACTATTTAACTCTGAGAAAGGGGTGCTCTTATAAAATATTATAATTCCACACCACAGCTAAACATGACTGACCCCATGAAATGGAAGTGTTGGGAAGTGTCTGTTCTCTGAGTTTATATATTATGTGTACAGCTTGTTGATTGGATTAGGGGTGGGTGGTATTCAGTGCTGTCCTCTACAAATATAGAACTATATATGAAATTAAAAGAATCACATCCACATTTGTACAATTTGAAATTGAATGCAGATTTTTATGTGCAAACATTGCAGTATAATAGGTTTAATCCCACTTGCCCTGTGATTGGAGCAGAGATCAGTGATGTGTAAAACACAGCCACGCCCCCACAGTTAGAAACACGCCCCTAGGACACAGTTAACCCCTACACTGCCACCTCCTGGTTAACCCCTTTACTGCCAGTGTCATTTACATAGGAATCAGTGCATTTGTATAGCACTGATTGCTGTATAAATGACAATGGTCCCAAAAATGTGTCAAAAATGTCCGATGTGTCCGCCATAATGTTGCAGTCACAATAAAAATCACTGATCGCCACCATTACTAGTAAAAAAAGAATTATTAATAAAAATGCCATAACACTATCCCCTATTTTGTAAACGCTATATCTTTTGCGCAAACCAATCAATAATCGATTGCGATTTTCTTTACCAAAAATATGTAGAAGAATAGGTATCGGCCTAAACTGAGGAAAAACAATGTTTTTTAATACATTTTTGGGGGTTATTATAGCAAAAAGTAAAAAATAATGCACTTTCTTTCAAAATTGCCGCTCTTTTTTTGTTTATAGCGCAAAAAATAAAAACTCAGGGTTGATCAAATATCACCAAAAGAAAGCAGCTCTATTTGTGGAAAAAAAGGACTTACATTTTTTTTGGGAGCCATGTTGTAAGTTAAAGTGACGCAGTGCGGAATCGCAAAAAGTGGGCTGGTCTTTGGCCAGCAAAATGGTTTGGTCTGAAAGTGGTTAACTTTTTTCTATTGTTAATAATTCAATTATAGTTGTGGCCACAAACTAACACAGAACAGCTCAAAAGAGTGTACTTCATTTGTGTCAGTGGAGGAGTGAGGAGCACCATTCTCTCAAAACTTAGCAATCCAGCAATTATATGGTTAGACTCTGCAAAATAATCAATATATAGTGTATAAGCACCGAGGTAGAGGACCTGCTATGTGATGCAGTTAGCCTTTTTATTTCTGGATATCTGAGCTTAGAAGAAACAGTGTTGAGAAGCCATCTGTCCTTGGCAGTAAAGCCTCTATCAAGATAAATGATCTACATGGTAATTTAAATTTGTCTTCCTAATTTTTTTAACCCTGGCTAATTAGCTTATTTATTTGCAAACAAACAGGGCAATGCACCATTGTGTTAGATCATCTTATCATCATCAACAAAGAAAAATGGGGGTTTTGCTACAAATTTTCAACCAGTAAGGCTATATAGATATGTCAAAATGTACTTCTGAAATACATTCGACTTCCCGATCATTGCAGAGTTGTAACCAAATTTTTTGTGCTATCTGTCAGCCACATGATCTATAGGAAGTACTGTACATTAGATGTAGCCTGCTAACATTGCACTGCATCTTATGTTCTGTACAGGGTACATTAAATGCAGCCTGCCAACATTGTACTGCATGTTATGTTCTGAATGTGTAAGTGAAAAAATGTCACATGAAAAGGGCAGCTTTAGGATCTTGGAATTAATAAAATGTTCATTCATTATAACACCACTACTATCAGCTTTCTTTTTTAGCGTCTAGTTTTTGCATTTTTTTTTTCAGTTTCCTTTTTTTCCTGTGATATAAAATAAGGATATGCTTTAAAAATTCCGGTGTATGTAAATATAATGTTTGTTATCTCAAAAATGTTCAAAAACACTAATATGTACTTTCCCAATCATGTATTTTAAGTCATATAAATATTGTAGACATTAAACTATTTCAAATGTGGGACACAATGACTGATATTATCTATTCATTACAAATTTTTTTGAAAGCCATGTTCTATTTTAATGTATGGTAAATCTGCTTTTATTCCAGGGTATTGTGATATGACGCATGGTCATTGTTCATTCTTGTAAATTTCCAATGTAATCTCAAAATGGTTTAAATATGAAGAATGCAAGCACATATATTTTCTAAAAGGCAAACAAAGCTTGCTTTTAAAAAGTCAAGTCTGCAGCTTTGAAAGTCATAGATATGGAAATGAGTGACTATTACTGTATTTCCGCCAGAGTGTAACTTGTTCGCAGATTTCAAGGAAGTGAAATTGCTTTGATGTTCTTATTGTAAGACAATTCACCATCTAAAAAAGAATGTTTTTGCTTGCAGAGAGCGAGGAGGTATACCAACAGCAGATCCTGTCAATCTCCTGCATCGTCTTCGGCATTGTAGCTGTGGGTTTGATTTGTGCAGCCTTCTACTGCAGGACAAAGTAAGATGATGGCTTTAGGCTATTATGTCAATGAGTTAATGAAGTCAATCTTTTTATCACAAATTACTTTCTTTTTTAATATTTAGTGAAATATTGGATAGTCAAGGGGCATTCAAGATTGAGAGTCACGTGTTCCTAGCTCCAACTTCATGTTTACAATATGTTTACATACATGCATACGATAACAGACAGTTATGGGAACAAATGCAGTACTAGTTAGCTATAATGTTCATCAGCTTTATCCACTGGCAACAAAGCTGCGGTTACGACTGTCTTGAAATCTAAAGGCGTAATTGTTTAAAGCTAACAATTACATAGTCACAGCTAGATGGAATGATCATGCACTTCTGCCAGATACCATTTGTAGAATATAAAAATGGTCTGGTGGGCATCTGTCCCCTTACAGTGTTTAAAACAAAATAACTAAATGTAATATACCTATAGGCATAAGATGGCATTCTGCTGATCCTGCCAGAAGTCTCCTACTACACAAACACACACACAAATATCATGCTCCATAGGTTAACTATGAATGGTTGCTGTCCAGATTTTTGTATATTGCATTGAAGTGTAAATGAGCAAAGAGTTAACTGAATAGTTAATACATATATGTAAGCTTTTTTATTTGCTGATTATCTAATTATGTTCAGCCAGTCTTGTGATTTACTGACCTGTTGAGGTAATAAGTCAGCATGGTATGATAGTGCTTTATTCTTCAGTGAACTGTCTGGAGTTGGAGAGGTTAATGAGGAATCCGCAAAGCCGAACAAGTAAATAGAGTCATCATTATATTTTATATATAAATATAATGTACCTGAGAGAAGTGAATCGCAAAACTGCCTGAAAATAATTACAAATATTTTGCCAGGTATAACAGTTCACCTACTGTATATGTACAGTAAGTCATCTGTGTACTTGATATTCTAGATTTACACTTTAAAGTGGAAATTAACTGCCACAGTAAACAAATCAAATGACAGGTGTCCAGCTATGCAGACAAGTCAAAATAACACCCCACACCTTCTATATATAAATTTGTGCAAAACTGTAGGTGAGCTAATGACATCAGAGTCTCTGCCTGCATCTTACACTTATCGCTATTAACAAACTGAAATTAATAGCTGAATGATTCCTCTTACCCCTTATGTTAATCACAGAATGCAGAGAGTTTGAGGGAGTCTGGTTGACACCATTTGCAAAAGGCGTATACAAGTGAAGTGGCACTCTGCAAGGGCATTTTCCCCAGAGCTTAATGAATGTGGTAAAACTTCACTTTACAAAGAATACCTAATGAATGAATGAATGAATGATTTGTATAGCGCTGCAAATGCGAACTGAATCGCCTCAAAGCTAATCACATGCAAAGAAAGCATGTTTGCTTGCACATGATTGGATGATGGAAGTCAGCAGACATTCATCTCATTCACTAAGCACTGGGGAAAATTTCTTGCAGAGTGCAACTGCACTTGCAAAGTGAATAGTCTATTTGCCTTTAGCAAACCCACCCCCATGAGTTGCATAGGCCGATTGCTCAAATATCACAGGGTTCTCAAAAATACAGTTTGAGTTTCAGAATGTCAGTTCAGAGAGGAGAAAGATGTTTTTCATCCTTCTCAAGGTTTTGTAATTTCCAAATCAAGGTCTGGTGCTCAGGGACGTCAAAGTGCTTTAGGGGAAGGAGTCTCCACCCCAGCATCCAGGTTTTGTTAGAGCCTGGTACAAACTTTCCACTGCCACTAAATTACCTCATGAACAGCTAAATCCTATACAGCAGATATACTTCCTCCACAACTGACAGGGAATGTTTGCCACATTGGTCAGGAGGACTCCCACCCTTCCCCAGGAGTAAGAGAGTCTGCACAGGGCAGCCAGAGTGTATATGTCAGCACAGTACAGGTGCAGTTGGTGACAGAGCAACAAGGAGCTGGAAAAGAGCTAAGGTTCAGAGTTTGTATGAGAGCACTGAGGTGCTGTGTTAGCAAAAGGCTTGAGCAGCAAGAGCTATGAGGCTGAATGTTTGTGTTGATGGTGGAAACCCCTATGTGGGAAACAGATTGTCTGTGTGAAATTTTTCCATTTAACCTCCCTGGCGGTATGATTCTGGCTGGAATTTTGTGCTGAAAGCGGTACAATTATTTTGCATGGAAATTTGGCTTTTTTTTATTGTAGGCATGCAATTCTTATGAATAACTCACTTAAATCTGTCCGAACCAGAGTCTAGTAGATATCCCGGGTATGATAAAGTTTGAAACACAAAATCATAAATTATAATATAATAAAAATATATATAAAAATGATTCAATAATGTAATCAAATCAAAAACACTGAAATTTGCTCAGTTGCAGAATAGTCGCTGTCATTAAATTTATTGTTTGATGATAAATTGTGATTCTAATTTTTTATCGGTGTTTTCTAGCTGGTCTAAAACCACTTTTGACATAAAGGGACACTTTTTGGTTGCTATGGACAATCTCCAGTTTCCAGGCAGAAAAAAAAAAAATTATTATATAAAATGACATGCAGGGCACTGGGCAGACCACTAGGGACAAAGGGGATGTGTATTTTTTGTATACAGTACTGTAATCTGTAAGATTACAGTACTGTATGTGTTGTGTGTTTTTAAACTTTTTTAAATTTGGCGCCGATCTCCGCTCCCGTGCGTCGGAACGTGTGAATCGAGCGAGCGGACGTCTCGCACAGCGGGGAGACATCGCAGGATCCAGGGGAAAAGGTAAGTAACTTCCCCCCTGTATCCTGCACGCAACCCCAAGTCTGGCTCGGGGTTACCGCTCCCAGCAGAAAAATCTGGACCCGAGCCAGACTCGGGGTTACCGCTAGGGAGGTTAATAAATAAAAGTTGGTCAGCGAGGCCTTGAGCAGTATTCTGGAGTGGACTGACCTCACTGGGAATCATTTACCACTGAGCAAAAAATCCCACATCATCACAATAATTACAGTGTATAATTCAAGTCATTACATCTCTGTATTATATTGTAAGCAGTTGAGTTTTGCTATGGTCTCCAAAAACTTTGGCCATATATGAGCACCAAGATATAAAGTTGCATGCCACAATGAACAGTGGGCATAACATAATTTATATGCAGTAAGGCGAAAGTATACCATATAGGTATGGTGCTGTATAGTGAGTAGCATATAGTAGTGCCTGCTCTTACCTCAACTGGAGCTGTGAGAAAAATGCATAATTGTACACCCCTGTGCCTCACACAATATGATATATATATATATATATATATATATATATATATATATATATATATATATATATATATATATACTATATAATTTCTGCAATTAATTGATGGTCGGGAGAATGCAGTGACAGTTAAAGCAGTCATTAAATATATTCACATACAAAGTGCCAAGTGCATATATAGTACAAATATACAAGTAAACAGTGTGTGAGAAAAGAGTCCATAAAGTGAGCTCAATAAAGAAAACCATAAGAGCCCATAGAATAGAGGCCACTGGTGTTCAACTTGATTGTTAAAATAGGAAACCGTAAAGAATTCATTCAAGAGATCACAACGATGTACATATCCACCACCCAAAAAGGGGTTAAATACGCTTACCAAAACGTATAGACTTCAATGCCATCAGCACTGAGTCAAACAAGCAACAGGAGAATTAGCTCTTTAAAGCAGTAATCTGTAAGGTGAATACAACAATATAACACTGCATCCCTTAGGGAAAGGAACTTCTCTCTCAATCCAGCAGGTCCACCATCATAAAAAAATAATAATATTTTGACATAGTGTAAAACCATTGATGCAACATTTATTTAAAAAGTACAGAAACACTCACATCAAACAGGTGAAAACAGGCATTTCATCAAATCCTCTCATAAGCTTGATCACAGATGTAAAAAATGAATGCAATGACATGGATGAGCCTAGACCTGATGCTTTTAGTCTAATAAGACATCATCTGGGGTATGATGTCTTATTAGATAAAATGCGCCGGGTCGAGGCTCATCCATGACATTGCATTCCTTTTTACACCCCTTCCCAGCCAGTGTCAGTAGTACAGTTGTGGATGCCATAACGTTTGCGTAAACCAATCAATGTACACCTATTGGGATTTATTTTACCAAAAATATGTAGCAGAATACATGTTGGCTTAAAGTTATGAAGAAATTCGATTTTTTTTTAATTTTTACTGGATTTGTTTTAAAGCAGAAAGTAATTTTTTTTTTTTTAATTGACAGTCTTTTTTGGTTTATAACGCAAAAAAAAAAAAAAAAAAACACAGAGGTGATTAAATATCCCCAAAAGAAAGCTCTATTTCTGGGGGAAAAAGGACATACATTTATTTGGGTACAGCATCGCACTATTGCGCAATTGTCAGTTACAGTAAGGCAGTGCCATATCACAAAAAATGGCCTGGTCAGGAAGGGGGGAAACCTTCAGGAGGTCAAGTGGTTAAGGTTATTCATAAAAAAAGCTTTCTAATGAAGGTGGAGTTGCACTTTAATACTTCCTGAAATTAAGCTAAGCAGAAAAATGGCAATACTGATATGAAATGCTTAAGTACAACTTCATTGCATTTTCACAATCAGTTATATTCTTTACTATATGCTGTATTCGCAAATTGATCAAGGGAAGTGTGGAAATTTTTAATGGAACTGTTAACTACTTTCCTTTAGGGATTGATTTGCCAAGGTCTTGATCTCAGTGTGCTGATTTTTTATTGACTTTGGAAATTCAATTTGCATACATGCTGAATATTTAAATACTATAGATATTAAAAAGATCAAAGAGTATGAAGTTGTTTGCCTGGACAATGCAGGGAGACCTCAGTTTTCAGATAATTGATCTAATATGTTTCCCCTAAGGCACATTTTTGAATACCAAACTACCATATAGGGTAATTTGGAAAACAGAATATCATTAAAAACCATATTGTGCCATTCTTCCACTGCCCTTCTGTTATGGCTTGAGTTAATTTGCAATGCATTTCTTCAAAACACAATTTGTGCTATTGTTTTGTATTCTGTACTAGTATGAGGGAGTAGTTTTTTTTTTGTTTTATTGTTTCTTGTAGTGTGGTGATGTTTGTCAAAAAGGAAAGGATTTCTTTATCTTCTAGGAACAAAATATTATGAATGGGCAATGCATGTGATAGTCTTTTCTAGGCTGTATGTTTTACCAGTATTAGAGGAAAAAGGAGAGTGCAAGTGATGAGTGGGCCCTGGACAAAATTTTACCCCACGTGTCCCTGTGTAGTATTATACTTTAAAGGGTAACTCCCCTTTTGCAGGGAAAAAAAATAGCAAATAAAGACAAAATAATATTGTGCATATAATTGCGACACTAATCATATTGTAAATGAATGTTATTCAAAATGACCGTTCCTTTTCAATCTGCAGCCAATGTAATTTTCTGAGAAAGGATTGCAATATGGCCACCTGGAGTTGTTCTGTACACAGAGTGTGTATTGACCACTCCCCAGAAACATAATTTCCTGCTTGTGTGATTGGCTCACCAATTTTCCCAGAAGTCTGTCTAAGATACAAATCAGATTTCCCTGCAACAAAAATTTAATTTTTGGAAAGATACTTTCAATAGGAGCACGTCTAAAGGGATGCAGGCCCAGCAGATTCTCGCATTAGTGCTTTCCAGCTGCACAGCAGACAGTTCATTATGAAACCATGAAAGTGGTGTTGAAGTGTTAATAATTGTTGTATACAGAATGTGATGATGGAACAGGATTATATTGACATGTTTTGTAAACTGAGATTTTCAATAAAAACTTTTTCTGAGAAAAAAAAAATATGAAACCACTCCCATTAGACCCACTCAGAACAGAGGCACATACAAACACACATGGATTTCTTCAGAATAACAAAAGGTAGGAATCTGCAACAAAGTTTGTTATAATCCTTGCAATGTACATTGATCACCCCGAGGGGAATGTTTTTTTCTCAACAAAAGTGTAGTTAAGCTTTAAACATTTATGTTCATTGACACAGCTCTCTGTTTTGCTTTACTTTTTCTGATTTGGAAAGGAAAAAAATATTAAAACAATTTGAATTGTGATCTCAAAGTAGAGTTTAGTTAAATCCAGCATTATAAAATGATTGTAAAGTTTAAAGATGTTCTTGAACACTTCTACCATTTGTTCTTTAGATTGTTTTATTATTGGTACCTACATTGGCAGTATTTAAAGAGATTCTCAAATTGTCCTTAAAAATAACTTATATTTTATATACTGTGTCTTCATCTGTCAAACATTGTGGAATTGATTTACTTAAAGGGCATTTTCCCCTAGTCTGTGTTTGTGTAATACACCCAATCATGCACCAGTTGTTATTTTCCTTTTTGTAAAACCAGATTGTATGAAAATCTCTCCAATGATTCATGATCTTTACCAGTTATAAATCATTAGGGTAAGCTCATCAGATTACCTGAACCTGTTCAGTTAATCAACTGGTTAAGGGGCCAGTATATTCAGTAAAATGATCCGTTCCAGGTAAATCATCATCTAAACCTCCAGCATTGGCTGCAGGCTCCTGACAGCCACAAACCATTCCATATACACAGCAGTTCAATCCTTGCAGAAAAAAGGGGGATGCTGCTTACCATTTATTTTAAATGCCAACACTTATGTTCTGAGCACTAGGCGGTAAAGTCTGTGCAGCGATTACCTTAATAAACATAAATATTGGCTTTTAAAATGGCATCGCCAAAGGACAGAAATATATGGTTAAAGCGGAGGTCCACACATATTTTAAACTTTATATTAATCCCTTCATGGCATTGAACAAATGTCTAAATGAAAAAATAATTAAAAAAATGTCTGTGTGTTTACCTTGTAATTGGTCTTTATAGTGGAACTTCCTGTTTTGGACCCCCGTGGGAGTAGGCGTGTATATTCTTTATCCCCGGCGGCGAACTGTATCCTAGGAGGGTGGTGCACTGTCTCCTGGGAGCTATCACAACTATCACTGTCTCCTGTTGCCATACCAATGGGGCGGGAATTTCCAACGACGCCGCCCATTGTGATGGCAACCTGGAAGTTTGCGAGCATGCGCGGTAACGAGCGGTGAATGCTGGTAGCTCAGAATTCACTGCATCCAGGAAGTAAATGCTTGTGGGCTTCACATGCCCACAAGCAAATGGAACCGGCCGCCCACAATTTTTAAAACTTCTTTTTTTTATTCAAAACCAGACATCGGGGGACATAGATCACCAAACAAGTCCTACATTGTTATTATGTTAGTGTATGCATGGTTGGAAAAAAAAATGAAAGGTCGGTGGATCTCAGCTTTAAGGAGTTGTTTACAGGAAGTGTGCATAGCTGACAACTCAAGCACATAATCTTATCTTCAAAGTTTATAAGGAATGTGCAGAACTATTCTGCCTTTTAATTTTCCAGTACCAATTTGTTTTGGTGGAATGACTCTTTAAAAAAAGAAAAAAGTGAAACTGCACAAATGAGCATCTAATTTTCATGTCTGTAGAATCTTAAATAGGTCTTGTTTATTTTTTTATATTTAGAAGACAAACAAAAATTATCCAAGAGCAGCTGAAAGAAACACAAAATGGGAAAAACTATAGCCTTCATGCATCCAGTTTGTTGGCAAAGGCAAAAAGCTTTGGAGAAAATAGAGTCCAACTGCATAATGTAAGTAGAAATATTATTTTTCCATGTTAATGGCTTGTATTTTATTTTACCGTACCAGTGGACAGTCTCTGATGTATGTATGTAGGAGCTTTTTAGGGGAAGATAACAAGTGGTTAAATCAGTCCAATGAGCTTAAAATATGTTTCAGTAGTTTTCATTATATTGCGATAAAGAGTCCTACAAAGTATATATGGATTTTGAGGCCCATCATTGTAATCATTATCTGACAAATTTTCAAGATGGGAATAATCAGTTTTTCTCCATTTGCTGAAATGTTCTGCAATATTCTTATTGTTAATTTAAAGAATAATCAGTTTTTGTCATTGTATCTATTTCTGTATGGTAATTTGAGCTGACAATGCACTGTCCATTGTGCTGAAAGAATCTGGATGTTGGCTTCCCGTTGACCATAACAGCACAATTACTTATTCTTCAGCAGCATATAAAATCACATCTCTCAATCTTCTATGGTGTTAGTAGGTTATATCAATATTTACACACTCTTATTCCACAGGGACCGATAACTGTTTTAAAAAAAGCTCACCTTTAGTCTTTGCAATTCTCTTATGGTATACAAAACTATATTAAATAATCTCCTTCTAAAATACCAGAAATAAATCTGAAAAAAATGTATAAAGGCAACGATAAAATTAATATGGTAGATTGTATAATTTCATATCTGTATAAGTAATATAAATCTATATCTATATATCTCTAAAATGAATATAATTATAGGCAGTATATCATGCTTAACCCTTCATGATGAAGGCAAAAGAAAGCTTAGCGCCTGTGCCCAGTTTTGAAACTTTGGCATTAGTAAAACCGTATATATCTTTGCAACTACTTAGTGTATCCAGGTGAATTATATCTTGTTTTATATCAGACATGTGCCCTTCATTTGGTGGTAAATGTTAAAGAATATTTTCACTATCATATGAAAACTGCTACAAAAAAAATCTTATTACCACAACCCCCCCCCCCCTCACAAAATGAATTTGTCCACTCCTGGCATGCATGGGGATACCATGTATAATGCATTACTTGTTGTTTGCACCAGTAGCAGGGCTCAGAAACAATAGAGTGCATTTTGCTTTTCTTATCCTACCTAAGTTTTTCTTACTGGCCTCTCTTCTAGAGAGCCTCCGCAAAGATGCAGTGGGTTTGATATACAGAAAAATAAGCTTTTCACTTTGCATGAGAATTTTACCTTAGCCCAGTGAATGAGGTGAAGCTTTGCTGACTTCCATTACGCAATTTGCTCAGATTAGGGAAAATTTCCTTGTAAAATGGAAATTCCCTTGCAAAATGAACAACCTATTTGCCTAAAAAAATTGCCTAAAGCAGACTCAATGCATCTGTTTTCCCCTCACAGAGGAGAAAGAGAAATATGGGGTGAGGAGGGGGGCTTCTCTTATTAGTGATCATTGAGATTTGCTATTACAATAATCACATGATCTGGAGCAGATGCCACCATCTCTGGATTGTTACTCTGAGACAGCTCAGTCTCTATGCAGGGGTGTGCAATATTCCAGGCTATAGGTCATGTAGATCACCCTATTAATAACTGTTGCTTTATACAGAAATTATAAAGGTGCGGTATCCTTTTAATGTTATTATTAATAATACGTTTGTACACGTTATATATCATAATACCAAGAAGGAGAGTTTTATAAAAAAGCAAGATTGACTTTGTACCTAGGAACATAATCTTGGATACTTTGCACAAGTTGTGACATACATTCCTCTCTGCATGTCCATATCCCATAATAATAAAGTTTGGTGGGACTGTGATGGAAAATGGACATGCATAGAGGAATGTTTGTCACACCTTTTATGTGAAATATTTGAGGCTGATTAAATTGCAGCTACTTTAATTAGCCACTAATATTTATATATTAAAATTGTTTTCTGCAAAAGGAATACTTTTTAATAAAAATACCCAAATTCAGTAGCCACGGTTTTCACCAGGTGAGCTTTAAGAAGTGTGTACACTGACTTTATACCTTTTTTCTTCATAGTATACAAAGTCTGAGCAGAATCCTGAGCCAATAAGAGAGAATGTCATGGAATCCAGCTTCTCTGAAACACAACCATTCTCAGAGTCTGTGCAGGTGGACAGAGCAAGTCAGTCATTGAAGCATCATCGGTAAGAAGTTGATAATGTAGTCATCAAAATGGGTTCTGTTTATTTACACCTTTCCTTTTTTTCATGTAAGGTTCAAAATGTAAGAAATGTATTCACCACGCTGAATCCACCGGAACGCCTTCTCTGCTCCTATCTCTGGACGCAGAGAAGGCGTTCGATAGAGTCCACTGGACATACCTCCAGACTGTTCTACAGAAATTCGGTTTTAAAGGTACCATCCTATACGCCATTATGGCACTTTACTCCAACCCTACAGCCCAAGTATTCTCTGACGGTATGCTTTCCCGCCCTTTCCCCATCACGAATGGCACTCGCCAGGGCTGTCCACTGTCCCCCCTTATTTTTAACTTACTCATGGAACCCCTGGCAGAACATGTCCGCACCCATCCTGCAATTTCAGGAATTCAAATTGGACCAACGACACACAAAATCAGCCTATTCGCTGATGACGTCATCCTTATCCTCTCCAACCCGACTTCCTCCCTGGCTGAGGTACAAAATCTACTAACCTGGTTTAGCTCGGTGTCATACTACAAACTGAATACGAATAAATCATTTATACTTGACATCAACATTGACGCTACCACTAGGAATCTTTTACAGCTACAATACTCTTTCACATGGGCTGACGCAGATATCACCTACTTAGGAATCCAATTGCCGAGATCCCTTAGACACATATACCCCAGTAATTTTATACCTCTATTACGCAATATCCGAGAGACTTCACAAACTATAGCGAAACATGAACTATCTTGGTCAGGTAGACTTGCAGCCTACAAAATGATTTGCCTTCCCCAGATTCTTTACTATTTCAGAACGCTCCCCATCCCACTCCCCAAATCCTTCTTCAGGTCTCTTCAAACAATATACAACCAATATCTCTGGAAAGGCAAGAAACCCAGGTGTGCCCACCTAAAATTAATTAAACACAAACTGACGGGAGGTGTAGGGTCCATTAACTTTGAAGACTACTATCTGGCTGTCATCCTAGCCCAACTACCCAGCTGGTTTCAGTCCAACTTGAATCCTCTATGGGCACAAATAGAAAATTCCTCGCTCCCTGGATCCAATCTGGAATCTTGGCTACTCTCTACTCCCTTAGGGGCCACAATTCCATCGTACCTCTCTCCAACTATGAAGGCCTCGGCCCTAGCCTGGAAAAAAATGGTCACACACAATTCACCAGACTCTTCCTCTCCTCGATTCCGCATACCTCTTGACTCTTTGTTGTTCCTAACCCCAGATCTCCCAATCGCACTCTGGACCCTCAAAGGGATCCGAAACATACAAGACCTTTTCATTGGGAACACCCTTAAATCCTTTCCCCTACTACAAATCGACTATGACCTCCCTCTCTCGGAACACTTTACCTACCTCCGTATACATCACTCCCTGCGCAACCTCCCTCTTCCCCTCTATACTGTACAGCCCAAATCCTGGGACTTCCTCTCCAACCCGACCTCTACCGTCAGGGGAATCTCCCACTTCTACGCTCTCTTCCACCAAAAAAACTGCTTCACCAAACTATCCCCACATCTCAGATGGGAAGCTGATCTAGCACGCACATTCTCAGACACACAATGGCAACTCGCATTCCAGACGATTTACAAATCCACGAAATGTGCCGCCCTTTGGGAACTCACACAAAAAATATCACTAAGGTGGTACCTTACACCTTCCAGAATATCTTCCTTTGACCCTCGTAACCCCTCCACTTGCTGGAGATGCCACTCTACTGAAGGAAATATGCTTCACATATTCTGGCTATGCCCAGATGTAAGAAAGTACTGGGCGGAAGTATTCCAACTTCTCAACAAAATCGCCAACATCCCAATCCCCCAGTCACCTGCTCTGGCAATCTTGAATCTGACCATAGATGACCTCCCATACCCCATCAGATATGTCACTACACACATACTCCTAGCAGCCAGGCTCAACCTCACTAGACATTGGAAATCTTCCTCATCCTTGACACTCTCACAAGTCCTGAATATAGTGGCCCTACACTACAGCTACGAACTTATGACAGCAGCCAGTAATGGTTGTTATACCAAGACCAATGCCCACTGGCAACCCTGGATTAACTGGACTTCAAATGCGCCTACAACTGCGACTAGTAATTAAAGACACCCGCATTCATCCTGACGATCCACTTCTTGACTGAGCAATACTTAAACCCCCTGGAGAATATACACTATGATACCTATGCTACTAACCCATAGCTAACGCTGTCTGCATTATATATGATATACTAGTGATTCCTCTCCTCTCCTGTGGCACTAATGTTCCCGTTTGGGGTGCCACTTGAGAGGTCAGGTTTCGTTCTATGTTTACCACGTTTTTCTTGTTATTTACACAGAGTTTGAATACATACTCTTTATGGTTATACTATATTTCATGTAATTCCTACGTCGCTAATCGACGTACAATGCCAAATTGTACAATGTATGCTTCTTGAAAACAATAAAACTTTTTTGAACAGAAAAAAAAAAAAAAAAAATGTAAGAAATGTTTGAACCCAGGAACATTTGTCAACATGCATATGTTCAAAGCATTCAAAAGTATTCAAAGCTTGCCGACTTGTTTTAGGTGAATACCAAGGATTGCTATTAGTGAAATCATTTGAATCTTTATTAAATCTGCACCAAATGTGTGGTGGAAATGTATGGTCAATTTTGAGATTTAACCTTTTATAAGTAAATTCCATACTGTCTTACTGTATATGCAGATCCCACATAAAAACAAGAATATCAAAACTTTTAACACTTGAAACAAAGTATATAAAAACAATGGAAAACAAATGCACGGCCATGTTACAATGATTTAAAAAAAAATAATAATCCAAGTGTATTTGTTTATGGCAGGGGATATAAAACAAAGACAATACAGATCCCATAAAAAGTACATTTTATGTAATCGTTTTAACCACTGTGTTTCCTTGTGTTTCTTGTGGGTATTACAAGAAAATGCATATTCTACATGGATTTTGCAAAAATAGTAGTGTTTTTTTGTTAGATGGAACATGGTGTGCAGAGATTTAAAAAGAAGCATTAATATGTACATATAAAGTCATGGTGCCACAGTACAACATAATGGTACATGTACTGCACATAAACTCCTCCCTGAACCATAAATAGGAAAATTGTAGGAGTTGGCAAAGAACCAAAGTATGAGAAATACTGTCTTAAAATATTGAACTTCTCAGACAGGTGTACATTTTTTTGAGAACGTTGGCTTGCTTTTTACCATCTCTCATAATTCACTACGGGTTGGTCCTTCACTTGAAGGGTGGTCTCAATGTCCAATATGGAATTTCGATACATGGAAAGGGCAAACCACCCTTCATTTTTTCAGCAAAAGATGATATTATGGGCTAAGAGGGTGATTGTGCGTGCAACATTTGTGGGTGTCTTCTTTGGATTTATGAGTTCACTTAACAGTTTTTCAAAATAAGTTACAGTATATGTACTTCATTTAACTACACCTACTTTGAACTCCTAACTATGAATGGTAGTGACATACTGTGCTCACACAAATGCACTTAGGTTGAACTGGGTAGACTGGTGTCTTTATTTAACCTTACCAACTAGGTAACCATGCAACTATTTCAGTATCTACAAATAAAGCATTATGTTTTACATGGCCATCCACAACATTGCCCCAGCTACCTCACCAACCTCATCTGCAGATATTGCCCAAATTGTCCCCTCCACTCTTCCCAGGACCTCCTGCTCTCTAGTTCCCTTGTTACCCCCTCCCATGCTCGCCTACAGGACTTCACTAGAGCCTTTCCCATCCTCTGGAACTCCCTGCCTTGTTATGTCTGATCAGAGCCTACTCTATCCACCTTTAGGAGATCCCTGAAAACTCATTTATTCAGGGAAGCCTATTCCACACCCACCTAAGAACTGTACCTGAGCCACCCCCATCAAATCATCCCCCACAGCTATTACCTTTTATACCACCACCCCCCTCCCTTTAGAATGTAAACTTCATGAGCAGGGCCCTCCTGTTCTTTCTGTATTGAACTGTATTGTTATTGTGCTGTCCCCTCTCTACATTGTAAAGCGATGCACAAACTGTTGGCGCTATATAAATCACAAACTCCTGAGTAATACTCATCACTCTATGGCATCCTACTCTCTAAGTTTACCCCATCGCCTTATACCTTTATGCATAGAAGAGAATAACAATATAGAGATTGAAAACACATTTGGGACATGGCTAAGTCCTGGTGTCAAATTGCTTTTTTAGCCGTAGAAACTAATTACAATGAACATAGTATTATTTAGAAGTTACATGGTGTTAAGCCATTGAGCCAATGCAATTCCAAGTCCCCCATCTAACTGCTTTTGTGGCTACTTAGAACCAGGTACGTTTTACCATATAAGGTGGTCATGTCCTATTTCTCAAAGATTGTGGAAGCATCCTTTTCTAAAGGCCTATGAAATCAGGTAAGCACTGCATGATTTCCAAGCATCAATGAAAAATGAACTGCTAAACGACAGGACACTATGCCTAAATTTCACAAAGTATGGAAACCATGGGTCTCACATTTCCTACCAATGGCTTTCTCCTACTTGACCAATGATGTGCTTGTTAAAGCCTGTATATATTATATTCAGCTATCTTGAGTCCCTTCCAGCCAGGTTCCTCCTTCCACTTCCCCTACCCCTCCACCATGTGACCTTTGTAATCTGTTAAATCTTTCATTAAACATATGTAAAATGGCTGTAAACCCTTACATATACCCTCAGGCAATACAGAGATTAAACAAATCCTCCTACATAAGTTGTACTTGTTTGTCTGCAGTCTTCTCTTCTCTACATCTGTTCAAAGTCCAGAATTTATAAAGCTTGTCTGAGCTATATGAAAAAAGGGGGTGGATAGATGAAGTTACACTCTGCACAGCTCAGTGAGGAGAGATCTGAGAGATGATTGGAAGGGAGGGGCACACCCTCCCCTTCACACAACACACATGAACAAAACTGTAGCTGTCAATCAGCAGTCCATCAAAAGTGATTCATGCTGATAGCAGAGCAATGAGGCAGCAGATGGAAAAGGCACTTAGTGCTCTTAACTGAGACAAGTAAACACTATAGAGGGATACGCTGTGTTCATGTCTGAGGTTTGTTTAAGGTTTAACATAAAACATATGTACTTTATTAAATGAACAGCAATGATGATGTTTAGAGTGCTGAAATCCACAGTTACCAATCAGAATGCGCTAACAGATGTCTTATTAGTTGTCACTGACTGCTGTACTTAAACATTGCTACAACATACAGAATATGCACAAAAGGCTCAGAGCTAATTCCCTGATTCAGTAATCTTAAACTACCAGCTATAAATTGTTATAATTTCAATAGATATTGGCCTGCATATCATATTAGCACATGACACAAAGCTGAGTCATATATGAAATAAATACTGTCCTGCATATTATATTAAGATACAGCACAAAGTTGCAAATTATTTGCTTAAAAGTAGTATATAGCAGAAATTGTGATTTATATATATATATATATATATATATATATATATATATATATATATATATTTTTTTTTTTTAACAATAATCTCATGCTGCCAAATGATACATTTTTATAAGTTTTTGCTCTTGCACCAGGGGTAATCCATTATTACATTCTCAAGTCTTTAAGGTTTAACACTGAATTTGTTATGCCTAAGTCAGCATTCTCTATGACATTAGCAATCAGGTCACTATATCTCAGGTGTTTCTCATGATCTAAGCGTTGCAAATTATAGCATCGTTGGCAATGGGATTGATTATGTCTGCAAACAGTAGAACTCAACACAGAACAAAAAATATATAGTATGCAGTTATACTGTGTGCGTGTATATAAATATATATGCAGGTGTGAGTGTGTGTGAGAGCTTGATGAAGGGCAAGGATGAATAAGGGTCCATACACACTGGCTTAAAGATCACTGTTTCTACAGGAGTTTTGTGCTTTGCCTGTAGAAGCAGTTCAATGTTATCCTATGTGTCCATGCACATTATGACAACTAGAGGCATTATAAGCTCCACATTTAGCACAGGAAAAAAAAAAAAAAAACCTTCTGGTTTGCATTACTAAGTAATGCAAAACTCTCCTAGACTCGCCTAAACTATTTACATAAAAAGTATGAGTGTTTTTTCTTGCAAGGGAACAGCTTTTTTTTACGCCTGTGTGCATGGAGCCTAAAACTGTCATGTACTTTCTGAACCATTTCTGAAATAAAGGTTTAATAAGCATTCAAGGCTTATTTATATATAGCTCATATAGCAAGTGTGAAAAAATGCTGTAAATTAAGAATGCTTTTAGAAATGGAAGTGTTAATAGTTTTATTTATCAATTAACAAAAGGAAAGTGAATGAACAGAGGAGAAATCTGAATCAAATCAATATTTGGTATGACCACCCTTTGCCTTCTAGCAACATGGATGCAGAATTCCCTTCCACATGCGGTGGTCTCAGCGGGGAGCATGGATAGCTTAAAAAAAAAAATATTAGATAAGCACCTGAACAACCACAACATACAGGGATATACAATATAATACTGACATATAATCACACACATAGGTTGGACTTTTTCAACTTCTCCTACTACTACTATGTAATATTAATTCTTCTAGGTACACTTGCTCACAGTTTTTGAAGGAACTCGGCAGGTAGATTGTTCCAAACACCTTGGAGAACTAACCACAGATCTTCTGTGGATGTAAGTTGTCTCAAATCCTCCTGTCTCTTTATGTAATCCCAGACAGACTCGACAATATTGAGATCAAGGCTCTGTAGTGGCCAGATCATCACCTTCAGGACTCCTTCTTCTTTACACTGAAGATAGTTCCTAATGACATTGGCTGTATGTCTGGGGTTGTTGTCCTGTTGCTGAATACATTTGAGGCCAATCACATGCCTCCCTGATGGTATGGCTGTATGAATTTCTCAGCATTGAGGACACCATTGATCCTGACCAAATCTCCAACTCCATTTGCAGAACTGACACCCCAAACATGTAAGGAACCTCCACCATGCTTCACTTTTGCCTGCAGATACTCATTATTGTACCATTCTCCATCCCTTTGGCATACAAACTGCATCCTGCTACAGCCAAATGTTTTCAAATTTTAAATCATCTATCCAGAGCACCTGCTGCCATTTTTCTACACCCTATGCTTTCATGTATAGCTGAGTCTTGGAAGAATGTATTTCGACCTACATATGAAATTGATGATCATTAGCACCTGCTTGATAGAATTGAATAATTATACATCTGACTCTAATCCTACAAAATCTCTGCTTTGTATAAAAAGTGTACAAGTGTACGAATTGATCAAAGATTGAAGCCAAAGGGTAGTAACACCAAATATTGATTTGATTTAGATTTTTCTTCTGTTTGCTTATAAACTCTCTAAAAACAAACAGATACAAAAGATATTTTCTTGAAAGCATTCTTACATATATATGGTATTTTTTTTTAAATCTTGAGTTTAAATAGGAAGTATTTACATGGCATGAAACGATTCAAAGGCTGCTTGTGTCCTGGGGCTTATAGTATCTCATCATAAATGTCCTTAATCAATATCTAATAATCATTATACAGCGCCTGTTATAGTAGGTAGAGTTTGTCACTGGTGATGCTTTTTTCGGCACTGGAGATTTCAATTGATTGAATAGAAGCAAACAGATTCTAGGACAGGAGAAACCTGTGCAATATCAAACAAAGTGACAATCTTGTGTTAGGACTAGCTCTACTTCTGGGTAATTGATATTGTTAGTCCCCAGCTCCAAACCAAATCCTCAGCAGGTCCAAGTAATAATAATGTGAAAGGTTAAAGTACTCTATACATGTGCACAGTGATATAATTGAACACTACTTGGTAACTGCACATGTGGGTGACATCTCTGCACATCTGCCCATGAAACTGTACAGGACTGAAATGTATCGTTAGGGTGTTAATTACAGGGTCTATACAGGCCTGAAGGGTAGATTAGAAGAGATTATGGAATGGGGTTAATGCAAGAAAGGGTAAGGTGATAAGACTTTAGATGTTGGGGGAATATGGAGACTATGCATGGATGTTAGAAAGGTGGGGTAAGTTGCTAGAGAGAGCAGTAACTCATTATTGGGGCCCAAGGTCACCAGCTACCATATCTAGGACATAACATAACACTGTCCTTGTTTTGTACATGTTAATCTACTATTTTCTCTTGAAGACTTTGGATTATCTGTTACTTTAGCTAACATGTTTTGGTTTAATATCACATAAAAGGAACACTTTACATATTTTGCTGTTATCTGTGCACGTATATCCTTTGTTCTTGTCTAACGACATACTGAGATGATTTCCTTCGGAACAAAAGGTATATTAATATGTGATATGTTTTTTACAGCATGATGGGTGTCCTTTGATGTCATGCAACAGATTTCACAGTGAAACAAATTGCAGGCACTGTAATGAAAAAAGAAACAAAAAAAAAAACTATGTTTTCAATGACAGATGTCAAGTCTATCCCTTTCATCTTCTAACCTCTTTTCTCATCACACAGCTTCTTCCTCAACATACCTCAATACCATAGGCAGCGTACTTGTTATCAATGTTATTTTAAATACGCTTTCTTGTATCAAAGGCTTGTGTAACTGCAAAAAAAATTAGATTATCCAAGTATTGAACAAAAATTGTCACAAAACAGTAAACAGATTGCACAGTAAACTTCATGGGCCAGTCGTAACATAATAAGCGGACCTATATATATATATATACATATATATACGTTTTCTCTCATGTCACTCAGCGCTGCTCGCTCCCCGGCAGCCCCTCCTCTCTTCTCGTCAATCCCCATTGGCTTGAGACATCATCTGGGATAGACGAGAAGAGAGGAGGGGCCGCCAGGGAGCGAGCAGCGTGACATGAGAGAAAACGTATGACAGACAGACGCTTCCTGCGCTACTCTGCATGCTCGCAAGTAAGATCCCCAGATGTGCCCTGTAATGTGCCCCATGCCCTGATGCCCTAATGTGCCCCATGCCCCATAATGTGCCCAGATGTGCTATGTGCCCCATAATGTGCCCAGATGTGCTATGTGCCCCATAATGTGCCCTGATGTGCTATGTGCCCCATAATGTGCTATGTGCCCTATAATTTTCCCTGATGTGCCCCATAATATGCCCAGATGTGCCCCGAGCCGGCACATAGGGCACATAGCACATTATGGGGCACATAGCACATCAGGGCACATTATGGCACATTATGGGGCACATAGCACATCAGGGCACATTATGGCACATTATGGGGCACATAGCAGATCAGGGCACATTATGGCACATTATGGGGCACATAGCACATCAGGGCACGGGCACATCAGGGCTCGGCGAGCCCTGATGTGCCCGTGCCCTGATGTGCTATGTGCCCCATAATGTGCCATAATGTGCCCTGATCTGCTATGTGCCCCATGATGTGCCCTGATGTGCTATCTGCCCCATAATGTGCTATGTGCCCCATAATGTGCCCTGATGTGCTATGTGCCCCATAATGTGCTATGTGCCCTATAATTTTCCCTGATGTGCCCCATGTGCCCAGATGTGCCCCAAGCCCTGATGTGCCCGTGCCCTGATGTGCCATGTGCCCCATGCCCTGATGTGCTATATGTCCCGTGCACCGATGTGCTATGTGCCCCATAATGTGCCCTGATGTGCTATATGTCCCGTGCACTGATGTGCTATGTGCCCCATAATGTGCCCTGATCTGCCCCATAATGTGCCCCGATGTGCCCTGATGTGCCCCATGCCCTGATGTGCCATGATCTTGGGTGGGAGTTCCCACACTTTTTTTCCCCAGGACTTGACCCCTGTATATATATATATATATATATATATATATATATATATATATATTGCCAAACGTATTGGGACACCAGCCTTTACACACACATGAACGTTAATGGCATCCTAGTCTTAGTCAGTAGGGTTTAATATTGAGTTGGCCCACCCTATGTAACTATAACAGCTTCAACTCTTCTGGGAAGCCTGGCGAAAAAGGTTTAGGAGTGTGTCTATGGGAATGTTTGACCATTCTTCCAAAAGTGCATTTGTGAGGTCAGGCACTGATATGGATGAGCAGGCCTGGCTTGCAGACTCTATTCTAATTCACCCCAAAGGTGTTCTATTGGGTTAAGGTCAGAACTCATGCAGACCAGTTAAGTTATTCCACCCAAAACTCACTCATCCATATCTTTATGGACCTTGTTTGTGCACTGGTGCACAGTCATGTTGGAACAGGAAGGGGCCTTCCCCAAACTGTTCCCACAAAGTTGGGAGCATGAAATTGTCCAAAATGTCTTATTATGCTGATGCCTTAAGATTTACCTTCACTGGTGCTAAGAGGCCAAGCCCAAGCCCTGACAAAAAAAAACAACACCATAATCCCCTCTCCACTAAATGATTTGGACCAGTGCACAAAGCAAGGACATGTATGAGCAATTTTGGGGTGGAGCAACTTGACTGGCCTGCACAGAGTCCTGACCTCTACCCAATAGAACACCTTTGGGATGGGAGCTGAGACTGTGAGCCAGGCCTTCTCGTCCAACATCAGTGCCTAACCTCACAAATGCGCTTCTGGAAGAATGGTTAAGCATTCCCATAGACACACTCCTAAACCTTGTGGAAAGCCTTCCCAGAAGAGTTGAAACTGTTATAGCTGCAAAGGGTGGGCCAACTCAATATTGAACCCTATGGACTAAGACTGGGATGCCATTAAAGTTCATGTGCGTGTAAAGGCAGGTGCCCCAATACGTTTGACAATATAGTGGGTATATGTATGTAAGTGTGTGTGTATGTGTATATATATATATGTGTGTGTGTATATATGTGCATATATATATATATATATATATATATATATATATATATATATATATATGACATTCAGCCTAGTTGGCTCTCACTTGCAGCACTGCTGCTCTGGCCTTACACTCCAGACCCGTGTCTGTCTCGTACAGACTGTTTCAACAACCACCTTGGTGCATATAGCTAGCAACCTCTTGCTGCATTGGCACCCCCATGGAGCCCTCCTGACTCCTGGTACTCAGACTTCTTATCTGCCTGGGTGGAGCCCAGAACTATGGTCAGGTTACTACTAAAAGCCCAGCACACACCTGACCAATCGGTATGCTGGCTGTTCTCAAAATCAGGACCCAGGACTAGGGATTTCATCCCACCCGGATCTCTCAGAAATCCCAGAGCTCCAGGTCCCAAATTGGACTTTGCAAAACACTGAGGAAACTGAAAGGCCAGTTTCCTCATCATGTTACAAGCTCCCTTGAGCCCCTCAACCCGTCTGGTTGTGAATTCTGGGTCACAACCTCCTTCTAGACCCTGGCAGGGCAACGCCCTGCCACATAATATAAATTATATATAAGCGGTGCGCTTGCAAGACGCTGAAAAATGTCCTGCAAGCCACATCTTTGGAGCGCTGTAGGAGTGGTGTATTTACTGCTCCTAAAGCACTCCTTCCCATTGAAAACAATGGGGCAGTGCTCCAAACCCGCCTGCAGTTTTAACCCGTTTTGAACGCTGCTGAACCGATAGTAAAGCGCCACTAAATATAGCGCTGCTTTACCGCCAGCGCTTCCAGCGTCTCAGTGTGAAAGTAGCCTTAGGGAGGTTAAAGCAGAACCTTACCCATACCATTTTGATAAAAATAAATGTTTTTTGACAAAAGAACTAATAATCCACATTAATAAAAATCTAAATTAGTGTGCTGTAAATTGCTTCCAGAAATGCTCCTGTTTCTTCTTGCTGGAGGCCGCCATTTTTTTGAACCCAGGTTAGTCACTTCCCTATGGGAAAGTCTCCCCTTCTCCTTGGTCTCAAAAGCTATATTTCACTTTCTGTAATTAAAAATATGTGCATTTCCAGCCTTAATTGTGTGCCTTTCCTTAGCTAGTATGGAAGGCTGACAGAAACTGAAGTTGATAGGCTGTGGACGGAGGAGACAGGAGAGGGAATCAGGGAGATAAGATAAGACACTGTCTTTGTTTGTCCTGTTACCTCTACTGCTTTTTGTCCTGTTACCTCTACTGCTTTTCTTTTCTCGTTTCCTAATGTGTTCATTCCATGTCATTCCTATTGCTTTCTTCCCCCTTCAGCAACAGTAAATATTAAAGCTGTCAGCTGATTGTTTAATGTTTTACACAGCTATACCTGCAAAAGGAGGCAGTCTGAAGTAATTTATCAGGACTTACTGTAATTTTCTGACTAAAGTTCTACTTAGGATACCTTTTGTTACACTTTATCCTGGGAAATAATTCATAATGTATGCATTGGTTGTGCAGTTACGCACATTCAGCCATGTGGTTCCCTGAGCCTGTCATTGATTTTTACTGGCTGTGGCTGTACGCAAAAACACCTGTGATTCTCAGGTGTAGAAATATGTTTCTTCTTAGCAGAGTATGGACCTCTGTGTGCATGTGCACAAGGCTTCATTCTGGTAAAAGACAAACTGCATATTCACATGTTGAGACTAATGTAAGTCCTAAACATAGTACCTTCAAAATATACTACGATCTTTATCACTGCATTACTGGAGGACACTGTTTTCTCATTCAAAGTGCTGTGTGTGTGTTTCTAAAATGCAGCAGTGCTTTAAGAAAACAAATCAGACTAATTTTTAAGTGGTTCTAAATGCTCAAGGTTTTTTACCTTCATGCTGGGTTCACACCTTTCTACGGAGCCGGTTCGCATATCTCGGCAGCGGGTCAGGTGCGTTTGGCACAAAAACACAGTGTTTCTTTTGGTCCATTTCAGGTCGGAATTCAGTCCAAAATTTGGTCTGAAATCAGACCTAAACTGGTGAACCAGGACGCACTGGACTTATGCTGTGAGCCGCATGCAGCTCACATGTGAACCAAGCTCTAAGGTAAAAAAAATACTGTGTGCAGCAGCCCTCCCAATACATACCCCCCATTGTGACCCAGCAATGTGCATGAGAGCCTCAGCTCTCTGGAGATTCTCTCTCCTCATTGGCTGAGACAACAGTGGGAGCTGTTAATCACAGCCAGTGAGCCAATAAGAAGTGAGAGGGGGAGGGGGCTAACCATGGCTCTGTGCGTGTGAATGGACACGCAGAGCAGCAGCTCGGGAGCAAGCCTGCTTAGTTGCCCCCATTGTAAGCTGTTTGCTCTGGCGGCTCTCGACAGGAGGGGGGCGGGTGCAACAGTGGGGAACCTGAGAAAATGAGGATTGGGGGGGCTGCTCTGTGCAAAACCGCTGCACAAGCAAGTAAGTATAACATGTTTCTAATTTAAAAATATATATATAATTGCCTTAACTATCACTTTAATTTGTTTTTAAATGTAAAATTCATGTTGTCAGTATTATGACTCTAGATATAATTATTTTTCAATGAATATAGTTTCACTTATTCGTTTTGTATCTAGTAATGAGATGGATGCTTGGAAAGACATTAAGTGACTCCAATGTGTTTAATGTGTAGGAACCTTTCAACATGCTGTAGTCCCAGCCAAAGGAGTAGGATGCTTCAAAGAAATGCCTTTCGGAGAACTCCCCCTCTGCCCAGAGGTCGCCTCAATGGGATTACAGGACCAGCATATCAACAGCTGGAGGAGCCTGGGCTTATAGATCAGGACACAATTCCTTGCCAAGGGTAGGTGATGAAAACCACTAGAGCATGAAAATGCAATATCAATCTCAAGATTAAAAAAGGAGAAACGTATCTACTTTAACTTGAGCTTCTACCTTCTGATGATCCCAGAGCATGAAAAATTTAAATCAGAGAAATATTTTAAACGTAGGCAGCTGGAGGAAATAGTGTTTTAATTTTGATATGGTGCTAGCATAGTCTAATAGCAGAACTATTGAATTTTAACTGTTTGAAATGTGTTACTTTTTGTGTTAGCAGTTTGTAAATGTTAAGAATAAGATATATCATATCATAATATCATATACTAATGGAACATTGTAGCTAAGAGAAAATGTTACCTGCAAATTGATTTAACAGTTCATATACACTTTTTTTTATATATGGTATAGATGTATCTGTACCAATCCTAGCAGACATGCAGAGATTTGTAGCTACCTAATACAGGAATGAAGTGGGATCAATTCTAGGCAGAAAGGGGTGGATTTACTAAAGGCAAATAGACTGTTAACTTTTCAATAGACATGCATTTTATGAGTGATTTTTTCCCAGTGCTTAGTGAATGAGGTCACCCGATTATGTACAAGGAAAATACTGTCTTTTTTTCTTGCATGTGATTGGGTATTCTTTGCAAAGTTAAATTTCACCACGTTCATTAAGCTCTCGGGAACACCCTATTTGCCTTTAGTAAATCAGCCCCAATGTGCATTGGGAAGTTTGTCTAGTTGTGTACATATCATACACATGTGGTGAGTAAAAAAATATGATCATGTCCCTTCATGATAGACATTTTGTTTTCGAAATTCCAGAGGTCTGCACATGTATATTTTAGAAAGACATTTCTTCCCTTATTGCCTAGATACTTTTCTTAGATTACTGAGCAGAAATTGTACATATAAGATTTAATTATCCATTTCATTGCCAACTAAGGCTAGAGTTTTTGTTACTAAAATGTCACATGTCTCATAGTGTGTGTATTCCATAGCTAGGCCAAGCAACAAATAACAAGATTTTGCTGGTAGACTATTAATGCTGTTATGTATAAAAAAATATATATTTTTTTGCAAAACAATGTGTTTAAAAATAAAAGACAGACATGTTTTTTTTTTTTCTCAATCAAAGGTTTTTTATTAAGTCAAATTACAGGTATACATTGCAGACATGTTTTTATAAAAAGTTTGTTACCCTAAAAAAAATATATATATAGTCCTGTCCCTTTAAAGCATGAATAACAGCATAGTGCTTGTGCTGTGTCATTTGTCTCCCTGTATCACCTTAAATACCTGGCTGATCCTGCCAGTTTCTGCCCTCCCCCCTGTAAACTGACCACAGTTTATCGTGGCTCCTGAGCCCTGACACCGTGGTCAGTTTACGTGCCTCCATCCTCCCCTGTGTCTCCCCTGTCCTCTCCCTGCCTGTCAGCTCCTAAAAAAGTGCCTGCCCCTCCCCTCCTGCCACTATCAAAACTTTATAATTTTCTGGCAATCCCCTGTGTTAGATAATGGAATGTCTCCAGTGTCTGTGCTTTATTAAAGAAATGCCCCTGTATATTGTATTTCCAAGTGCTGCTCTGTGCTCACATGACTGGCCACCTCCTCTCCTCCTCCTGACTGATGTCAGCGGGGGATTCTCAGCCCCTCCCATTGTAGCTGTCAGATCGGGAGAGGGAATAGCAGGCGCTGTGAAATAAGGTATACGTGGCATTTTTTTAACACTGAAGACATTGCATTTTTTAACATAGGGAATTGGCAGAAAATGATAAAGTGGGTTTACAACCACGTTAAACCTGTGTTTTATTTGATGCTCATTTTAAAACACTGTAGAAAATTAAAGTAAATGGGTCCATATACAAGCTGATATCACACCGATATGGTTGATTGTTCAATAACTGCTCTACATCAGAATACTAGTATCTTTATTGCAAGTGACTAGATTATTGTTTGACGTTCTATTTATCTCAGCTGATAATGCAGAGATCAATATAACTACTTGATATCACACAATGCGGCCTTATAATTGGTAATGGGGAGATCACTAAACTGTTCTATATAGGCTGAATAGAGGAATGTTGATGTTATTGTTCACCTCTGAAAAATGTGATTCTCCTGTGTATGGCCAGTCTAAATCTTTGCAGCTACATTGGCTGCCATTAGTAGAAATGATTGTCCACTCATCCTTTATGTTAATACTGTTTACACATATTACTTGCTTAAGCAAGTAAAGAAGTTACTTTAGGGGCATAAAAGCTGGCAGTGAATTTCCATGCCAAATTTGAAATTCAATTTGCTTTTTTTCAACCCCCTAGGGAAAGTAATTTCCCTTTGCACACTTTACTTCCCAAGCAAAGGGAAAATCACTTTCCCCAGGGGGGTTAGAAACTGCTTATGAAGTTTGAAATATCCTAAATTAAATTAAAATTTAAAATTACAAGAGCCTGTGTTTGAGTTATAACTATAAAGTAATGCACAACTCTAAAACAGGCTGAGCAGACTTTGTCATTGCATATTCTGGTATCAAAGCTCTTGTTCTAAAAAAATGTCTAAAGAGATCTTGACTTACAGTTGGTGTAGAAAACAATCACCCCACTTCCCGACCGGCGCACACAGATATACGTCGGCAGAATGGCACGTACAGGCAGGAGGGCGTAGATATAAGTCCCTCCTTAATGCCTGTCGTGCCATCGGGAGCGTGCCGGGAGCGGCGCGCTCCCACGCCGGTCGGGACCCCCGTGAGTCCGGTCGCGGGCCCCGCGGATTCGATTGCCGCGGGAACACCCACGATCGTCTCACGGGAAGGCTGAACGGGGAGATGCCGAGATAAACAGCATCTCCCCGTTCTGCCTAGCAACTAGTGACGCCGATCTCTGCTCCCTGTGATTGGAGCAGAGATCAGCATTCACTAGCTGACAGCCACGCCCCCCCACAGTAAGAAACACACCCCTAGGCATGCTTAACCCCTACACTGCCCCCTTGTGGTTAACCCCTTCACTGCCAGTGTCATTTATACAGGAATCAATGCATTTAAATAGCATTGTTTGCTGTATAAATAACAATGGTCCCAAAAATGTGTCAAAAATGTCCGATGTGTCCGCCATAATGTCGCAGTCACAATAAAAATCGCTGATCGCCGCCATTACTAATAAAAAAAAAATATTAATAAAAATGCTATAAAACGATCCCCTATCTTGTAAACGCTATAACTTCTGCGCAAACCAATCAATAATCGCTTATTGCGATTTTTTTTACCAAAAATATGTAGAAGAATATGTATCAGCCTAAACTGAGGAAAAAAATTTTTTTTTTATATATTTTTGGGGGATATTTATTATAGCAAAAAATTAAAAATAATGCGTTTTTTTCAAAATTGTCGCTCTTTTTTGTTTATAGCGCAAAAAATAAAAACCGCAGGGGCGATCAAATACCACCAAAAGAAAGCTCTATTTGTGGGAAAAAAAGGGCGTCAATTTTGTTTGGAAGCCACGTTGCACGACCGCGCAATTGTCAGTTAAAGCGACGCAGTGCCGAATCGCAAAAAGGGGCCTGGTCCTTTGGCTACAAATTGGTCCGGTCTGAAAGTGGTTCAAATAATCACACATTATTTCCTTGCAGCCTGAAATGAAGACAAGCACAGATTTTGTTTTATCCAGCTGTACTTACAACTTATAACATCCAAGATAGACCACCAACATATCAGAAAAAAAAAGAATCACTGAGTTGGAAAAATTATCACCCCTCTTAAAAAATGTAAACTCAATCAGGTGTAGCTAATGACCTTTTCAATGGCACACAAATCCATTTGATTTTCAACTGTGATCAGTTGTGGTTGTTTTGATTAACTCAGCATGGAAAGAGCTTTATTGGAGCATTTCAGTCCCTGATAGTGCAACCAAAGCAAACAATCAACTATGGATGGCAATGCACTGTCAACAGATCTTCAGGATAAAGTTGTGGACAGACATAAGTCAGGAGATGGATACAAAAATGCAAAGGTCTTATCAATGCCTAGAAGCACAGTGAAGTCTATTATTAAGAAGTGGAAGTTAATTGGTACAACACAGATCAGGACGTCACTCCAAACTGGAAGAAAGAGCCAGGAGGAATCTGGTCAGAGAGGCTGCCAAGAGGTCTACAGCAACCCTGAAGCAGTCGCAGGAATTTATGGCAAAGAATGGTCATTGTGTGCATGTGACAACAATATCAAAAATTCTCCACAAATGTGGCTTGTATGGGAGGGTTGCAAGAAAAAAACACACTCCTCAAGAAAGGCTACATGCAGTCACGACTTTGCCAAAACACGCCTTGAAGATTCTGAGGCCACATGGAAAAGGGCATTGTGGCCAGATGAGTCTAAAATAAAATTATTTTGCCCCAACACCAAACAATATTTCTGTCAGAAATCCTTTACAGCTCCCCATTCAAATAACACCATTCCTACAGTAATGCATAGAGGCGCTAATATCTTGTTATGGTGGTGTTTTTCTGCAGCAGGGATTGGAGCACTTGTCAGGATAGAAGGAAAAATGGATGGGGCAAAATACCATCAAATTCTTGAGGAAAATCTGCTGCCCCCTGCCAGAAAGTTGTCAATGGGAAGAAGGTTTACAGTACCTTCCAACATGATGATGACCCAAAGCACACACCAAAAAATTACTACAGAGTGGTTGAAAGAGAAAAGGGTAAATGTCCTTGTATGGCTTAGTCAGAGCCCAGACTTAAACCCCATTGAAAATCTGTGGAATAACTTGAAGACTGCAGTCCACAAATGGTCACCATCATATTTAACTGAACTTGAGAAGTTGTGCAAAGAAGAGTGGGAAAATATTGCAAAGTCTAGATGTGCAACGTTAGTAGAGACATAGCCCAAAAGACTAAAGACTGTAATTTAAGCAAAATGTGGTTTAATACAGTAAATAACTGACACAAGGGTGTGATCCTTTTCAAACTCAGTGATTCTGTTTCTGATTTTTTTTTTCTCTGACATGTTGATGTTATATCTTTCACTAGATGTTTTAAGTTGCACTGAGTAAATGCAGCTGAATACAACAACACCTGTGTCTGTCTTCATTTCAGGCTGCAAGGCAACAACATGTGATTATTTTAAGGGGGTGATTCTTTTCTATACCTACTGTATCTTAAGGACAAAACTAGACAGAGGTCATCTGACCAGTTCAAACGATTGCTGACCAGTTCAAAAGATTGCAAAACAAATCATACCATTACTGCAGATAATGGGAATGAGGCTACCTTTGTGTAACCAGCAAAAATGACAAGAAAGGAATTACATCTAAACATGTGCACCCGTTGTTCAATTTAAAATGTATAAACTCATGTAGTATTATTTAATAACATCAATTAAAACATTAAAGATTTCTGAGTGCTGGAATTCCAAATCAAAGAATGTGTCCACATCGTGTGGTTGTACTGGAGTTCACAAATCTCAGCTATAACACTTCAATTATTGACAGATGGATCTGTCATTTAGCACTTAGCAAATACTCAAGCTTGGTAAATTTCAAAAGCAACTCTCAAATCCAGAAATGACTTCTATTGCAGTGATGCTAAGCAATGTAGAACAAATTTCACCTCAATAAAATGGGGTGGAACAGATTGTAAAGGCTTGTTTGTTATTTTACAAAAAAGAACAAAAAAATGGTTCATACTTACCTGCTCTAAGCAATGGTTTTGCAGAGCGCATCCCCAAACCTCCTCTTCTGGGGTTCCCCACCAGCGATCTTGCCTCTTCCTCTTCCGCGTGCACCCCACCATAGCTTGTTCCGGAGTCCATAGACACACACACACACACAGCATTGTTGACCTCCTCCCGCTTCCTCCTCACAGGATTTGATTAAGAGCAGCAGGAGACCAGAACTGCTACAGGTGGACACAGCACTAGATCAAGAGAGGTAAGTATACGGGAGGTGAGGGGGAAATACACATGCTGGAACATTTTTTACCTTAATGTAGGGTATGCATTAAGGTAAAAAATGTTTTACCTTTAAAACCCCTTTAAATCTGAACTTCAGGCAAAAATACACAGATAAATAACATATATATGGGAGTTGTTTTAAAAATGTATTGTCAAAAAATGTGTATTTCTGTTAATCTAGTCCTAAAATTTAAGAAGTTCTTCCCCAAAGTGTAGCTCTACCTGGCATGCTGGAGACTTGATTTTTAGCTGCTGGAGTTCAGAAGAAATAGGTTTTTCCACCCCTCAAGTCCATGATTGGACTATCTCTCCATCACCCAGCTCCCTCCTCCTATCATCAATCTCTTTGACAACACATAAGTACTGCAGCACAGCTAACTGGTGCCTTTTACTGTTGTTTTCCTCTGCCAGTCTAAAATCTGCTGTACAGGGTATTGAACATGGCTGATACCAAATCAAATGCAGGTATTTACTGGCTGCGTTTAAAAAAAAGTGCAATAAATTATGTTTTAATTAACATTGAGTTGCAATAATTAGTGTTTCTTACATATCTATTTGAAGTTATGTATTATGAAAACTAATACCTGCAGGGGTAAAATATAAATTGAACAAGAGGGGAGGAAAAATTCAATTTTGCAGATATAGAAAAAAACTCTATTTTGAATACGTGAGATATATATACAGAATTTACACTGCTGTATTAATTGCATTGCCGGCAAAAATGTCAACATGAGATTACAGTGAGCTGCTTTATAAATGGGCTTACATTTTAAAATTAATATTTCCCAGGAAAAACAAAAGATTTGTTGACTGGATCTCAAAACATTGGCAGATTGTTCTATTTCTTCCCCACTTCACTAAAATGGTTTGGTTAGTGATTTTAAATATATTTATTAGATGGTTGTGATAAATTAAAGGGCCGTCTTTATTATTCATTCTTGATCCTAACACAAAGGCCAATTGCCTGAAGGTCAAAAATATATGCAGTAATTGACTACCTTACAGAAAGGTATAATAGTACAAAAAATGCATGTATGGTCTGCAAACATTGTACCTGTTATAAAGCCTAATAGAGAAATCATGTTGGCTATAATTGTATCATTCAAAATGCTTTAAGAGGAGCATCCTTTTCAAAATGTAATTGCGGATAAACAATAATTAATCTCCATTGAACATGAAGCCTTATGCAACCAGGGGCCATTGGACCCTAGATACCCAGGCCATATGTAGCAGCATCAGCATGTGCCAATCACCTGATGGTAAACCACTCTGACTGGCTGCCGGTTGCCAATGAGGAACCTCACAAAGAATCATTGGGTAGCTCTCAAAAGGGAGATTTTATTAATGAATCCTCAGCATGGGCCATCATTATTATAGAAACATTAAAATAGTCATTGTGGATGGAAAAGGGTTACCAGATACCTGTTTGGAATTTGGTATTGCCATTGTTCTGAAAATTATAGCTTGAATTCCTTCATGTCTTCCAGATGTAATTTTATATTTTTATGTTGTGTTGATTGTACACACACTACTGAAAAACTCATGGAACAGTTCAAATGAGTACTGCATAGATTTGCTGCTATTGACATAATTGTATTTTTAAAAGAAACAGCTTTTAGTATGTCCATTGTTAAGGTTCTAGACTACAAAGATGATGCAGAAGGATCCATTCAATGGATTCATGTGTTAAAACCATAAAGTCCAACTCCAGTTTGTTTCTATAGATGGCCACCCTTAGCTCAACCTTTGCAAGTCATGTGTCCAATCTGAACATCACTTATAAACTTAAAGTGTTATAAATTCAGGACACTGCATTTACTATATCTGGTCTCCCACAGTACACAGTGCAAAGGGAACATGGAAATGCAATTATTTTACTACATATAAACTGCTAAATTCCTTTCCCCATCAGCAGTTAAAGCAGTCTTGTAAATTGTATCAGTGTCTGGTTAAAGCTTGTAAGAGCAGTTTTCGTTCTCCCCCGATTGTCCTATGAGGCTGCAGGGCCCCCGGCCCTTTGTCTGGACAGTACTGATTGGCCCTGTGCTGATCACATGCACTCTCCCCCAAAAAAAACTCTCTAGCAATACACACCAAACTGAGCATGTTAAGCTTGCCCCCAAGGCTCTGTTCTATCAGCAGATAGTGGGGGACAGTGGACGAAGGGGAGGTTAAGAGAAGACATTTTACACAGTGTGGAGGATTACCACCCCACCCCCCCCCCCAATGTTCCAGATTGAGTATAACAAGTATGCTTTACTGCATATACAGATTTAGTAGCACTTTAAAGACTGGGCCAATATACTGTAAAGCGACATAGGACTTCCCTAAGGTGTAATACTGTAATAAGCACAATCATTTTTGCATACCCAGATTACTTAACACCCTGGTGGCATCAAAGTTTTGCTATTCTAAAGAGAAAAAGAACATATACGTCATTGCAAATATCCAGAATTTAAATGTAAGATGCATTACAGAAACTATCATCTCTTGTCGTGGAAGCATGGCCGTGTCTCAAAAAGCAGACAGATATCACGTTTCCCATTGATCTTATTGAGACATCTCACTCTCAATTCTCATTAAATTACTTATGTATACAAACAATGAGAAGACCCATAAGAAAATGCATTTTCATTTGAATGAAATACAATTAGGCAGTTTGCCAATGTAATTTCATGTTTTTTTATAAACAGAAATATTACTACCATTCTCAAGTAATTATATCTCAGTAAATATACAACACTAGATGTCTTTTCTTTCTTTCTTTATCTGTATGAGGCTAATCAGCCATTAGAAACTCTTTGTCTCATATGCATTGTGTTCTTAGGAGCTTGCGGTAAAAAAGAGAACATATTTGACATCTTACCAAAAAGCAGAAATACCTAATGCAAGACCAACTGCTGTGTATCATGCTTCACATTTATTCTTACTGTCAATGAAATAAAACTTAGACATTTTTCTTTCAGTGTTTGAAAAGGCAGTTATTTCTCCCATTTATATACCATTTTCTAATGACAAGACCATTTTAAGTTATAATGCCTTATACCTAAATTTGCCATAGGCTGCAGCCTGTCAAATTATTATAGTAGGTAACATCATTGTCAATAATGACTTACTAAAATAAAACACGCACAACTCTATAGGATATGATTCTACTGTTTGGGATCTCAGGTTATATTATAGCCCAAAACCACAATTTTTGCCATTTAAATAGTTTGCATAGCATATTTTAAAATTAATACCTACTGCTTGTGACTCTCATGCAAATCTGGACTCACCAGGGTGCCAGGGGAGTAGCGGAAGATCACGTAATGTCACATGGATGACCTGAAGACTGCAGAGTCTAAGGCTGTGATGGCTAACCTTGGCACCTCAGATGTTTTGGAACTACATTTCCCATGATGCTTATGCTCTCTGCAGGGTAGTTGAGCATCATGGGAAAAGTAGTTCCAAACCATCTGGGGTGCCAAGGTTAGCCATCACTGCCTTAGACTCTGCAGTCTTCAGGTGATCCAGATGGACCCCAGATGGTCTAAGGCAGTGATGCAAACCTTGGCACCCCACATGTTTTGAAACTAGATTTCCCATGATGCTCCTGCACTCTGCAGTGTAGTTGAGCATCATGGGAAATGTAGTCTCAAAACATCTGGGGTGCCAAGGTTCGCCATCACTGGTCTAAGGTATGTATTAATGGATTTAAAAAAAAAAAAAAGAAGAGATCCGCTAGACTGATTAGTTTGTGTACTCCGGTAAAAATACTCCTATGATTTTAATCTAACCAGCAGTAATATTGAGATGATTACTTATAACATCTGTGAGGGGCCATAATTCACCTATTTGTGTATATTTTATGACATCACTAATGATGTCTGTTAATTCTTGTACGATACATGTATTTGTCTTAGTTCTTGCTTGTCTTTGGTCACACAGAGAAGCTGCAGAACGGTTAAGTTAAGCAACTTGCTCCAAGGAAGCCCATCCTCCACCCAAATCAGAATAAAAAAATTAGGTAATCTGCAGATCATTTCTGGTGAACCTACAGGACAGTAACAAGTGCTTTCAATTTTGGAAGCATTGTTATTACTCACAGTCCACCAACCTATTGGAAACTCCTTTTATCATTGGGCCAATATCACCCCTCTTCTTATTTAGGAGAGTAAAGGAAGCGTTAGACAAGGTATGCCCCTCTTGTTTGAAATGTAGCAAAATAAGTAAATGGGAAAGCTGAAATGTTCACAAATAAGAAGATGTCTCTTACATTGTTAGACATGGTCATGTATTTTTTTATCCTGGCTAATTGACAGAAGTAAATCATTTGCTCCTCAGGTACTAGTATGAGATGTATTAGTCTATATTTAGACACCTTTTAATCCACTACTGCTAATCTATTTCACTGTAACTTATTTGATTTTTTTTTTAAGTTAATAAGAGCTTTCATCTGCTTAAATCAATGTACATCCCCAATACAGTGCAAGGAAAAGGAAAAAGTATACTTTTGTCAAGATCAGTGGCGGCCTGTCCATTAGGGGCGCAGGGGCGCCTCCCCCCTAATCCATGCGCCTCGCCCCTAATCTACATGCAGGGCACCAGACACATGGATTTCAATAGGCCTAAGGCTCTCATCGGCTTAAAAAAAGAGTGGGCTTGGGGCACAGAGCACTGCGCCCTGAGCCCACCCATTTGCATGTCAATAGCGAATGAATATTATCTATTGTCTTCCTGATTCTCCTCCTGGCCAATCAGGAAGTGGGTCGGTTGGGTCGTATTGGCCACCGAAGGAAGGAGGAGGGAAGCCGCTGCCATGGACGAGGATGAGATGCAGGAAGGAGCTGAAGCTGCTAGATGGGGTAAGTGCAGGATGAGCAAGCGACCAACCAACCAACCGGAGGGTGGCGATGGGTTTTGCTGCCCCCCCCAAAAAAATGTACAGCACCAGCCGCCACTGGTCAAGATGGAAAACACATTTTTAAATGCATACAGATGGCACAAGCTAATTATTCTGGGTTTCCATTAGGCCAGTTCTGTCCCTTTTGCTGATACTTCAGTGATCTTGCAACCACTTTTTCTTAAATGTTTTTAACATGTAAGGATCTATCTGTATTCTGGCTTCATGGGATCACAGAGAACATTACTAGCCCCCCCAACCACTAAACAAACATTCTCCGATCCATGCTTCTTTGCCTCCTCACTTGCTCTGATATTTTAATAAAGCAGAGCTTCTAGGTATGGTCCTGAATTAGCAAAGGGGCAATGCCTCCTTGAAGTGGTATTCATTTCAAAATGTTTTTTTCTCAAATCAGATAAAAATAACATAACTCACATGCATTTGATTTTTGTATGTTATTTTTATCTGATTTAGAAAAAAAATGGCTTTAAGACAAACTATATATTTTTTACTTTAACACAGCTGTAGAATTTACTAGCATTAGTAGTCAACTCATTTTGCTTGTTGTCCAGAGTTGTTCTTTAACCTTAGCATTGTGTTTATTTGTTGCACATAAGGCAAGAAAGCATTGCTACTCTCAGAATAGAATATTTTTGCATTCTCCTTAATTAGTATCATTCTTTTATTTTATTTTAATTTTTAATCTAAGATTATACTTTGTTCCGAGTTCAAAGCATGCCTTTTTCTATTATATTCAATCTTCTTTGCCAACCTCATCCAGCAGTGAAGGCCTAACACAAATCTGGTAATATCACAGTCATCTCCATGGAAACAGGCCTGTTAAAGCATGAATACAAAATTAGAGCTGCAGCTTACTGCTGGATGAAGACTGAGAGGAAGCAGGCCCTAGGAAGAAAAACATCATAAGTAATTAGGACTAATAGGCAGGGAAGGAAAGAAAATTAGAGGCAAAAAAGGACTTACGTGTATTTACATGTGTCCTTATCAAAAGCTCTGTGACATCTGTTAAAATGTAATGTATTAATCATACTATAAAAATTAATATAACTATATGCATTTGTTCTGAATTACAGAGAACAAAAAAAAAAAAACAAGTCAGTGTTAGTAAAATTGTGACATTTGGGGCTGGAATGATAAACGGACCTTGCTTTGCCAGGATGACCATTTTGCAGGTCTGGAGGCATCTATAACAATTATTAAAGTGGTTGTAAACCCTTACAGACCACTTTAATCTAGGCTTGCCTGTAGGTGCAAGAAATATCTCTTTAACCTACATGGTTAAGTAGTAAGGATGGACCCGGTGTTCGATTCGAACCCATGTTCGAATCGAGCACCGGGCGTTCGCTCGCTCGGCGAGCCCAGAACTATTGGGGCCGCTCGCATCAAATTCGTGTGATGCGAGCGGCGCCGCAATGCATTGCGGCCCGCGCAGTGCAATGCTGGCTGATGATTGGCCAAGCATGCACTGTGACCCCACATGCTTGGCCAATCACAGCGCCAGCAGCGAGGAGAGCCATAATTGGCTACAGGCAGGATGCCTGTAGCCAATTATAGCTCAGGGGCTTTAGTACACGCCCCACGGGGACGTCATGGGGAATTCATGGGGAATTCCATGATGGGGAATTCCATGATGGCTTTCCCCATGATGTCAGAGGGGGGCGGGGTCACCAGGTGCCCTCCGTTTTAAAAGACCTGTCAGACGGAGCGGAGCCTCACACAGCGGGAGCCTCCCATTGCGTGGAGCGGCCCAAGAAGACACCGACACCGACGCCGACGCCGACGGAAGAAGATGCCGGACGAGAAGGACGAGAAGACCAGTGCAAGAAGAAGCGGATCGGAGGAAGAAGAAAATGGAAGAAGAAGATGGAAGAAGATGACGGAAGGAGAAGATGAAGAAACTGAAGGATGAAGAAAGAAGAAAGAAGATTTTAATAAAGGAATTGTCAAAGACCGTCTCCTGTCATTTTTACCATTTTTGCCACTTTTTTGGTGAAATGGTAGGGGTACTTTGTACCCCCTTACCATTTCACACAGGGGGGGGCGGGATCTGGGGGTCCCCTTGTTAAAGGGGGCTTCCAGATTCCGATAAGCCCCCCGCCCGCAGACCCCCACAACCACCGGACACGGTTGTGGGGAAGAGGCCCTTGTCCTCATCAACATGGGGACAAGGTGCTTTGGGGGTCTTAGACCCCCAAAGCATCCTCCCAATGTTGAGGGCATGTGGCCTGGTACGGTTCAGGCGGGAGGGGGGGCCGCTCTCGTCCCCCCCTCTTTTCCTGCAGCCTGCCAGGTTGCGTGCTCAGATAAGGGTCTGGTATGGATTTTGAGGGGGACCCTACGCCATTTTTTTTTTTTTTGGCTGGGGTTTCCCTTAATATCCATCCCAGACCTGAAGGGCCTGGTTATTGAATTTGGGGGGACCCCTACGCTTTTTTTTTTTCATTTTTTTTATTTTTTATCAATGACTTTTTTTTTATGAATGAGTTTCAATGAATGACTGTTCTCTGTATTACGGGAGCCGTCAATACACATTAGCCGCGAGTGATTTTAAATAGCTTTTTTACTTTCAAAAATGACACTTTGCGCAGAGACAGTTCTAAACACGGGAAACATGCGCCCCTTCACAGGCATACTATAGACACCCCCCAGGTACGAAATTTAAAGGAATATTACACTTTTATTGTTTCAATTTAAGCATTATTAAAATCACTGCTCCTGAAAAAACGGACGTTTTTAAAACTTCTTTTTGCATTGATACATGTCCCCTGGGGCAGGACCCAGGTCCCCAAACACTTTTTATGACATTAACATGCATATTAGCCTTTAAAATTAGCACTTTTAATTTCAAGCGTTCGCATCCATTATAACTAATAGCGTTCTAAAGCTCGCACGGACTTTAGGTCCGTTCGCGGGTTCTGGTGCAAGCCGAACGGGGGGGTGTTCGGCTCATCCTTATTAAGGAGATATTTTCCTAAAAACGGGCACCAATGTCAGATGTAGACAACGGCGCAGGCGCACTGAGCGTGCCATTAGTGAAGTTGATCATGCTGTCGCTGATGGCTCCCACACGCATGCGCCGAGTGATGTCATCGCTGCTCCGGCCAGCCACAGCGCCGGACCAGTGATACCCGGAAGTCACTCCAGGTATCATGGCGGCGACGGAGGAGGTGAACGAGGGTCGCTTCGGGGGCTTCAATCTCACTTAAGTAATTCATAATGAGCTAGTATGCTATGCATACTAGCTCATTATGCCTTTGTCCTGCAGGGTGTTTTTTTTTTTTTTGACAGGGTTTACTTCCTCTTTAAGACTGTGACCTCACTGTAAAAGGCATAGGTGTTGGTGTTTATGGTCTTACTGAGTATGGTTTCCAATATAATTTCCAAAATCACTGAAAAATAGAAACATGAAAAAAGAACAAATTCACCCCAACCTCATTTATGAGTGCAATAGTTTAAATCCAGCAAGAGGCATTCGTTTTAGCACTTTTTAAAAACAGTACCCGGTCTTAGTGGGCTTAGGCGAATGTCAGTGGGGTTTAATGCTGGAAGTGTCGACTGTCTGTGAAAGCCAAAGTTCAACACTAAACTCAGGAGCTGAATCAGTTACCTCCTGGGCTTAAAATCCTATTAAAGAGAACTTGCATTCCTGTGAGTCCAGCAGCCCTGTGATGACGCTCTGCCTTGCTTCTTCTTTTAGCAAAAGATCACTACAACAATGACCTATTTCTTTCTCCTAGCAGTCAGCAAAAAGGATATTTTTTTATAAATGATATGTTTCTCCAAAGGTGCCTGAGTCTGAATCATGTCTATCTTGGCCTAATGCAGACTCCTCATGAAGAAATAAATGTAAACAAAATATATTAAACTACATTTTAATATGTGGCTTAATATACTTTTTTTATTTTTATTAGGAACTAATTATATATATATATATATATATATATAAACTAGGAAAAAACGTATAACTGGGGCTGTGCAAATTATGTAAAAGTTGCACTCTTTTTTTCATAATTTTTCTCTACTTCTTACATAATAAAACTTATAAAATATATTCCCCTAATTTGCTATCAAACAAAACCATGCCCTACAATATTATGAAATGATGCAGTGCCAGTGAATATAACAAAAACATACCAAAAAACAAATAAGTAACTAGTGTTCAATAGGCCAAACATGAAGTCTCTCTTAAATCAAAGTCCATATACTCAATACCAAGAAACCAGCAGGATTACATTTTGAGTGGGATGTCTCATATTATTACGATTAACTCTCAATTGAGGTTGAATTTTTTTCATATCTAATTTTTTTATGTTTAAACTGATTTTTTATGGGGTTTTTCCTGCATTTTTTCTGCGCGATTTTTTTTTTTGCATTTTTCTGTGTTTTTTCTGCATTTTTTCTGCATTTTTCCTGCATCCTTTATTTTTTTGCTGCTTTCCTGCGGTTTTGATGGTTTCTGGTAGTCTTCCTGCTGTATTTCTGTTGCTTTTCCACCATATTTCATTTGTTTGTGTTTTGTGGTGATTATATATCCCAATTAGTCTGTGGGTCTCCCTAGATTTAGTTATCTGTAGGGGTTCTAGCTAATATTATTTTTGCATGTTTATGTGGTTAAATAGCAGTGTTCTTTGATGTAGTCATCACTAATTAACAGAGTTTTTCTAACTATTTACTAGACATCATCACACCACCACCTTGCATTTGTATTTGTGGCCTTATTCTTTAGTGGCAAATTGCCTCAATATTATTTTTGAAGTGATTAGCAATCTCCTAGGCATTGAGTAAGTTAGTGGGTGGAGGTAATGGCGGATGAAGTAGAGCATTAAAGTTTGTTAGCGTGGAGACAGGAATGGTATTTTGAAGGGCAGATTTATATTAAAATCTTGCTGTGATTTTGTCTTACGCCACAGATGCTCAAGAGCACGGCTCTGTTTTTTGAGGCTTTTGGTAGTGTCTGTCTGCCAGGGTTGTAACGGTTGGGGCCTGATTCTGTGCATAGTGAGGGGGGCCAAGGTATCCAGGGTGGATGATAGAAGATAGAAGTGGCCAGGTTGGGGCAGGACAAGGATGAGATTTTGGCATAGAGACAATCTGTAGCAGAAAAAAGAAGAGAAGGGTTAAGGTGGCGAATGTTTCTATGGGTAATTGTTTGGTAGTTGGAAGACAAAGAAGAGGAAGGCAAGAAGAGAGTGAAACTAATAAGGTGGTGATCAGTTAGGGGAAAAGGAATGTTGGAGAGGTTGCATAGGTAGGAGAATATGAGGTCAAGGCAGTTACCAACAGAGTAGAAGCGTTTGCCCATTGTTTCAGGTCAAAAGAAGAGGTTAGGTTCAGAAATTTTGAAGTAGCGGGAGTGTTATTATTAACAGCGATGTTGAAGTCACCAAGAA
This sequence comes from Lithobates sylvaticus, assembly GCA_028564925.1. Lineage (NCBI taxonomy): Eukaryota > Metazoa > Chordata > Amphibia > Anura > Ranidae > Lithobates > Lithobates sylvaticus. Next base: position 169,906,421 of record CM053036.1, read on the forward strand.
TGATTGCTGGGATTTCAGAAGAGAGAAAGTAAGGTATCCAGGCAGAGAAGTTGTCAAGGAAGCTTGATACTGGTCCAGGAGGCCGATAGATCTCAGCAATTCTCAATGAAACTGGAGAAAATAGAGGAATACAGTGAGCTTCAAATGAGGAGAGGGACAGAGTGAGGGGTGGATAAAGAACCTGAAAAGTGCTTTGAGGGGATAGGAGGATTCCAACACCTCCTTTCCATCCACTAGGCCTGGGAGAGTGAGTCCACAGGAAGCCACCATGGGAGAGGGCAGCAGTAGAAGGAAAGTCAGATTCTTGAAGTCATGTCTTCGTAATTGCAAGTAGGTTGAAGGAGTTGGTGATAAATAGGTTATGGACAGTGGTAAGTTTGTTGCAAACCGAGCGGGCATTCCAAAGGGCTCAGGAAAACGGAAGGCTGGTTCTAGGCAGAAGAGGATTAGAAATTAGATTGTGTAGATTGCGGCTTCTGGCAGAGGATAGGGGGTGCTGGGTATGTGGGCCAAAGGTAAATGATAGCGGTCCAGGATTTGCAGAAACATCTACAGATAATAGGAGAAGCAGAAGGGTGAGAGAGGTGATATGGGAGTGTGACTTATGTGGGTGGACATATCTCAGTGTCCTTGAGGTTTTATTGGTATGTGGACTCAAAATTAGCAGGAGTTGAGTGCAGTAATACGGTAAAGACAGGAGTGAGTGTAATATATATATATATAAGCTGTGGGGTGTAGAAGAGGGGTGAAGGAGAGAAAGTTTAGGGGGATAGGATGCAACTGTGAGAAGGAAAAGTAGGGAGTGCATGATACAGAGTGGTGAGATTGAGAAGCAGACTGGATGAGAGATGTTCTATGGGGAATCAGAACATCTGTAGTTTGTTTAGTGTGTTGCAGTAGTCTGTTGTAGATTTTCACTTTGTGCATTCGCTGAAGTGCTGAGCTGAATCGGATTTTCCAACGGGAAATGTTGGATGTCAGGCTGTTGGCAGAAAATCTGTCCTTGTGTATGCTCCATCGGACAATTGTTGTCGGATTTTCCACCAACAAATGTTGGCTAGCATGTCTTCAAATTTTCCGCCAACAAATGTGTGTTGTCAGATTTTTCGATCATGTGTACACACGTCCGTCGGACAAAAGTCCAAACACGCATGCTCGGAAGTAGAAGCGGTCGGTCTTGTAAACTAGCGTTCGTAATGGAGAATTAACATTCGTGATGTGGAAAATTGTGAAAATTTCCAAATTCAGCGCACAATTCTCTTCTTCTTTAATGGGATCATTTTTGAAGCTGCTTTGCTGGTGATACTGATGTAGTTATTGCAAACAAATTTTCAAAGGCTTTTTTGAGTGATCTCAAGAATAATATTATGTTTTTTTTATTTGTGCAAGTTACCACAACACCATTATCCCCTAGTTTATAAGATCAAACATACAACAATGTTGGTGTCCCTTGTCAATTTTACATTGTATTTTTTTAAAATGTAACTGCCTACTCCCAAACTGTCATTTGAAGTAAAACATATAGCCAAGTAATATTCTCCACAATTTTTTTATTGTGCATTAAAAAAAAATTCACATGCTAACTGCCAATAGAACTTAATCAAAAAGTGCATTCTATGCATCCAAAAATATAGAAAATATACCAAATCAAATTTCAAAGCAATAACTCCAAGGCCAATAATAAATAATATGTTACCTCCTCTGATTCCGCAACATGTCTGGTTGACGAACAACCATTCAGAAATAAACTGGAAATCATGAAATGAAAACCGCTTAAAGAAAAGCACGAATCAATACTCGCCAAACTTCCACTATCATGAAATTAGCAGAAGGACCCCAAAGTGTGTCGCTAAAGAGCTGAAAAAACATGTAGTACGTCACAACGTTCATAGTTGTTGGCCAATATTTGTGTGACCGTGTGTATGCAAGACAAGTTTGAGCGAACAGCCTTCGGATAAAATTCCACGGTTTTGTTGGCGGAAAGTCCGATCGTGTGTACGAGGCATAAGACTATTTTGAGATATTGGATTTTCTTATATATGCCTATCTTTGATATGTAAAAATGTTATATATAGCAATCCCTTTTTCTTTTTTTGTTTATGTTAACCATCTAATTTTGTGGTCTATTTCCATGTTTTCCATGTTTTCCATGTTTTCTCAGGGGCCTTGCATGCATGTATGTATGTATCTCTTCACCCACGCCCCCTTTTTCCCTTTTTTGGTCACATGTGTTTGCAATTTAAAATCATTGAATGCATCATGTGACATGCTTGAATCTGGTACATATTTGTCAAACAATATGTGGTCATTTAGCTATGACTAAGCAACAATGATGTTGTGAAACGCGTCAGTGTTTGTCCTACTTCTGTTGTCACAGGAACGTTGACTATTCATTACAATAAAGGCTTTTATCGGAATGCGGCTGTCCAGAATCTATTTCTTCAATATTGCTTGTGCTGAGCCTGCACCTGGCTTCCACTTTGAGGAGGGCGTTTTCTTCAGTACACCTGGTGCGGTTCACCCTTTTGTACAGATGAGTCCTCTATTAGAAAATGGGCATCATATCATAGGAATATATCAAATAACTATTCTGTTGTCATACAGCAAATACATTGGTGTGCTTTGGTCCCAATACATTTTTTTTCTTCTAATAATTTAGAGGAGAGTAGATAACATTTATAACTGTATAAAATGAAATATCTGTTGAAGCGAACAAAATGTAAATTTGGTTAATTTTCAGCTTGATTTGAAGCTTTCAAAGTATTTGACATTTAAACACAGTGTGGTAGTCAGTTCTACAAACGGCAATATATGATAACAACAAATGACTGACCTTACCTATTATTTTGATGCCATTTTATTTTTTTCTCTGGTACAGCACAAAATGTTCCTGTTTCCTTGAAATACACAAATAGATTAGAAGTACAATTTCAAATGTGCTCTTACACATTTGCCCTTTGCTCATGTCACTTTTTGCCATAAAAAGATTTGATTTTTTTTAAAAAGCTATAGAGTAGTTCTTATCAATAGCCTAATCATAGCTCTAGCTTTATGGGGTGCTCTGGTATGCAAATTTCAATGAGATCCCCTTGCTGAAACCCCAACTTCACATCTTGCCACCCATGTACTATATATTATTAGTGTGATTGGTGGCCTCCTTGGTAAATAGTAAGGCCTGGGAGGCATACATGGCTCTGATCAAGCTTTTCACAAAGGCAGCTGTTTAAATTTGCATACTAGAGTGTCCCTTCCTCCCCTTCCCCACCTGAAAAGCAAATACCTGAAGGTGTCTGATATTCAGTGGGGATTTATTAAGTTTTAGGAGACTTAAGGTATGCTTTAAACGTTAAGGCTGTTTTTACACTGGAGAACAGAGAGGCTCACAGCAAGAGTCCGGTGCGTCTCCATTCACCGTTTCAGTTCTGATTTCAGTCTGAATTTTGGGATGAATTTGGACCTGAAATGGACCAAAAGAAGCACAGGATGCCACAGGAGAAGTAGTGCAGAGCCACTGCGGAGATGTGTGAACCGGCCCCATAGAGAGCCGGTCAGAGTCTCCTGCTATGCAAATTGGATGCAGGGAAACCCTTATCCAATTCACAATAGTGTGAACCCAGCCTCAAAGTTATAATCAATGAAAGTATGTAAAACTTAAACATTTAACATGCAACTTTACTGCAGCCAGGCAAACCTTAGTGAGGGCATGGAAAGTGCACAAGCGAAGCAAAAAATGGCATGGTACTTATTATTGAGAGACTGGCATCAATTTTACATGGTAAATTGTGTACTAGGGGTATCTGTCTGGGCCCAACTCTGACCTTTTTCCATTTTCCCTTCCCTTCCCTTCCAACTTTTGCTTTCACAGTTGGCCACTACTTTTTGAAGTTTTGTTACCAGAATACACAATGCCTACCTAGGAACCAGGTGTGGTTCCAAAATGCCAACTATATTTGTGAGAGATGTATTCCATAATTCACAATCACCGCCTGAACTGGGGCTTGGTATTAAAGAGCTCCTTTTATAGGGGTGACAAAGTAGGCTCTTGGCAATCAACAACTGTATGTTGGATTATACACATTCATTTCTTGTTGCATTATACCCTCTACACACAGTCGGACATTTCAACTGAAAATGTGCGATCGGATATTGTTGTAGGAAAATCCAATCGTATGTGGGCTCCATCTGACTTTTTCAGTTGTCATTTCTGACACACAAAGTTTGCGAGCAGGATCTAAAATTTTCTGACAACAAAATCCGATCGTTTAAATTCCGATCGTGTGTAGACAATTCCGCCACGCATGCTCAGGATAAATTTAGAGATGAAAGCTATTGGCTACTGGCCCCTTTATAGTCCCGACTTACGTGTTGTACGTCACCTCGTTCAGAACGATCGGATTTTCCGACAACTTTGTGCGACCGTGTGTATGCAAGACAAGTTTGGCCCAAAATCCTTCGGATTTTGTCGTCGGAAATGTCCAACCGTGTGTACAGGGCATTACACTTTCCTTTTTATCATCCTTATGTAATAACTACATATTGAAATGAGTATGTGAGATAAACTGATTCTTACATATTTATAATTTTGCGTTTTGAAACAGACATCACAAAATCTAACATTTACAGCAAAATTTAAATGTAAAATACCTACCTATTTACTCTGCATTCTTTTGCTGAAAAAAAATGTTGCCAGACTGTAAAGGTGTTTTGTTTCTCAGTTATATCTGTGCACAGAATAGATTCTCATGGATTTGTTTTTATCTCTGACAAACAAGGCCGCACCTGAAATCACAAGGCCCTTTACTACCTGAGGTCTTAGGGCCTTGCTCTGTCTCCCTGCTTCATATTATTGCACTTTGGTAGCTAACAGACACATTTTTAAGGCACTCAAAAATAACAAACCCTGTGAATTTGATTATCTACTTTCTTTGCTGTCTGAAAACTGTCAATTCTGGATCCCCCATCCAAATTTAAACTAAGGACCACTGCAGGAGCAACGCCCCTTGCTGCCCTGATTGTGGTCCTATTAATCAAAAACAGCATTTATTAGTGTTATGAGAAATGTGAAATATCTAAAATGAATATTTAATACAAATCTATAGCATCTGTTAATAGAATATGTACCTTATATGCTGTGAAATTCTATAATTAAAGAGATTAATGACCTTTAGTTTCATTTGTGAAATACATACTACAAATTGATATAAACAAACATTTTTGGTTAACATTTAAAAAAAAACATCATAGTTCTGATCCCCACCCCTTTGTTACCTGTGGCTGTGGGGGTGGGGAATTTCCAGACTGCAGATGATTTGGCCAATGACCTGGTATCATGTAACAGCTTTCATTGGTTTAGGAACTGAATTCGGCCTGAACCTTAGCTGATCACCAACCTTTAAAAAAAAAAAAACACATTGTTATTTACATTTTATATTTAAACAGATGATCGAATATACTGTAAATGTGTATGAATACTTTATGTTGCCTTTTTTTACATAAAGCTACATGTATTTTACATAGATTTTTTTTGCATGAGAAAAAAATATTTCAGTCTGTTGACATTTGGCTGTTTTTTTGGAAATAGATAAATACACTTTTTGTTTGTACTTAATTGACTTATATAATGCAACAGTAGCAGGCAACATCACACAGAAGCTCACAGCTGGGCAGGTGTTTTCATTTAGTTTTAATTTTAATTGGAGTTTAATTTAATTTGTTAGAGAAAATGTGATTTTATGCAGCGTTAATTATGTAAATGCAGTAGCTATATTTTGCTACATTTACTGTATGGGAAGTAAAGTCAAACATTTTAATTTTGGATAGAGTAGCGAAGGGTTAAAGGCACTCATTTTTATTTTTTTTGCCATATGTGTTTTATGGAGATCTCCCTTCACTTCTCCTGTAGACATAACAGAAGATGATCAGATATCTTTCTAAGTTGAGGAATATTTCTCCCCTGCTAGATTGCTGTAAAAAGAAAACGTATCCCCATTGGAAGATTTCTTCCCCATTCCTGTTGTGGTGGCAACTCCAAATTTTGGATTTACCTTCATTTTCAATTTGTTTAGGTTTAAGTAGGGTTTGACAAATTTCAAAGAAGTTTGGATACTGAACATGGACTTCACTGAAATCAATGGCAGACATTTTTTTTTCTGAATAAAAATGCCTATTTTCAAAATAGCATGGGGGTTGACACTGTCGTGGGGAACATGTATCATTACAAAAAACACATTTTAAATCTATTTGGGCAGGAGCAGTAATATTTCATATGCTTAAAGTGAAACATTACAAATGTCCATCTCCTTTAAATTACAGGCAGGATTAGAGCACCCTCTGGCATGTTGAGGGGCATGTCTCTCTGATGCACAGAAAGTGATGAAGCAGCACTGACATTTATAATGTAAAATGGTTTAAAATTGTTGATAAATGACTTTGATAGCTGTTACTGACAGTTTCTTTCTTTTTTACAAAAAGGAGCACACAGACCCCTCCAAGGGTCTGCTATGTATTGTTGGGAACCTTACAATATGTGTATTAAAAAAAAAACAGTTGGCAGTTTGACAGCAATTTAAATACTATCATTCTTTTATTTGCAATTTTTACTGTAGCACATCCAAGAAAAAAAAAAAAATGAAGGAAAAAATACACACAGTCGGTGTGTTTCCCTCAAGCTTGGTACACACTATGAGGTTTTTTTTCATTCAACCCAGCAGGCTGAAGGAAAAAAACTGAGGAGCTTGTGAGGAGTTTGCTGTACTAACTATGCAATGTTAGTACAGATATCTCCCTACTGAGCTATTATGCTTTGACAGGGGGACTGCACCCCCTGCCAAAACACACCGGTCAGCACTCACAGCCGATCCGTTGCTGGTTTTTCAGCATGCTCATTCGAATAGAAGCCGGCCTTTTGTCCAGCTTGTCAGACAGGCTAATATACACACGGGCCAAATATTCGGCCCGTGTGTTCCTGGCTTAAGGAAATCAGGGTCTGGTGTGGATTTTAAGAGGAATCCACAAAACAAAATGTGAGGTCCTCCTAAAAATCTATACCAGAATATCTATCTGACCATGCAGACTGGCCAGGAAAGGGGGATGGATGAGGACAAGGGTCTCTTCACCAAAACTCTTGCCCGGTGGTTGTGGGGGTCTGTGGGCAGGGGGACTCATAAAGATCTGAAAGACCCCTGTAGCAATAAGGGGGCCCCAGATATCAGCCCCATACTTGAATAAATATGGGGAACATAGTACCCCTCCTTTTTCACAAAAAAAAAGTTGTAACCTAGAAATAAAGACATTCAAATGTTTGTTAACTCCTTTATAAAAATCCCCAAAAATGTTCCTTGTGAAAGTTTTCATTCCCTTGTCAATCATGATGCTGAATCATGTTAAAAAAAAAGTGACCTGGCGCATGTGACTGATCCCAGTGGTAACACTAGTTGAATGACAGATTCCTGAGCTGTCATCAGCTATTTAAAGAAAGGGTCAGGAATAGTGGTGACATCATTACCCATATTTGGGCAATGATGTCACCGCTAACCCTCTCTCCTTTTTGCTTAAAAGGAGCGAGGATATCCCATGACATCAGGGACCCAACAACATCCTTAAAAACCAGTGACAGCGGGAAGCTATCATTTGTAGAAGCAGTAGGAATACCACTTAATATTAGTTGTGTGCCGTCAATAAATTTGTTTTGTTTCGTATTAGCCGTTAATTTGTATTTCGTAATTTGTGTCCGAAATTCAATTTCGATTTGTACAAAATACAAATTTTCGTTAGGTTCGTTAACTTTTCGTAAAAAATTACAAATGTTTGTTATGATGAATTTATCATTATAAGGGGCTCCCACCATCCCTGTGTTGTGCTGACTTCCTGGGTTTTTAACTTCATCATAACGAATAATCATAATTAACGAACATTCTTATTTTGTCCGATTCTGAATCTCCCATCGACTACCAGTACCAGTCTCCCACTCCCATATTAAAAAAAGGTAATTTTTTCCCAACCCTCACTCAGCATCAGAAGAAAACCTCTGATTGGTCAACAAAACACCAGTCATGTTTCCGTTGTAACGGAATTCGGATTCGAAATTCGTAAATTTAATTTCGTATTTCGTACAAAATTCGGAAGCATAGCAATTCGTATTTCGGATCCTCCCGAATGTACGAATTTACGTAAATTCATACGAATTTTCAATTCGTACGAAACTAATCGCACATGTCTACTTAATATATGGTGAGCATCTCCCACCGAAAAGGGGACCAAACATCTTAACGTTTGGGCATTCATTTGAACACCTGAACAGCCAAAGTTCAGTCCAAACCTAGGTTTGGACCAAACCATCAGCTCACTCCTAATTACCAGTTGCATTGGTGAGCAGTACAATTAGAAAGATTTAATCTCCCTAATGTGACACAGACATCAATATAAACCTGAAAGTGGTTTTAATCTCTGTCTCTGCTTTTAGTTATAGTTTTTTTAATTTTTATTTATTTTTTTAAAGGAAAATTGTACTTCTCTTGAAAACATTATATAAAATATGCTTTCTATTCAAGCAGTTGTGTAATTTAATGTTTTCAAAGAATTATCTTTCAGTTTCAGTTTACAGGCAGATATGCTAAAACATTTAAATTTTGCTAAGCAACCATGGCAACAAAGTATTGCACTGCAGGAACATTCATCATTGCTATTACACAAGTAATGTACCAAATGAAATGTGGTGTGTTAGTGATTTTAATTTTGAATGGCACCTCAACACACCTAGCAATAAGACCACAATGCACAGATGTGAACCATCTGTGGGGTTTATCTATTAGTATTTTTTTTTTCCAAAATTCACATATTTTTCATCTAAGAATCAGTTTGAAAATATTGATAAATAGACCCCTGTGTGTTGAGTTGCACTGCACTGAAAAAAAATGTTGCAGATTATTAAAGCCTGCAATGTGGTATGATGGTATACTACCTTACTGTAACTTTGGTGCACAGAAGTCCAGTTTTCAGATGAAATTAAGAGTTTGGCATGGAAAAATGGAACATTGTGCCAGATGTGCAAAAAGTTATTTTTAAAGTCAGTATGGGTCTTAAGCAATGCTTAAATTGGGGACTAAATAAATTATTACCAAAATTATTACATCACCTCTCAAAAACCTTACACCTATCATGCCAGTAACAAGATATGTATTACTGGTCTTTGATCTAATCAAAGTTATAGCTCTTACATCTGTTTGTGGTAATACTATCCTGTATGTTATTGAAAAACGCATTTAGATCGTTCATTAGATAGTGGCATTTGAGGTTCATGACAACTGCTACAGATGTAACGTATTTATCGGCGTATAACACGCGCTGGCGTATAACATGCACCCCAAGTTTAGGAGGGAATTTTGCGGAAAAAAACTTTTAGGAGGGAAAAAAACTTACATTTAAATGCCCACCATTGCAGCCTTGTCAGTGTCCATCTGCAGCCTTCTCTGCAACACTACAAGTCCCAGCCATCTCTGCAACACTACAAGTCCCAGCCATCTCTGCAACACTACAAGTCCCAGCCATCTCTGCAACACTACAAGTCCCAGCCATCTCTGTAACACTACAAGTCCCAGCCATCTCTTCTAGGTGTGCAAAACTACAAGTTCCAGCCAGCTCTACCAGCAGCGCACACAGATTGAGCGTGGCACCGCCTTTCATTGTCCTAACAAATGTGACAGTCAGCAATTCTGCCCGGATCCGGCAGACTTTCTCCCAATACCTTTTTTCCGCTCTCTCCTCTCTCGCCGTTCTCGGCGGCTTTCGGCAGCTCACGCGGGACTGCGAGAGCGGCTGAAAGCCACAGAGAGCTGGCGAGAATGGCCAAAAGCTGGCGAGAACGGCTGGAGGCGGCCGAAAGCTGCCGAGAATGACCGGAACTCGGCCGAAAGGCACACGATCAGTGGGGGATCGGTGGGGATCGGCGTATAACATGCTCCCAAGATTTTCCCCTGATTTTAAGTGTGTTATATGCTGATAAATATGGTATTTACCTTAAAGGAGGTTTGCAATCTTGATAAACAAAATTCTAATAAAATTTACAAAGAAACCAAAACCACATATAGCCTCATAACTGATTGTGAAGCATAGTCATGAGCCCACACCAGTCGGATATACAGTATTTATTTCCCTTTTAACCCTAATATGAGTTAAAGGGATTAACGAGAGAGAGAATTAATGGGGATTCTCTGGTTATTGAAATGATGGTAGTTAGGTTGATAACGTAAATATTTTGATGCAGCGCAGTTGATTTACTAAAGGAGTTGGGCAATTTAATTTTGCAAATTGTAAAGAATACCCAAAATGTGCAAGGAAAATATAAAAAAACAAGATTTTTGCTTGATTGATGATTACATTTAGCAAAACTTCACCTATTCACTAAGCTGTATTTGTAAAGTCAACATATTCTACTCCTTTAGTTAATCAACCTCATTATGTAATTTACCCAATATAGACATACTGCTCCAATTACATTAGACATTGCAAGACAAATTAAATAGACAATACCATTTAATTTCTTCTGGGGTTGGGGGTGTGACAAGTTGGGGAATTTGTAGCTCATTGGTAGCTCCAAACAGTGAGAATGTTCCACGCTAGAAGTACATTTCAGGGCTTTTTATACCCATTTTTAGTTAAAACAAAGCAAAAAGTTCACAGTTGAATAGTTTTCCACACAGAGGTTCTCACCATCAATGCAACAAAACATAGAATTCAGCCTCATGGCTCTCTTTGCAGCTTCACTGCTCAGGCCTCCTGCCTTTGGTCCTCCAGGCCGTTGAACACCCAGTGCTTGTTCACAAAACACTGTACCTTTGTCAGCTTGACTGTTTCTCCTGCAGCTCCCAGCTGCTACATCCTCACAGCCTTGAGCCTTTGTCTGTCCTAACCTGGACAGTACAGTGCAACGTGCACCTCACAGCTCCTTTCCCACACTGACCCCCTTGGGAGGATGGGTTCACTGACCTCTAACTCAGCCCCCCTCGGGAGGATGGGGGCACTTACTCATTCTCTAATATAAACCCAGCACACACCTGCATCATTAGCCCAGGCCACCATTTTGACTAGTGGCACGGGCTTGACCTGCCACAGGAGGTTCCACAAATGGGCCAAGGTGGGTTTTTAGAGGTATAAGGGTATGCAAGCAAGCAAAATAAGATATAGTACGGAGCTCAAACTATGCAAACCAAATCATACTGAAATCAACATATCTTTAACCACTTAAGGTCCGCCCTACAACAGTTTTACTCAGTTTTTGTGCCTCATCACATAAATATACATATATTATCACACAAAGCGGGAGTCGAGTGTCGGGTACCATGGACTCAATGTCTGCCAACACCCGCCAATCATCGAGCAGAGAGGCGGAACAGCGACCTGTCTATGTAAACAAGGCAGAGTGCCATTCTAACAGGAGGGAAGAGATAAAATTTGTGTCCATGCAATACATTTCATCTCTTCCCCTAGTAAAATCACCTCCCACAGTGTAGTAAAACACTGGTTAGGCACACAGTTAACCCTTTGATCACCCCTGGTGTTAACGCCTTCCCAGCCAGTGTCATTAGTACAGTGACAGTGCATATTTTTTATTATTGATCACTGTATTAGTGTCACTGGTCAACAAAAAATGTCAAAAGTGTCAGAATGTCCACCGCAGTATTGCAGTCCCATTATAAGTCACTGTTTGCCGCCATTACTAATAAAAAATAAGTTAAAAAAAATCCCATAGTTTGTAGACGCTATAACTGTTGTGCAAACCAATCAATATATGCTTATTGTTTTATTTTTTTTATTTTTTTATTTTTATATTCTTTATTTATTCAAAAAGAGGCAAAACATCTAATATGAAATAAATTCAAATTTCCAAAAATTACATTACACATTTTCTTTTGACAACTATTTATTTCATACTAGCTTAGTATTCCATAATTGTCTAAACAAACTCATATACATCTTCATTAACCGATACCTATGTGCATGTCTCCACAAGGAAAGAAGGAGAAAGTAGAGCGTCTCCGTCATCACTTCAACCTTCCCCTCGATGGACTCTTTAAACCTCTTTTTAATTTTATCTTTTACTAAACCCATTCCTGTCCAAAACTAAATAAATCAATATACCCACCCAAAAAAAAAAAAAGAATTAACATATCTCTTACCCCCCCACCCTCCTCCCCCCCCTCCTTCTGTTCAACCCTATAGATGGAGGGATTTGGTTTATATACGTACATGTACACGCACTTCACCCATGTATATACATATACATAATTACACGTACACATATATACCCATACACATATATATATATATATATATACATACAGTGGTGTGAAAAAGTGTTTGCCCCCTTCCTCATTTCCTGTTCCTTTGCATGTTTGTCACACTTAAGTGTTTCGGAACATCAAACCAATTTAAACAATAGTCAAGGACAACACAAGTAAACACAAAATGCAATTTGTAAATGAAGGTGTTTATTATTAAAGGTGAAAAAAAATCCAAAACCATCATGGCCCTGTGTGAAAAAGTGATTGCCCCCCTTGTTAAAACATACTATAACTGTGGTTGTCCACACCTGAGTTCAATTTCTCTAGCCACACCCAGGCCTGATTATTGCCACACCTGTTCACAATCAAGGCATCACTTAAATAGGAGCTGCTTGACACAGTAAGGTCCACCAGAAGATCCTTAAAAGCTACACATCATGCCGAGACCCAAAGAAATTCAGGAACAATTGAGAAAGAAAGTAATTGAGATCTATCAGTCTGGAAAGGGTTATAAAGCCATTTCCAAAGCTTTGGGAATCCAGCGAACCACAGTGAGAGCCATTATCCACAAATGGCGAAGACATGGAACAGTGGTGAACCTTCCCAGGAGTGGCCGACCGCCCAAAATTACCCCAAGAGCGCAGCGACGACTCATCCAAGAGGTCACAAAAGACCCCACAACAACGTCCAAGGAACTGCAGGCCTCACTTGCCTCAGTTAAGGTCAGCGTTCATGCCTCCACCATCAGGAAAAGACTGGGCAAAAATGGCCTGCATGGCAGAGTTCCAAGGAGAAAACCACTGCTGAGCAAAAAGAACATCAAAGCTCATCTCAATTTCTCCACAACACATCTTGATGATCCCCAAGACTTTTGGGACAACATTCTGTGGACCGATGAGACAAAAGTGGAACTCTTTGGAAGGTGTGTGTCCAAGTATATCTGGCGTAGAAGGAACACTGCATTTCAGAAAAAGAACATTATACCAACAGTAAAATATGGTGGTGGTAGTGTGATGGTCTGGGGCTGTTTTGCTGCTTCAGGACCTGGAAGACTTGCCGTGATAAAAGGAACTATGAATTCTGCTGTCTACCAAGAGATCCTGAAGGAGAATGTCCGACCATCTGTTCGTGTACTCAAGCTAAAACGAACTTGGGTTCTGCAGCAGGACAATGATCCTAAACACACCAGCAAGTCCACCACCGAATGGCTGAAGAAAAACAAAATGAAGACTTTGGAGTGGCCTAGCCAAAGTCCTGACCTGAATCCTATTGAGATGTTGTGGTATGACCTTAAAAAGGCCGTTCATGCTCGAAAACCCTCTAATGTAACTGAATTAGGACAATTCTGCAAAGATGAGTGGGCCAAAATTCCTCCAGGACGCTGTAAAAGCCTCATTGCACGTTATCGCAAACGCTTGGTTGCAGTTGTTGCTGCTAAGGGTGGCCCAACCAGTTATTAGGTTTAGGGGGCAATCACTTTTTCACACAGGGCCATGATGGTTTGATTTTTTTTCACCTTTAATAATAAACACCTTCATTTACAAATTGCATTTTGTGTTTACTTGTGTTGTCCTTGACTATTGTTTAAATTGGTTTGATGTTCCGAAACACTTAAGTGTGACAAACATGCAAAGGAACAGGAAATGAGGAAGGGGGCAAACACTTTTTCACACCACTGTATATACACAAACACATACATACATACACATACATATACAGCCTAGATAAACACACGAACAAGCCTCTACTCCCCGGATCTTCTATCAGTCTCTTCTTTCCCTCTTCTGAATATATAAATCGATTCCATTCTGACCAGGTTTTATTATATTGTTCTTTCTTATTTTGGGCCGAGAGGACAAGATCCTCCATGGCCCCTAGCTCTCTGACCTTATTTAGCCATCTTGCAATAGTGGGCGGCCTAGAGTCCCTCCAGCACAAGGTAATACAGGCTTTGGCTGCATTTATCAAGTGGCACAGCACTGACTTCTTATATTTCTGTACCGGGATTTGTGAACTATGTAGTAAAAAGAAGGCGGGGTCTGTTGGTATTTCAAAATCTGTAAATTTTTGAGAAATCAACTGAACATCTGTCCAATACTGTCTAATCTTAGAGCAGGCCCAAAAAATATGAAACAACGTCCCTTGTTCCTCCTTACATCGCCAACAGCGATCTGAGGCCCCTGTCGAGAATCTACTCAGTCTTGATGGGGTAAGATACCATTGCGTCAATACTTTATAATTACATTCCTGGACTCGTGTGCATATTGACGTATTTAATGTAAGGTAGATAATGTTCTTACGCTGCACCGGGGTAAAAATCTTGTTAAGGTCTCTTTCCCATTTATTAATACTTTTCATTACGTAATCTTAAAAACATATACATTTTAGAGATTATCCGAGGGAGTGGTTCTTTTCCTTCAAAACATTGTTCAAATATGGTTAATTGACACCGATAATTTATCGGCGTTCCCAATGATTTCAAAAAGTGGCTTAACTGTAGCGCCTGCCAAAGTTTTATTTCAAAAGGCCCTCCTGGTTGTGTCAAATCTGCGATTGTAGGCCAGGAATCTGAGGAAAGGAAATGTGAAACTTGGAAACATCCCCTTTTCAACAGATTCCTGAAAACTCCTGGCTCCATCCCTGGCGGAAAATCGGGATTTCCCAGGATAGGGAACAAAGGAGATTGTCTTGATGAGTATTTAGGGTTACAGCAAATTTTTGCACTTATTCGCAGCGTAGGACCTATTGTAGGGTGTTTTTTAAGAAAAGCCGGTAAAGCTACATAGCACCATGGTGCTCTTTGCAGAGGTACCGGACTAAACTGTTGCTCCATGTCTATCCACCGTTTAAGTTCTTTATGTCTACACCAATCTACTACCCTACCCAGATGGACTGCTTGATAGTATTTAGATATATCTGGGGCTGCTACTCCACCATGACCTTTGGGCATCGTCATCAGACCTCTACTAATCCTTGGCCATTTCCTTGCCCATATAAATTTAGTAAAAAGTGAACCAATTTGGTGAAGAAAAACTGCCGGGATCTTAATCGGTAGTGCCTGAAAAAGATATAAAAACTTTGGTAGAATACTCATTTTAATAATACTGCACCGACCAAACCATGAATGTAATCCATGATGCAATTTATCTAATAAGGACCCTACTATTTTATATAACGGTGGAAAATTTATTTTAAAGGTGTCTCTATCGTTCAATGGTATTTGTGTACCCAAATAATTCAGTGCCGCCGCTACCCACTTAAACTTAAAATTTGGTTGGATGGAATTACGCAGACTAGGATGTAATGCAACCCCCATCGCTTCCGATTTAGTATAGTTTATTTTCAAATTTGATAGGATGCTATAGATTTCAAACTCCTTCATAAGGTTGGGTAATGATACGTGTGGATTAGACATGGAGAACAGCAAGTCGTCTGCATACGCTGAGACTTTATAATTATGGTCTCCCAATTGTAACCCCTGAATATCCGGGTTTTGTCGGATCTTACTTAATAATGGCTCTATCGATAAAGCGAAAAGCAACGGTGAGAGAGGACAGCCCTGGCGTGTACCGTTTGAGATCTCAAACGGTTTTGAAAAGACTCCATTCACTCTCACAGAAGCATGTGGGGTGGTATAAACACTTGAGATCCACTGAATCATATGTTCCCCCAATCCCACATGCCTTAGAACTTCAAACAGAAAACGCCAATTTACTCTATCGAATGCCTTTTTGGCGTGTTTTTTTTTTTTAACAAAAATATGTAGCAGAATACATATTGGCCTGAATTTAGGCTAGGTTTCCACTATTGTGACCTGAAAGTCATGTGATTTGCCGCGATTGTGATGAGACTTGAAGCAATGCCTGTGTATTCTTGAGGTCTATGGACTTCAAGTCACATCAAAGTCGGACCAGAGTAGTGCAGGGACTACTTTGAAGTTGCACATATATGAACGGTACTCATTTAAAATCATGGGGTAAGACTTGTCATGCGATTTTGCAGTCCCAAGTAACATGACAACTAGTGGAAACGTAGCCTTATGAAGACATTTTTTTTATTTTTTATTTTTTTATTGGATGTTTTTTTTTTTGTTTATAGCGCAAAAATAGAAAATGCAGAGGTGATGAAATACCACCAAAAGAAAGCGCTATTTGTGGGAAAAAAAATTACAATTTTATTTGGGTACATCATGGCATGACCACGCAATTGTCATTTAAAGTAACGCAGTGTGGTATCGCAAAAAGTGGCCTGGTCATAAATGTTCCGGAGGTCAAGTGGTTAAGAAGATAAAAGGCAAATTCCTCCAGGTCATTAAAGAATAAGTTCACCTTTGGGAACAATATACATGTTCCATCTGATTTTAGGGTGGAACATGTAACATGTTCTCAGTGCAGCAGCCACTGCCCCCTGCCCCCTCCCTGTGGCAGCAGTACGGGGAGAAGTTTCCCTGTCACTGTGTCACAGCTCTGTGTGTCTGAATGAACTACAAGCCCCAACATCCTTAGCAGCTGTCAGCTTGTAGTTATCAATGAACTACCATGGCACTGTGGAGCGATGTGGTATTTCATTGAGTCTTCCAGTCATTGAGTATCGGCTTGTCCGTAAAGTATTTATGGGCAAGGAAATACACTGACGGTGTGCAGGAGACCGCCATGGCATCAGCAATCTGCTGATCGCTAGTACAATGCTTTACATGCTCCTGCAACAAAAAATAATAAATGCACATTGTTTGTAAATTTCTTTTTATAATTTTTGCAAGTAAAAGTGAACTTATCCTTTATTGAGATTCCAATGTATAGTGATGGGAGTTGTATCCTAACATGATATTGATTCATCTATTAGAATTTAGTAAATTTTACAGTATTTTTTTTTAATGCAAACTGGGCAAATTATGGGCAAAGTAAAATGCATGTACCTATTAAATCTACACTGTGTAGGTTCACTTGACAAGCAATTGAAAAAAAAATATCTTATATTTTGATCTCTGTAAACTTGCCCTTCACACAGCCAAACTCATGTATTCCTCTTTATACTGTTTAGGTTGTCATCAAGGCATCTGATGGAAATCTGTTAAAAATCATAAAAAAAGTCTGCAGCATTTCCAACAAAGAACAAAATGTCTAGATTGGCATTTTTAATTGCTTAGATATTTCGACTTCTGCAATTTTGTTCCATCTGTCTGTATTTCTTATCACACCTGACAAGCCAGGCTTTTATTGCAAAGCTGCCAGGCTTCATTATTTGTTATGGAATCTGACAGCTTTGAGGTTAAAGAGTAGACTTAATAACAGTTTAACACTTAGCACACTGCTAATTAAGCAGTGGAAAGTCCAGTACCTAATGAGAGCTTAAAACAAATGATGCATTTTTATGCCAGTCACGTTGCTGAATTGCAGAGCGACTGCAAAACAAGAATGTCAGAGTTTACATTTGATTGAGTAGGAGGCGTTTTGATTGAGTGTTATTTAGATAGCAGCTGTTCTCATCGTTGTGAGATATTGAACTAGTTGTTTCCAAATGCAGTAAGCAATAAGGCTTTCCCATGTGCTTATGGTAGGTCCATCTACACAGTATTTCATAGAAATGTTTGCTTTGATAGCACTGCAGAAAAGCTCACTCTCATGAATATTGCAGGTTTTTTTTTAAGCTTACAGTTTTTCCTTGACTGATTCCTGACATTTTAACTGTAATTATCAGATTTACAACTTTACTACTACCGTGTTAAAGTTTTAAATATTAAAAAGCACCCATAGAAAATATTATAAAGCTGTTAAAAAAATTAAACATTTGCACAGTAATTATTTAGTAGCTATTTTTATTTTATTTAGTGCAGGTTAAAGTGTTACTAAACCCACAACAGTAAAATCTGTCTGTATATGCAGCATAGCATGCTTGTTATACTCACTGTGGAACTTAAGGGGTTAATACTCTCCATTGTGTAAAAAGGCGTTTTTTTCCTGTATGCACAGATCCTCCCCTCCTGCACTGTCTAACACAGGCAGAGTAGCCAACCTGCACATGCTCAGTTGTGTCTTTTATGCTGGAGAGAATAATTACTTGTTCTCAGAGCTAGCCAGGTCACATGATATTGACATCACAAATGTGGGCATGTATACAGGCTGCAGTGGAAATCTCCTCCTTGCTGAACTCTAGCAATGGAGAAACTGTGCAGATTATCACTAACCGTGGTATACAGATCAGCCAAAAAGGTATATAGTGGCAATATTTTAATGTAAAAAGAAGATTTATAAACTGTTGGCACTGGGGGTGGGGGGAGCAGATTAATTATTTTCATATTACTGGGTTAAGTAACACTTTAAGGTGGTTGTAAAGGCACAATATTTTTTTTTACCTTCGAGCATTTAGCCCTTTAAACTAGTATTCACGGCAGTGATACAGAGCTACTAATGCCAACAATCTCTTCCCCTCTCCCTTGTCCTTAGAGAGGAGAGTAGCGGGGACACACCGACATGTCTAGGAGGCAAAATCCTCCTCCACCTCCAAGCTGTCTGACACAATACTTTGGCTCCATGGAGCCGCGATCCAGTCAAAATGGTGCCGGCTACACTTCTCCCTCAGCCACAGCACGAGGCCCGCTCAATACTGAACAGTCACCATAGCAGCCAGCACAATCAGAGCTCCTGGAGAGGGGGGAAGAGATGGACTGCCTAGCCCCCCAAATTCTGACCCTGCAGACATGCAATCTGACAGAGGTAAGAGGATTGCCTCATCTCCATTCAACTCCCCTAGAAACCCCCCCAGACCAAAAAACACCATTGGGTTCCCTCAGACCCTGCATCTCTGACCTCTCCTGTGTGCACTAGCTGCCATGCCAGTTACAGACAACCCCAGAAAGCATACTAAAAGCCATGCTCCTTACAATGCAGAGAGATTTGCATAGAGAGCTACAGTTATCTCTCTCACAAGTACATGACTTGACATGGCTTGATTGCCTGGAAGAAAGATCTGTATCAGTGGAGGAACATATAACTGAAATGGGCAAAGCTCACAATGAACTCCTGGATGCACATGACCACCATTCTTAGGAAATCCACAGAATCAAATTGAAACTCGCAGGCCTAGAAGATAGGTCGAGATTAAATAATATAAAATTTAGAGGCATTCCGGAATCAGTACCTCCTAACGAACTAAAAAAATACCTACAAAAGCTTTTCTTCACTATAATCCCTAATCTTTCTTCCCGTGACATGCTCCTCGAACCGTGCACATCGCATCGCAAAACCAGACCACCTACCTGCAGACATTCCTAGCGATGTATTGGCCAGGTGCATTTTTTCCACATAAAAGACCAAATTTTACACACCCCAGAGCACTCAGACCTCTTCCTGCTCCCTACTCCAAAATATCCCTTTTTGTGGATTTTTCACCCGCCACAATGGAGATGTGCAGGGCATTTGCTCCGGTTACGTCAATCCTGTTGGAGCACCAATTAACCTACCGCTGGGGATACCCCACCAAATTATTGGTAACTTACCAACAAAAAATCATCCCAATAATATCCCCTAAAGATGGCTACAAAAAGCTCACCAACTGGGGTCAGCTACCCATCTAGGCTGTTTCCCAGCCATCATGCAACCACCACAATTACTCACCGACTCAATCCTCAACCGAAACAGGCAGACAATAACCAGCATCACAATGTTACTTGTCCCCAGCATGGAATTATCCTGCCTGGGTGAACTGTTCGTTTACAACTTTACCCCCCACTGAATAGTGTGCTAAGCACACTCAGTTGACTGTAGTTCTACAATATCTCTCAGGTTTCATTTTACCCATTGTTATTTTTATTTGTATGAGGTGTTCTTGTCATACATTCATATATTAAGATAAGTGAATTCTACAGGTTACTAAGTGTTTCTCTAATGTTCAATTCTAACTGTTCATATACCTTGTTTCTTATTACTACAGTTTAATATCTTGTGTTTACGTTATTGCATTGTAATTAGTGCTACAGTCTCGCTCAACTTCAACAGACCAGCTACCAAACATAAAAATATGTCCCTCACAATTACATCTATCAATGCTAAAGGCCTCAATTCTCCATTTAAAAGAAATCTTCTCTGGAAAGAAGCATGTTCCCAAAACGCAGACATAATATGCGTTCAAGAAACTCACTTTTCCAGCACTAAATCTCCATCCTGCACAAATCATCAGTTCTCCCTTCATTTATTAATAATGAAGACCTATACAATCTCTGAAAGTGCATGCATGACGTTGAGTGCGACTATACCTTCTACTCTTATGCCAATGGTTCCTACTCCCGGATTGACCTTTTTCTGAGAAACAAAAAAACCTTGCTAGTAACCTCATAATCCCACATAGGTCTTATTACCTGATCAGACCATGCCCCTATATTTTTTAAACTGTTCCCCCAATCCTGCCCAGCCAATCATTCCCTATGGAGACTGAACTCATCTCTCTTAACTAACACATGATATGAAAATCAAATTAAATCTGAGATTAAGACCTATTTCAAGACTAACTGTGACTCTATCAGTGATCAATCCATAGTATGGTTAGCTCATAAAGCCTTTCTACAAGGTCTTCTTATCAAATTCGGTGCTCAGGAGTGTAAAAGACAATCAGCCGAGTTAGGCTCATTGCTACAACAGATTAAAAGTCTAGAACAAATAAATAAATCCTCACCCAATCAAACGACTTCTACAGCGCTTAGAGAACAACAATGCAAACTAGGAAAACTCCTCCAACACAGTTTTAATTTTATGTCAAACGCCTAAAGCTAAATTCCTACTCTTTAAGTAAAAATCTGGAGCATTCTTGGCCAGACAGATCAAAAGGCAACAAATCCAAACAAAAATTCCTTTGCTTTTAAACCCTCAGGGAACTTGCATGACTAATCCTTTAGATATAGCCAACACTTTTGCATTTTTCTATGCTAAACTATATAATTTACAAGACTCAGAACCTACCACAACACCATGTATGGAAAAAATTGACACCTTCTTCTCATCCATAAAACTTTCATCTTTATCCCCCACACAGCAAACATCCTTATCCACCCCCTTCACTCAAGACGAAATCTGTAAGGCTATCCATTCCCTCCCATTGTATAAAGCCCCAGGACCAGATGGGTTATGTAATGAATATTATAGACACTTTAGTGACATTCTCTCACCCCACCTATGTACCACATACAACCAATACGCCTCAACTGGGAAAATTCCCAACAAATCTCTGGAAGCTCTAATAGTGACCCTCCAAAAACCAAGTAAATCAACAGAATCCCCAGGAAATGATAGGCCCATAACTTTATTAAACACAGACACAAAACTCTACGCAAAGCTCCTAGCCCTTCATCTCTCCCTGGTTATGTCCCATCTCATCCATATAGACTAAGTCGGCTTTATTCCCGGCAGACAAACCTCGGATGGGACTCAACGTTTTATAGATATCATTCAATGGGTAGAACATACACGGATGCCTTCCCTGCTCCTTTCCTTGGATGCAGAGAAGGCGTTCGACAAAGTACACTGGACTTACCTGGAGGCGGTCTTGTGTAAGTTTGGTTTATCAACAATATTCCTGAATGCTATCCTCGGTCTATACTTGATCCCAACGCAAAGGTGTGGACATCGGGTGTACTATCTAATTCTTTCAATATTACAAATGGCACAAGGCAGGGCTGCCCACTATCGCCCTTAATCTTCGCCATGGCCATGGAACCCCTGGCCCAATCAATTTGTTCCACTCCTCAAGTCACAGGTATAACCATTGGGGACACAGAACATAAAATTGACCTCTATGCAGACAAATAACGAATCC
This sequence comes from Lithobates sylvaticus, assembly GCA_028564925.1. Classification (NCBI taxonomy): domain Eukaryota; kingdom Metazoa; phylum Chordata; class Amphibia; order Anura; family Ranidae; genus Lithobates; species Lithobates sylvaticus. The sequence goes on from CM053036.1 coordinate 169,928,503, forward strand.
TAAACAATCCCTAATTGGGATACAACACACTCTTGACCAGTTCAGTGCTATATCCTTATACACAATAATTCATAGCTAAAAATAAATAGAGGTCTGGTTGACCCCATCGACTGCAAACCTGCAATTGAAAAACTGATTGGTTTAGCGCCCATTCATGGTTGTCCACCGTTTTGCGGCTCAGTGCATCTGCTAGGTAATTTTGTGGGGCTGGGATGTATGCAGCCGACAAGTTCGTCAGGTTTTTGTTGAGCCCAGGTTATAATTGGTGTGACCTCTGCCAGGAGTGGTTGACTCTGCGTCCCCCCTTGACAGCGCACATAGGTGACCACCGCCTTGTATCGTTTTGAGGAACGGTACTGGCGGTGAGGGCTGTAAAAGATTTACTTTTATTAGCCATATGCTCTCTTTTAGTGGAGTTTAATACATACTTACCTAATCCTCACCTTATGTTATGTGGCTGGTCTCTGGGAGAGCTCATGATGAGGCTTTTTTAGGCTATAACAACAAACACTTTTGTAGTATGGGTTCTTATTACTACTGCTGACAACATAGTTAGAGTGTGTCTTACGTCTGTGGGAGTATTGAGTCAGGCATGGCATAAATAGGCACAATCTGTTAGACAAGGACACTTTTAATGTTTGATCCTACACATTTTCACTCCCTCCTACCTCCAGCAACCCTGGGTCCCCTCTTACCTGGCATCCGCTGCCTGTACCTCCTCCTGTTTGTGCACTGGCTTAATCCTCCTCCCCCTCCTATAAAGGGGGGATCTGCCCTCTCCCCAGGTGTCGCATGATTGCTGCTCCAGCAGCCCCCGGGACCTCCGGCCGCTCACGGCAAACCGGAAGTCACCCAGATGCCAGCTTGGTCCACCTACGCCAACCAGAAGGCCTTCCTGATGCCATTTTAGAGAGACAGAGCATAGAACGGCCACTGGAAGTCCAGCGGCACAATCTTGGAAGTGGGCAATGCCCTGGACGCAGTGTTCCCACTCCCTGCTTTGAAGCTTGATGCTCCAGAGGGAAACCATGGATCTTTGCAGCCTAAGGGGGAGGGTGCTATACAGCCCTGAAAGCCGTGTCAGGAAGGGAGGAAGACTCCAGGTGTTGGGGTATGTGTCCTACTTCTCTCCAGAGACCGGTATCCAGCCCCCCCAGTACCTGGACCAGGGGTGACCCTCGTATGAGAGTTTTACAACCAAACAGAGGGGCTTAGCCACAGGAAAGTGGCTGAACCTGCGTGGCTGGCCAGATGAATCTGGCAAGGTGAGGGCAAGAATAAAAATCTTTATTCCGTAGTTGTAACCGTCTGAGCATTTGAGGAACAAAAAAAGAATGCCGCCTTTGGGAGGTAATTTATTTAAATATAGTGTAACCAGTCCTGATTGGGCAAGGGGGAAGCCCATACATGTATGCTGTCATGCTTGTGTCAGGAAACATTTGTAATTTCAACAATTTTCTGGGCGAAGTGGTGCATTATCTGACAGAAATCCAGGGGTGCCAATATTTTTTCCCTTGACTGTCTATTTTATGTATGCTTCTGTTGGTCTAACATGTGCTTACAGGAGGGAAGAGCATATAAATAACCCAATAATGTACTGCTCCTCTTTAATTATCCAAACAAAGTCTGGGGTACATCCTAGACCAAGCTGTGCTGTTAAACTACAGGTTTGGGACCTGTTTTATACTATCTGGCAAGGGTATGTGCATCACAAGATAGGCTGAACAGAATTATAAATCTCTTGTCAAGTAAGACATTTCTCAGATACTTTTTAACTGTGTATCTATTTGCCTGCCTGGATTTCAGCATTAAAAGATAACGATAATGGTTTTGGAACAGTTGTATTTAACATTTTCATATTTATCTAAATAGGCATTATTAATATTTAGTTTAAGTTAAAAGTGAAGTTTTATATTTGATTTTACATATATACATTTTATGAATGTTTAACATTGTTATAATACAGTTTTGATAGGTTTCTTACTGACAAGAGGAAATAAACATAAAGAGTGTGCTAACATAATGAATAGCCAACCAATTTACTTCCTAAGCTTCTCACTGTCAATTATAATAGTAGTGTTGCTTGCCAAAAGTATGTTTGCTGCTGTCTGATCAATTTAGTGTCATACCATCCTCAGAACAGGTGTATGGCTAAACACTGAGTATTATAATAGCTATCACCACCAGAAATGGAGACCCTTTTAAGGTAAAAATTCACACCCAATTTGCAGGTGGGTGAATTCAAGCTTGTCACGATCCAGTAACTCCAAAGTACTCCAACTCATTTTAATGGAAGGCTAAGTACAGTGTATGTATGAAAATGGATTATGCGCAACATTTTTTTTATTTCCAATATTTATTTTACAGAGAAAAAGGGATAGTTACAACGTAATCAAGAAAAAGTAGGCATTAAAAAAAAAAATATATATATATATATATATATATATATATATAATATGTGTATATTTGATAAGTAGAGAGTGGGGTAAGATATTAGCCTCTTAACCAAGGGAGGGAAAGAACAGATACATTTTTTTTTCAATTATACACACAATTCTTAAGCATCCCAATCTTTATTAATCTTGAAACATCCAATTAAGGTTACCTAATCTCTAGCCAATCATCTAGAGACAAGAAACATACAAAGTCATTTTACTTACAGTGTGGTGATTTTTATGTTTTTCTAATGATAATGTAGAAACACCATGGAACATATTTCAGAAAGACTTTTGGAATAGCCAAATATTGATTTTCATAAGGATTATAATAACTTGTATTTTTCTTTCTTTTAGGTGTTCCTCAGCTGATTTGAACCAACCCCTGGACAATTCTAGAAATATGCAACTGCATTCAAAAGATACACAGTCTTATTTTAATAAAATGACTCAAAAGGACTGTGTCAGCTTTTCGACATCTAGGGCCAGTTCCATACCAATCATACCTTCGGTGGGGCTAGAAGATGCCTGCATACAAATGCAGAATGCTACTGAAGTGCCGGGCATCAAACTGTGCAAAAACTCCTATTCCACTGAACTTGTGAAGGTGAACATTGTACCTAGCAACTGTCTTATAGCAGAACAAAAGGAGGTAAAAATTTTGCTTGAAACTGTACAAGAGCAGATACGAATTCTGACCGATGCCAGAAGAAGATCTGAGGACTTGGAATTGGCCAACATAGAGACCGAGGAAAGTGCCAGTGAAAACACAGCATTCCTCCCCTTGAGCCCAAAAGCAAAAACTGAACAGGAGGCACAGTTTGTCTTAAGAAATGAAATGCATAGGGACTCAACACTCCATGTGTGATTTTGGGAATGGACCTTTCTGTCTGATGCTTAGCCTAAAAGAATAAAAGGAAAACAAAAAGAGATGAGAGGATATAAATTATTTATATGCATTAATTTAAGAGCATCTACATAGAAGAAACCAAATAGTCTATCGCCCTCATATCATAGTGTTTTCTAAACAAAATATTTTTTTAAAGGAAAGAAAAGTTCAAGGAGAGGCAAAGCATACACTGGGCACACTGATGTGTTAAATTATATATTATGTTGATTTCTTACCCCTACTGAATGCTGGTGGTTATGTGGATGCACTGATGTGAAATGCTTCAACCTTACAGGTGCAAAGAGGTTTAAGCAACCACAGGGGGAACTATGATCTTTTCACTCAAAGGGCCAAAAGCATCATCATTCAGAAACCATAATTGTATTTTGTTATATGATTTTATTGACAATGAAGTAAAATGCCACAAATATCCCAATGAAACAATTACAACAATCATGTGCGTTCAGTGTTCATGTTGTGTTATTTTCTGTGTTTGGTAATGTGTGTTACTTAACATTCACATGTGCCAAAGTATACTGTAAGTTTGCCTATTTAACAAAACATATGAGTAACCTTGACCAGAATCTTCAGACATTTTAAGGTATACTCTCCACACTTTGGATATTTCAAGGAAAAAAGTTATGTGTCTTAATACTCTATTAAAGCTGTGCTCCAGGCAGAAGAAAGCACAGTTTAGTTTACACTTCTCACACCAGCAGTGAAGCAGAAATCTGGATTCAGACTGAATGAGAAAAGGCCAGCACTGATAACCGAGCAGGAATTACTACTTTGCATGGTTCTGTTAGCCTAACACTGTGAACATGCTTACAGACTGGGACAGAAAAGATATGGGAAGGGTCTTAGATATGGTTGCCACCACATCCCTTTAAACACAGACACATATGAATTAAATAGGTTCTGAGGCTAATTTAATGCAGATAAGACACCAGGTGAGTTTAATTACCACCTTAATCAGCCACAGAGCCTGTGTAATTAATATTTGTTTGTTTTAAAGGGATGAGGTGGCAACCCTTGTTTTAGACCAGGCCATATTTCCTAAAGTGATTGTAAACGTTATAGATGTATATATTATTTTTATTTTTTTTGTTTTGATATAAAATAAAAAAAGACATTATACTTAACTGCTCGGTCCCTAACCTCCTCTTCTGGAGTCAGCGTTGTCCGCTCCTCCTTTTGGGTGCCCCCATAGCAAGCCGTCCATATGCAAACCACCACCACAGACAGGTAAGTGTTTAGGGATTGAGGGGTGAAAGTAGTGAGGAGTTTTTAGAATGCATTAAGATAGAAAAAAAAATGTTTTACTTTAGAACCACTGCAGTAAACAGAAGTGAGGTCTTAGCCCCCATACACACGGTCGAAAATTCCGACGGAAAATGTCCGATCGGACCATGTTGTCCGAAAATCCGCCTGTGTGTGGGCTCAATCTGACTTTTTCCATCAGAATTTCCGACGGAAAAAATTTGAGAGCAGGATCTCAAATTTTCCAACAACAAAATCCGCTCTGACTTTTTCCGATCATGTGTAGAGAATTCCGACGGACAAAGTGCCACACATGCTCAGATCAAATTACGAGACCAAAGCTATTGGCTACTAGCCTCTACGTAGTTCCATCTTACACAAAGGAATGTCACCACATTCAGAACGATCGGATTTTCCGACAACTATGTCCAACCGTGTGTATGCAACACCAGTTTCGGACAAAATCCATCCGAAAAAATAGGACGGATTATGTGGTCGGAATTTCCGACCGTGTGTACGGGGGCTTAGACACAGGTGTGTTGGCAACTGCATTGGAAACTGGTTGAACACAATCAAATCTTTTTGCAGGGGAAGCAATCCACTTTTGTTTTCCCAAAATTTAGCTTTAATATAACATAAGGGCTACTACTTCTTGAAACTTTTGGTACATCTACAAACACAGTTATTCAAAGTAAAAGTAGAGTTGCTTCTTGCTTAACACATTTTATCATATATTTAAAGCTGGCCATAAATATCTTCCTGTCTCTAAATAGCTTTTATGCTGCTTGAATCCATTATAGTCTTCTCCCTGATTGGGCTGGTGGTTAAAGGAGGCCAGCTCAATAAATGTTATGTTATTTTTTTCTTCACAACATAAGAAATGAATAGTAATTTGCTGCATACATTGATTTTGTAATATGTTGGATGGTTCTTCATGATGTAATGATCATGTCTTATACTCAGAGATGTTACTGCACCACTACATGCCCAGATTGTAGCAAGCAATGCTGAAAATGATAGGATGATTTGCCTTTATTGATTCATGCTTGTCCAGTCTAATGCCAGTCTGCCAAAGACTTCATCGTCCCTGAGTCGGTCTTTGCCCAGTCTCTCCATGCAGTCTCCTTTATCTTTTAAGCAAACAAAACACCTGGCTTTACAGGCTTCTGCCTTGAGAGAACCCATCTTATAGAAACCAGGAACTGTGCCTCTCTTACGGCTTCTTTGGCTGTCTTATTCATAGCTTAGTGCTGCATGGGCCAATGTCCAAAACTCTTGATGGCAATCCACCTGACTTTTATGCTGAGACCTCCTGCCTACCAGGTGGAATCTCAAACTACTGTCAGGTTCTAGATTATAATGGGTGTGAAGACCTGTTCGCACATCCTGCACGTCTCTGGAAACACCTGGAAATTGGTTTAAAGATTCCATCCTAAGACTCTTTCAAGCCTTTGTGATTTTTTAGTTCCCAGACTGGGATCCAGAATTCAGAGAAGAAAGCCTGCAAAAGAACTATTATAACATTATTCTATCATTGGACACTGAAAAGGTGTTTGACCACCTCAACTGGCAGTTTCTTTTATGATTATCTACACCAAATTGGATTACCGCCCAAATTAATGTCCAAAATCACTGTATTCCATTTCTATCGCCAAAATCCGCCAGGGTAAATGGTCTGCTCTGGGACCCTGTACTGATGGGACATGACAGGGTTGACCCCTTTCCCATCTACTTTATATGCTCACCATGGAACACTTAGCATCAGACTAGTGATCTAACGACACAGTACTTGGCATTCAAATATGAGGATGGCAACATAAATTGGGACTTGATGATTTACTTCTCTATGTAACAAACTGCCAGGTTGCTTTCTCTTCGATCCTAAGGGAGTTTTTTTTTTTTTCCTTGAATGTCTACAGAATAAATTCTCTTCAGTTGGTCCCGATCCTGGATCAAATCTTTTGGGGTTCAAATACCAACACACCTGAACAGATTTTACAGCCTAAATTATTTTACTTTATTAGTATCTACAAAGCTTAGGCTTTGGGATTGGTCATGTTTGAGGCACATGTTTTGAGTCCCTATGGTTTGGCAGGGTGACCCTGTTTAAGACTTCCTGCCCTTGTTTCTTATACATTATTCAAACGGTGCCAATCATTGTCCCCTGCAGTTTTTTGTTTGGTCAGATTAGCCTTACTTCAATATCTCTGGCCCTGAACACAGGCCCATATTTGACACGACATACTGGTATGACGTAGAACAGATGGAGAGACAAACCTGCCACATGGAATGGTACTACTACGCAGCTGTATTATGTAAGGTACTGAATTGGCTTCAGCTCAATCAGGCCAAACTTTGGGTAGGCATTGAATGACACACTACTCCACTCCCCTTAACATCCCTGCCAAGGATTAGACCAGCCTTCCACCAACCTCTGCAATCACTTCCCCTTCTAGTAGCAGCCACACTACACATATAGGATGCCGGATTAAAATCCAGCAACATATCCTTGTACATTGACCCACTCATGCCTCTCCTGGGAAACCTAGTGTTCTAGAGGTAGCAGAGATGAAAACTATTATGAGGCTAGAGGAATTGACTGCTTTCATTCACAAAAGCCACACAAAGTTTACGGCTTTATGGCATGCTTGGATTGACTTCCCCTCTTCCGCTAAACTGAAATAATTTCTTTGATTACTGTCAAAATCCCTAGACCTTTTATGAGCAGTGTGACTGATTCTCCAGCCGGGTGTTGTCCCCCTCTTCCTATTATTTTCCTTTTGACCTTATTCCTTTTGCCTCCTCTCTGGTTCTCTTTTCTCTCTCTGTATTCCTTATATACTCCTGATATATTGTAGTTTTATCGGCTGGGAAAGATCTTCTCATGCTACTACTGCTTTGGTTATCAGTTTGAATCCATGAAAAGTATAATGTTTCTCTGTGATCATTTGGTTGCTCAGGGCCTCTCCCCAAGTTATAATGATGATACACTGTTTATTAGTACTGAGCCATGGAACATGTATTGTAACACTGACGCCGTATATGATGTTCTACATCTATACTGGAACACTGTGCTGCTGCCTTTTTATGTTAGAAATTTTATAAAACTTTGTTCTTAACCACTTTAATACAGGGCACTTTCACACCCTTCCTTCCCAGGCCAATTTTTAGCTTTTAGCGCTGTCGCACAATTGCGCGGTCATGCAACACTGTACCCATATGAAATGTTTTTCATTTATCCCAAATATAGCTTTCATTTAGTGGTATTTAACCACCACAGTTTTTTTTATTTTTGCTAAATGAAAAAAAAATGAAAATTTAGAAAAAAAATTATTTGTGTCATAATATTTTGCAAAAAAAATCTTTCTTCATAAATTTAGGCAAAACTGTATTCTGCTACATTTATTTGGTGAAAATAACCAAAATCTGTGTTTATTTTTTAATCTGTAGGAAACGGCGAACAGTTTGGGCCGAGCAAAAGTTGGACCCGAACATCACCTGTTCGCCCATTTGGTGAACACCCAAATTTGCAGGGCGTTCGAAGGGTGGTTGCCCCGCCAAAGGCCCTGCAATGCACTGCGTGCTACACAGTGCATTCTAAGCCCTGATTGGGCAAAGCTTTCCACAATCAGGCCGCAGTGAATAGCTGTTTGCTAAGGAGCGGGGCTGGGAAGTCGGCCGCAGTGTCCGTAGCAACCGATGAGTCAGCAGCTGTCAATGAGCTTCCCTGTTGACAGCTGAATAAAAAAAAAACATTGCCTGTGTTTTATCAGATTACCGCTACCCATCACATTGTGTAACAGAAGTGAAGTTCCGACCAAAGAATGCTTACTGCGCATGCGCTATGCGTTCTGTGTTCCAAACACGTCATGATCTTATGGGTAGCGGTAATCTGATAGAACACCCATGCGGACATCTTACTACATCCATCTATGTCTTAAATTAAGTAATCAAGTAATTTTAGCAATAAATTGAGTGTATATAAATAAATATAGTATATTGACTTCTGTGATGCTGTTTGGATGTTGCATTTTGAAAGAAGCTGGCTGCTAGCAGTAGGAAGGTGGCAGAGGCCATGTTGGTACACTCTGCACTGCTCAGTGCTAAACCTTAAGCCTGGGTTCACACTATAGCGAATTCGCAGCAGGGCAAAATACTGCGAATTCGCAGGACATTTGAAAACCCATTGTTTTCAATGGGGCACGTTCACACATGTCCGGTGCATGCGCAATGCGAATTGACACAAACACGCAACCGTCTTTGGTGCGGATCAGGTGCAAATTCAGGCCCATTATCTTCTATGGGCACGCATCTGATTCGCACCTGGCTTGCGTTCTGAACAGAAATTCGCAAGTCATTGTACCACCCTTTTAGGGGAAGTCCACGCCCAATTTTTGAAGAAAAAAAAACGGCATGGATTCCCCTTCCAGAGGCATACCAGGCCCTTAGGTCTGGTATGGATTTTAAGGGTGCCCCTACGCCTAGAAAAAGGCGTGGGGGTCCCCCCAAAATCCACACCAGACCCTTATCCGAGCACGCAGCCTGGCAGGTCAGGAAAGGGGGTAGGGACGAGCGAGCGCCCCCCCCCCCTGAACCGTACCAGGCCGCATGCCCTCAACATGGGGGGGTGGGTGCTTTGGGGAAGGGGGCGCCCTGCGGCCCCCCACCCCAAAGCACCTTGTCCCCATGTTGATGAGGACAAGGGCCTCTTCCCGACAACCCTGGCCGTTGGTTGTCGGGGTCTGTGGGCGGGGGGCTTATCGGAATCCGGGAGCCCCCTTTAATAAGGGGGCCCCCAGATCCCAGCCCCCCACCCTATGTGAATGAGTATGGGGTACAATGTACCCCTACCCATTCACCTAAGGTGTAAATTGTAAAGTAAAAAAACACACATTTTTTTCAAAATATTTTATTGCACTGCTCCGGGGGTCTTCTTCCGTCTTGGGGGGTCTTCTCGCCGGACTCCTCCGCTATTTTACCTAGCTCTTTTACCAAGCGGAGAAGCCTGGCTTTCTTCTTCTTCATCGCCGTCGTCGTCTGGGGGTCTCGATCCGCCTTCGGGGGTCTTCCGGGGTCTCTTCTGTTCTTGCCGCTGTCATCGCGTTCTGTGCCTTCTTCTTCTTCTTAAGATGTTGACTCGTCGCTCTCTCTGGCCGGAATGGCAGAGCCGTGCTGTGTTGGCACTTATATAGGGACAAGGGGGTAGGGTCACATGCTCATGTCACATGGTGAGCCCGCCCCCTATGATGTCACAGTCCCAACATCCTCCGGGACTGTGACATCATATGTGGGCGGGATCACCATGTGACATGAGCATGTGACCCTGCCCCCTTGTCCCTATATAAGTGCCAACACAGCACGGCTATGCCATTCCGGCCAGAGAGAGCGACGAGTCAACATCTTAAGAAGAAGAAGAAGAAGGCGCAGAACGCGACGACAGCGGCAAGAACAGAAGAGCCCCGAAGGCGGATCGAGACCGAAATGTGTGTTTTTTTACTTTACACTTTACACCTTAGGTGAATGGGTAGGGGTACATCGTACCCCATACTCATTCACATAGGGTGGGGGGCCGGGATCTGGGGGCCCCCTTATTAAAGGGGGCTCCCGGATTCCGATAAGCCCCCCGCCCGCAGACCCCGACAACCAACGGCCAGGGTTGTTGGGAAGAGGCCCTTGTCCTCATCAACATGGGGACAAGGTGCTTTGGGGTGGGGGGCCCGCTCGTCCCCACCCCCTTTCCTGACCTGCCAGGCTGCGTGCTCAGATAAGGGTCTGGTGTGGATTTTGGGGGGACCCCCACGCCGTTTTTTTCGGCGTAGGGGTAACCTTAAAAATCCATACCAGACCTAAGGGCCTGGTATGTCTCTGGAGGGGGAACCCATGCCGTTTTTTTTTTTTAATAATTTGGCGTGGACTTCCCCCTCAGAAGCAGTAAAATGAGTTGCGAATTCATGCTAGCAGCGGCTTCACACCGAAAACGCGTACAATCCGCAGAACAGCCGGTGTTTCACTGCGCAGTCACGCAGGGCCCTGAAATCGCAACGCACTAGTCTGAACCCAGGCTTAGGCTTTCAAAATGTAACATCTAAACAGAATCACAGATGTCAACATACTATATTTATTTATATATGCTCACTTTATTGCTAAAATTACTCTGAAATTCAAGATGTAGCTGGGTGTAGTAAGATGTGCGCATGGTAGTTCTATCAGATTACTGCTACCCGTCAGATCATGAAGTGTTTGAAATGCATATTGCCGTGGAACGCATGTTGGAAAGCATAGCACATGCGTAGTAAGTCGTTTTTGGTCAGAACGTTACTTCCGTTACACAATCTAATGAGTAGCGGTAATCTGATAGAACACCATCAATAAAAAAGTGGAAAAAAATGGTGTGGAGGTACCCCCCAAATGATACCAGGCCATTTGAGTCTGGTGTGGATTTTAAGGGGAACCCCATGCCCAAAAATATTTAAAAAATTACGTGGGGTCCCTCAAAATCCATACCAGACCCTTATCCGAGCATGCAGCAAGGGGGGGGGGCAAGCGTTTCCCTTCCTGAACCATACCAGGCCACATGCCCTAGATCCTTCTCCCCATGTGAATGAATATGGGGTACATTCCCCTATCCATTCACCAAAAATGGGGCATTTCCACCAAGTGGCGCTGCCCTTACTGATATAAGAACTCTCAAACGGCAAGCCTTAGTTGACGGCAGAGCTTTTTTCGTTTTTCGAGTCAGTCAGTGGTGGCAGCGTCATGATTGATGTTGGATCTACAATCGGGGGACACCGTTTTTTTATTTTTAATAAAGGAATTGTCAAAAACTGCCTCCTGATTTTATTTATTTCTACACTTTTTTGGTGAATGGGTAGGGGTACTATGCACCCCATACTCATTCACATAGGGGGGGCAGGATCTGGGGGCCCTATTGTTAAGGGGGCTTCCAGATTCTGATAAGCCCTCAGCCCTCAGACCTCCACAACCACCGCCCAGGGTTGTCGGGAAAAGGCCCTTGTCCCCATTAACATGGGGCAAGGTGCTTTGGGGTGGGGGAACCCCCTTCCACCCCAAAGCGTTCCCCCATGTTGAGGGCATGTGACGTGGTATTGTTCAGGGGGGGGGGGGCGCTCGCTCCTTACCTGCTGGCTGCATGCTCGGATAAGGGTCTGGCTTGAATTTAGGGGGTCCCCACACAATTTTTTTTTTATTTTGGCATGGGGTTCCCCTTAAAGTTAATACCAGACCTGAAGGGCCTGGTATGGAATGAAGTGGACCCCACACAAATTTTTTTAAACATTTTTCTATTTCCGGTGTTCTGTCAAAAAATGTCCGCCTATCGAAAAGTGTTCGTCCCGTACTGCTACTGCGCAGCGCTTGTGCAGTACGGAGGACAAGTGGACATAGGGCTGCACAAAGTTAGAGGGCCGCTCGCCACGCTTCGGGCACAGCCTCGATTCGATCGGCTCCTTTTTATTCTAACTGTATGTTCACTTGGATGGTGGGGCTTGAACCTGGACTCACGGCGCAGGCGCAATTCATCTTGGGATATTTTCAGAATCTGCTTGTCATGCGTACAGTGCATGCGCAGTACACAGCGGACAGTATCCGACGGGGGAAACTATCCGACAGGACACCGGCAATGGTATTGCATTGCCAACATTAAGGCTGGGTTCGCACATGTGTGGTGCGAATTCCAGCTACGTTTTCTCTGCCAAGAGAAAAAACAGCTGTTCAGTGGTTCCTCTCCATTGTAGCTGAGGATCAGTGAGCAGAGAGAGTGGAGAGAGGGGGGAGGTGTAGTGAGGAGGAGAGAATTTGTGTTCACAACGGAATGCATCTGCGAAAATTTTGGAAAATTAAAAAATTTTAATTTTATTTTTTTTTTCAGATTTTTTTTCATACTGTCACCAGTGCAGTACAGCATTATCATATAACTGGTGTGGTGGGGCTCAGGGACAATGACTGGTGGCAGTATGCAAAATAAATAATAATAATAATAATAATATTTTTTTGAAAATTTTTATTTATTTTTTTCATTTTTTTTACGATTTTCTTTAACACACTGTGACCAGACCAATACAGTGTTACCGTAGTAACACTGTACTACTCTGGGGAAGAGATCAGGGTTTTTTTTTTTACACATCATATTTGCTTATACCAGTAAATTTCACGTGCATAAGCAACCATTTTTACTGAACTAACTAACTGATCCATTCAATGTGTATTGTGATTCGCTATGATTGGTATAGATGGGCTGTGATTGGCCCTGTCTGTACCTTGTAAACAATGTGACCAATTACAGCTAGCAACACAATTGTATGCAATGAATGGCATGAATCAAAGCCATTCATAGTTTACAATTGTCATGTCTTCTGCTGTGATTGGTCACATCGATCACATGGTACCAGCAGCGCGCCAGTACACTGATCAGTCATTGGCTGTGTTTGGCAGACACAGCCGGTGACAGATCACTCTGCAGCATGGCCTTTTCCTGGAGAACTTCATATGAAGTACACCCAGAATAACGAATGTTCCGCCCAGCCATCATTTGACAATCGGCAGGGTGGAAAGTGATTAAAAAAAGTGAAAGTTGCAAAACCACCTTTCTCCTCTTATTATGAACATTCCGGAGCCCCTTGCTCTGTATTTGTGAGTATGTGAGTATGACCATGTGTCACCTTTAATTGCACTAATACAGTGGCAGAGCCTTACACTGCCACATACCCCACTTTGTCCGGAGGGTGGAACACACAAATACCTCACTTTGACACCTGTGTGCCAGTTATCATTTTACAGGGGTCCAATCCTGTCTATGGGCTTTAAAGATACCTTCACAATCTTTTTTCTGGGTATGTTTATAGAAGCTCCCCTTTCTACATCTGTAAATCTATCTACTGTAAATGGGGTCCCACTGGTCTCTTTACTCAGCTTTCCCTCTTCTTTGTTTTGCTCCCTGAACTCACCAAATGTTCTGTTGTATACTCTCGGCAACAGCAACATTAGAGCAACCACAATGTACTGTAATGGGACCTCGCCTGGCCCACATACCATTTTTACCATTACTAATTAATTATTTATTATTTGTTTCCCTATCTCAGGGACCTAATCAGATTTGTCATATAAAGTTATTTTTGGATCGGTGATCCTGATCTCAGTAAGCATATTTATCTGGACTGCCGTCAGGATTTCTACTGTTTCCTGGTCCATGCTTGGTCCCTTCTTCTCATAAGGAGTGGGAGCCTGAACCAGCTGCTCCCACTCCCTCCACAACCCAGTGCTGCAGTGAGCACCAGAGGGACAGAGAAGAGAGCGATGACTGACAGTCACCGGCTCTATGCTTGCTGAAAATTGAAAAGTGAGCAATCAGCAGTCTTTAATCATTCAGTTCGCAGTGTTTAGATTTGGCAGGGGACCGATGCTACATCCACCTAGGTGAGTATGATTGTGTTTTTTTTTTTTTTTTAATCCACATTTCTCTTTTAAGACATCACTATTCACCTTATAAAAAAACACTTTCACCTATCAGGACAGCTCCATGGTGGTCTCAAGCTCTGACAATGCAGGCTCCTGGGAGGTTTCCAGGGACATACCTGTTTTACCTGATATTGTCAGCATTAAAAAATGCAAACATATCTCAATGGTCACCTCTATTACATCTACCACAGCTTTTTGCTGGATTAGATTGGACACATCTAGGGAACACATTTCACGCAGTGCAGTCATCAATGCTCAACACATATGCAGGTCTGCTTTTAACCCTTGCCTCTCCATTGTTCAAGGCACTGCACTGAGGCAAGTACTTTTCTCAACAGGGGTCATTAATGCTTCACAGTGGACAGACTCACAACTGGTCCTTTCCATCATTACAGTAGTATCTAAGTTATTAACAGCAGCATAATGGTCTTACCCACTGGCATGGCAGGTCTCCCCATTTTCACAGCATGTTGCTGTTTCTCTGCAGCACCTTCATTGGCCAATTTCCCCTTGCAGCCACAGGGTGAAACAACCGCTGTTCTATCAGGCTCTATGTATCTCTATAATCCCTCATAGGCCAAACAGGATCTTCACTCCTGTCGCTGAGGGTAACTTCAAACAGCACAAACTTGGACTTGGCCATCACAGTTGAGGAAATCCTATGCAGCCACACACAATGGACTGTTTCTGACATGAACGCATGGTTGGAGTGAAGAACCAGCAGATTTCTGCATTGTTGCTCGCATTTGAACACCACTTTTGGTCTGGGGAATGTCATTCCAATGGTGTAGTGCTGTCTTGGTGGGTTCAGTCCAGACAGGAACTATCAGGGGGCTGATTAGTCCACATGTATTCAAAAATGACAGGCAGTTGAAACAAAAACAGTTGCTTTTGCAGGAATTAACAGTATTGCATCAGTCCAGTATCAGTATTGCATCAAAAATAGTTTAGCCTCCTGGCTATCAAGACTTTGTTTCTGAGTGGGTCTCTGCCCAGGCTCCCCATGCAGTCTCCTTTATCTTTCAAGTTAACAAAAATAGCCCACCTGGCTATACAGGCTTCTACCATGAGACACCCCCATCTCATGGAACCCTGACTCTGTACCTTGCTCACAGTTTCCTTGGTACTATTACTCGCAGCTTAGTGCCGCACAGGCCCATGCTCTGAACTCTTGACAGAAGCCCATCTGACTCCTATGATGTCTCCCAGGTGGATCCCCAAGCTACTGTCAGGTCCCAGATTAGAAAGAATGTGAACACCTGCCACACACCCTGACACTACCTGGACACTAGGTTAAAGGCTTTTTCCCACCTAAAACTCTTTTAAAGCATTTGAACTCTGGATCCCAATCCACCATTCTCTGCTTACCATACACATTCTGGAGCCCCCCAATTTCTATTTGTGAGAACTATGCATCACCTTCAATCACACGAATACCGTGGCAGAGCATCACACTGTCACACCAGCCAATGAAAATATTATCTTCACCTTTGTTTAAGATTTTGGTAAACGTCTTGTGATGGACTTTTATGAACAAAGTAAAATTAATATAATGGGTCTGGATGCAATATTTCACACCTTAACCTATGACCTGTTGTGTCAACATAATAAAGCTGCATTCACTATCCCTTTAATCAGTCATAAATCTCATTACCAATGCTTCACACAGGTATGGAATGTATTAAGTAATGTGCTTGAGACCCAAATATGGGAACATGAACTGTAAAAAAATTTTAGAAAGTGCTTTTTAAAAGATGACCCGTGTATTCCCGTATACCATTAGCATGCATATCCTTTTTTGCACTTTTAGAATTACTGTTTAATGCCTATAATCTTTCATTTTGAGTTCCTTCATTGTGGAACATTTTGTCTGATGGATTTTTATCTAAGTATAATATGTATTACATTAAGCAAACATACTGTATACATTTGTAAACAGAATTAGCATATACACAAGTTGTATCTATTTGTGTCTGTGTGTGTATAATATATATATATATATATATATATACACACACACTATATTGTCAAAAGTATTGGGATGCCTGCCTTTACACACACATGAACTTTGATGGAATCCCAGTCATAGTCCTTAGGGTTCAATATTGAGATGGTCCACCCTTAGAAGCTGTAACAGCTTCAACTCTTCTGTCATCAAGGTTTAGGAGTGTGTTCATGGGAATGTTTTGACATTCTTCTAGAAGCGCATTTGTAAGGCCAGACACTGATGTTGGATGAGAAGGCATAGCTCTCAGTCTCCACTCTAATTCATCCCAAAGGTGTTCTATCAGGTTGAGGTTAAGAGTCTGTGCAGGCCAGTCAAGTTCCTCCACCTCAAACTCGCTCATCCATGTGTTTATGGACCTTGCTTTTTAAGTATTGTAGTTTGGCGCTATTCCACAACTGTGCACAATTTTAAAGCATGACATGTTAGGTATCTATTTACTCAGCGTAACATATTTTAAAATTGGGCTCTATATATATTTTTTTATAATTCATTATAGTGTATTTTTTCCAAAATAAATGCATTTGAAAAACTGCTGCGCAATAACCATGTGACATAAAAAAATTGCAACAACCACCATTTCATTCTCTGGGGCCTCTGCTTAAAAAACGAATATAAAGTTTGGTGGTTCTAAGTAGTTTTCTAGCAAAAAAATACATATTTTTACTTGTAAACAAAAAGTGTAATTTTACATTATATAGCCAATGCTTAGCACTGGCGTTTCTTTAAACATTCTATACTGGTTACATCACCTAGGAAAAGAACACTTCACTATACAGTATGATTGATGCCTTTACATGATGAAATGCATTTATTGGGAGTGTTATGAAATATTGATGATGTATGAAGTATTGATGAAATGTATAAGCTGTCAGTAAATGAATGCCACAAAAGGACAAGTCAAGCACCACATACAAACGCCCTGTGCCCTTTTGATTTTGTATGGTCATAGTTTTCACTTGTGATTTCAAACTGCAGGCACTTTTAGAGTTGCTATAGCAGTTAAAGAAGCTTATTTTGTGTAGGAACTGAATAAAGAAGCTTATTTTGTAGAAGAACTGAAGCTATGAATATATGAATCTAGGAAAAATGCAACAGGAGAAATTAAACATTCTTAGTTAGTAGGTGAGATTGAAAAAAGACACAAGTCCATCAAGTCCAACCTATGTGTGTGATTATATGTCAGTATTACATTGTATATCCCTTTATGTTGCGGTCGTTCAGGTGCTTATCTAATAGTTTTTTGAAACTATTGATGCCCCCTGCTGAGACCACCGCCTGTCTGTAGTGGGGTGGACTAAGAGAGGACTAAGATAGGATAAGACAGGAATATATTGCTGCTAAAGTCCCAGCAACATAGCCTCTTGTTACTGGGTCCATATTTGGATTATAATTGTTGATGAATTCAGCCAGCACTTTATTGCTTTGTGTACACTGACAAATGTATAACTGATTGCCTGTGTTCTGTTATTGTATACAGTTTTTATCATCCACCATGTATTACACACAATGTGCAGGCACAGCCTACATGAGTAGAATTATTCATAGAAAAACTGCCCCCCTTAAATGATCTCAAACAAATTGGAATATTGCAAGATTTTTAGGGCACAGCAAACTATAAAAATAGTAGCTGAGGGTTTTGTTTACTAAATCACTTTGCTATAGGTCTGTGTAAGGCAGTCTCATTATTGTCTATTCGCTATTCTCTTGCAGGTACTTAACTGCTTATATATCAATAATCTATTTAGCCCCCACTCATCATCATTATAAAGGGGGATATTACATTTGAACAGCAACTAGTCACTTTCTGAATAAGCACCAACATAAGGGATGTTCCATGATTGACCAGCAACATAAATAATTACTACTCCCACCACTGCAGAGATCCCATTACCACTGGTCACCTTCTCCATGGACCTGTTCTGGCACTAAGATCATTTAAGCAAAATCAGAGCCAGCAGTACAAGTACAGCAGGTTCTCCCCTCTCTCAGGTTACTCATCACTGACAGTAGTGATCTATTTAGCTCTTACTGAAGGGAAGACTTCTCCACTGACTATTAATGTAATGTGCACTTCTCCCAATGGCCACCTATCTAAAGAGACAATAAGCCTGTAGCCACCAATGAGGGAGTCCTTCTCATTGACCACCAAAGGAACTTTACCGCTGACTGTTTTTTGTAAAGGGGATTTCACCAATACAGGGGGTCCCCGAGTTACGAACTCGTTAGGGACTGTCCTCCTGTTCTTAAATCGGAAATGTTCGTAAGTCAGCCGCGCATGCGCAGACCGACAACTACGGACATTTCTGATGTTCCGTCGAATGCCGTTCTGCGCATGCGCGGCATATTACGGACATTTCCGATGTTTGAATAAAATATTAAAATACTTAAGCGCTAGTGAGGATTAAAATCAGAGGACCATTAGTGTTTCAAGATGGCCAAATGATACAGCTGCAAACCCATAAGAAAGTGCTCCCACACGTGAGTGATATGTTAAAAGTACACAAATAAATGTGTGATGAGTGCGCTTGTATCAACCTTAAAACAAAATTCAAAAAACCTGTACAACACTTAGAATATATAGTGTATACACCGTGATTAATAAAAACCTGTGTAGTGCAGTGATTTAAAATACGCTTTTAGACCTCCAATTGTTGTTTGGATAGAGGGTTAAAATAATGGATATAAATGTGTCAAGTTTCTCCTATAGATCCTGAAACATTTTTGGTGATTATCCTGAGTTTATTTAATGAGGCACTTGAATGATTGCTGGTGAGAGGTATCAATTACCTATTGCTCAATGTAGAGCTGGTGCCAATAAATGAACAATTATTTGAGTATATAAAAATAGGGTAAATTAATGCATAAATAACTGCTGTCTTTGTTACAGCCGCCGATGCTCAAATTAATGAAGAATATTTCTATGCATTTACCCGGTATCCTACCAGGCTGAATCAATCTGTATCATTACATGCAGAAAAAGGAGATTGAATGCAGGAAGTTGCTGCTCACAATATGAATGGTGCACAAGTAAAAGGAGAAAAAAAGACAAAAGGAAAAAAACTGACACTTTCCTTTTCTGCTGACACCTCCAGGTGCTGTTCGTTTTCTGTCTTTTACGCTGTGCTTACAGGCACTTCCAGTCAGTTTGCATATGGGGAGAGAAAGAAACATACACCATTGCGCAGTATTTCCTAAAAAGAAATGTGTGTGTGTGCTGTGACCAGTGAGCGGTAATCTACTCACATACACCCGGTAATGGTACAGCGATAGCCGAATGCTTGTCAGGCTTTTTTGCTACAGGGCTGGATGCCCTGCTCGTCCACACTCTGCGTGCTGCGGTGATGTCACTAGGCTCCTCCTCCCGACGCGTTGCATTACAGTCACGTAACGTTTTCAAACGTTTTTGAAAACGCTACGTGACTGTAATGCAACGCGTCGGGAGAAGGAGCCTAGTGACATCACCGCAGCACGCAGAGTGTGGACGAGCAGGGCATCCAGCCCTGTAGCAAAAAAGCCTGACAAGCATTCGGCTATCGCTGTACCATTACCGGGTGTATGTGAGTAGATTACCGCTCACTGGTCACAGCACACACACACATTTCTTTTTAGGAAATACTGCGCAATGGTGTATGTTTCTTTCTCTCCCCATATGCAAACTGACTGGAAGTGCCTGTAAGCACAGCGTAAAAGACAGAAAACGAACAGCACCTGGAGGTGTCAGCAGAAAAGGAAAGTGTCAGTTTTTTTTCCTTTTGTCTTTTTTTCTCCTTTTACTTGTGCACCATTCATATTGTGAGCAGCAACTTCCTGCATTCAATCTCCTTTTTCTGCATGTAATGATACAGATTGATTCAGCCTGGTAGGATACCGGGTAAATGCATAGAAATATTCTTCATTAATTTGAGCATCGGCGGCTGTAACAAAGACAGCAGTTATTTATGCATTAATTTACCCTATTTTTATATACTCAAATAATTGTTCATGTATTGGCACCAGCTCTACATTGAGCAATAGGTAATTGATACCTCTCACCAGCAATCATTCAAGTGCCTCATTAAATAAACTCAGGATAATCACCAAAAATGTTTCAGGATCTATAGGAGAAACTTGACACATTTATATCCATTATTTTAACCCTCTATCCAAACAACAATTGGAGGTCTAAAAGCGTATTTTAAATCACTGCACTACACAGGTTTTTATTAATCACGGTGTATACACTATATATTCTAAGTGTTGTACAGGTTTTTTGAATTTTGTTTTAAGGTTGATACAAGCGCACTCATCACACATTTATTTGTGTACTTTTAACATTTCCGATGTTTGCCATCATTTTCCAAGGCTCCGTCTGGCCGCGCATGTGCAGAAGGGCCGAAGGTCCGTGGAAAATGGCAGAGGGTCCCCGCAGCGCCCGGTTCGTAAGTAGGAGATGTTTGTAGGTCGGGCGTTCGTAAATCGGGGACCCCCTGTACCTATGATTTATAAAAGTGTAATTTCACTACTCACTATGCTTTGTAAATGAGGGATTACACTGTCTGTCAAAGTATAGGGGCTCTTGACCCATAACCACCAATGTAAGGGGGCACTACTCCACTGGCTAGCAATGTAAACATACACTACATGAATGACCAAAAGTACATGTCACCATTAACTATCAACCAAAAGGAGCATTAATTTACCTACCACCAATGTAAAGGGCCACTAACACAGTACATTGCCCATTAGCCTGATAAAGTTCTTCTTCACTGGCCACCAACATAAGGGGGCACTTCTCTAATGACCACCAAAGTAAAGGGGCAGTTCTCACTGACCACCACTGTAACAGAAAACGCCACTGTGATTAAGGTATTATCCAGGCATATTCTCCTGATCACTGCAGTCTGTAAACATTGCTGTACATAATATAGTCTTTACGGCTGCACTTTGTGAGTATTACATACTCCTGACCTCCTGCTCATTGTCTCAACAGCTACTGGTTTCTACATAGTGCTCAATTTTTCTTTTAAGAAGATCCCTATCAAGGTAGGCTTGAGCAAAGTGGTATTTATATGCCTCTATTCTGTTTGCAGAAAATCATATGTTGATTGAAGTCTCCTAATCTAAAAATTACCCTTTATCTTCAAATGTATATGTATTTATAGGCTCTTACTTGTGGTACAGTAATTCATGCGGGACTCAAGGGTGTTGAGATACAGTAAGTATTCACATACTTGTACCTTTTGGCTATTTGACCTGAAACCTTGATTCAGCTCAGCATTCTCTCTCACCACTCAACAGCCAATTGAAACCTATTCTGACTGTCTGATTTTTTTTGTCTGAGTCTAAACAAACACTATCCTTTTGACTAGACATCTTTGTAACATAAATTTTCAAAGCTCGCTAGACTGGAGTGTTCTCCTAAAGTTGCTCATATATATTGTACTATCATCCCAAATTAATATAAGAAGAAGAAATATTGGAGATACGGGACTGTCCAAGGTACATAATCACAAAAAGAAATTTCATAAAGATATAATAAAAAATACTTATTTTATTAGCATATAAAAAGAAAATAAATATATATAAGACTCCATGTACAACAGTATATAAATCACAGGGTTCAAAGGTACTACATACAATTCCTATTGGAACACCTTTATGATAATACACTCAAGATACATAGGTCATAATACTTGTCCAATTGCTCGACATGTTTCGCCTACATAGGCTTCATCAGGAGACAAGGATAAAGTACATTACAGATGGACGAAGGCTTTGAAGATATTTTCTTATTCTATGGTATGTATACAAAACAATATATAGGTTAGTATGTACACAAAGTAATTTTATTCATTAACATTTTTGTGCTGCATGAATGTGCGGTAGCGGTAACGTCTAAGTGAAGTCAACATGCACACATATGATCCCCTACCTCCAATGTCATAGAGTCAATACATGCCCAGACTTCCAAGTATTGGTCGGGACGGGCCCATAATTGCACCTCCCAGGTGGGGATTTACACAGGGCTATGCCAAACGGCCACAGCCAAAGATAGTGGCTGGGGAGTCGTAGGGGGAGAAATAAGGTCCTGTTCGTTTTCAACTTCAGCGTTGTAGGGCCTGTGAAGTACAGAGGTACTTATTTAGCACAAATATATTTGTATATACTATAATGTAATTACCCGAGATGCAGGGAAGTAGTGTGACCATGCCCAATGTCTGTTGTCAAACTTTACCTACCTCTACGGAAGCTCATATAAGATTATACACGCAGGAGGCTCGGGTTAAACCCCCAAAAAAGGGGGAAGAGGGAACTGATCTATCTTGATTTTATATGTTGTCCAATAATGGCCAAAATGTTCTGTAAAAATAGCAAGAGAAAAACAAACCAAAGAGAAAAAAGAGCTCTAATGAGAATACATAGGAGCTATATTCATTGTATTTCAAAAACCCCCAATGTAGTTAAGATCCCCTACCTTCTAATGGGGTATATATACCATCAGGATATATTGTGCTGATGGCTGGTCGGCCCATACATCCTGCCCCATGCATGGGGCTAAGTATGTTGTTCAATGCCTGTGAATCACATAGAGGTTTTGGGGTAAACACGATGGCTCCATGTAATAATAATTCAAGGGACAAATCGTCCACAGTTAGGAAAGAATAGATCTAGCATTTTACCTATTTTAGAGTTCCCGATGCGTCCCGAGCCTCACGTCCACCTCAGTCTGACCTACCGTCAGACTGGGTTTAAATGGTCTCCCCCCGTGGCGCCAAAACGCACGGCGTGTGACGTCACGCCGTGCTGACGTCACGCGGACATATTACGGGAGCCGGCCAGCGACCAATCCATGCCATGTGACCGGAACGTTCCTGGATGGAACTACTTCCGGTTCTAAGTGCGGCTAGGGCTTCCCTGACATACCCTGCTGACAGCAGCCATAATGCTCCGTCAGAACAAGGCATAAGAGGGTGCGAGATGTCAAAAGCTAACACTTAATGGCCGGACCGGTGCTCATGGCCGACCTCCGATCCGGATGCGTGGCGGGAAATGGTCCGCCATAGATTGGCGGACAAAACCACGCCACGCATTCGGATAAGTCCATACGAATCCCCATAGCCCAAAGGCTGCCGCCGTATGGAGTTCGCCCTATGCATTGGTGTAAAGTATCCCAGGGACCGATGCCACCGCTTAGTCCGCCCGGACCAACCAGAACATAGAAAAAGAGAGCAGAATAAAGGAATAAAGAAAGATGAGAAATATGAAAAGATGTTGGAAACACATCCCGCAAACACACATCCATTGCAGCACATATATATTTTTGTTTGTTTTTTATTTGTGACATAGGAGTACGTTATAACCACACAAAAAAAAACACTCTCTACAGAAAAGCTTCAGCAGGTAATAGCATGTTGCATGCCAGTAGTTCTCATCCTGAGAAACTAATTAGGAGTATTCCCTACAGCCAATTGAAATTAACTCGGTTTTTATACCACTCAATTGGCTATCCAAGCCAGATATAGAGTCCTTGCAGGCATTAACGGCATCAAGTATGGCCCTAAGTGTGGGTTCCTCCTGGCCCCCTATTGCAGGGCATGCCAATGAGCTTGCTGCCGCCTGTGCCGCCTTACCCTCCCCGGGATCTTTATTACTCGCAATTCCTCTGGCAGATTGAGTTGTGGCGTTTAATGATAGTTGGCTAGAGTTTCTTCTGTCGGGAGCCAACCCCTGGGTTTTTACTTGTGGCCCTGATGGTTGGTGCCCCCCCTTACTTGGTGATTGTGTGGGAGCATGGGCATGGGCAAAACGCTCAAGTTTTGCAGCGGCGGCTGCGGCCGCCGCCGCAGAGACCTGGTTTGCTTTCTCCTTAGCTGAGCATGTTTTTTTTTGTGCATACTCTAATCAGCGATGTGCATACATTTGGCATGAAATGAGTTAACTGCACGGCCTCTCCTGCACCCAGCCACGGCAGAATGCTTAACAGAATGATGAGCAATAGCAGGTGTATGTCACCATGGAAACCTGCATGCTAAATGTTGCTATAAATCCTCACGGCAGTCACAGGGCACACATCCCTTGATAAAGTCACGTGACTGTGATGCAACGCGTCGGGAGGAGGAGCCTGGTGACGTCACGTGTATGCTACGGGAATAGCCGAGTCTACACGAAGTGAGGACAAGCAGGGCGCAGAGCCCATAGAAGCCTGACTGTAACACTTAGCTGCCGTGATCTGGGTGCATGTGAGTAGGATACAACACACAATCACTTGACACACGCTGCGCAATGGCTATTTATTCTTCTTTTTCTATATGTTAATGGGAAAAATGACAATAAGAAGTAAAAGTCAGAATTACTGCAAACAGAAGACCTGCAGCATAAGAAAGGGGAAAAAAGGAAAGTGTTTTTTCTTCTTCTCTTTTATCTTAATAATACTTACAGTGGTGTGAAAAAGTGTTTGCCCCCTTCCTCATTTCCTGTTCCTTTGCATGTTTGCCACACTTAAGTGTTTCGGAACATCAAACCAATTTAAACAATACTCAAGGACAACACAAGTAAACACAAAATGCAATTTGTAAATGAAGTTGTTTATTATTAAAGGTGAAAAAAAATCCAAACCATCATGGCCCTGTGTGAAAAAGTGATTGCCCCCCTTGTTAAAACATACTATAACTGTGGTTGTCCACACCTGAGTTCAATTTCTCTAGCCACACCCAGGCCTGATTATTGCCACACCTGTTCACAATCAAGGCATCACTTAAATAGGAGCTGCTTGACACAGTAAGGTCCACCAGAAGATCCTTAAAAGCTACACATCATGCCGAGACCCAAAGAAATTCAGGAACAATTGAGTAAGAAAGTAATTGAGATCTATCAGTCTGGAAAGGGTTATAAAGCCATTTCCAAAGCTTTGGGAATCCAGCGAACCACAGTGAGAGCCATTATCCACAAATGGCGAAGACATGGAACAGTGGTGAACCTTCCCAGGAGTGGCCGGCCGCCCAAAATTACCCCAAGAGCGCAGCGACGACTCATCCAAGAGGTCACAAAAGACCCCACAACAACGTCCAGGGAACTGCAGGCTTCACTTGCCTCAGTTAAGGTCAGCGTTCATGCCTCCACCATCAGGAAAAGACTGGGCAAAAATGGCCTGCATGGCAGAGTTCCAAGGAGAAAACCACTGCTGAGCAAAAAGAACATCAAAGCTCGTCTCAATTTCTCCACAACACATCTTGATGATCCCCAAGACTTTTGGGACAACATTCTGTGGACCGATGAGACAAAAGTGGAACTCTTTGGAAGGTGTGTGTCCAAGTATATCTGGCGTAGAAGGAACACTGCATTTCAGAAAAAGAACATTATACCAACAGTAAAATATGGTGGTGGTAGTGTGATGGTCTGGGGCTGTTTTGCTGCTTCAGGACCTGGAAGACTTGCCGTGATAAAAGGAACTATGAATTCTGCTGTCTACCAAGAGATCCTGAAGGAGAATGTCCGACCATCTGTTCGTGTACTCAAGCTGAAACGAACTTGGGTTCTGCAGCAGGACAATGATCCTAAACACACCAGCAAGTCCACCACCGAATGGCTGAAGAAAAACAAAATGAAGACTTTGGAGTGGCCTAGCCAAAGTCATGACCTGAATCCTATTGAGATGTTGTGGTATGACCTTAAAAAGGGCGTTCATGCTCGAAAACCCTCTAATGTAACTGAATTAGGACAATTCTGCAAAGATGAGTGGGCCAAAATTCCTCCAGGACGCTGTAAAAGCCTCATTGCACGTTATCGCAAACGCTTGGTTGCAGTTGTTGCTGCTAAGGGTGGCCCAACCAGTTATTAGGTTTAGGGGGCAATCACTTTTTCACACAGGGCCATGATGGTTTGGATTTTTTTTCACCTTTAATAATAAACACCTTCATTTACAAATTGCATTTTGTGTTTACTTGTGTTGTCCTTGACTATTGTTTAAATTGGTTTGATGTTCCGAAACACTTAAGTGTGACAAAAATGCAAAGGAACAGGAAATGAGGAAGGGGGCAAACACTTTTTCACACCACTGTATTTGATTTTATATGTTTGATTGAAGAAAGAAATTGAATTTTCTGGATTATTACGTTTTCTATTTGGGTGCTACAATTTTTGCTAGTGGATTATACTAGGGAGGAAGTGTGGCTCACCATCTGCCATTACCATTAACATTGCCCTCGTTAATTAATGAATTAATTAATCACAACACACCCGGCCAGCCATTCTAGGCTGATTGGGTAGTGATTGGTCAGTTTATGGGGTAAATTAAACTTTTACACAGACCCAGAGGGGACTTTTATATATTTATATGTAAATTTTAGAAGCAGCTTTATTCATATAATATAGACACGCTTTTATATATTTTTATATCACGATTCACAGAATTATTTATCACCGTATTTTATGGTTGTTTTCATATTTCACAAGAAGATATCTTTTTTATATTTTTTTATGACATTTATGACACTTTACTCAGGATCACATAAAAGAAGGTCAACCACTTATTTATTGATTTTAAGGTTGATCAAGCGCACTAATTATTTACAACTATTGTATATTTATTCATAACATTTTAAGTGTGGGAGCACGATTTTTATTGGTTGTGGCTACATCATTTAGTTATCTTAAAATCTGTGTTGTTCTGGATTTTAATTCATATCAGCGCTTTAGTATTTTACATTCAACCACTTTAATGTGTTTACTGTTTGGTTTATAATGTTGTGAGAAAAGACAATTTAAAACAATCCAGGAAAATAATCAATCTTAGGAGCCAGAAACGTATGAGAAGTTTGATTAGTAGTGGATTGATTAACCAGAGTTAGAACAGATCTAAGTGGGGGAATATGTAGGTATAAAATGTATGTATTATATATGAGTATATTTATATATATATATATATATATATATATATATATATATATATATATATACTGTATTTATTTTATACATAGTTATGTGAGGCTAGCACACATAGTTGACCAGCGAAGCCACATTTCACACATGAATAAGCTATGCAAAAGGCAAATACCTTACCTTGGTACTTGGGGGTTAACCTGTTTGAAATGTTTGATTAGGCAACCATTCACAAAGGAAAGGAAGTTATTTACAAGTAGGGATGAGCCCGACGTTTGAGTCGAATGGAAGTTCGATTCGAACATTGGGTGTTCACTGAATACCGAACATTTTGGGGCGTTCGCGCAAAATTTGAGCGCCCAGGGAACGCGCCATAATGAACAGCGAGACCATCAATGCAGTGCAATAATTGCAGTGCATTGACGGCTGCTGATTGGCCAAAGCATGCACCTGACCTGCATGCTTTGGCCAATCACAGGGCGCTCTGCTGTGAGAGCCATGACTGGCCAAAGACAGGGTGCCTTTGGCCAATCATGGCTCAGGGGGCCCCCACACTATGTAAAGCTGCTTACATGGCAGCTGTAGATAGTTTTATGAATGAGAGCAGCAAAATGACATTTGTACAGGAAAAATGTAATTGCGGCTGTAATGTATTGCCGGATCCGGGCAATATAGATAAAATTCAGTGAAAAAAACAGTATGGATTTCCCCCCCAGTCCATTACCAGGCCCTTTGGGTCTGGTATGGATATTAGGGGAGCCCTGCACCAAAATAAAAGAAAATGGCGTAGGGGTCCCCAAAATCCATACCAGACCCCAGAACGCAACGTGGCAGGCCACAGGAAAAGGGGGGAACAAGAGAGCGCGTGCCAGAGACTATTTTTTATTTAATAAAGGACTACTGTAATTTCTACCATTTTGACACTTTTTTTGGTGAATGTGTAGGGGTACAATGTAGGGGTACAATGGCTTCCAGATTCCAATAAGCCCCCGCCCACAGACCCCCACAATCACAGGGCAAGGGTTGTGGGGATGAGGCCCTTGTCCCCATCAACATGGGGACAAGGTGCTTTGGGGGGGACCCCAAAGCATCCTCCCCATGTTGAGGGCATGTGGCCTGGGGGGGCGCTCTCTCATCCCTCCCTTTTCTTGTGGCCTGCCAGGTTGCATGCTCGGATAAGGGTCTGGTATGGATTTTGGGGGGACCCCTATGACATTTTTTTTTTAATTTTGGCTCGGGGTTCCCCTTAAAATCCATACCAGACCTGAAGGGCCTAGAATGGATTTTGGGGGGACCCCACGCAATGTTTTTTTAAATTTTGGTGCGCGGTCTTTTTCCATCTTTTTTCAATGATTTTTATCTATATTGCCAGGATCCAACAATACATTACAGCCGCAAGCAGTTTTAAATGACATTATTTTCTTTAGAAATGTCATTTTGCTGTGGTATTGTTCTAAAATAGGAGAAGATGCACTACTTTACAGGCACAATAAGGACACCCCCCCCCCCCCGGCACAATATTTAAAGGAATATTTCATTTTTTTTTTGTTTCACTTTAAGCATTATTAAAATCACTGCTCCTGAAAAAAAATCTGTTTTTAAAACTTTTTGGGCAGGACCCAAACACTTTTTATGACAACAAATTGCATATAAGCCTTTAAAATGAGCACTTTCAATTTTTTTTCTTTCAATAGATTTTTATTAAATTTTTCTGAGACAATAGAAGCATAACGTAAAGCCAATACAGGTATCAGTATCACATAATACGAACAAGAACATCAAAACGAAAATCGGTTAATGTGTCATAAACAAGATCTATAGGACGAGTCCTACAAGATAGTTCTAGGATGAACGAGCCCGGAAAGAGAGGATACCTCCCAAGCCCGGCACCCCTGTCGGAATCTAGCTGTGCCGTGCTACGGAAAGCATCACCCCCCCTAAGCGGGGTCAGGCATCCACGAACCAGTCACAAGGTTTAGAAATTGCGTCCAGATAACTGTAGTTATAAACTAAAAACAAAAACAAACAAACAAATAGAGAATCCATAAAAATTTGCCATCAAATCAGAAAGCTAGGTTAGGTAGGCAAATTAATAAACCAGTGGTAAACGTCCATCTCTATAAATGTAGTATAAGGCTTATGTGACAATTCCGAACTCTACTAATTCCTGACCTGTATGTTAGGCCTAAAGAAAAAGCTGTAAGGGGGAAAGAGAGAAAAAGAAAAGATAGGGGTGAAATAGGAGAAGGAGACGCTAAAGAACAACCACTTTCAATTTTGTATGTTCATGTCCCATAGACTTTAACGGTGTTCGTTGTTCGCACAAATATTTGGCCTGTTCGCAAGTTCTGGTGCAAACTGAATCGGGGGATGTTCGGCTCATCTCTATTTACAAGGTTTCCTACAAGGCATCGTAAAATGAAAATAGTCTGATTAGGCATGAAAGGGGTCTTAAACATCTAACTCGCCCCCTGGATATGTATGTCCTTGTTTGTGATAAATTGCTTTTTCAAAGGGTAAATTGTTTACCTATTTAAAGTGCTTGTAAAGGCAGGAGTTTTTTTTTTTATCTTAAAGCGGTTCTGCACTCTGTAAAAAAATTTTTTTTTTTAGGACGTAATATAAAGTATGCTTACCTTTATTAGGGGACTCACCTGTTCCATCTTCCATCTCGATCGCCGCCGGTTTTCGTCCGATGAAGTTCCTCGTCTTCTTCTTTAGTGCTGGGGGCCATCTTGCCTGTGGGCATGTGAAACCCCACAGGCACTGTTGATGGCCCAGCATGCACTGCCGTTACTCGCGCGTGCGCAGTAACGGCACATCTGCCGAGATCTCACGAGATTTCGGCAAATGCGGCCGAAATCTCGGGAGATTTCGGAAGATGTGGCCGAAATCTCGCGAGATTTCGGAAGATGCCCGCACTGACTCCTGGGATCAATGACACCAGATCCCAGGAGACAGTGCGGCGTGACGACGATCGACGCAGAGACCCCGCCCGCCGCCGCAGAGGGAGAAGACCGGAAGTCTTCAATTACAAGGTAAGTAAAAAAAAAAAAAAAAAAAAAAACATTTCATTTAGTACTCTTTGCCTGATTTGGAAGGCAAAGAGATTTACTAAATGAAATGAGTGCCGAACCGCTTTAATGCATTTTATGCATTAAGATAAAACGTCTTCTGTGTGCAGCAGCCACCCTCAGCCCTCCTAATACTTACCTGAATCCCATCTAGTTCCAGCAATATTGTAGGATTGTCTCGGCTGCCCGGGACTCCCCTCCTCATTGGCCAAGACAGCAGTGTGGCACCATTGGCTTCCGCTGCTGTCAATAAAAGTCAGTCAGCCAATGAGGAGAGAAAGGAGTGGGGCCGAGGTGCAGCTCCATGTCTGAATGATTACACGGAGCTGAAGTTTGGATCGGGTGCCCCCATGGCAAGCTGCTTGCTGTGGGGGCACTCGTCAGGAGGGAGGTGCCAGGAGAGCAGAAGAGGGACCCGAGAAGGGGAATCTGGGCTGCTCTGTGCAAATCCACTACACAGAGCAAGTAAGTATAACATGTTTATTAATTTTAACAAAAAAAAACAAGACTTTACAATCACTTTGACTGGCTCTTCCCTGAAAATACAGAGGCTGTGCACCACGGCAAGCACCAGTCTATTCACACTGGCTCCAATAATATGGTCTAGGGGATTTCTTTTTAAGATTTATTGCTTGAAGAAACTTTAACAAGAGAGGGGTTAGGACATGGGATACTTCAAAATGCTCAGCACTTAGCGATCAGAGGACAATCTTTTTCTTAAGTAATAGTGGGTGTTGAACAGTTTAAGACCTCACAATTCTAAGCCATGGGGGAAATCTTTTTTGCATCTGGTTAACTTGTACTGATGTATAACTGCTGGCACCCAATGCAGTGTCCGGATCACTACTTAGTTACAGGGATTAGTTTAGGGCCATTACTCACCACAGTCCCCAGGACAGCTACTACATTCTAGCTTACTCTGAACATAGTTCAGTGAGTGAGATGGCACCTATCCAGACCAGGTCTCTTGTAGTGAGGTTCTGAGAACAGCTTCTAGTAAAAGTCCATCCAGGACCTCAGCCTAGACATCACTGAGGCCACCTGAAGAGCTGTACAGGCTGTCAGAGGACAGCAGCCCCTCTGACTCTGAAACCCTCCTTGGCAGAAGGAACCCTGCTTTCCAGGGATTGGATGGAACCTGATAAATATTCAGGGTGACTGTTTTGAATCTCCTGCCATAAGATCTGGACGCTTCTTCAAAAAGAAGGGGAAGTAATCAAACTCCCAGCCTGTGAAATCCCTGAGCAGACGAGGCTAAACATTTACTGCTCCCCTTACAGCAGGAGCCAACAACTAAATTTACCTAGCAACTAGACATGTGCATTCATTTTCGTCCGAATGCATTTTTGTCCGAATTTCGGGTATTTTCGTTATCGTTTTAACAAATGATAATGAACGTGCAGAATCCGAAAACCAAAAGATCCAACATAAATAAATGCTTAATTTTTGTTTTCATTGCAACAACATTTCGATATAGATAGGAGATTCGACATGACTCTGACAATGTAAAAAAGGGGGAAGGGAATTTGAGACTTTGAGCGAAATGTACGGCCTGGTAAGGTCGTGTATTTCCATCCCTGTCAATTGAGTATGAGAGAGCACGTCAGCAAAAGCTAGCGGGCTTAAAAAGAGATTGGGACTTTATATGAAGCTCATGATTTGCAACACAACAGTGGGTGGGTTCATAAGTTGTTTAATAGTTCATATTTATACAAAGATAACGAAAATAATTATATTGACACTTCACACAACATTTAGACTAAGTACTGGCACTGGGTACAGTGATCAACATACATATTGCTAATGTTATATGGCAAGACAGATATAATGAAAAATAGCAAATGATATCAATAAATATGAACAAAGTTGCTAGATAAAACCAAGGGACCACCAATGACTGGATAGGTACACAGATATTGTACAATAATGCCTGCATGATCTTTGGCCTCAGGATTCCTGTGATGGTAGATAATCCATATAAAGGGTAAGAGGTTAAGTGGGGGGTATCAGGTAGCTCTACGCGTTTCGTGGTTCTGGACCACTCATCAGGAAAAGACACGCCATATTTCTAAAAATACAATGATATAATAGGTCAGAAAAATAATTAAAATAGGTACAAAAGAAGCACACCGATCCTCCAGAAGGATCTCGGTACTCACTGAGATACATATGTTGGTGGGTGAAGGTCAGAAGGTGGGAAACCATCCGGAAATGTCGCAAACGGGAGCTGGGGCGGGCGAAACAGCCGCGGCGACCACACACAGGCGTCCAGCGGGGGGACATAGAAGCACGGGGCACCCTAGAGAGACAGGCGGTGAAAATAAAATGTTTGAAAAAATATATTGGGTTAAAATATGATGGGGCGTCTGTGCAGAATCTAAAAAGTAAAGTAGGGTCACAGTGGAGTCAAAAAATGTCACAAAAAGTCAAAAAGGTATAGAGGAGGCAGTAATGAAAAGTTGCTTGAAAAAAGTGAGACCTAAATTGTGAAAAAGCATAAAGTGTGGGGATGAGGGTTTTCACCCTGAACATGGTATCAATGTGCAGTGAGGTGCTAAAATGAGATCTGAGTGGCTGGTAGATAGCAAGATTACCTGGTGCTGCAAGACAAGCATGTAGTACCGTGTGAACCACCAGCCCGTACAATAAGGTGTCCTGATTATCACATCCCCCCAGAGCAAATGAGGGCGCCTATAAATGGGCGCCACCGCGGGAAAGCCCGCCAACGACACGCACGCTGGGCACAGAGGCAGGGGAGGAGCTAGGGACGGAAGCCGACATACGGTCAGCAAAGGCCCGAGCCACCTCCATACTGCCCGCGAGTGTGAAAACAGCAAACGCCGCGGGCGTACCTGCGCCAAAAGAGGCACCGCACGTCCGCCGCGGGTGGCGTGATGTTGATGCGCAATGGCGGAGCCACGCCCCCCCCAATGTCACAAAGAGGGAAGGGGGACCAAGGCCCAACAGTGCCCATCGCAGCTCCCGGATCACGCAGAGGCCATACAGCAAGGGAATTAAACCATAAGCTGTAGATATCAAGTAAAAAAAAATATAATTGACTATTAGACCATGATTGGTCAGAAATATGGCGTGGCTTAGGTGACAAATAAAATTTAAAAAAGTAACGACAAAAACAGGCGAGACTAACAAAAGATCAATCCGGAGCAGGGTAATCTTCAGATTAGTCAAAATTGGGCAAATAGAGCAAACCAAGAGCTTCCATCCCTGTTGAATGTAAAAAAGGGGGAAGGGAATTTGGGACTTTGAGCGAAATGTACGGCCTGGTAAGGTCGTGTATTTCCATCCCTGTCAATTGAGTATGAGAGAGCACGTCAGCAAAAGCTAGCGGGCTTAAAAAGAGATTGGGACTTTATATGAAGCTCATGATTTGCAACACAACAGTGGGTGGGTTCATAAGTTGTTTAATAGTTCATATTTATACAAAGTTAATGAAAATAATTATATTGACACTTCACACAACATTTAGACTAAGTACTGGCACTGGGTACAGTGATCAACATACATATTGCTAATGTTATATGGCAAGACAGATATAATGAAAAATAGCAAATGATATCAATAAATATGAACAAAGTTGCTAGATAAAACCAAGGGACCACCAATGACTGGATAGGTACACAGATATTGTACAATAATGCCTGCATGATCTTTGGCCTCAGGATTCCTGTGATGGTAGATAATCCATATAAAGGGTAAGAGGTTAAGTGGGGGGTATCAGGTAGCTCTACGCGTTTTCGTGGTTCTGGACCACTCATCAGGAAAAGACACGCCATATTTCTAAAAATACAATGATATAATAGGTCAGCAAAATAATTAAAATAGGTACAAAAGAAGCACACCAATCCTCCAGAAGGATCTCAGTACTCACTGAGATACATATGTTGGTGGGTGAAGGTCAGAAGGTGGGAAACCATTTGGAAATGTCGCAACCGGGAGCTGGGGCGGGCGAAACAGCCGCAGCGACCACACACACCGGGGGGACATAGAGAGACAGGCGGTGAAAATAAAATGTTTAAAAAATATATTGGGTTAAAATGTGATGGGGTGTCTGTGCAGAATATAAAAAGTAAAGTAGGGTCACAGTGGAGTCAAAAAATGTCACAAAAAGTCAAAAAGGTATAGAGGTGGCAGTAATGAAAAGTTGCTTGAAAAAAGTGAGACCTAAATTGTGAAAAAGCATAAAGTGTGGGGATGAGGGTTTTCACCCTGAACATGGTATCAATGTGCAGTGAGGTGCTAAAATGAGATCTGAGTGGCTGGTAGATAGCAAGATTACCTGGTGCGCTGACAATAGCGATCTGTGTCCATCAAACCTGTGGTCGAATGTGCCTAACCTTAACGCTATTAGTTCTTAATCTTAATTAAGATTATTCTACATAGAGAGAAAAGATTAAACATTATAGAGACAATAGCAAAAAAGGTTGAATGTGCCTAACCTAACTCTATTAGTCCAAGATTATTCCACATAGAGAGAAAAGATTTGAAATGAAGATTTGACGAAGCAGTCAGCACGAGGGGACATTAAGGTTGGTTGACTTGTAATAATAATTAATAAATATAATTATTACTAGTGTCATACAACATTAGAATTCTACTATAGCTTGTAGGCAGAACATTCAACCGGAAATGTACGATTACGGCGACTGCTTCGTCGAATCTTCATGTTGAATCTTTTCTCTCAATGTTGAATAATCTTGGACTAATAGAGTCAGGTTAGGCACATTCAACCTTTTTTGCTATTGTCTCTATAATGTTGAATCTTTTCTCTCTATGTCAAATCTTTTCTCTCTATGTCAAATCAATTTAGCTGCTCCGTCAAATCTTCTTAGAACATTTGACAGACACCATAAGTCTTCAATGACAGATATTAATTATTATTTCAGATTTTCAAACAATTCCTTTTTTTTACAAAACAAAATAAATAAAAAACGAATTTCAGGAGTAACTAAATAAATTGATTTTTTGGACGAAAACAAAATTCCGAAACAAAATATTTCAGTGTGCACATGTCTACTAGCAACCTACGCTAGGAGGGTGCTACAGGACCTTGAACAGCATTCTTCAATCACCACTTTTCGACAGCAAGTTGATCTGCACCTACTAAACTAGTACCACTTTTTTTCAGTAAGGAAATGGTGGCTTTTACTGAAAAGTCAATTGCACATATCTTACAGCTCTCAAAACACTCTGACTGCTCACTTTGTTGTCCAAGAAAAGTTAGCACAAGAGCACTATGAGCTCAGTTTGCTGGATGGAGTTGGTATTAGTCACTGACAAAAGGGATGTATCTGTTGTCATGTGGGAGACACCAGCAAAAACACAGTGAAAACTCATCAAAAATGCAAGCACTGCATTTTTTATGCATTTCCACTGCTTTCAATTGAAGTCTATGGAACCAAAATCACAGCCTGCTGGGAGCAAACATTCCCTAAACCTTTCCAAAAGAATCACAGGTTGAAAAAAGCACAGATGTGAATGTGACCCATAGGAAGTCATGTTAAACTGAGTGTAGTGCATTTCTGCAAAGTTTAAAATACTGCAAAATGCATCAGTGTGAACCTAGCCTTAGACTGCCTCTTCACAGATGTACAGAGACATTATATGTTAAGACTGGCACACACCTCCTCTATTTGTACCAAAATACAAGAGACTAATCGAGACTAATGTTGGCTGTTGCATATACTTCAGTCGCAGGTAGGTGTTGGCAGGGTTGCGGTTTACAGGGATCTCATGTCCATATTTGATGGGGTTACTGCAAGATTAGGCCATTTTGGGCCAAGATCAATTTTTCAAGCCCTGCACAAATATGTGGCCTCTCAGCGGGTGAACCTTGGCACTAAGCAGCCTCATATTTGCATGAATTTGTGTAAATACAGCTGTGCCAAGAGCATGCCCCCTGCACACTTCTGGAATGCTTAAATTTTAAACTCCATCGTGTTGGCAATGTATTGTAAAGTATGCTAGAATATAAGGATGAGCCCGGTGTTCGATTCAAACCCATGTTCGAATCGAGCACCGGGTGTTCGCTCGCTCGGCGAGCCCAGAACTATTGGGGCCGCTCGCATCAAATTCGTGTGATGCGAGCGGCCCCGCAATGCATTGCGGCCCGCGCAGTGCAATGCTGGCTGATGATTGGCCAAGCATGCACTGTGACCCCGCATGCTTGGCCAATCACAGCGCCGGCAGCGAGGAGAGCCATAATTGGCTACAGGCAGGATGCCTGTAGCCAATTATAGCTCAGGGGCTTTAGTACACGCCCCACGGTATAAGAGGCCGCCGCGCCGGCGGCCTCGCATATTATGTTTCAGACAGTGTCAGCGTGTCAGTGTGCTGCTGACTGCTGACAACAATATGTGCTTTATTTCTGGGGATATGTGTGTGCATGCTGTTAGAACAGCATTGCAGTATCACATCTGGGGGGTGTCTATAGGTGGCCTGTGAAGGGGGGCAGGTTTCCTGTGCTTAGAACTTTCCCTGCAAAAAAGTGTCATTTTTGCAGGAAGAAAGCTATTTAAATCACTCGCGGCTAATGAATTGATGGCTCCTGTAACACAGAGAGCTGTCATTCATTAATAAAAAACAAAAAAAAAAGCGTAGGGGTCCCCCCAAATTCAATAACCAGGCCCTTCAGGTCTGGGATGGATATTAAGGGGGATCCCAGCCCAAAAAAAAAAAAAAATGGCGTAGGGCCCCCCTCAAAATCCATACCAGACCCTTGAGGTCTGGTATGGATTTTAAGGGGAACCCTAGCCAAAAAAAATGGCGTGGGGTCCCCCTCAAAATCCATACCAGACCCTTATCCGAGCACGCAACCTGGCAGGCCGCAGGAAAAGAGGGGGGACGAGAGCGGCCCCCCCTCTCGCCTGAACCGTACCAGGCCACATGCCCATTGGGAGGATGCTTTGGGGGTCTAAGACCCCTAAAGCACCTTGTCCCCATGTTGATGAGGACAAGGGCCTCTTCCCCACAACCCTGGCCGGTGGTTGTGGGGGTCTGCGGGCGGGGGGCTTATCGGAATCTGGAAGCCCCCTTTAACAAGGGGACCCCCAGATCCCGGCCCCCCCCTGTGTGAAATGGTAAGGGGGTACAAAAGTACCCCTACCATTTCACCAAAAAAGTGGCAAAAATGGTAAAAATGACAGGAGACAGTCTTTGACAATTCCTTTATTAAAATCTTCTTTCTTCTTTCTTCATCCTTCGGTTTCTTCATCTTCTCCTTCCTTCATCTTCTTCCATCTTCTTCTTCCATTTTCTTCTTCCTCCGATCCGCTTCTTCTTGCGCTGGTCTTCTCGTCCTTCTCGTCCGGCATCTTCTTCCGTCGGCGTCGGTGTCTCTGTCTCTTCTTGGGCCGCTCCGCGCAATGGGAGGCTCCCGCTGTGTGAGGCTCCGCTCCGTCTGACAGGTCTTTTATAATGGAGGGCACCTGGTGACCCCGCCCCCTCTGACGCACAGGGACGTCATGGGGAATTCCATGATGGCTTTCCCCATGACGTCAGAGGGGGGCGGGGTCACCAGGTGCCCTCCGTTTTAAAAGACCTGTCAGATGGAGCGGAGCCTCACACAGCGGGAGCCTCCCATTGCGCGGAGCGGCCCAAGAAGACACCGACACCGACGCCGACGCCGACGGAAAAAGATGCCGGACGAGAAGGACGAGAAGACCAGCGCAAGAAGAAGCGGATCGGAGGAAGAAGAAAATGGAAGAAGAAGATGGAAGAAGATGAAGGAAGGAGAAGATGAAGAATCCGAAGGATGAAGAAAGAAGAAAGAAGATTTTAATAAAGGAATTGTCAAAGACTGTCTCCTGTCATTTTTACCATTTTTGCCACTTTTTTGGTGAAATGGTAGGGGTACTTTTGTACCCCCTTACCATTTCACACAGGGGGGGGGGCGGGATCTGGGGGTCCCCTTGTTAAAGGGGGCTTCCAGATTCCGATAAGCCCCCCGCCCGCAGACCCCCACAACCACCGGCCAGGGTTGTGGGGAAGAGGCCCTTGTCCTCATCAACATGGGGACAAGGTGCTTTAGGGGTCTTAGACCCCCAAAGCATCCTCCCAATGTTGAGGGCATGTGGCCTGGTACGGTTCAGGCGAGAGGGGGGGCCGCTCTCGCCCCCCCCTCTTTTCCTGCGGCCTGCCAGGTTGCGTGCTCGGATAAGGGTCTGGTATGGATTTTGAGGGGGACCCCACGCCATTTTTTTTGGCTAGGGTTCCCCTTAAAATCCATACCAGACCTCAAGGGTCTGGTATGGATTTTGAGGGGGACCCTACGCCATTTTTTTTTTTTTTTTTGGCTGGGATCCCCCTTAATATCCATCCCAGACCTGAAGGGCCTGGTTATTGAATTTGGGGGGACCCCTACGCTTTTTTTTTTTTCATTTTTTTTATTTTTTATCAATGACTTTTTTTTATGAATGAGTTTCAATGAATCACTGTTCTCTGTGTTACGGGAGCCGTGAATTAACATTAGCCGCGAGTGATTTTAAATAGCTTTTTTACTTTCAAAAATGACACTTTGCGCAGAGACAGTTCTAAACACGGGAAACATGCGCCCCTTTACAGGCATACTATAGACACCCCCCAGGTACGAAATTTAAAGGAATATTACACTTTTATTGTTTCAATTTAAGCATTATTAAAATCACTGCTCCTGAAAAAACGGCCGTTTTTAAAAAAAAATTTTTTGCATTGATACATGTCCCCTGGGGCAGGACCCAGGTCCCCAAACACTTTTTATGACATTAACATGCATATTAGCCTTTAAAATGAGCACTTTTAATTTCGAACGTTCGCATCCATTATAATTAATAGGGTTCTAAAGCTCGCACGGACTTTAGGTCCGTTCGCGGGTTCTGGTGCGAGCCGAACGGGGGGGTGTTCGGCTCATCCCTACTAGAATATTGTAAATATGAGAAGGTAAAGATACTGCCCTATGTCTTGAGTACTTTTCACACATGCTGTTCGATCAGGTCTACCTGTCAGTTTTTCAGGCGGACCTGATAGGACACTCCATTCACCTCTAGGGAGCGACAGATGTCAGCGGTGACATGTCTGCTGACATCTGCCACTATCTGATCTGGTCCGCCAAATCAAGATGGATAAAAACCCTTTTTCCATCCGTGTGTGCTCACTGTGCAGAGACGGACCTGTCAGAGCCCCGCTGTCCTCTATGGGAGATCTGATGAAAATGGATCCTCCTGTCCATTTTCATCCGATCTCCCATAGAGGACAGCGGGGCTCTGACAGGTCCGTCTCTGCACAGACGGAGACGGACTTGTCATCCGCCTGCTCAGTGGAAATGAATGGATCGATCACTGCTGGGCAAACGGAGTTCGTCAAAACAGACAGCCCCATGTGAAAGGGGCCTTAGTTATCATCCCATTTTACTTCTGAATGTGGATGTAAAACTGCATGCCAAAATCTTGGCAAATCGACTCCTCCCCTTGCTGCCCCGTATAATTTTTGAATCAAGTAGGCTTTATTTCGGGAATGCGAA
Organism: Lithobates sylvaticus; assembly: GCA_028564925.1. Taxonomy (NCBI): domain Eukaryota; kingdom Metazoa; phylum Chordata; class Amphibia; order Anura; family Ranidae; genus Lithobates; species Lithobates sylvaticus. The sequence goes on from CM053036.1 coordinate 169,968,014, forward strand.
GCTTGTGACAACACAATAAAGGCTATTAACCTAGTTCGTAGGGCCCAGACTAGCAAAATCCCCGGCCTCTTCCTATCTACTGATGCAGAGAAGGTGTTCAATAGAGTGGCCTGGGATTATACACGCTTAACCTTACAACACATAGGCTTACGTTCAAAAATGCTTTTGCATATAGGTCTACTTTACTCAAATCCTTCAGCCTGGGTTCGGGTCAATGGCCACCTATCAGACGCCTTCTCCATTTGTATTGGAACACAACAAGGTTTCCCCCTGTCCCCCTTAATTTTCATCCACATGCTTGAACCATTCTTATGCATGGTGCAACAAGACCCCAATATTTGCGGAATTATGACCTCCAACAAGGAATTTAAAGCAACAGTCTTGTTTATTTTTCTTGTTTAAAAATAGCCACTATGTTATACTTAACTGCTCTGTGCAGTGGTTTTGCACAGAGCAGCCCAGATCCTCCTCTTCTCGGGTCCCTCACCAGCGCTCCTGGCCCCTCCCTCCTGCCCCCACAGAAAGCAGCTGGTTCCTCTGTTCCTTTTCCTCTGGATAAACTGTGGGTATAGAATTGGGTAAATGGGATTGTATGATATTGTTGTTGTTTTTTGCGGTTGAACTGGATGTGTCTTCTTTCAAACTGACTAACTATGTAACTATGTACCCAAAATAGCCAGGGGCATCAGCTTTCCCGACATTGAAAAATACTATATGGCCTGTCATTTGACGTCGGTGGTGGACTGGTCAGCACACGATTCCACAAAAAATTGGGTGACTCTGGAACAGTCCTTTATGCTTATCCCTTTGCATGTCTGGCCCTGGCTTAGCAATCCCCCCATCCGAAGGATGTTCACCCTACGCTCAAAGCTACCTTGTTTCTTTTCCAGACGCTGAGACCTAGATACTCTCTGATGACCCCATTGGCACCAATACGCTATAACCCTTAATTTTCACGCAGAAACACACCTTCTTTCTTATGGGCCTGATGGATGCCACCCTTGTTACATGCAAATAAATGTTTTACCCAACATACTTTTTGCACGCTTCAAACCCTTCAAACGTGATAGACCAGACTTATTTGGTAGACCAGACTCTTAAATGGTGCCAACCAGGGCTTTTTTTTCTCAGAGAATGGGTGCAGGAACTTCCCCCTTCTGAGTCCCCCCTTATATCTGCCTTCTACCCACCTCCAAGCACGGTTCCTTGATTCCACCCCCTACCCACCTTCAAGCACCATTCCTTGATCCCACTTCCTACCTACCTCCCAGTGCTGCCCTGTTCTTGTCTAATAACAAGAAAATCAGTAAAAATAGATGCATTGGAGCCAGCGATAATAGACCCCATCAAAGTAATAATAGATCCTCCCAAGCAACAATAGATTCCCCTCCCACCAATAATAGACCCCTCCCCAACAACAATAATTCCTCCCAAGCAACAAAAATTCCCCTCCCAGCAATAATAGACCCCACCCCAGCAATAATTGATCCCCCACATAACAATAGACCCCCCCAGCAACAATAGACCCCACCCCAGCAACAATAGTTCTCCACACAACAATAGACCCCCCACGCAGAAACAATGGACCATCCACAACAAAATACCACCCTCAGGACCAAAAGATCCACCCCAGCAACATTAGACCCTGACCACCCCAGCAGCATCAACAGATCTCCCAGTGGTCAGCATTAATAGACCCTCCAGCAGCCAGCAACAATAGACCTCTCCCTTAACAGTGGATCCCTACAAGCACCATAAAAAACCCTCCCTCCAGCAAAAACAGATCCCCCACAGGCAATAATAAACCCTCACACAAAAACAAATCCCAACCAGTGACCATAAATCCCCCAGCAGACAGCATCAATAGACCCACATCCCTTGCTATTACATACATTTGCTGCTGGAGGTGCCGGAACTGCGTTCCCTCACGTTCCCGCTGAAAAAAAGCCCTGGTGCCAACATACAGGAATGTCTTACAAGACCTCTGACACACTTTAAGCATCTTTGCTATCCAGCCGCCCCCCCCCCCCCCCCCCCCCCCCCCCCCCCCCCCCACAGGCTCATCTAATATCTAAGAATTACAATATGCTGTTCCTCACCTCTCCCCCTGAAGGAAAGACCCCAACGGCAGCCTGGAACAGGGATTTTGAAACTGATTTCTCAGAAAAAGACTGGTCCCATATGAATACCAATGTTAATATCCAGGAAACCAAGTACAAACTGCACAGTCGGTGGTATTGCACTGAAGCTGCCTACTTGCTTATTCGCCTGCTTGCACTTGTCTCCTTTGCTCTATGTGCTATACAGTGTCTTGAAAAAGTATTCATACCCCTTAAAATTTTACACATTTTGTCATGTTATAACCAAAAACGAAAATGTATTTTATTGGGATTTTATGTGAGAGACCAACACAAAGTGGCACATAATTGTGAAGTGGAAGGAAAATGATAAATGTTTTTCAAATTTTTTGACAAATAAATATCTGAAAAGTGTGCAATCCCGCAAATGCAGCAGGCTCATCAATTTGATTGACTATAGACAACCAGTTAAACTATCCCCGAAAATCCTTCAGAGAAGCCTACCCTACCACACCTAACAACTGTATTTTAATTTTTCTCCATCAGTTCATCCCCCACAGTTATTAACTTTTGTTTCCACTTGAGCCTCCCTTCTATATTGTAAGCTCTAATGAGCAGGGCCCTCTGATCCCTCCTGTATTGATTTGTATTGTAAGTGTACTGTCTGCCCTCATGTTTTAAAGTGCTGCGCAAACTGTTGGTGCTATATAAATCCTGTATAATATTAATAATAACCCACATACACTATATTACCAAAAGTATTGGGATGCCTGCCTTTACACATACATGAATTTTAATGGCATCCCAGTGTAGCGACCTCTACTTTTAGGTAGCTGCTTAGTGGGGTTTGTCTGACAGTGTAGGAAATAGAGACAGGTAAATTGAACCAGGGCCGTGTTCTTCACTAGGCCTGGTTGTGGATTCAGGGTTGGGAGTGTCAGAATAGAAGGGGGTGTGGCTGCCTACACTTGGGCTCAGGGATACCTTCTCTGCTTAACAGTGGATTGTGCTGGAAAGAGAGGATGGGCTGAGACCTGAGTGGCAGGAAACCTATGTGAGAGAAGTGACCAATGGTTGATTTGTATGGTCAAAAGGGAGGTCTCTCATAAAAGGGGGGGTCACATGCTCTGGAGAGGTTCAGAGGTAGGAGGTGCGAGGCTTGAGGTCTGGGAGTTCAGAGATCCCGAAGCCTGGTAGCCGGAGGTGATTCCAGTGAGGCCGAAAGTCTGGCCCCTGGAGACGCATTCAGCATGTAGCACTAGAGGAACACCGGATGTCCCATGCAGGGATGTGCCGGGCAGCGTGGGAGGAGAAGGAGGAAGTAGGAGCAAAGCGGAGGAAGAAGACTGGGTAATCGACTTTCTGTGAGTAGAACATGGACTGTTAATTGGGAGAGAGCAAAGGGAGTTCAAACCCAGGGGAGCTAATCCGGAACTGCATACTGTGCATTCAAGGACCACAGTATCAAGCACTTTCCAGGACTGAGGGAAATTTGATATACAAGTCATGGAAATAGGCAGCATGGCCTGTGGCTTTGATTTCAACACTCACGTTATTATTCAGAGTAATGCTTATCTGTCCAAATTGAGAGTGCTGCAGCAGAGAGAAAAATGGAGCCAGGAAAGGATCGCTATAAGGGACTTAATTAACAAAGCTACGGCTACAGATTAATACCCTTTTTCATAAAAATGGGGTCGGATGGGCAGCTCATATACCTCACTGAATAGCTCACTGACTAATACCCCAAATAAAGAAATATAAATCTGGAATCTTGACTGTTTGGTGTCATGTAATTGCATGGGGGATCAGAAGCGGAGCAGTCTGGCAAAAGGTAATGAACAAAATCAGCAGCCCCCACGGGGGTAGCGCTACACCTGTCTTAGTCCATAGGGTTCAATATTGAGCTCATCCATGGGAATGTTTGTGTGTCAATGGGAATGTTTGACCATTCTTCCAGAAGTGCATTTGTGAGGTCAGGCACTGATGTGGATGCAGTCTCCGCTCTAATTCATCCCAAAGGTGTTCTATTGGGTTGAGGTGCAGGCTAGTCAAGTTCCTCCACCCCAAACTCATCCATGTCCTTGTGGACCTTGCTTTGTGCACTGATCCAAATCATTTGATGGAGGGGGGATTATGGTGTGGCATTGTTTTTGCAGGGGTTGGGCTTGGCTCCTTAGTTCCAGTAAAGGAAACTTTAATGTGTTAGCATACCAATTTCATGGACAATTGGACAATGTCATGCTCCCAACTTTGTGGGAACAGTTTGGGGATGGCCCCTTCCTGTTCGAACATGACTGCACATCAGTGCACAAAGCAAGGTCTATAAAGACATGGATGAGCTAGTTTGGGGTGGAGGAACTTGACTGGTCTGCACCAAGTCCTGACCTCAACTGGTTATGATGTACTCTGATAAGAAATGCTAGGACCTCTACCTGATTTCAAACTGTAATAACACATCACAGTAATGTCACAAATGTATTTGTGTACATCTCTAAACAAATGAAACAAATTGACATCACACCTAAGAGAAAAGTCCAGTCCCTTCTGGAGGAGGCTAATCTCATTACCAACTAACACGTGGTGATAAATTAAATATCTTGATAGCGAAGTTCACTGGATGGCAGTACTTCCACACAATGCAATACAGTTTTATTAAAGTGATAAAAATCCATAAAAACAAACCAAGCACAATCTTTTTGTTCGCACTCTTTAGTTTTCCTTCACTTTCTGCCATTAGTGTGGTATCATCTGCATATTTCAGGTTGTTGATATTTCTCCCGGGGATCTTAATTACGGCTTGTGATTCATCGATCCTGGCTTTTTGCATGATGTACTCATATGCATGTAAGTAGGGTGACAATATATATCATTGCCGCACTCCTTTTTCAATTTTGAACCAGTCATTTGTTTCATGTCCTCTTCTAACTGTTGCTTCTTAAATTGCATACAGGTTTTTCAGAAGACAGGTGAGGTGGTCTGGTATTCTCATTTCTTTTTTTTTTATAATTGTATTTTTTATTGAAAATTTTCAAAAGTTACAAAGAATGCAATAACTTAGAGAAAGTACTCAATTTCAGGTAACAACAACATATGCAGTCCACACAGGTGAACCGCCAAAAAACAAACAAAAAAAACAAAGGAAAGAACATAGGTATGGGTTGAATTGAAATACATATACATGTAACGTATGATAGAGGTCAAACATAGTACAGGTCAATATATAGTTCAGGGTAGCAAGCAAGGGGAGGGAGTTTCACTGAGGTAATACATTGACCAGAGAGGAGTGGAGATTTTGGCCAATCATGACGTAGTAGCCGGCATAGGGGAACCGTATTCCGACATATCCCAAAGATCCCATATTTTATTAAATTGCCAACAAAGGGGAATTAGTCGCCTGGCAGCCAACAGAAAGAATGTTATCAAACGGTTGCCATGTTTTGTGATGCCTGGAAAGGGGAGGCCCAGCAGATAGTGTATAGGATCAAGTGACAGGGACATGTCCACTACCTACTGTATCAGTGGTATTCTCATTTCTTTCAGTATTTTATTATCATAACCTTGCTAGTGTGTGAGATGAGTGCGATCGTACGGTAGTTTGAACATTCTTTGCTGCTTCCCTTCTTTGGTATCGGAATATAAACTGACCTCTTTCAGTCCTGTGGCCATTGTTGAGTTTTCCAAATTTGTTGGCATATTGAATGCAGCACTTTAACAGCATCATCTTCTAGGATTTTAAACAACTCATCTGGAATACCATAACTTCTGCTAGCTTTGTTATTAGCAATGTTTTCTAAGGCCCACCTCACTCTCAAGGATATCTGGTTCAAGTTCAGTGACTGCATCATCGTGGTTATATGGGACATTCAGATCTTTCTTGTATAGTTCTTCTGTGTATTCGTGCCATCTCTTCTGCTCCGGTCAGGTCCTTGCCATGTTTGTCTATTATTGTGCCCATCTTTGCACAAAACTTTCATGTCGTCAAATTTTCGTAAAAAGCTTTCTAGTCTTTTCCATTCTGTTGTTTTCCTCTAATTCTTTACATTGATTGTTTAAGAAGGTCTTTTTGTCTCTTCTTTTTGTCTCTTCTATAAATTTATAAACATTCATTGTGTTATAGCTTTAGTAACTGTTAAGTGCAACAAATTTTAAGTCTGTATATGAACTCTGCATGTTTCAAACACATAGAGTTCATATACAGCGCAATAGATTATTTAATTGATCACTTAATATGTTACTAAACCCATAACTAGAGATGGGCTAAACACCGGTTGGGCTGAACACATGCTCGGTTTGCAGCAGAACTCCTGAACAGGGGAAAAGTTTGGCCTGAACCGCTAACTCCAGTGAAGTCTATGGGAGCTGAACATGAGAAATCAAAAGCCCCCATTTTGAAGGCTTATATGCAAGTAATTGAGCATAAAAAAGGGTATGGGGGCCCGGATACTGCCCTGTGGAACATGCATCAATGCAAACATTCTTTATAAAAACTATAATTTTTAAAGAAGCAGTGATTTTAATGATGCATTTAAACATGTTTACCAAGCCCCCCCCCCCCCACCGGTAGTACAGTGGACATAGGCAGCAAACTTTCCTATGTCCACTGATAGCTGATACATAGTAAACCGCAAGTGTTACTATGTATCAGACTGTAATTTTATGAATTAATGAGGAATCTCTATACAGATTCCTTATTCATTCAAGTAAAGTGCTACAGAGAACGAGACTATCTTTAGTCCCTTTCAATGTCTCAGAAAAAGAGATATGGGGCTTTGCTTAGACCTCTGATATCTCCCCAAAGCCCCCCCCCCAAAAAAAAAATAACTGTAAAAAAAATGTTAACGGTAAAAACAAAAAATGGTGGCTGGTGCTAAACTATTTTTGGGGGGGGGGGGGGGGGCGGAAAACAGGTCCACCCGCACTCAGCCTCTCCACGGTGATGCCCCACCCTGCACTCACCCCTCCATGGCTTCCTCAGATTTTCCTCCCGGCCAACCCGATCCATCCTGATTGGCCAGTAGGAGAAGCCGGAAGACAATAGCGAATATTAATTCGCTATTGTCACAAGTGGGTGGGTTTGGAGTGCAATGCTCTGCACTCTGAGCCCAGCCTTTTTTTAGCCAATGAGAGCCTCAGGCTCTAATCATGTGGCTTGAAAAAAAAACCTCAATAAAACGTATGAATCCCCTAATGGACCGACCGCTCCTGGTAAGACCCCTTTCACATGGAGCAAACACTGTCAAGCAGATCCGCCTGCTCAGCGGGGGATTTGTCTGCTGATCCCCGCTGAGCAGGCGCATGACAGGTCTGCATCCTCTCCGCTGATGCAGAGTGGACACGGACACAGCCCGCTGTTCTCTATGGAGTGGTCAGATGGAAACGGACCACCTGTCCATTTCCATCGAATACCATCCAATCCGATCTGCTAGACGGATGGGGAATAGGATCCCCATCTGTCTGTTTTTAGCAGACTGGACTGGATCGGATGCAGGCCGATGTAAACGGACACATGTCCATTTACATCAGCCTGTCCATAGAGAACAATGGATGGTCTGATTGGGCCCGCCTGAGAAATGGACAGGCAGACCCGATTGGTCTGTTTGTGTGAAAGGAGCCTAAGGCCTTGTTCACACAGGGCATAGACAGTGCACCTTTACAGGGATGCACAGGTGTTCTGTGCATCTCTGTGCAGGCAGTCCGATTGATGTAATTTGGGATGTAGCACCTGCACGAACAGAGCCGTTGCTCCCAATTTTACATCCATGTAGGTCCGCATGCATGTCCCTGAGCTTACAATGTGTTCGAGGTCATGTACCCACACCCACACGGATGTCAGATTGGGAACAGTAGCTATGCCTGTGCAGTCGTGCGTCTCAATTGACATAAACGGAATACCTGTGCATCCCTGTGTGGGTAAACATGGCCCTCCATGGGCATACACTTTAGTATGCCACATATGAACAATGCTTTAGTAGTAATTTAGCAGGTATTTTGGAAGTTATGTTGTGTTTATGTGCACTATTAATGATTTTAGTGTATTTTTAGTGAAAATAGCGATATGATGAACATTTGCACAATTATTGCGGGGTCCAAAAAATCTGTAGCACTTTTTTTATTCTACAGGTCATGCGCGTTCAGAAAATATGTAGTTTGAGGGGTCCTTTCAAGTTCTAAAAGCTGTAAAATGGTAACCTCCGGATTTTTAGAGTTAATTGTTTTTATTTACAGTTTTAGTAAGCTTCAGTTTTCACCATTTCACAAAAAGGTGCAATTTAAAATGTACAAATATTTGTTATTTTCTAACTCAATACAGTTTTAACTTTTATATTTACTAGGAATTTAGCAGGAATGTTGTACATTTTGCTATGTATGAATCCACTATTAATGATTTTAGTGTATTTTTAGCAAAAATATTGTTTTGATAAACATTATTTTTTACGTGTTCTAATACCTTTTATGGTTTATCTTTTAAATATGTTGTACATGCATCCATCCCTGAAGAGCGAGCTATGCCTCATGAAACATGTTGGGTATTCAAGATGTCATGCATATGGATGTCGGATGTTATTTTATATGTATGTAAGCATTACCATTTTATAATAAATTTTATTGCATTTATCTTTGTCATTCTCGTTGGCCAACTGTGCACATTTTACACAAATTCCCAAGGGCTATTCCTTTGTTAATTGTTGTATAATCGGGAATGAAAGGGTGTCACTGGTGACACCAGTCCTTACTTTTATTTGTAGGGAACAACGAAAATCTTCAGATTTTTAGAGAAATGTGTTTTTTTACAATTTTGCGTACGTTCAGTCTTCACCACTTTGCAAAAAGGCGTAATTTAACATTTTCAAATATTTGTAATTTGTTAATTCAATACAGGTTAAGATTTTTTTTTTTTTTTTAAATTCTTTATTTCTTTACAGGATTACATAAAAATACTGTTTAAACATAAAATAAAAAGATACGGCATAACCTTTCATATTGCATCACATTATCTTCATGTTGCATATCTGCCTCTTCCTTTCTATAATCTTAATCCATAAACCTGTTTATTTTATTTTTTTCTCCCCCCCTCCCTACATTTCCCTATTAAATTACTCCCTAACTTGCCAAAACAAAAAAAAAAAAAAATAAAAAAAAATAAAAAACCGAATCTCTCCCCCTCCCCCTCTCCCCCCCTCTCCCCTCACATCGATTGCCGTTTTATATATGTATATACCTCATTTCTACTTATTTATACTAGTTATATTCAAGTTACTCCCCGTTTTCCTCTCCGATCTGTCTCTTACCTTCCTCAGTTTGCAGAAAGGACTCCCATGGGGCCCATATTTGAGATATTTGTTCTTTTTTAATCATAGATGTAGGAATCATATTTTCCATTATCCCTATGTTCCTCACCTTGGTGAGCCACATGGAGATCTGCGGTGCAGCTGGATCTTTCCAGCATGCCGTTATACAACTTTTAGCAGCGTTTACCATGTGGCACAGGAGTGAGTTTTTATATCTCTCACGTGGGATTTGTGAGGAATGTAAGAGATAGAATGCCGGGTCCCATGGAATCCGGTAATCTGTGAATCGTTGCATAATTCTCTGAACTTCCTGCCAGAAAATTTTAATTATTGGACAAGTCCAGAAAATATGTACAATAGTACCTCTTTCTTGACAGCCCCTCCAGCACCTATCCGATGTCGTTTGGGAGAATTTATTCATTAGGGAGGGAGTATAATACCATCGCGTTAGAATTTTGTAATTCAACTCCTGAATCTTAGTACATCTGGAGGAATTTAAGGTTAGATATATTATATTCTGTTGTTGATCTATTGTAAAAATTTGTTCCATATCTCTCTCCCACTTTCCCAAGCTTGACATCTTGAAGTGTTCTGGGGGGGCGGTCAACATTGCATATAACTTAGAGACTCCGTGGGAAAGAGGCCCTTTCTCCTCACAGTATCTCTCAAATTTTGTTCTTGGTCGATTATAGCTTTCCTGGGGCCCAATGGATTCCAAGAAGTGTCTAATCTGTCGTGCTTGCCAAAAAGGTCATTTAAACTGACCACCCATATTCATTAGTGAGTCTAATGTTGGCCAATTGTTAAGATGGAAAAAATGCGATGCTTGGAAGATGCCTCTATCTATCATTTTTTTGAAAACCCCTGATTCGAGACCCGGAGGAAAATCCGGGTTCCCCAAAATGGGAAACAGGGGGGATTTTATTGAAGAGGGTTTAGAGTTCTGGATGAACTTTTCTCCCGTCAAAAGTGTGGGTCCTATCAAGGGGTGTGTCTTTACTGCAGGAGGGATAGCAGCGCAGCACCATATTGCCCTATTGAGTGGGATCTTACTGACATGTTGCTCGATATTAATCCACAGTTTACTCCCTTCATGTCGATTCCAATCTATTATCCTACCCAGTTGGGACGCTAAGTAGTATTTGTATAGGTCTGGCGCTGCTATTCCTCCAACTGTTTTCGATAAAGTGAGCAGTTTTCTATTTATCCTTGGGCGTCTGCTTGCCCAAATAAATTTTGTAAAGACACATCTAGCTCGGTTAAAGAATGCCAGAGGGACAGACACAGGCAGGGCCTGGAAAAGATACAGGAACTTTGGTATGATACTCATTTTTAAAATATTACTTCTCCCGAACCAGGAATGTGATGCTTTGCTCCATTTTTCCAGTAAAGCTGTTACTTCTTTAATTAAAGGAAGATAGTTTAAAGCATAGATGTCTTTCAACTTCGGTGGGATATAAATTCCAAGATATTTTAGTGCGGTTGATGTCCATCTGAACTTAAAACTATCCACTAAATTCTTACATATGGGGCGCTCCAAGGACACCCACATCGCCTCCGACTTACTATAGTTTATCTTAAAATTCGACTGGGCACCGTATTCTTCCACCTCCTTTATAAGGTTTGGGAGTGATATCTGTGGGTTTGTAATTGAAAAAAGTAGATCATCCGCATATGCGGAGGCTTTATATTCTTGTTTTCCAATACAAATACCACTAATATCGGGATTTTGACGAATTTTATTTAACAAAGGCTCCAAAGTCAGAACAAATAATAGAGGCGATAAGGGGCAGCCCTGGCGCGTCCCATTGGATATAGAGAAGCACTCTGAATGAACTCCATTAGCCTTGACCAAGGCTTGTGGTGTAGAATATATCCCTTCAATCCAGTGTAACATTCTATCTCCAAAATCCATGTATTTTAGTACTCCCCTCATAAAAGTCCAGCTGACCCTATCGAAAGCCTTTTCGGCATCTGTGTTCACGAAGACACTTGATATCCCATTCTGGTTTACATATTGGAGCAAATTTAACACTTTTATAGTGCTATCTCTAGCTTCTCGTGTGGGGACAAACCCCACTTGGTCCAAATGTATTAACTGAGTCAAGTACGGTTGTATACGGGAAGCAAGTATCTTTGTGAAAATTTTCATATCTATATTTAATAGGGATATTGGGCGGTAACTGCTGCACACTGATTGGTCCTTCCCTTCTTTGGGTATTACTACAATATGTGCCTTCAACGCCTCTGCTGGTGGGGTTGATGTATGACCCCAAATATTAAATGTTTTTGCTAAGTATGGACTTAATACAGGGAGGAAACTTTTAAAGTATTGCAAGGAAAACCCATCTGGGCCAGGCGCTTTCCCACCTTTCATCGATTTTATGGCTAGTCTCACTTCCTCTATTGTGATTGGCATCTCCAACTCTAAGCGAGCTGAAGGTGACAGTCTGGTTATTTGTGAGGAGGTCAGATATTCTTCCATCGACTGAGGGGATACGGAAGGGATTGGTAGATTATATAGTGTCCTATAAAAATCTCTAAATTCCTTTACAATGTCTTTAGGCATATAAGTTTTTTGACCTCCTTCAGTTTTGATGTAGGGTATATATGACCTCTTCTGTTGTTCTTTTAATTTTTTAGCTAGAACTCTTCCGCATTTATCACCTGAGTGATATATTACGTTCTTTCCATATTGGAGGGTGGCCCTGGCTTTATGCCTGAGGAGATCTGATAATTGTCTTCTCAGGTCTGCTAATTCAATTCCAGATTCCCTTTCCAATGTTTGTTTGTGTTTTTTCTCCATTTCCTGTATCTTCTCCAGTAACCACAACATCTTCTCCTCCCCGGCCCTCTTCACTCGAGTGCCATGTTTAATTAAAATTCCCCTGATTACCACTTTATGAGCTTCCCAAACTATTCCCATATCCATCTCCCCGTCATCATTTGTTTGGAAGTATGCATTGATTTCTGTAATTAGATCGTCTCGAATCTCGGGGCACTGTAGCAGGCTTTCATTTAGTCGCCATCTCCATTCCATTTTTTGAGTTCCTCCCGTCAGGTCTATCCTTATTGTAATTGGGGCATGATCTGACCAGGTAATATTCCCTATTTGAGTGTCTCGGACCTTCGAGAGTATTTGCTGTGGTATCAAAAAAAGATCAATTCTCGAATATAGGTGGTGTGGGTTAGAGAAGAAAGTAAAGTCCTTCTCTTCAGCATGAAAGGCCCTCCAAGCATCTACTAATTGGCATTCTACAAGCTTTCTGGTTATATTTTTTCTTATTCCGATCGCTACTGAGGAGGTTCCCTTAGAAGTATCTAATTTGGGATCTAGAGGAATGTTAAAGTCACCCCCTGTTATTAAAATTCCATCCTTAAATTTCATTAGTTTGGACAAAGTCTTTTTCAGGAAGCTATCTTGGTGTAAGTTCGGGGCATATATAGTAGCTAGAGTCACTTTTACTGAACCTATAGTCCCCTTAAGAAAGATATATCTTCCTCCTTCATCCTGACATTTCTCCAAAAGTGACCAAGCAATTCTGTTAGAAATTAAAATAGCAACTCCTTTTGTTTTAGATTTTTGATTACATGCATGATACACATTGGGAAAATGTCTGTTTTGAAGGTATGAAGAGGGCCCTACTTTCAGGTGCGTTTCTTGCACCATCCCCACATCTGTTTTTAGGCGCTTAAGTTCATTCAGCAACATTTTCTGTTTTTCAGGAGTATTTAATCCTTTCACGTTCAATGAGGTAACCCTTGTCCCCTCCATTTTTCTCCCGACCCGGGGGTACCCAACGGGAGAGGAGATAGGGGGGGAGAAAGAGTGAGATGGGTAGAGGAGAGAGAGAAAAAGAAGAGGAAAAAAAAAAAAAAAATACAGGTTAAGATTTTATGTTTAATAAGAATTTTGAAAAATATACTGTATTTTTATCTGCTAATAATGATTGTAGTATATTTTTTACGAAAATATTGTTTTGATAAACATTTGCACAAATATCATTGTGCCCTAAAAATCAGTAGCACCTTAATTGTATAATACTGGTCATGTGCTTTCAGAAAATATATGGTTTGGGGGGAGGGGTCTTTAACAAACTCTGAAAGCTGTAAGTGAAAAAGGAAAAATAAAAATGCAGTGTAAAAATGGAGCACAGGGCCTGGCAGCGAACAGGTTTAAGTAAAAATGTGGGAAGAAAATTAAGAGCAAGTGCAAGAGTTAACAGAAACAGATTTACTAGACATCTTCAATGACTGCATTATCAGGTATTTTAGTCCTATGTGGATTAAATGCTGTAGTCATTTAGCAAGAACACAGATTTATTTTCTGCTTGCCTGGGCTCTGCAAAAGTGAAGGGGATGAACCAGCTGCCCTTTTAATTAAGTTCTTGACAGAAGGCTAATTGCTGAAATACCCTTTTTTAGCTGAAATATAAAATCCTGTTCATTTTGTGTTTAAAACTCTGAAGCAACACACAGTTACAGATTAAAATATCTTCAATACAATTCTGAACAGAATAGGAAAAAAAAGGAAAATAAAACTCTCTAAAAATGGACTTGCTGCATATTTTGATGCTATTATTTTCAATAGAATATATTTGTATATTTGCATAACTTCAACTCTTCAAGAGGCCTGTAAAATCAGCAAAATAACTGCTTTGTGCCTGACCACACACTGCCTTGTCATGTAACTAAAAAGTTAGCAAATTTAACAAAACCAAAGGAAAAAATAAAATAAAAAAAACTTTATAAAGGACATTATTTCTTCATCATCACAGGAGAATATTATTTATGCTTAAATATTAAAAGCGTAAAGGCAAAATGTCAATAAAAACAAAGCAGGAATCCTTATTACCGCTCTAACTTTCTTAACTTGCAAATGTATATGGAAAATATGTCATTGTTTTTACCTTGGTCAGAAGGAAAAATATTTGACCTAGCCCTTCTAATAAATACAAATAATGATAAATTAGAGCTTCTCAGATAAGCACTGCAAATGCAGTCTGAACATTAATAATTGTCATCTTTTTTTTTCTTCAAGCACCTCAAAAGTGTATTGCCGCATACACACGGTCGGAATTCTCGTTGGTAAAAGCTCTGATGGTTTTCCCGTTGGAATTCCGACGGAATTTCGCTCAAACTGTCTTGCCTACACACGGTCACACCAAATTCCGACGGTCAGTAACACAGCGGCATAAAACACGTTCGACAGCACTATAAAAGGGAAGTTTAATGCTGCCGAGCATGCGTTAAATTGTTTCCGAGCATGCGTCGGAATTTTGCGTGTCGGAATTGCATACACACAATCGGAAAATCCGATAGAAAGGTTTTCCGTCAGAAAAATTGAGAACAGGTTGTCAATCCAAAGTCCGTCGGAAATTCCGACAGAAAAAGACCGACGGGCATACACACGGTCGGAAAATCCGTTGAAAAGCTCCCATCGGACTGTTTCCATCGGAAATTCCGACCGTGTGTACGCGGCATATCTCTTATACAGTGGAGGAATTTCAATATGACACTACAATCCTCATTCTTTAAAGTCATATTTCATGAATTAAGATGCAACAGAGCCAGATTATATACATGGCAACTAGGGATGAGCCGAACACCCCCGGGTTCGGTTCGCACCAGAACCCGCGAACGGACCTAAAATCCGTGCGAACATAAGAACCCTATTAGTTACAATGGATGCGAACATTCGAAATCAAAAGTGCTAATTTTAAAGGCTAATATGCATGTTATTGTCATAAAAAAGTGTTTGGTCACCTGGGTTCTGCCCCAGGGGACATGTATCAATGCAAAATATTTTAAAAAAAACGGCTGTTTTTTCAGGAGCAGTGATTTTAATAATGCTTAAAGTGAAACAATAAAAGTGTAATATTCCTTTAAATTTCGTACCTAAATTTAGTATGCCTGTGAAGGGGCACATGCTTAGAACTGTCCCTGCACAAAGTGTCATTTTTGCAGGAAAAAACGCTATTTAAAATCACTCGCGGCTAATGAATTGCCGCCTCCCGTAACACAGACATTCATTGAAAGTCATTGATAAAAAAAAAGTCATTGATAAAAAATAAAAAAAATAAAAAAAAAGCGTGGGGGTCCCCCTAAATTCAATGACCAGTCCCTTCAGGTCTGGGATGGATTTTAAGGGGAACCCCGGCCAATAAAAAAATGGCATGGGGTCCCCCTCAAAATCCATACCAGACCCTTATCCGAGCACGCAACCTGGCAGGCTGCAGGAAAAGAGGGGGGGACGAGAGCGGCCCCCCTCCCTCCTGAACCGTACCAGGCCACATGCCCTCAACATTGGGAGGGTGCTTTGGGGTCCCCCCCAAAGCACCTTGTCCCCATGTTGATGAGGACAAGGGCCTCGTCCCCACAACCCTGGCCATTGGTTGTGGGGGTCTGCGGGCGGGGGGCTTATAATAATCTGGAAGCCCCCTTTAACAAGGGGACCCCCAGATCCCGCCCCCCCCTGTGTGAAATGGTAAGGGCCTACCATTTCACCAAAAAAGTGTCAAAAATTGTAAAAATTACAGGAGACGGTCTTTGACAATCCCTTTGTTAAAATCTTCTTCTTCTTCCTCCGATCCGCTTCTTCTTGCTCTGGTCTTCTCGTCCGGCATCTTCTTCCATGGCCTCGGTGGCCTCGGTGCCAGCTTGAAGCAAAGCCCACATTTACTCAAAGGTGGGGGCCCAAACCTGAACAAAAACATATGGAATGCTGGAGTATAACCAAACAGGTTGGACAGTGCTAAGAAACATTTAATCACAAATTTTAACTTTTTTATAAATTTCAATTTTTTCCAGAAAAAAACGGGAAAATATGTTTTGTTCCATGGCTTCAAAGTTTCCAGAAATGTTACATCTCTAGTAAGAACACATGTGTAAGAAGCCAATTAATATGCAAAAGAACAGCACAATAGTAAACAGTCCTAAAATAGAAGACAAAGCAATAAAATAAAAACACTGAACAGTAAAGTAATTTTTGGCGCTTTCATTCAAAGCTCTCACTTATTAATTGTGAAAACAGCGCATAATTGTTTTCTAAAATAATGTATAGTCCTGAAAAAAGGGATCCTTGCAGAGGTTCTAGCTGTATATTCCCCCAGGGGTTTTGATGCAGCAAAGGAACATATCAAACAATGGCAGTGTAAAAATACTGTATATAATTGTATTAGCCAAACATTTAAGAACAACAACATTTTAAAATATGAGCTCTGGTTACATACAATCTCATCATGGCCTAACAGCCATGATAACACTGAAACAGACAGGTATTAGCTTGTGTAAAATAATGCCTTTCAATGTAAGTCCTGCCCAAAAGTGCTCCAAAGCGTTTATCTTCGGTCAATGGAATACAGGGTTTGGAACCAGGATTTGGAATTAAAATCAACATCCAGGACTTCTCATAGGTCATTCTAACCACCCGTATTGTGGAACCCAACACTGCTGGCTTGCAAGGTACCACGTATCGGGTAGCTGAGGAAGAGGGAGGTCTATTATAAGAAAGAAAAAAAATCTACTGTATATTATACTGTAATTCTCATGTATTTTTGTCTTGTCAAATGATTACATAAAATAAGTTACTACACCCGCAAAAAGCTTTAGCAATGATAGATACACCTATGTCTCCTTGCTGCATCAAAACCCCTAATGATACTTGGGGGGCGCAGCATTTCTCCATTTCTATGCGTGTCTCCATTTTTAAATAAAGTTATAATATACCTCCATCAGTGAACCTGACACTATGAACACTTACTAACCAAAAGGTGACCATAATATGTAGATCATTCTGTGTTCTTATGCTTTCTGCTCCCCGATCAACTCCCTCCACTTATGCAAGTTGCCTTCTCTTCATCTTGGAGTTCAGCATAGTAGAGCTTTTTTTCAGAATATGCCTTAACATCCAGTGACAACAGTATGGGTGAGTAAACAATATATTGAAAAGGCATATAGCTTATTTCCTATTTAAAAACATGACAGGTGAAAGTTTATAAAGCTTATCAAACTTCTGTGTTGCCTCATGCCCTGATGTTTTTTATATGACTTTCTCATGGAGGCCCAGTAATGTTGATTATTTCATTTATATTATCTTATTTTCTCCATCTATCATTCCTTAACCCTTTTCTTACTTCTACAAAGGGCAATCTCCATGTCAATAATAATAATACTTAGTAGCTATATAGAGCCAACAATTCACAAACTGCTTTAAAATATAAAAGTAGACAGTACAGTTACAGTACAATACAAGTGGTTTAGGAGGGCCCTCCTTATAAGAGCTTACGATCTAATAGGGTGGGTGGTATTCTTCCGGTTTCATAATACAGACAGTCTTTTTTCTAACACATATCTAAATTTACTCTTTTCTAATACTTTCCTGTTGCACTCAGCATATGATATTTTCTTTATATAATCCATCAAGCTTATATACAAATGTATTTCTTACAGAATCAATCAATATGATACAGTTATTTCAATGAGTAAGAATTGCTGCAGATGAAAAAAAAATCCTCTTTGATTACGTGGCTATTATTTCATTATAACTAGTATAATTGGACATTCAGGCAAAATTAGTACTAATACACAATTTTCCAAAAATATGTGGAACAATGATGCTCGCCCTTGAGTCTTGAGTTGTTATACCTTCATCTTTAAAACATTCCTACTTAAGTTTTATTATTCTTAGAAGAAAAAGGTCTTTCTTCTCTTTTCAGATAATGTGAGGGATGATTGAAGATTTGCTGCAAATCAAAAATAACAAAAGCACTGAAAATAATTGGAAATATGAAGACGGTATAATTAATTAAAAAGTATGAACAACAATACCTGAACCTTTCATGAATGATTTGGGCAGCTGTGTTTTTCTTTTATTCTTTTACTTTTAGTGATCAACAACTAATTCACATATTGCTTAAAACGTTTCTGGAAATCACAAGAACAAAGTGATTATTTCAACAAATTTTCCCTGACATTTGCCATATTCATGCAGCCATCACGTTGATAAAAATCAGAGTCTAGGTTTAGCGCAACCCACTGATTTATTCATGATTTCATAAGAGAATATGATTATTCCCTCTCCCTCATCCCCCCAAATGATTGCATTTTCAAGTGTGAAGTGAGTTGGAAAATGTCTTCACTTCATTATGACAGCCCATATATTCTTTCTTGTGTACAGCTTACAAAGTCAAGCTGGGAATAATGTATTCTCTTGATTGTGGTTTCAGGAGTAAACATGTTAAATGTTTATTGTAAACAGTTACATAAGATATAAGATGTACAAAGATATTTACAAAGATATGACTTCAACCACCCTTGCTTATTTTTTTTAAAGCTGAAATAAGTGCTACTTTTAGAATTATTTGCTATTGAAGTAATACATAAAAGTTTATAAATAAAGATTTATCCTCAAGTACATTTTGTAATAATTGAGTTCTGTTTATTGTGTTTGGTAATGCCCTTAGAAGTGATTCCTTGCTGAGGAAAATTTAGGTAATCACTATTAGCTTTTATTCTTAAGCACAAGGGTGGCACATATGTACTGTAACGACACCCCAAGTATGAAAGGGGTTAAACCCATTTAGGACATTCCATTTCTGAACACAAAGGCAGCTACCGAACACTCCAATCAGCTGAACAAGAAACCCATAAGAATAATTCTTCCCCCAAAGTACAAGACGAGGCTCTGTATGGAGGGTCAAGCAGGAATTGTTAGAACCAAAATTACAAGTCTTTATATACAGTTAAAGAGGAGGTTTCTACCTCCTGCTCATATTACTCTAACAATACACCTGTAACCAGAAACCTAATTAACATGAGCTAATTTACTAAATCATTTACCCAGACTAGGTGACTCAGAGACATGACCTTTAGGACAGACTTGTGGTCACCAAGCTTCAAACATTAGTATAAACACAGGACACCTTCACACAATAGCAGGAGCTAATTAAAATGAACAATACAAACAGTGATCTCCCCCTCCTCAGCCCAGCAGGCAACAAACCACAGTAAGAGTAGACTGTAAGGCTCCCACCTAATTCTAGAGGCCAATGTGATCATCTCTCTCAACTAACATGTTTAGTTCACAATCAAACAAACCAAGAATAGTCTTTACATATATCCTGAGAGATATTTTGGGTAAATATTACTGTCCAATCATTTTCTCAGGGTTCATTCTTTTCTTGGTCACCCTGCACCCAACAGTGACTCCCGTCACATGTACATTTTAGGGGCCCCAACAATTGTGAACTCACTCTTGTAATATTATTATAGCCATGAAAATCTAATTTAATATCAGAGGTGGATTATCCAGAATACAAAACATTTGTATTTTTCATATAAAAGGTTGGCTTGGTCCTTCCCTATTACTTATAGGTCAGTGACATTGTCACATAAAATAACTAATAGGAAGACATGGTGTGTGGGAGGCTTGCAGATAAGGGCCAGGGACAATTTCTGAGGAAGTTTGTCTGTCCAAATTTTGGGAATATATTAATCACAACATGTAAATGTAAGAAAAATAAAAATGATACATTGACTTTTTTGAAGTTATGCCCTTAAATGTGTAGGGTTTTTATTGTGGATATAATATGCCCATATTATTCTTACTTTTGGATTTTGTGGGGATAACACCATTTTTATTACTATCTGTGTCCCCATTAAAAGAGATGCACCCTTTCTGCTTGCTCTGGTGACCATTGGTCACTGCGAATAAAAGTGAGGGAAAATTAAAAATTTTGAGTTGTCCCCCGAATGGAAAGATATGGAATATATTTCAATGTGGACACTTGTTCAGGTGACAACTGTTTAAGATGGGATTTTCCTCACTCTGGAAAGATTACCTTTCACTTCTTAGAGTGTCTACAGGCTGGAACTGAAGGGCAGTGTTGAATGGGCATCATTCACAAAAAAAAAAAAAAAAAAAACAGACAGTGGTTTTAATCATACTCTTTCTTTATACTTAAGCTCAATATAGCTACAGCTATGAGGCAATAGACAAAGCAATAACATGATGGCTTAAATAAAGTATAGAATTGGAAAGTGGCACAGTTTATAGAGACCTATTCAATGAGGGTAGTCTACTTTTAGCAACTGGGTATGTGCATTACAAATTAGCCACATCCACTGATAATCAATTGTAACATTAAGTGGTATTTATAAAGTCAGGTGACGTAGGTTAAATACAAAAAAAGGTGGGTGAATATGCCCAGATGTGTAATCAATGTGATCCTATAAGACAGTGATGGTGAACCTTGGCACCGCAGATGTTTTGGAACTACATTTCCCCTGATACTCAACTACACTGCAAATTAGAAAATATATATTTAAAAATAGAAGATCATCAGTGTTCCAAATCCAAAACAAATTCTTGCTTTGCTTTTGAAATTAGCAAAGAAAACATTGATTCTCCCATATATATCCTCCTCTTCATTTCCTATTTCTCCTCTTCCTATATTCAGCATTTCTCCAATTATCAGGTCTGTTAAAACAGTATACATTGATAACTTTATGACCACTGACAGGTAAAGTGAGTAACATTGAATATTTTGTAACAATGGCATCTGAAAATGGGTTGGATATATTAGGCAGTGCGTGAACATGTTGCTCCTAAAGTTAATGTGTTGAAAGCAGAGAAAATGGACAAGCATAAGGATTTGAGCAACTTTGACAAGGGCCAAATTGTAATGGCAAGATGACTAGGTCAGAACAATTTCAAAACTGCAGCTCTTGTGGGATGTTTCCTGTCTGCAGTGGTCAGGACCAATCAAAAGCGGTCCAAGGAAGGAAACTTGGTGAACCAGCAAAAGGGTCATGGGGGGGGGGGGGGGGCAAGGCTCACTGATGCAAGTAGAAAGGGAAACCTGTCCTGTGTAGTATGATCCAATAAAAGAGCAACTGTAGCTCAGATCATGGAAAACGTTAATGCTGGTTCTGACAGAACAGTGTAGGAACAAACATTGCATTGCAATTTGTTGCATAAGGGGCTGTGTAGTCGCAGACCGATCAGGGTGCCCATGCTGACCCATTTCCATAGCCACAAGTGCCTACAATGGGCACATGTGCATCAGAACTGGACCACTGAGCAATGGAAGAAGGTGGTCTGGTTTGATGAACTCAAGAATGGCTTGAGGAACACAAGTTTGAAGAATTATTTGGCCTCCAAATTCTTCAGATCTCAATAAAAAATGAGTATCTGTAGGATGTGCTGGAAAAAAAAGTCCAATCCAGGGGGGCCCCACTTTGCAACGTACCCGATTTAACCACTTGCCGCCCACCCACCATCAAATGACGGAGGAGCAGAGCGGCTCTCGTTTTGGGACGGTGTCATATGATGGCGCCCCAAAACGGCTGCTTTCACATGCCCACGGTGGCGGCACACAGCACAGCAATCGAGGCCGCGCCATGTTTCTAGGACACAGCGTGACCCTGATCTCAGCAAAGAGCCAATGACGAGGCTCTTTAACCATGTGATTGGCTGTGTCCAATCACAGCCAGTCACATGTAAATGTGGAAGTGACGCTTATCTGCTCTCCTCGCCTCACACTGACAGAGTGTGTGGCAAGGAGAGCCGATCAGCGGTATCTCCTCACAGGGGAGACCAGTACAGGTAATCAGGGCATTGCTTATCAGTTCCCTGATTTACAGTAAAGCCCCAGCAGTTCACATCAGTGACACCAATCAGTGCCTATCAGTGACACCAATCAGTGCCATTTAGTGATGCCAGTCAGTGTTGCCATTCAGTGCCCATCAGTGCCTGCTCATCAGTGCTGCCCATCAATGTCCATCAGTGCTGCCCATCAGTATTTTGAAAAAAAAAAATTCTTAGTTTGTCTTTTTTCTTTTTTTTGTAAAAAATAAAAAAAAACAGCAGTGATTGAATACCACCAAAGGAAAGCTCTATTTGTGTGAAAATTAAAAAAAAAATTAATTTGGGTATAGTGTTGCATGACCACGCAATTGTCATTCAAATTGTGAGAGCACTGAAAGCTGAAAATTGGCCTGGGCAGGAAGAGGGTGAAAGTGCCCAATAGGCAAGTGGTTAAATAACTGCAGCTGATAACTTGGATCAAATATATGTTTGAGTGGATAACACAAAAACAAAATGTTGCCCATGGGACTTTAGTTGAGTAATGCCATACAGATTAATACCACATTAAATAAAATCTTGCATCTTTTTGTTGCTGATAAAGATTAAAAAAAAGCAGTACAAAGTACAGGTAGCCATATAAAAAAAGTTATATATATTAATGTCTAAAGACTTCAGATGCAAATCCTCACTGCACAATCAAGTAGTGAGTTTGCCTACATCTTGGTGTTTCAGGCCATTTATTTCTTAATTTGTGTGAGTGGAGGTGAAAATTAGAGGAGGATTTCCTTCAGACATTTTAATGAAGTATTCTAACTGGTACAGTAGAGGATGTAAAGTCATCTGTGCCCAGTCTTGTACGAAGAGTTAATCCAGCTCTGAGCAATCCTCTTATCTTTTTTTTTACTAAGATATGATGAAAATTTTGTTGTGCCACATCCCCCACTGCTCTGATTGACATCTGATTTCTTTAGCTCATGTACGAGCATGAGAGCAGAGAGCATGTCTATGATTCCAGCTTCACATTCCTCCTCTTTACTTCTCAAGCTTTCCCATGATTGGCTGCTCTACACCTCAGCATGATTGGGCATGCGGAAGTCATGTGGTGCCTTTCCTGAGTTTTGACTGGATGTTACTCATCATGAAGCGTGATCCACGAGATCAGCAGAAGATCAGGGTGACTGAGGAGGATATTCCTGGTGCAATCAGCTCCCAGGATGTCAGCAGAAAGAATAGGAGAGTGTAGAGGTGGGTGGGGAGTCTTGTGACCTTAGCCAACAGCAGGGAATCCGGCGCTCAATCGCATGCGGAGAGACCGTACGTGATTTGGCCCCCCCTTAATGTGTGACATTGGTGATGGCCCCTTCTCTTTTGGGCGCGCCATTCACTGCATGCAGTTCCCTACCTTTTTCCCCACAAACAAATGGCACGCTCAATTTCGGTAAGCTTTTTGATTTTTCACTTGAATACAAGGCAAACACATATGTGACCTAATGGCAGTGTTTTACTAGCCTTGGTCTTTCTTCCTTATGCTTTCACTCTATGGGTCATTGTGATTTCTTTTTACACTTCATTAGTACACCCTCAGGTGGTTCATATCACCACCGTTTTCACACCGTAAATCTTTTACCTTAATATTTACATTTTAAGTTTTTATCCCCACCCATTTTTTCACTAACCCATGGTCACTTTATTCATTATTACAGGTCACACCAAAATCATTTTGGACTTTCCCCACCATTGGCTACACTTTGGACATAAAGGGTCTGCGTCTCCCTTTGGGGGGTTTCAGCTTGTGCGTCCCTTCTGGCTATGGGGCATAGGGTACCTCAGCTCCAGGGAGGGACCACCCATATGACTTTGGTTCTGCTCCTACTGCATACCGTCACTATTTACTGGTATGTAAGTACTCAGGGTGGATGACATTGTCGTATCCTGTCCTGTTGTACTTACTTCAATATTAGAATTAATTTATACGCTATATCTCCTTTATAGATACTCTCTACACATCCTTCCCTGATGAAGTGTTCCTACACAGAAACGCGTCAGGCTACAATGGATGTAAATATGTGCCCTACTAGGACTATCTGGATATGTTACACTTTTAATTTTTTTTACCAATTAGGCTGCCAGCATCTATGTGAATTGATCATGCTATACGATTGCCATGTGCTTAACATGCATATGTTTGTGAACATGATGACACTAGTTTTATACCTGTACAAATATGATAATATTTATTTATGAATTTCTTACATGAAATTCATTTAATACTAATAATACTATATAATGTATATGTACATATATGATAACAGTTACTCATGAAATGTATTATCATGAAGGGATACACCATAGGACATGGTACCAATGGCAGGTGTTTAGGAGAACGGAGATATACCTGGGGCTAATGGAAAGAGAGTGTTGATAGAGAAGGAAGGCAGTGAGCGAGATGGGTAGGCCCCTTTTTTTTTTTTTTTTTCGTTTGTCCTTAAACTAGGGGGGGGGGGGGCTGAGGGATGGTCGAGGTAAAGGAGGTAACAATTGTATGTCAATTACGAATGTAAAAGATTAAAATGTTTGTAAATCCAGATAAAATGAGAAAATAAAGAATATATAAAAAAATATGAAATTTATTATCGCTACGTATTGATTAATGCTTACTCCAATAATAAAATTCCTTTGCATTGATCTACACGAGTCAACAACCTTATTCCCAATTTCCCTCTTTTTGTCTTATTGAACCCGGGATGGAGAAGCATTATATGCTCCTCATTTAAAGTCCCAATCCCTTCCATATACCGGTATTATATTGTTTACCTTAACTACATTGCATCACTACATGGCTAAATTAACTTTCACAGCGTTTTTACCGTCACTTTGTTACATATCATGTTTATAGGTATGAACGGGTTGAGATTAGGGATGAGCCCGATGTCACATCGGGTGTTTGCCAAATAGCGAACAATTTTGGGTGTTTGGATGTTCGCGGCAAATTTGAAAGCCGCGTAACACCCTTTAAAAGTCTATGGGAGAAATCAAAAGTGCTAATTTTAAAGGCTTATATGCATGGTATTGTCATAAAAAGTGTTTGGGGACCTGGGTCTTGCCCCAGGGGACATGTATCAATGCAAAAAAAAGTTTTAAAAACTGCTGTTTTTTTGGGAGCAGTGATTTAGTAATGCTTAAAGTGAAAAAATAAAAGTGAAATATTCCTTTAAATTTCGTGCCTAGGGGGGTGTCTATAGTATGCCTGTAAAGTGGCACATGTTTCCCGTGTTTACTACAGTCCCTGCACAAAATGAAATTTCTAAAGGAAAAAGTAATTTAAAAGTACTCGCAGCTATAATGAATTTGTCGGTCCTGGCAATACACAAAAAAGTCATTGAAAAAAATGGCATGGTATTCCCTCACAGTCTATTACCAGGCCCTTTGGGTCTAGTATGGATTTTAAGGGGAACCCCGTACCAAAATGTAAAAAAAAATGGCTTGGGGGTCCCCCCAAAAATCCATACCAGACCCTTATCCGAGCGCGCAACATGGCAGGCCGCAGGAAGTGTACCAGGCCACATGCCCTCAACATGGGGAGGGTGCTTTGGGGTAGCCCCCCAAAGCACCTTGTCCCCATGTTGATGGAGACAAGGGCCTCATCCCCACAAACCTTGCAGGGGGCTTATGGGAATATGGAAGCCCGCTTTAACAAGGGAAGATACCGGCCCCTCCCCTGTGGGAAATGGTAGGGGGGTACCCCTACCATTTCACAAAAAAAGTGTGAAAATGGTAAAAATTACATGACACGGCTTGGGACAAGTCTCTTATTAAAAAATAAACAAATAAAACTGTCCCACAAAGTCTTCTTCTCTTGCTCCACCGATGGACCGAAGAAAAAAAAACGCGACCAACCTGCCTCCATGGGAGGCACCCGCCATAATGACCGTCCTCTCAGATGACAGTTCTTTTATAACTGAGGGCGGGGCCACGCGGCAATGTCGTCAGGTGACTCCGCCCCCTCTGATGCACGAGAACATTCCTATGGCTTCTCCGTAGCGTCAGAGGGGTGGGTGGGGTCACCCAGTTATGTCACCACGTGGCCCCGCCCTTAGTTATAAAAAAAACTGTCACCTAAGAGGACGGTCATTACGGCAGGTGCCTCCCATGGAGGCGGATCGGTGGTGGCGTGAGGGTTTTCTTTTTCTTTTTTGGTCCGTCGGTGGAGCAAGAGAAGAAGAAGACTCCGTGGGATGTTTTTATTTTTTAATAAAAGACTTATCCCCAAGCCATGTCATGTTATTTTTACCATTTTCACACTTTTTTTGCGAAATGGTAGGGGTACATTTATACCCATTACCATTTCACACAGGGGGGGGGATTTGGGGTGGGGGCACGCAATTTTTTTTTAAATTTGGTTCGGGGTTCCCCTTAATATTCATACCAGACCCAAAGGGCCTGGTAATGGACTGTAGGGGAATCACATGCCGTTTTTTTCAATGACTTTTATGTGTATTGCCGGGACCGACAATTCATTATAGCCGCGAGTACTTTTAAATTACTTTTTTTCCTTTAGAAATGTCATTTTGTGCAGGAACTGTTGTAAACACAGGAAACATGCGCCACTTTACATGCATACTATAGACACCCCCCAGGTATGAAATTTAAAGGAATATTTCACTTGTATTGTTTCACTTTAAGCATTATTAAAACGACTGCTCCCGAAAAAACTTCAGTTTTTAAAACTTTTTTTTGCATTGATACATGACCCCTGGGGCACGACCCAGGTCCCCAAGCACTTTTTATGACAATAACTTGCATATAAGTCTTTAAAATTAGCACTTTTGATTATTCATGTTCGTGTCCCGTAGACTTTAAAGCCCCATACACACGGTCGGACTTTTTCATGGATTCTGTCCGATCGGACAATGTTGTTGAAAAATCAGACCGTGTGTATGCACCATCGGACAGTGTACGTCGGATTGTCCGACGGACAAAGTCTTATCTCCTGCTGGAAAGATTTGCCGACAACACGGTCTGATCACACCAAATCCGATCGTGTGTACGGTTGTCCGACCGGACAAAGTGCTACGCATGCTCACATCACATTACAAGACCAAAGCTATTGGCTACTAGCCTCTACGTAGTCCCGTCGTAGGCAACAAACGTCACCACGTTCAGAATGATCGGATTTTCCGACAACTTTGTCCGACCGTGTGTACACAAAACCAACATCAGACAAAGTATGACGGACAGGATCCGACCGACCTGGTCCACGGATTGTCCGACCGTGTGTATGGGGCTTAACAGTGTTCGCACGTTCGAACACATTTTTTGCATGTTCTGCTGCAAACCGAACCAAGGGGTTGGTCGGCTCATCCCTAGTTGAGATGATCATTTTTTATTGACTTGTGCGGTGGCAAGTTCTCTCATCCGTTTCACATACGTCATATGTTTGACATTTCACTACTCTGATATCTTACCTGAAACGTTTTCGGGGTTTTCAGGGCCTGATTGTACGTTTTTAATTACCATATAAACTTGTGTATAAGCCAACTTTTTCAGCAAATTTTTTATGCTGAAAAAGCCCCCCTCAGCTTATACTCGAGTGAGGGCAGGGCCAAACTGGCCTACTGTAATACCAGGCATTAGACCTCTTGCCCTGGGGCCGCTTTGAACTGTGGCTGCAGCGTTCCCCTCTCTCCCTCCCTTACATAGCGGGAGACCGATGTGTTTCAGAGCTGATTAAAAAAATTTCGGCCACGCTGTGACAAAAGTCCCGCCCTCCTCCTAGACCAGTTTGTGTGATAGACAGAACACTGCGTCTATCACACAAGCTGGTCTAAGAGGAGGGCGGGACTTTTGTCACAGTGCGGCTGAACATTTCAGACTGAGCTCTGAGATACAGTGGGAGATTCCTGCTGTGCAATCCAGGTACTGACTGCTGAGACTGCATGAATGGGCACAGTCACTACTAGTGAGGCTGCAATGACGGGCACATTGAGGCTGCAATGACAGTCACAATGAGGCGGCAATGATGGGTGTGAGACTACAATGATGGGCATTGTGAGGTTGCAGTGATGGGCACAGTGAGAATACAATGATGGGCACGGTAAGCCTACAATGATGGGCATGGTGAGGCTGCGGTTATGGGCAGTGAGGCTGCATTGATGGGCACAATGACGTTGGCAGCCTCTGTGTTGTCTGTGCCGCAACGCATCCTGAAAATTTACCAGTAGCTGCTGCATTTCCCACCCTAGGCTTATACTTGAGTCAATACGTTTTCCTATTTTTTTGTGGTAAAATGAAGTGCCTTGGCTTATATTTGGGTCGGCTTATACTTGAGTATATACAAAACCTGCTAAGCCTCAGGTGACTCAGCTTCTTTCCATTTCACTTACTGACACGTTTTCAGTCCGTTGTCTACACAAATGTCACTAGCTAACCCACTTGCACCATATGGTTACAAAAAAAGAAGAAGTGGGTTATAATTTTCATGAGATAATAACCTGTTCATCATTTTAATGTCACAAACTGACACATTTTCAGTCCGGACTTTTAACCACTTTCAGACCGGACCAATTTGCAGCCAAAGGACCAGGCCCCTTTTTGCGATTCGGCACTGCGTCGCTTTAACTGGCAATTGCGCGGTCGTGCGACGTGGCTCCCAAACAAAATTGACGTCCTTTTTTTCCCACAAATAGAGCTTTCTTTTGGTGGTATTTGATCACCCCTGCGGTTTTTATTTTTTGCGCTATAAACAAAAATAGAGCGACAATTTTGAAAAAAATGCATTATTTTTTTACTTTTTGCTATAATAAATATCCCCAAAAAATATATAAAAATTTTTTTTTTTCCTCAGTTTAGGCCGATACGTATTCTTCTACATATTTTTGGTAAAAAAAAATCGCAATAAGCGATTATTGATCGGTTTGCGCAGAAGTTATAGCGTTTTCAAGATAGGGGATAGTTTTATAGCATTTTTATTAATATTTTTTTTTATTAGTAATGGCGGAGATCTGCGATTTTTTTTGTGACTGCGACATTATGGCGGACACATCGGACATTTTTGACACATTTTTGGGACCATTGTAATTCTTACAGCAATTAATGCTATTTAAATGCATTAATTCCTGTATAAATGACACTAGCATTGAAGGGGTTAACCACAAGGGGGCAGTGTAAGGGTTAAGTATGCCTAGGGGTGTATTTCTTACTGTGGGGGGGCGTGGCTTTCAGCTAGTGAATGCTGATCTCTGCTCCAATCACAGGGAGCAGAGATCGGCGTCACTAGTTGCTAGGCAGAACGGGGAGATGCTGTTTATCTCGGCATCTCCCCGTTCAGCCGCCCCGTGAGACGATAGCGTGTGTCCCCGCGGCGATCGAGTCCGCGGGGACCGCGATCGGACTCACGGGGATCGCGACCGGCGCGGGAGCTCCCGGCGCGCTCCCGATGGCATGGACAGGCTAAAGGAGGGACTTATATATACGCCCTCCTGCCTGTACGTGTCAGGTGGCAGACAAGCGGCTAGGGTTTACGAACACGGCAGTACTCTCTTACCCAACCTCAGCGTGCAAAGCGGAACTTTTTCGACTCTTGTTCCCTAGTCTGTCAGGCTCCATTCCTGAGCAAGTCCGCCTTTGTTCAGTTGGGTCAACCCTCACGCAAATCCACTCCACTCTAAGTTTATTGGTAATGTCCTTTCAGGAGTTACGGGCCAGGGTTGAGGTCTTAGAAAGCCCTCCATACCCACCCCCGGAGGCACCTGCCATCCCCAGCACATCAGCAGTCTCAGTGTCATCCTTGATCGTTCCATTAGCTGAAGGTAAAAGCGCTAGCTTGCTGTCAGTTACTCCAGCTCATTTCATCCTGGCTAATATCAAAAAGGACATTTTGGATGGTAAATATGCCAATTTAGCTTCCCTGTTGATAGCGGCTCATGACATTGCTGACAATAAGTCATATGCTTGTGGGGAGATCTCGGTGGTAGTCAAGACCAGGGACCATAGGCTTAATCGCAAGCTCTCCATTTCAGACTTTGTTCTAGCATTTAGCATTTTCAGGGATGTTATTTGCTTGTTTAGTCCTCAGGGGAGGGAGGAGCTTGATCTCTACCTTTATGCTGTAGTAGAGTTGAGGCAAAAATATGGGGATCAGCCTTCTATTATTACCATTGTTTTTTCTCAGCTAAAGCTGCAGCTATTTTTGCCCAGTACCAGGTGATGACTGACTGGAGCAATGTGGATACAGAGCTTTTTTGTTGCCATTTTGCTGGGTTAAGGTCTCCTGTTTGTGCCACGTGCCAGTCTTCCACACATTGCGGCCATCCTTAAGGGCATTCAGAAATGCAACCCCCTAGCCCTACTAACAGGCTTCGAGTCACAAAACACGTCTTTCGGGGCATGTAGGATATGTTGTCTAGGTCCCCTTATGGGTAGCTACCAAGTCTTGTGCTCAAGGCAGCTATATATTTAGCCTTTTATGGGTTTCTTAGACCAGCTGAATATACTCGTACTGGAGCAAAGTCCCATACGCTTTCCATTAGTCAGTTAGTCAGGTACCCCGGCCACTACCTATTACACCTGGATGCGTGTAAAACACAGCAAACAGGAGCTGGTACCGATATCAGGTACTTCAAGATCGGAACTGGTTGGTGCCCGGTTTTGGTCTTGGATCTACTCATGGCCCAGTTGGCAGATGAACCCAGGGATAGTCCACTTTTGCCATTTCACAGGGCCCCTCTCACCTTGGCGCTTTTTATCAAGCATTGCCGCACCCTCTTACTCTTACTCTTACTTTTAGTCATTCTTTCAGAATAGGGGCCGCTTCTGCGCCCGCTTGCCAGGGGGTTCCTGTTCACATCATCAAAAGGTTAGGCAGTTGGAGGTTGTCATGCTACGCCAGGTACATTCTGGAGCCACTCACTGAGATGTCTCAGGCATTCATACATTTGGCTGATTAATCTGTATTGTATTTGTTTCAATAAACCTCCTTTGCATACTCATCTTACTGTCTTTGTTTTTGCCCCCTTTTAGGCATACTGACCTCGTGACCACGGCACACCCCAGGTCACTTTCCTACTTTCCTTCTATTTCCTTTCCCTAGTTATCCACAAGCGTTTCCGAGTACAAGTAGGAAGGCGGAGCGCTGAATTTGTAGGAGGAGCCTTGCCTTTAAAAGGCCTCCCTTCTGTCTGCATTTCTTTTTGTATTATCCCACCCACCCATTCCCTTTATTTCACCACTTCTTTATTTCTAATTACTTCTTGGGTATGCACCCTTTTAGGCATAGTGACCTCGTGACCACGGCACACCCCATGTCACTTTTCTGCTTTCCTTCTATTTCCACAAGATCCACAAGAGTTATCCACAAGATTCTCAGAGTACACATATAATTTTCAGAAATATCATCTCTTGGACGAAGCAAGGCACTGTAGTTACTACTAACTTCACATTTTAATTCATGACATAATTTGCACAGAGCATGTAAGCTTTTACCAAACAGTACTAACATTAACTAAGACACTGTGTTTGACACTTAAAAGGTGATTGAAACATCTTAGCAATGACCTCTGCTTATCATAAAATGTATCTACATTTTATGTAATATAAACAGACAGCTCTTTGTTCTTTAATCTGTGTTTGAAAGGGTTGATCACATGCCTGTTGTCACATATAATTTTCAGAAATATCCTCTCTTGGACGAAGCGCTGTGTTAAAATGATAATTGTATGGCAGTTTTGGACTACATTTGGTGCTGAAATCAGGCTTGCTTCAGATATGTGAACATTTTGCTAAATTCTCATATAGGAGATAAGTAATCATCAACTTTAACAGAATGAATCTCAAAGAGAGTGTGGCTTTGTTCAGCAGTCTATGACATCATACAAGACATTGAAATGTGTGTGCTTTCATTTTCTCCAATTTCACAGTCAAGAGAGTTTGGATCTCATAACTCATGTCATTTTCCTATTAGATTACTGAATCAGAACCATAAAATAACCCCTTTATATCAGCTCTTCATCTATACATATTTTTTCTTGTCAGTTTAAACCATTTAAGTTTATCCTTCATTTGGTAGAAGGCCAAATGTTGGCTATAAGAAGGCTAGGGAGAATTAGACACTTTTTTTTATTGTGGAAATGAAGGAATTGTTCAAATGTGGGCATTTGTAGAGATAAACAAACTTACATTTTTATCTCTGTAAATCCAAACTGCAGGTCGGTGGTGTAACTAGAACATTCAGGGCCCCGATGCAAGAAACCATGAAGGGCCCCCCTGACAGGGCCCTTTCCTCCGAGCCCAGTGGTGGAACAACAGGGCCACAAAAGTGTCTGTGTGTGGTATATTAAATAAATTGCTGCTTGACCATCAGTGTATACAATGCACTCAAATGGGAATAATTAAAAAATAATGGTCAGCGCAACTTATATACCCTATAGTACTACAGTGAACAAGTACCTGTATAGTAATTGTGCAATCAAAATAATTCAAAATAATAAAGTACAAATGTGCATATAGTAAACAAATACTGTGCAAACAGTGCTGACTACTATATTCCTATACAGAAATTAGAACTGTGCAAGAATATATGCAAATAAATATATGTAAACAATCCTAGTGATGAAAAGCTATGCAAAAAAAAATTTTTTTTATAAAAAACGCACTTAATGGTGTGAGGTAGTCCGTAGTAAACACCGGGTGGTGTATATATGTGGCCCTTAATAAATCAAGATAATATTGTCCATATATAAGTTCATATATAAATGTGCAAGAAGTGCAAAAAGTGCTGATGTGCAGCGATATGACAAGCAGGCTCTTCAAATAACATCCGCTGTGCGTTTTTCATGTGCCCCACTCAGTGCTCACTATGCTCTTACCTCCAAGTGGGTAACAAAACGCCACTGAGATCTGTGTATTGTAGGGCCTTCCTGGGTATCGTGACAGCAGATGGTATCCCTCAGAGTGCTGTACTCCTATCCTGGCTTCCAATTGGTCCATTCAGCCGTTTATTCATAGCATATATAGGTGAGGAATAAACAGGAATATCCCATAGTGTAGTAAATTAAGAGATGGCTACTTACAACATGTATAAATAAAAACAGCAGATCTGTAAAAACAGCAGATCTGTAAAAACAGCGTTACAGGCGCCTCTTTGTGTCACTTCTGGTTGTCTCGTATTCCGGTCACTTCCCTATGCATTACGTCACGTCACGTGACTTCATCAGGGCCTACTTAACAGATGGAAAATCTTGGTCATTTTGTTAGATAGCCAGGCATGTCAATTATAAGAAAGGTAGGAAGTGCTCTGTGATGTCTGTGAGCAGTATTTTTGTAATGTTGCTATGCTTGAGCTTTCATTGATTTCTCCTGATTCTCCTGTAGTACAGTTAATCTGTTGGTTACAGCAGGACTTTGAGTTGAGATAGGGAAGTTTGAAATGAAGACTGGATGGCAACTTTTGTTTTTAAGAGCTTCAAGAAGGGGAGCTGTTCTTAGAATTGTTAGAAGCAAATTATGCTATTGGAAGATAGTTCACCGAGTCATTCTAAAGGTAACTTACAAAACACCAAAGGTACTGTTTCAGGGTATGACTGGTCCTCTCAGTCCAACTGTTATATTGGGAAATGGAAGTTTTTGTGACTTTGAGTGAAGCACAGGAATGTGCCTCCATTCAGGTACAAGAGAAAAAAGGGGGGGCATAGGGACTTTAAATGAAGCAGTTGACAGATTGGGGTTAAGATAAAAAAATCTAATTTATTACATATAAGTAATACTGGTATATATCACATGTAAAAAGTTGCATGTGCATGCACACGCGACATAACCTACATAAATGCATGTGTATGCAAAACATTCAACATGATATCTAGGCAATAAATGATTGCAGTTACAAATTTCATGAGGTGATTACATATATGAACTGGGAGGCACATGACAACATAATATAAAAGGTAAGTCTAAATTGGTATGACCCATAAAAAAGTTAATCTGAGTAAAATCCTTTTAAAGCAAAATAGCTGCATCCTTGGTGTCCGACGCATTTCTGTGAATACACTTCTTCAGGGGCGGATGCTATAGGGTGTCTGAAATAACAAAGTATGATGACATCAGAAGATTGACTAGGTACAACCAGAAAGGACAATGTGTCAATTCTGGGTACTTACGATGTATGCCAAAATAGGTGTCCTTCCGCGGAGCTGAGGTGGCAAAGTATCCAGCACACCGGCGTCATCCCCAGAGTACAAGACATCACTTCCACAATATGGCCAATAGTTGGCCAATAGTTGGTAAAAGTAGTGGGTGGATATCTGAAATGGATGGATAAATCCATTGAGATGCACCGGTAATATTAAAAATGAGAGTAAGAAGAATAAGCAACTTTGTAATGAAATCACAAAGTATTACCTTGGATGTGCTTGAAACAAGAGCTTTCCAGAGCTGTGGCATCTGCACATGTGTGGAAGTGAGTATTGCGCCTGAGGGGATGCCTCTTAGATCACCACCAACGTCACGCTGAACCGACAGTGCGTGGGGCGGGAGCCAGGGCGGTGACAACCCACCCATGACTGACGCCACCACGTCCAGCTATGTCGGCAAAGATGGCGAGTATGCGCCCACACAACGACGCCAACCAGTGACATCATGTGAGGGGGCGATACATGACGCTGATGCGATGTGGGCACCCCGCCAGCCCCCCACACCCTCCCGCCCCACATGGGGTGGAAGTGGAGGGGAAAGAGTGGACACGCAGAGCGCATTGCAGCTCCGGGTCACGAACAGAGCATGGCCCAGGGGCTGACCACCGTGGCCACCAATACTGGAATGTGTCCTGGGGGCCATGGCCACCAATCCTGGGGGCACTGGACACATTCCAGTATTGGTGGCCAGCCCCTGGGCCATGCTCTGTTCGTGACCCGGAGCTGCGATGCGCTCTGCGTGTCCTCCCTTTCCCCTCCACTTCCGCCCCATGTGGGCGGGAGGGTGTGGGGGATCGGGTGGGTGCCCACATCCCATCGGCATCACGCATCGCCCCTCTCACATAATGTCACTGGTTGGCATCATTGTGTGGGCACGTACTCTCCATCTTTGTCGACATAGCTGGATGTGGTGGCGTCAGTCATGGGCGGGTTGTCACAGCATGACGTTTGTGGTAATCGCCGGGCGGTCGGGACACACATAAGGTGTCCCCTCAGGCACAATCCTCACTTCCACACATGTGCAGACGCCACATCTCGGTAAAGCTCTTGTTTCATCTTACTCTCATTTTATAATATTACTGGTGAATCTCAATGGATTTATCCATCCATTTCAGATATCCACCCACTACTTTGACCCACTATTGGCCATATTGTGGAAGTGATGGCTTCGGGCTCTGGGGATTGCCACATCAGCTCCGGGGAAGGACACCTCTTTTGGCCCAGTCTCCACCCAACACCATAGCTTGGTATACATCGTAAGTACCCAGAATTGACACATTGTCCTTTCTGGTTGTACCTAGTCAATCGTCTGATGTCATTATACTTTGTTATTTCAAACACCCTATAGCATCCCTCCCTGAAGAAGTGTATTCACAGAAACGCGTCGGCCACCAAGGATGCAGCTATTTTGCTTTAATAGGATTTTACTCAGATGAACTTTTTTATGGGTCATACCAATTTATACTTACCTTTTATATTATGTTGTCATGTGCCTCCCAGTTCATATATGTAATCACCTTGTGAAATTTGTAACTGCAATCATTTATTGCCTAGATATCATGTTGAACGTTTGTATACACATGCATTTATGTAGGTTATGTCGTGTGCGAATGCACATGCAACTTTTTACATGTGATATATACCTGTATTACTTGTAATGTAATAAATTCTATTTTTTTTATCTTAACCCCAATCTGTCAACTGCTTCATTTAAAGTCCCTATGTCCCCCTTTTTTTTAACTGTTACATTGAGGATGACTGGCAAAAGACATAGGTGATTGTAAAAGGAGCAAACAGTGTGGCCAGACAGTGGGAAAAGTGAATAGAACACTAGGATCCCTAGAGGGTTCACCAGCAGGAGGAAGAAGGTCCTGCTTGCTCTATATAGATCTTTAGTTAGATCTCAATTAGAGTACTGTGTTAAGTTCCGGAAAAAAAAAAAAAGATATTGATAAGATAGAATGGGGTTTATTTATTATAGCACCTAGTCAGCAAATGGGTAAACAAATGGTCACAAGCGACTAAAATCCATAGGAAACAACCAAATCTAGTTGGAAAGGGTATTCACTATAGCACGCAGGGAATTCAAATTCACTATAAGTCACATAAATCTGTAACTGACTAAATCAGTAGTTGTGGTAGAAGCACAGGAAATGCACATGGGAATAATGTTTAGAGCTTAATCTCATAGATTAATTGGTTCCTAAACATGTGGTACTGCATATTGTTTGGAGATGATATGCTTTTAAATTTCTTGAAATATTGTTGCGAAAGCAGAAATATGCTTGAAAGTCTGAGAAGAGATAATACATTCCCCCTGTTTTTAGAACTCTGTACTGACACGACTGAGCATGCCCAGTCACAATCCTACTCTCATTTCGTTTTAGCCCTGTGCTATAGGGAATTCTGAAATGTGGGAATGCCAAACAAGCATTCACGACCAGGAATTTGTGAGAGCTAGCAAACTACGAACTATTTATATATAAAAGTGTCATACAATAATAATCAATGGTTAACTGTTACTTCCACAAAAAAATAAATTTTTCTTTATTTCCTAAAATAGAGAAGAGAGAGAGAGAGAGATTAACATATTTGATATAGATAGAAATTCTATATGCATTCTCAGCTGTATATAGATTTGTATATATACTGCCATGTGCATTGTGTATGCCCAGAAACTTTGCCATTTCTGAAATAACTTTTGTTACACTGAGCATGCTCAGCCTCTTTGCCATTTGAGCTATATCTCTGAATACACTGAGCATGCTCAGAGCCGTAGCGTTTGACATCTGATAAGTAAATGGTAGATAATGCATTGTTGCTCTCCATCTCACATACATCTAAATCAACACTCCCACAGCTGTCTTCACAAACCACATGCAATACCATTGCTGATTCAAATTTAAAATGAATAACAATTTTGTGTGTTGTTATGTAGTTCCAAATGATGATTATTTTCACCACAAAAATGTAATATGTGTACCATCATCATTAATCCAAATCAAAATGTCATTACCAAAATTCAGAGGGTAACACCACTATGCTACACTCACACACCAAAAAAACACCAAATATCACAGAATAAAACAAGAAACAGAACTGCTGCCTGATGTAATTCCACCACCGATAGGTAATAGCCTAAAGAAATGTAGTATTTAGGTGTAGGAGGGTTCCACCACCATAGCAAATCTTTCCTTTTGTGTTCCATGTGGCAAGGCAAGAAGTAGCCTTGTGAATTCCACACCAGCACAAATTGAAGCCTATTACCAAGCAAAAAGCCCCAAAATTAGAGATGATCCTATAGCAGTATGCTGACAGTAATCAGCCATAACCAGCCTTGGAACCAGATGGCATATCACAGAACAGGTTGGTCAATGGCACTCAGAACTTGCAGGGTACATCTGCATCGATTAACTTTTTGCACCCCATGGACTTAGGGCTGTTTAACACCACAGAGATGGGAGTTCCATGCATGTGACAGCACAGTGGCTAACTGGTTAGCACTTCTGCCTCGTTGGTTTGAATCCCAAACATGCCACTATCTGGTTAGAGGATTGCATGTTCCTCTTTTTCACAAGGTATTATATTTCTGTTGGGTTTCACAATAAATTACATTATAAATAAAGAGAGTGTGGGTTTTACACCAAATCTAGAACAGTTTTTATTTGGTCAGATGTGGATTTATATGTATGGTGTGATCCTGCATCCATATTTAAATGTTGGATGCTGTTGACGAATGTTCTTGTCAACAATTTGTGTGAAGCAGCTCTCACAAAGTTGACATTTCCTGCTTTATACCCTCCAAATGCCCAACAATATACAACTTGAATTGTTTTGTTTTTGGTATCACTGATCATGGCCAGAGACTTGAACATTTGATATTTTCTGTTATACACTGCACAGACACATATGCTTATCTAGCTGATGAATTATTTCATTTGCCAAGAGTGTGTGTTCCTGATCAACAGGTGTGAGTACTTGAGGCATACATGAATCAATTAAACTAATGGGCATGTCCTTTACTGGGTGGGTGTAGGTGTGTTATCAATCCAACATATGTTATATAAAGGCCAGGACTAGTGCGGTTTGCTTTGCTTGAAAAGAGACCAGATTATTTGTGGGCAAGGTACTATAGTGTGCATAATGACCCACACCAGCTGTGGTTTGATGAATGTTTTGTCTGCTGTAATTGTTTTGCATTTTGACTCTTAAAAGTGGATTTTTGTGTGTCTTTGTCCAGTGTGGCCATGTGTTTCTTGTTTGTGAGCATCAGCTGACCCTTCTTTTTTGATTGTTACTTACAAATTTCACGTGTTAGACAACTCCTAATGTTGATATCGTTTGCTAATTTGTTTTTATAAAAATGAAGCTTCCTGCTAACTATAACCAGAAATGTATATGTGAATTTAGAGGGTGTACTTATTGCTCTGCCTTTTATTTTGTCTGTTTTGTTTGTTTAATCCTACACTCAAACTTTTGATGGGGATGGGTTGGTGAGAGTTGTTATACCCTAAAATGTTTGACATGTTTAGCACTCACCTTATTTTTGTCCCTGCTGTACACTATGAAATTAAGGTGTGTCCAATTTGAGGGTTTCTTTTAGTTTATAAGCTCTTTAGAGCAGGGCCATTCTAACCATATTGTAAAGTGCTGTTAAAAATGATGCAACATTACATGGCAGTTAATTTTTGGGGCAAAGTAAATGAATGTACAAAATAGTGTTCCTATTGTCCAAATAAAATGTAGAATCGTTTTTTTTTTTGGAGGATTAATAAAATATTTTATAAATGGAATGTATTGTTAACACACCTTCCTATCTCTATTAAATCTACTTTGCTACAAAATAATTTTATTTTGCACACATGCAAGTCATTAAATGGAGAAAGAAGTAAAAAATTCTAAACTAAGGCCCCTTTCACATGGGCGGGCCGTATGTCCGTATTTCATCCATCCGTTTTCGGATGAAATGCGGACATACATGCATCCCTATGGGATAGCGGGTGTCAGTGGATGAATATCCGCTGACACCCGATATCGTCCGTCTCCGATATCGTCCGATTCTGCAGACGGAGGAAAATCCTATTTTTCCATCCGTCTTCAGAGCGGATCAAATCAACACGCACAGACGGTCCGTGTTCATCCGATCCCCCATAGAGGAGAGCGGAGATCTGACAGGGCGGTCCCTGCACAGTGTGCAGGGACCGCCCTGTCATCCGCCGGCTCAGCGGGGATCAGCGGAGCGATCCCCACTGAGCAGCGGATCTTTACGGGGCGGATCGTTAAGGATCCGTCCTGTGTGAAAGGGGCCTAAATGTGCAAGCTTTTAACAGCTCCAATGCTGATTTTCAGGTTCCAATGATTTTTGCTATGGCCTAGGTAAACTATTGACCATGTCATATTAAGTATTCATTTTCTCTAATCACCAGTTGCCCACCCCATAAACACCATTTTTGAAATAATTGTTAAGCAAAATAACCATATTGAACATGTGAAAAAATGTTAGCGAACATGAATTTATTGCGAATGCGCATGTCTTTTCGCAATGGCACAGCTCCTGGCCTGGAAATGCATCCTCCTGTGTGGAAGGACGTTTGGATGCACTTGCAAGTGTTAGTGCTGCTCAGAGTTGTCAGCAAGTTAACATGGTAAGATCACTTTTTGTTTTTTATCATGAGGAGATAAAAAGGTAAGTCTGGGAGATGTCTTTGTGTTCCCAGCAGGGTTTAGGGGCATGTAGTGTTTGGAATTTTGCGTTCAGCGATCCTCAGAACACGTCACTTCCTGATTCTATGCACAGTAGACTTCCTGCTTTTGTACATGTACAATGCTACATCCCTTGCTGGTATGTAGATATAAGACAGAAGCCAGTAAGACACAGGAAGGTATTCAGCTGACCTCATTAGCACATACCCGTGGCTGCGTTCCCTCCTTCCAGCAGATCCCAACCACCCCCAGCTAGGTGCATGGTTTTCTAATACAATTAATCAGTGATCACCGGTCTCACTAAATACAGAATTTTTTTTGTCCTAAATTCATCTTGCATAGGTCTGTTCATTTGGAGAGTGCAGGAAATGAGAGATCAGATAACAGCCTATATGGATAGTGCTGTAATATTGAAATCAGGAGAAGCGTGTCCTGGGTTCTGTAAAGCTCAGCATACACTTTACAAACTGATTGAACAATCTCCTTTAGATCTGCCATCAATTGTGTAGTGCAAGGGCCCGCCTGATTGGATATAGAGTGATCGGATAGCTGGTGTGTCCTCCCATTATATCGTTTTGGTAAATTTAACAGAGTCCTTAAGCCACCTAAAATGAACTAGTTGCTAACTACTAAGACAATTACGTCAAATTGCCTCTATCCCTAATTGGCACTAGAAAGAGAGGTTGGGACTTTGTGTGAAGCATGCATTTTAGGAAGCAAAAAAAATGCTAAATTGGTTCGATAATGTTATATTTATTGGATATTATACAAATATGACACATAAAAAAGGCACAGTATTTCATGATTCATGATCATTCTCAGTTGGTTAATTCATATTGGCATATTGCACATGAGAAAGTTAATCAAAGTACAAGAATATTAAAATAACTGGCAGAGAGTATATACAACTGCATAGATTGAACATGATTGTAGCATCTAGAGCTCAACGCATTTTGTGGCTATGTTGCCAAGCATCAGGAGAACATATAAATGAGATATCTAAAAGAGATGTTAAACCAAACGATGGGTTAGGCTTGCATAAAAATGGGGGAGGGAAAGAAAGAACCATCCACCCATACTTACAGGCCAATTGATGATAAAAAGTGTGGCAGTGAAGACTGGGTTGGCTGAGGACATCATCTGGCATGGGAGCTGAGGCGGCACAACATATAGCAAAGCAGGAAAGCATGAAAAAGTGTGTGTGACTGATCCTTACCAAACAATCAATGGTAGTGTGTGCTTGATCACCTATACCAGTGATGGAGAACCTTAGCACCCCAGATGTTTTGGAACTACATTTCCCATGATGCTCAACTACACTGCAGAGTGCATGAGTGCACCCACATTTGAGAGGTGGTCTTAAATGAAAACCTCTCCACCCCTCGTTTTTGGATATTTAAAACTTTTTTTTCCTTCTATAGTATCTTTTTAGGAAGTACTGTGTGAACTTCCGATCCAGCAGAGCCACGGCCCAGGACGCCACGTCCTCTTCTGCGGCGAGCCCCCCCATTGTCTTCTGGGACCTGTGTGTCCCAGAAGACAAACTGGCCATTCACAAAGTTCTGCATGCACAGTCGGAAAGGCTCCACTGCCAGTTTCCCTTAGTTGGAATGGCATCGCCTGCACTCGATCCGATGGACGGATTGACCTGGGGGTCAACATCGCGGGCTCCCTGGCCAGGTAAGTATCCTTATTAAGTCAGCAGGTACAGTGTTTGTAGCTGCTGATTTTTTTTTTTAATTTGCGGCTGGAACACCGCTTTAAGGAACTCAGTCAAGTAATTGCCAGACCATTGTTCCTTATTTTTAAGAACGGTCTACTGACTAGTATGGTACCAGAAGATTGGAGAAAAGACAGTGTAGCACCAATATTTAAAAAAGGACCACGATATATCCCAGGGAATTACAGACCAATCTATTAATCTTCTATGAGGAGGTGAGCTACCATCTAGGTAAAGGAAGGCCCATAGATGTGTATCCAGAGTTTGCAAAGGCATTTGATACAGTTCCCCATAAAGGTTTACTGTACAAACAAAGGTCTATCAGCATGGATCAAAGGGTGAGTACATGGATTGAAAACTGGCTACAGGGGCGAGTTCAGGAGGTAGTGATAAATGGGGAGTGCTCAGATTGGTCCAGTGTGTGGAAAGTGGGGTCCTCCAGGGTTCTGTCCTGGGTACAATCCTATTTAATTTATTCTTAAACAACCTGGAGGATGGGATAAGCAGCTCAATCTCAGTATCTGCAGATGATACTAAGGTAAGCAGGGCAATAATTTCTCTGCAGAATGTGGAAAACTTGCAAGAAAATCTAAACAAATTATTGAGGTGGGCAACTACATGGCAAATTAAGGTTCAATGTAGAAAAATGTAAAATAATGCTTATGGGTAGCAAA
Source organism: Lithobates sylvaticus (assembly GCA_028564925.1). NCBI lineage: Eukaryota > Metazoa > Chordata > Amphibia > Anura > Ranidae > Lithobates > Lithobates sylvaticus. The sequence goes on from CM053036.1 coordinate 170,010,249, forward strand.
AACATGAATGCAATCTACTCACTAGGGGGGAATCTAGCATGGAATAGAACCTGAGGGTTCTGGGCACCAGCCCTCAGGAAGGATGTGCTGGAACTGGAGAGAGTCCAGAGAAGGGTAACAAAGCTAATTAAGGGACTGGAGGATCTCCGCTATGGGGAAAAACTGCAAGCACTGAAATTATTCTCTCTGGAGAAGAGACGCTTAAGAGGGGATATGATTTCAATGTAAAAATACTGAACCGGTGACCCCACAATAGAGATAAAACTCTTCCACGAAAGGGAATTTAAAGAGACAGGTGGCCATTCATTAAAATTAGAAGAGAAGCAATTTAACCTTAAACTGGGTAGAGGGTTCTTTACTGTAAGAGCAGTAAGGATGTGGAATTCAGTGGTTTCAGCAGGAAGCATAGATAATTTAAAAAAACTATTAGATAGACACCTGAGCGACCATAGCATACAGTGATATACAATTTAATACTGACATAAAAACACACACACACACACACACACAGGTTGGACTTGATGGTCTTTTTTCATCCTCACCAAATATGTAACTACTGGCAGCAGTGTTGTCGGCCTGCCATGTGTGCCCTTTCAGTTGGACATCGGTTTATCAGGTTTACCAGATAGCAGCCCATTAGAAAACTAAAGGACCTTACATAGCAGGCTGACAATGCTGCTGCTAATTGTGAGGTAAGCATTGCTTAGCATTGTCAGCCTGTAAAAGGAAGTACTATTACTGGCAGGATCTTGAGATCAGAAACCTTTTATTTGGTGCAAATAAATATTTGCTTAAAATGTGTACAGTGAGATATGATTTCAAATATACTAAAAAACAGAGTTTCCATACACTTTAAGGTATTCACCACTATTTCAAACAAAGAGTGAGTACAATTATTGTGCAACATATTGACTCAGCAACCAGTATTTAGTGTTCAGTGTAAAATATGCAGTGCAAGGGGGAGAGGTATTGGCAGCAGTAAACCTACAAGAGCACCCAGAAAAAAAAGTTCAGAAGGGCATCAAACAAACACAGTTTCAAATCAGGAAGGTTTTGTACAGCACATCCATAGCATAACACAAACAAAACATCAGAGTTGCTAAGTAAACGTAGCTGTGTTCCTGACTAACAGGGTTCCTCTTAGGGCAGGCATGTCCAAAGTCCGGCCATCGGGCCATTTGTGGCCCGCGTTCCGGTTTGATGTGGCCCCCACTTGGAACTTACATATATATCCATCTGTGGCCCCCAAGCTCGAGTGTAATATCTTTTTTTTTGCTGTGAATATATCCATCTTCTTTAGCTGAACAAATCCCTGAGCGATGCGCTCATTGTTAGGATGAGCCGGGGCGTGTGGCTGGGCATGTTGCTGGGTCATGTTCAGAAATCAATGTGCCCGAGCCGCTATGAAGCTGACAGCGTGCATAGCCATTCACAGGCACTGTGACTATTCCAGATCTCTGCATCTGCGGACTGCAAATGCAGAGATTGGGGAAATGTCACAGTGCCTGTGATTGGCGGTGGCGCTGCGTGCTGTCAGCTCCCTTGCGGGCTCGGGCACATCGACTTCTGAACACGCCCCAGCAACACGCCCAGCCACATCCCCGCCCCAGCAACACACCCCGGCTTATCCTAACAATGAGCATGGCGCTCAATGATTTGTTCAGCTAAAGAATATAGATATATTAACAGCACAAAAAACATAACACACTCAAGCTTGGGGGCCACAGATGGATATATATGTAAATTCCATCTATCTATGTTTATTTTTTTATTTTTTTAACCTCTTCAGCCCCGGACCAATTGGCAGCCAAAGGACCAGGCCCCTTTTTGCGATTCGGCACTGCGCCGCTTTAACTGACAATTGCACTGTCGTGCGACGTGGCTCCCAAACAAAATTGGCGTCCTTTTTTTCCCACAAATAGAGCTTTCTTTTGGTGGTATTTGATCGCCCCTGCGGTTTTTATTTTTTGCGCTATAAACAAAAATAGAGCAACAATTTTGAAAAAAATGCAATATTTTTTACTTTTTGCTATAATAAATATCCCCAAAAAAATATATAAAAAAACATATTTTTTTCCTCAGTTTAGGCCGATACGTATTCTTCTACATATTTTTGGTAAAAAAAAAATCGCAATTAGCGATTATTGATTGGTTTGCGCAAAAGTTATAGTGTTTACAAAATAGGGGATAGTTTTATAGCATTTTTATTAATATTTTTTTTTTTTTTACTAGTAATGGCGGAGATCAGAGATTTTTATTGTGTCTGCGACATTATGGCAGACACATCGGACATTTTTGACACATTTTTGGGACCATTGTCATTTATACAGCAATCAATGCTATTTAAATGCATTGATTCCTGTATAAATGACACTGGCAGTGAAACAGTTAACCACTAGGGGGGGGAGGGGTTATGGTGTGTGACGTGTGTTTTTTTTTTTACATTAGGGGGCGGGGCTGACGTCTGACATCATTGATCGGCTTTTCCGATGACAGGGAACAACCGATCAATGACAGGCAGTGTAGGAAGCGTTCTTCAGCTCTGTGACCCGATCGCGGGACACCAGCGGCGATCGGGTCCGCTGGTCCCGCGGCCGTGGTCACAGAGCTCCCGACCAGGTCGCGAGCGCACTACCCACGGCTAGGCTTTTAAAGGGCCACGTACCTGTACGTGGTTTTGCCTAGCCGTACCATTCTGCCGACGTACATCGGCGTGAGGTTAAACATTACACACCTGAGCTCATTGTTACCCTGAGCAAAAAAGGACGTCAGTTTTGTTTGGGTGCAACGCCGCGCGACCACACAATTGTTAGTTAAAGCGACGCAGTGCCGAATCGCAAAAAGTGCTCTGGTCAGGAAGGGGATAAAATCTTCGGGGGCTGAAGCGGTTAACACTCAATATTGAGTATGTAAGCAGGAACTAATCCAGGCTAATTTTTATCCCCCAATAGTCAGCAGAAAGCAATAACATTGATGAAGATGGGAATAATCAAGTTCAACAAGTGGCAAATGGATTGCCCAAACAGTACATACACCAGGAACAGATTAATACCTAATATTTTGCACACGTGTCTGTGTGCTAGAGCATATTTACACAACTGAGATTCCTCCTTTGCTTTTTCTCTGCAAACTGCTTATGGTGTAACTGTTGAGGAAAGCAGAAAAATTGTCCCGGACCAGTCAGGTTAAATAATTGGTATTGATTTCTTAAAGCATTGATATTGATGTAAATAATCTGGTTCCAGGGTAGGTGGCTTCTACACCCCAAAGGATCTCTATGGTCTCCTTGGCTTGTAGTGTAATATAACACAAATTTAAATTGAAGTGCCACACGACTGCTCAGAAGTCTGGATATGGCTTTATTCCAGTAAAAGTCAGAGGGGCAATCCAAAGAGTAGACAATGTATTTCAGGGGTCCAAAAACATTACATTCATCAAGGCTATAAAAAAACATATAGACATCTTCATATTGATACAAAAAACACTTGGTCACTAACTTTGAATTTGATATTTGCCTAGCACAGCCCCCTCCTTCCTTGAACATTATTACCCTCTACTCTTCTGGATGAGCCTAATTATTGTGCTGGCCCCGCTCTTCTGCTCCTCCCTTCACCTCCTTTTATAGACATTTATGTAGCTGTGGGGGGGGGGGGCAAATAGGAATAACATTGAGTATCACTGCTGCTGCCCCCAATACCGATGCAGATTGATTGTGTCTATTGTCATTAGTCAGGTACTGTATTCAGGCAGAGCCACTGATTCTACCTGATCAACTACCACCAAAAAATTATCCACAAATAAATTTTCCTATTCCTGATGATCACCACGATACCACATATGTGTATGTTTTTGTACTCAAAGTACGGCCCAATAGCAATAGTGTGCATTTTGCTTTTTTTTTTTGTTTTACCTGAAACACATCGACACTAACTGACACTGGTGCTATTAAAAAAAATACATATATACTGACCCTGATCTTTGAACCTAACCTTGACCCTTTCTTGACCCAAACACTAACCCTGGCACTGACCTAGATCAAGGTTTTTTTTATTTTATTATAAAAAAAAATTTATTATTTTGCAAACACTTTTTCTTTCTTTCTACAAGGCACATTGTATGCTTCTTCTCCATTCACAGAAAGAAAAATACACAAAGGTGGGCTTCACAGTGACTGTTCACTGTAGTAGCCAATCAGAGGCTACCACAACGATCAAGTGACCTGGAATCGGGAGATCCAGGTCTTGGTCGTTAGTACAGGGCCCAGGGCTCTCAGGGAGACATTGGTCCCTGTGCAGGGAGTGCGCTGTAAGAAACACATATATGTGGCCCCATGTAAAAAAAGCCCAGTTCAGTGAGGCCACATATATGTGTTACGTCGGTGTGAAAGGGTTAAACCTTTCACAGTATCTCACCAAAATTTTAATTTTTCACGCAGAGGATGCCCTAAAATATGACATGTATCTTAGAGCAGACTTCTGGAAAGATCAGTGAGTCAGACAAACAGGAAATTGCATTTCTGTACACAAGTTCTGTACACAAATTGCCATATCGCATTTTACAGAAAATTATGGCGCTGAAGATTGAAAAGGAAAGGTAAATTTTAATAACATTCAATTACAATGTGACTTGTGCAATATGCTATATTATTTTTTAACTGCTATTTTTCCCCATTAAAGCAGAGTTCCACACAAAAATGGAACTTCCACTTTAAGGGAGGTGACCCCCCTGACATGCCACATTTGACATATCATTTTTTTTTGGGGGGGGGGGGGGGCAGTAATCTCTTTCCAGCTCCCACTTCCTCCCGATGCACTGCGGCACCGGAAGGGAGATCACCTCTCCCCCTCCCTCTCTGCAATCTGGGACACGTCACAGGTCCCAGATGATTGCCCGGCCAGTCACGGTGCGGCTCGCGCAAGCGCAGTGGGTGCCGGGCTATGAAGCCACAGCCGGGTGCCCACAGTTACAATGCCAGCGCCAAAGAGGAGGGGGAGACGAGTGGGGCTTCATGCACCCACATTGCTGGACCCTGGGACAAGTAAGTGTCCGATTATTAAAAGTCAGCAGCTGCAGTATTTTTGGGTGCTGACTTTTATTTTTTTTTTTAAGCAGAACTCTGCTTTAAAGTGGAGTTACACTTTAAATCTTGAAACCATGAACTTCAAACACTGAAATCTGCACAGCATAGGATAATGACACATTATTGATTTAAATTCTGATGTTGATGGAGTTAGGCCACATAAAGTACAGTCATTTATATTGATTACCTTGAAAATATTATTTGATGTAAAAAATTAAAATATTTAATGGAGAGGAAAAACATTATTTGAGGAATAACATCCAAAACCAGTGCCTCATTAAAAGAATTGACCACTTTCCTGTAACACTTTTGAAATTATGCTTGGGCGCATCAATAAAGCATCACAAACTCTATGCTTCACAGGAGTTTCAAAGTTAAATTACTGTAATGAACACATTAGCATATCACTGCACACATCTGATTAAGTGTCATTTCTACCAGACTTTCATGCATTAAAGAAATTCAACAGAATTTCTTAAGTGAGGCTCAGCCCTTTTTTAAAAAGCTAAAGATTTTAACATCATATTGGTAAAGATATTTGTAATTAAAGGCTACCACGGTGCAAAAATCAATCTGGTACTAAATACTGAATTGTAGCTCAAAGTGGTTGTAAACTTCTGACATGAAATATGAACAAAGCATATCCCTCTATAGTGTGTCCTTGTCTCAATCCAGAGCACCAAGTGTTATGTCTGTCTTCTGCCTCAATCCTCTGCTATCTGCATGTGTCACTTATGACAAGTTTTCCTGACATCAAGAGGTAAAAAGGAGAGAGGGGAGGGAACTCCAGTACACAGTCTGTGATTGACAGCCTCAGCTCTGTTCTTGTGTGTTGTGGGGAGGGGGGAGTCTCTTCCCTCCAATCAGCTCTTACAGAGCTCTGCAGAGTTTAACCACTTCCTGCATGCCCGCCCAACGTCATATGACCTCGTCAGGCTTGAGCAATGATATCTGAATGATGCCTGTAGCTACAGGAATCATTCAGATATCTTCTTTTGCAGTCGCAATTCCCTTCACCATAAGAACAATCATAGTGGCTATTCAACTGCTTAATCATTCTTATAGGCGGTGGGAGGAGAAGTCCACCATGTCCTTCCCCGCCATCAGCAAACCGGGGAAGGAACCAACCGCCATATGTTTACCATAGATATTTCTGGCAGGCCAGATGGTCCACAGAGTTTCTATGATCGTTTGGAGGCCGGGCGCGATGTTATGGCTTTTTTTTTAATTTCAAGCTTCCCAGCCTAGAGGTGAGATCTGGGGACTTATTAACCCCAGATCTCACTGTAAAAAGGACCTGTCAAGTACTATTCCTATTACAAGGGATGTTTACATGCTGTGCTTAAAAAAATGCAAAAAGAAAGCATTAAATCAGAAAGATAAAGGTAAAATTAACAATAAAGAAAAAAATTAAAATGCCCCTGTCAGAAGCAAACGCATACGTAAGTCGCTCCCACATATGTAAATGACATTCAAACCACACATGTAAGGTATTGCTGCGAACATTAGAGTGAGAGAAATAATTCTATCACTAGACCTCCTCTGTAACTCAAAACATGTAACCTGTAAAAATAATTTAAAGTGTCACCTATGGGGATTTTTAAGTACTGAAGTTTGGTGCCATTCCACGAGTGCAATTTTGAAGCGTGACACGTTAGATATTTATTTACTTGGCATCTTTCACATTATGCAAATACATTGGGCTAACTTTCTGGCCTTGTTTTTTTTTTTTTTTTAATGCATGAAACTCTTTTAAAAAAAAAAAATTTCTTTTTAAAAAAAACAAATATGGAATATTCTGAACCCAGAAATCACCATTCACAAAAAGCCCTCTTCTCCCAGCAAAGTTGATGATGGATAACTCACTCTGTGCACCTTGGTGTTTAAATCATTGACATGGACTTTCACTGTATTGTTCATTTAGGCATAAGAGACTCCATCTTGTTCACAATGTTGAAATGTGTTTTGTAACCTTCACCTAACACACAGACACATCTTCTGCTAAAAGCTCTCTCTGTCTCTACCCCCCCCCCTCAAGGTTTTACTTTTCAATTGTTCTATTCGCTGGCTATTAATAACATATTTCAATTTGTTAATTTTTAATAACAACATCTCACACCGCCCCTTTCTTATCTATGTATAAAATAACATGTAATAATACATTATGGATGAACAGACATTTTAAACACAGTGATTGTGTCCCATGAATCTGTTCCTGCAATTGCAGTATTAACTTTTGTTTTTAGAGTCACAATCAGAAATATTCCTATAACAGTTGGTGAGCCAGCCAGGAATTTGACAGAGTCTCCAGGAACCATGCTTTTATCGGGATCATCGGGAACGTAGCCCTCTAAATGCCGGCTAGGTAAGCTGTCCTTAAGCTCTCTATATTTTCTGCCTTTGATATGTATCCGATCTGTCAGTTCTCAAGGAAACCAGACCACTCTCTGACCTTGCTGGTTGGGTAACGTGTGTGTGTGAATGTGTTTGTGTCCCCCTTCAAGGGTTGGACTGTGTGTGGATAGGAAGAATCTTCTGCATTTGCCTGCGTTGACTTCTTGTGGGCTACCTGGGTCAGAGGCGCATGGTATGGTCAGATAAAACCCACAGAGAAGAGAAGAGTCGAGGAGGGTCTCTTAGTGAGTGTTTTGTCTATTGTCATAAACCCCATCTCTCCATGTAGATATGTAGAGACTAGACATGTGCACACTGAAATATTTTGTTTCGGAATTTCGTTTTCGTCCCAAAAAATACATTTATTTAGTTACTCCCGAAATTCGTTATTATTTCTTTTGTTTCATTAAAAAATGCATTCGTCCGAAAATCCAAATAATTAAGGTCGAATCTGTCATTGAAGGTTTATGGTGTCTGTCGAATGTTCTAAGAAGATTTAACGGAGCAGCTAAACTGTACGACGCCGCAATCATACATTTCCTGTCAAATGTTCCGCCTACAAGCTATAGTATGAATGAGTGAATGAATGAGTGACTTGTATAGCGCTACCTATGCAAACTGAATTGCCTCGGGTCACTTTTGCTGCCGGTGTTCATCTGCGGAATAGCGCGGTTCTTTTGCCCCATGGTGTCCCGACGCGCTTACAAACACATACACATACAACATACACATATTTGGACAATTTTTTCGAAAGGGTCTAATTAATCTACCAGCATGTCTTTGGAGTGTGGGAGTAAACCGGAGTACCCAGAGGAAACCCACACAGGCACAGGCAGAACATGCAAACTCCAGGCAGATGGTGTCGTGGTCGGGATTTGAACCAGCGACCCTATTGCTGCAAGGTGAAAGTGCTAACCACTACAACCACTACATAGAATTCTTCTATAGCCTATGGGCAGAGCATTTGACCATAAATGTCAGCTCGTGCTGACTGCTTCGTCAAATCTTTTCTCTCTATGTCGAATAATCTTGGACTAATAGAGTTAGGTTAGGCACATTCAACCTTTTTTGCTATTGTCTCTATAATGTCGAATCTTTTCTCTCTATGTCAAATCTTTTCTCTCTATGTAGAATAATCTTGGACTAATAGAGCTAAGGTTAGGCACATTCGACCACAGGTTCGATGGACACAGATCACTATTGTCAGCGTCATGTCGAATCTCATATGTATATTGAACTGATGTCACAATATAAAAGAAAATAAAGCATTTGTTTATGTCGGATCTTTCAGTTTTCAGATTCTGCGCGTTCGTTATCGTTTGTTATAACGATAACAAAAATACCCGAAATTCGGACAAAAATGCATTCGGACGAAAACGAATGCACATGTCTAGTGGAGACTATGCTTGTAAATCTGCAGATTTGCTGTACTATTTGTTTTAGAGGCAAGGAGGTAGAGGCACAAGTAGAGGTTCCGCCTATACTGAGCCCCTAGATAAATGGGTAAAATGAACAAAGGGAACAACTAAACCTTTAAAATCTGAATGGACTTTTTATTTACAAGTATGGAAAACTTTTCTGCACTATTATGGCCCACTACTGTGCAGTAGGGATGAGCCGAACACCCCTCGGTTCGGTTCGCACCAGAACATGCCAAAAATTTGGCAGAACACGCGAACACTGTTAAAGTCTAAGGGACATGAACATGAAAAAAGTGCTAATTTTAAAGGCTTATAAGCAAGTTATTATCCTAAAAGGGGTTTGGGAACCTGGGTCCTGTCCCAGGGGACATGTATCAATGCAATTTTTTTTTTTTTTAAACAGCAGTTTTTTCAGGAGCAGTGATTTTTTTAAAGCTTAAAGTGAAACAATAAAAATGAAATATTTGTTTAAATATCGTGCCTGGGGGGTGTCTATAGTATGCCTGTAAAGTGTGTATTTGTTTTTAGAACAGTACCGCAGCAAAATGACATTCTAAAGAAAAAATTGTCATTTAAAACTGATCGCGGCTGTAATGAATTGTTGGGTCTCGGCAATATAGATAAAACTCATTGAAAAAAAGAGCATGGGTCTCCCCCAGTCCATTTCCAGGCCCTTTGTGTCTGGTATGAATATTAAGGGGAACACCGAACCAAAATAAAAAATAAAAAAATTGCGTGGGGGTCCCCCTAAAATCTATACCATGCCCTTCAGTTTTAATATGGAAATTAAGGGGAACCCTGCGCCAAATATAAAAAAGAAATAGCACACATCAAGGATGTCCCCTATCCCCCATATTGTTTGTTCTCACTCTTGAACCTTTCCTACTTAAGATATGTGAAAACATAGATATCCACGGAATTGCCATAGCTGAAAAACAATACAAAATGGCTGTATTCGTCGACGACAATCCTTATTTTCCTATCTAAACCCCTTTTAACTCAACCAAACCTCCTCAAAGACTTCTGTCTATTCCAGTTCATAGCACATTTCAAAATCAATTTCACAAAATTGCACGCTCTCAGTCTAACGCAAACAAAACCACAAGTCCTACAATGTAAACAAAACTTACCAACCTCATGGAAAACAGACACGATAACCTACCTAGGGATCCAAATGCCTGCAAAACTAACTGACCTCTACCTGAAAAGCCATCTACCACTACTCAAGACTATCACGGAAGACCTTAAAAAATGGAACAAAGCACACTTTTCCTGGTTTGGCAGAACGGCTATTATTAAAATGAATATCCTACCATGCATACTACATCTCCTCCAAACGATTTCTATCAAACTCCCCAATATCTTTTTACAATCAATCAAAAAACTATGTAGGAATTATCTCTGGTATCAAAGACATCCAAGAATTAGATACACCCAGTTAATAAAACCCAAAACCAAAAGGGGGAATAGGATTACCTGACATATAACATTACTATTGGTCTTGTCATTTACAACGTGCACACCCACCATCAGGTAAAAGACTGGGTAGCCCTAGAAAACTCCTTCTCTCTACACCCTGTTAGCTGCGTCCCATGGATCCGTCGTAATCTCATGCCAAAAAACCTAACAAAACATCCCACCATAGGCCCCACATTGGAGTGTTTCGCCGAAGTCTGCCATAAACGTAAACTTTCCAGGGTCCTGGCCCCTCACCCACTATCCAGTAAGCAACCAAAAATAGGTATACGTATACACCACCTTCTTCAGGATGGTAAGCTACTTACCCTCGAACACATGAACACACTCTGGGCAGCACTAAACTTAAGCTTTCTAGAATATTGGCAAAATAAGCACTACATAAACTCTACTCAATGCAAAACAGACTTATCTGAAGCCTCAAACTCATTTGAAATCCTATGCCTAAGCCACATGCCTCAATGCCATGTCATCTCTAAGATCCATAACATGCTCTGGTTTTATACCCAGGCTGATGAGGAAATAGTCTGACAAACATCTCCTGGGAAAAAAATATACTGAAACGTACACAAGGGCTCCATAAACCTTTCTATCCAAGAGAATAATTATAAAATGATTTCACAATGGTCCTGCCCACCCCCCCCCGCCACTATTCTACACAGATTTGATGCATCCAGCTCAAAAAAATGCTGGATATGTCGACAAGCAACGGGTGATCTCTTGCATATTTGGTGAAATTGCCCAACTAACCACGCCTACTGGAAACAGGCCCATGAACTAATAAAAATAAATAACCACATATTCTCTAGAATTTACACCTACACAGTTCTTACTCCACCATCATTAAATCAATTGATACACCTTACTATAAATCATTAGCCATGATGTTAGTCAACGCAGCTAAAATGTGCATACCCCCATTATGGGGCACAACCAGAGTACCCTCCATGTCAGACTGGTACAAAAGAATAAATAGAATTGCAGAAATAGAGGAACTCATCTCAATTTCTCGGAATTCTCTGCATAAATTCACTACTTTATGGGCCTGCTGGATCCACTTTAAATCCTCCCAAGACTACCTGCAAACGCCCCTTAAAAAAAACACCTTTGTACACAAATGAATCTAAGATACATGTATAATCTACCCGATGATAAACATTATACCCCTAAAAGCAATTTGTCATGCAGACAATATATAAATCATTATGACTAGGGATGAGCCGAACACCCCCTGGTTTGGATCGTGGCAGAACATGTGAACAGACCAAAAATTTGTGCAAACACGCAAATCCCATTAAAGTCTAATGTGAAAAATCAAAAGTGCAAATTTTAAAGGCTAAACTAAACCCCTGTTTTTAACGCATACTGTTAGACAGGTTAATTTGGTTGTCTGCAAGCTGGTGGTAAGTAGGCTTGGTTTTTTCCTGGGCATTCCCCAGGCTTTGTTGTTATCTGCTTTAGCCTTCCAATGCCTCTTACTGCGATAGCCAGCTGTAGATGGGGGCGGTGGACAAGTTTTTGTTATCACATAGTGTTTGTATTGGTCCAGCAACGCACCAACACCTTTGCAGCCATTGTGCTATCTGCTGGGGGTTTGGTGTGCTCCTGTACCTTTAAGAAGGGGTGGCTCCCCTTCAGTCCACCTGCCCTCACCTACCCATTAGAATGTATGTGCCTCCACTGTGGGGACACTCTTAGTTTAGTGTTAGGACCACAGATATCAGGGTGCCTTGACGAGGCTCTGTGGCTTACGCATGCGTTTGCAAATGCGTGCGGACTAAACCCCTGTTTTTAACGCATACTGTTAGACAGGTTAATTTGGTTGTCTGCAAGCTGGTGATAAGTAGGCTTGGTTTTTTCCTGGGCATTCCCCAGGCTTTGTTGTTATCTGCTTTAGCCTTCCAATGCCTCTTACTGCGATAGCCAGCTGTAGATGGGGGCGGTGGACAAGTTTTTGTTATCACATAGTGTTTGTATTGGTCCAGCAACGCACCAACACCTTTGCAGCCATTGTGCTATCTGCTGGGGGTTTGGTGTGCTCCTGTACCTTTAAGAAGGGGTGGCTCCCTTCAGTCCACCTGCCCTCACCTACCCATTAGAATGTATGTGCCTCCACTGTGGGGACACTCTTAGTTTAGTGTTAGGACCACAGATATCAGGGTGCCTTGACGAGGCTCTGTGGCTTACGCATGCTTTGGAAATGCGTGCGGACTAAACCCCTGTTTTTAACGCATACTGTTAGACAGGTTAATTTGGTTGTCTGCAAGCTGGTGGTAAGTAGGCTTGGTTTTTTCCTGGGCATTCCCCAGGCTTTGTTGTTATCTGCTTTAGCCTTCCAATGCCTCTTACTGCGATAGCCAGCTGTAGATGGGGGCGGTGGACAAGTTTTTGTTATCACATAGTGTTTGTATTGGTCCAGCAACGCACCAACACCTTTGCAGCCATTGTGCTATCTGCTGGGGGTTTGGTGTGCTCCTGTACCTTTAAGAAGGGGTGGCTCCCCTTCAGTCCACCTGCCCTCACCTACCCATTAGAATGTATGTGCCTCCACTGTGGGGACACTCTTAGTTTAGTGTTAGGACCACAGATATCAGGGTGCCTTGACGAGGCTCTGTGGCTTACGCATGCGTTTGCAAATGCGTGCGGACTAAACCCCTGTTTTTAACGCATACTGTTAGACAGGTTAATTTGGTTGTCTGCAAGCTGGTGGTAAGTAGGCTTGTTTTTTTCCTGGGCATTCCCCAGGCTTTGTTGTTATCTGCTTTAGCCTTCCAATGCCTCTTACTGCGATAGCCAGCTGTAGATGGGGGCGGTGGACAAGTTTTTGTTATCACATAGTGTTTGTATTGGTCCAGCAACGCACCAACACCTTTGCAGCCATTGTGCTATCTGCTGGGGGTTTGGTGTGCTCCTGTACCTTTAAGAAGGGGTGGCTCCCCTTCAGTCCACCTGCCCTCACCTACCCATTAGAATGTATGTGCCTCCACTGTGGGGACACTCTTAGTTTAGTGTTAGGACCACAGATATCAGGGTGCCTTGACGAGGCTCTGTGGCTTACGCATGCGTTTGCAAATGCGTGCGGACTAAACCCCTGTTTTTAACGCATACTGTTAGACAGGTTAATTTGGTTGTCTGCAAGCTGGTGGTAAGTAGGCTTGGTTTTTTCCTGGGCATTCCCCAGGCTTTGTTGTTATCTGCTTTAGCCTTCCAATGCCTCTTACTGCGATAGCCAGCTGTAGATGGGGGCGGTGGACAAGTTTTTGTTATCACATAGTGTTTGTATTGGTCCAGCAACGCACCAACACCTTTGCAGCCATTGTGCTATCTGCTGGGGGTTTGGTGTGCTCCTGTACCTTGTGAAATATTCCTTTAAATATCATACCTGAGGGGTGTCTATAGTATGCCTGTAAAGCGGCACGTCTTTCCCGTGTTTAGAACAGTCCCTGCACAAAATTAAATTTCTAAAGGAAAAAAAGTAATTTAAAACTGCTTGTGGCTGTAATGGATATTAAGGGGCACCCACATAAAAAAAAAAGCTTGGGGCCCCCAGGCTCTATATACTCTGAACAGCAGTATACAGGTGGTCCCCGGGTTACAAACAAGATAAGCACGGTAGGTTTGTTGTTAAGTTGAATCTGTTTGTAATTTGGAACAGGTACATCAAGTGTAGCTCCTGCCCCAGAATCTATGTTTAAGCTTTTTGGATAATATAGGACAGGGATATCACCCCTGTAACATATTATTTTTGCTGTCTGTGCCCTTGTTCAGAAGATTTCACCTCACTTTCTGTCCTAATGCCAATTGGATTTAGAAAATCTGGTTATTAGGGAAAGGATTGGTGATAAAGCATCAGTGGAGACACCTTTTTCCCTGTTGTCTCCCTCCGTTTGTAAGTAGGAGTCGTTTGTAAGTCGGATGTTTGAAAATAGAGGACCGTCTGTATATACTATACAGCCTGCCCTATAGACATAAACAGGGGCAGGGGCAGAAAAATTGTGTCTTAGGCAGTGGTGGTGGTGGTGGCACAACACTGTAACCCTTTACAGATACTCTTGTTGGGCGCAGGAATGGGCCCTGCTGTGAAATATTAGATCAAAAATTGTAATTACAATACAGTGCAGCCGTAGTGCAGTTGCTACTGCTTTTCTGGTGGTGTGCACAAGACACAATGTAGTGCGGTATTGCATAACAAAATATACATCATGTCCAGAAGGCCACCAAGGAGAGGCAGATGCTCACAGGCCACTAAAAGAGGGCAAGCAGGCTCTGTGTCTACAGTCAACAGTGCTGGTCATGGACATGGTGTATCCTCTGCCGGTGGCCGTGGGGCACACTTGTCCTTTTTTTCTGCTGCTGGCCGTGTTATTGAGCTAGAACATGCAGAAGAGTTGGTGGAGTGGATAACAAAGCCGTCCCCATCCTCCTCATCCTCTGTCACCCAGGCTCAGAGTAGTTTTCCTTCCTATGCAGCTGCCAAAGTGGCCTATTCCACCGTCTCCTTGTCCACAGTCACTCCTTCCATAGCTCAACCATCATGCACAGAGTCCCCCAAACTATTCGAACCACAGTGTCGGGTACATGCTGGAGGATGATGCGCAGCGATTTTAAGGCTCCGATGTTGGTTCTCAGGTTGAGGAAGGGAGTAACGTGAGCCTAGAGAGAGGGGGTGCCCAAGAAGGCCAAGAAACTGGCAGTCATGTTCCCCCAGCTGCAGCATAGTGCCAAGTTTGCTCCAGTGATGAAGAGGGAGGGGATGATGAGGTCACTGACTCTACTTGGGTGCTAGATAGAATAGAGGAGGAGAAGGAGGAGGAGGCACAACTCCAACAGGGCCCGATGTCCTCTAGGGGGCAGCTTAAAGCGGTTCTGCACTCTGAAAAAAAAATTTTTTTTTTTAGGATGTAATATAAAGTGTGCTTACCTTTATTAGGGGACTCACCTGTTCCATCTTCCATCTCGATCGCCGCCGGTTTTCGTCCGATGAAGTTCCTCGTCTTCTTCTTTAGTGCTGGGGTCCATTTTGCCTGTGGGCATGTGAAACACCCACAGGAACTTTAGATGGCCCAGCATGCACTGCCGTTACTCGCGCGTGCGCAGTAACGGCTCATCTGCCGAGATCTCACGAGATTTCGGCAGATGCGGCCGAAATCTCGGGAGATTTCGGAAGATGTGGCCGAAATCTCGCGAGATTTCGGAAGATGCCCGCACTGACTCCTGGGATCAATGACACCAGATCCCAGGAGACAGTGCGGCGTGACGACGATCGACGCAAGACCCCGCCCGCCGCCGCAGAGGGAGAAGACCGGAAGTCTTCAATTACAAGGTAAGTAAAAAAAAAAAAAAAACATTTCATTTAGTACTCTTTGCCTGATTTGGAAGGCAAAGAGATTTACTAAATGAAATGAGTGCAGAACCGCTTTAAGGGCAGCTACCCTACTGCATCACAGGTGCAGGGCGCGGCTGACTCCTCACTGATTTTGAAAAGTTCCTTGGTGTGGGCCTTTTTGAACACGTGTGCAGCAGATTGCACCATTGCTGTTTGCAACCTATGTCTAAAGCGGATCAAGCATGGCCACAACAGCAGCCGCTTGGGCACCACATGCTTGACCAGACATATGACGACCTCCCATGCAGTCTTTTTCCTGTATAATATATTTGAGATTTAATATCTCTCAGATATGATTTGGGTTAAATGAGAGTTCTTTAGCCATGATTGGCTCCCGCAGTGCATCATGGGCCTTTACGTGCCGCTCAAATTTGTCGCGGACATGTTTGGTTTTCGACGAACGAGTGAACAGCCAATGTTCGAGTCGAACTCATGTTCGACCCGAACAGAAAGCTCATCCCTAATTATGACAAACCTACTCAGCCCTCCCTAACCAATCACATACAAACATAAATAAATATGCAGACTTAAGAGCAATAATGTACATAACCACCACAACACACCTCTTACCTCCTTTCCTATCCCCCACACCCACTCTCCTGTAGTTCCCCCTGCCAAACACCAACCCTCCCCATTAAGTATACACGCATATACACGTAGAAGCAAGCAAATCCAATGCACATTGTACTCTCCAAATAGCTATTCACTAACCTAGATAATAATGGCTGGAAATTAGGAATGGAGTGATGGTAGCAACATATGTACTCTGATCATCATATGCCCTACATATATAACTGATTACCTTTCCCTATTAGAACCACTGAAATATTATCCACTGTTATTGTTCTTGTTGCAACCTATTATTGTTCTTAATGTCATACTTGTCACCTATAATTTTTCTCCTTGTTTTTTCCTGATCAGATCTGGTCATGTTTCTATGAATGTATCATGACTTCACAGTGTTTGAGTTGGAAGAAATATGCCAATTGTTGTTGAGACAGCATATCACTGTATCACAAATGGATATATTTAATTTCTGCAATTAACGCCATTGTAAAATGAACACTGTACTATATGAATATACACTGTTTGCATTTTTTTATGCATGCTTACATTAAAACAAATTTGTTAAATCAGATCCTTCTGTGGAATTACTGTAAACATTTAAATGTGAAAAGAATTAGAAAAAACAGAAGCTGAATATAAAATGAGTTTGTAGATTTATGTTACAGATAGATACATTGTATGATCATTTTACACAGTGACCCTTTTGCTTTTTTTGTGTTAAACTCAGAGGCGGTTTACTTAGTTATGGTTTGTGCTGTAGGGTACAACATTTTGAATGTACATAAATATGGCATACCCACACACTTGTTAAATGTTAATGACATGTATTTCATGTCATTATGGTAACATTTCATGAGTGATTTTGTTATAATTGAGTGATTGCCAGACGCAGGTCTTAATTTGCATAATGGACTAAAAAGAATGTGCATATTTACCTTTTAATAATGATAAATATTTCCATCCACAGTAATGAAATGATGCTGGGGAAAATGTTGAAACCATAAATTGTTTCTGGGTCAATAAAATATATAAACAAGGCATATCTTGCCCTAAGCAGTGTTCTGCTTTTTTTAAGTTAACATTTTAAGGTCTATACAGCATGGCACTCATGAAGCTGTTTCCTTGTGCACTGGTATTCTGTTAGTGATGTTAGGTGCCTGTATATTTTACAATCAGGGAGGATGCGCCACTAAAGCATGGTAGTAGAGTGGCTATATCATAGAAAACCAAAAGCAAAAAAAAAAAGTCCCACAGAAACAACATTTACTAAAGCTGGAGAGTGCGAAATTATGCCGCGTACACACGTGCGGACTTTTGCCGGCAGACTTAGTCCAGCGGACAATCCCGCCGGACTTTCCAGCTGGGTCCGCTGGACTTTCTGAGCGTGTGGACTTGCCCACACACGCACGGACTTCTCCGGCGGATAATCCGCCGGCCAAAAGTCAGCGGGACTTTTGAAAATGAACGGACTTGCCCACACACGGAGCAGTCCGTTCATTTCGAACGTAACTTCAGGTTACGTAGCTAGCGTAGGCAGTAAATGCCACCGCGCTAGCTCCGTGACCTGGCATGGATTTAAAGGGACTCCCCCACGCCGAAAAAACGGCGTGGGGGTTCCCCCAAATCCATGTCAGACCCTCATCCGAGCATGCAGCCTGGCAGGCCAGGAAAGGGGTGGGGACGAACGAGCGCCCCCCCCCCCTCCTGAGCCGTACCAGGCCGCGTGCCCTCAACATGGGGGGTGCCCTGGGAAAGGGGGGCCGTGCGGCCCCCCCACCCCAAAGCACCTTGTCCCCATGTTGATGAGGACAAGGGCCTCTTCCCGACAACCCTGGCCGTTGGTTGTCGGGGTCTGCGGGCGGGGGCTTATCGGAATCTGAGAGCCCCCTTTTATAAGGGGGCCCTCAGATCCCGGCCCCCCACCCTATGTGAATGAGTATGGGGCACGATGTACCCCTACCCATTCACCTAAGGTGTAAAATGTAAAGTAAAAAAAAACACACACACTTTTGAAAAAATAGTTTATTGCACTGCTCCGGGGGTCTTCTTCCGTCTTGGGGGTCTTCTCGCCGGACTCCCCCGCCATAAACCAAGCTCTTTTACCGAGCGGGGGAAGTCCGGCTACCTTCTTCGTCGTCGCCGCCGTCGTCTGGGGGTCTCGATCCGCCTTCGGGGGTCTTCCGGGGGTCTCTTCTGTTCTTGCGGCGGTCGTCGTCTTCCGCGCCGCCGGCGCCGCCTTCTTCTTCTTGTCCTTCTTCTTGTTCTTCTTCTTCTTCCGATGTTGACCCAACGCTCTCTCTGCCCGGAATGCCTGTGCCGCGCTGCGCTGGGACTTATATAGGGGCATGGGGACAGGGTCACATGCTCATGTCACATGGTGACCCCGCCCCCTTGTGTTGTCACAGTCCCGGAGGACTATTTTTTCAAGAGTGTGTGTGTTTTTGTACTTTACATTTTACACCTTAGGTGAATGGGTAGGGGTACATCGTACCCCATACTCATTCACATAGGGAGGGGTGGGCCGGTATCTGGGGGCCCCCTTATTAAAGGGTGCTCCCAGATGCCGATAAGCCCCCGCCCGCAGACCCCGACAACCAACGGCCAGGGTTGTCGGGAAGAGGCCCTTGTCCTCATCAACATGGGGACAAGGTGCTTTGGGGTGGGGGGGCCGCACGGCCCCCCTTTCCCAGGGCACCCCCCATGTTGAGGGCACGCGGCCTGGTACGGCTCAGGAGGGGGGGCGCTCGTTCATCCCCACCCCTTTCCTGGCCTGCCAGGCTGCGTGCTCGGATGAGGGTCTGACATGAATTTGGGGGGAACCCCCACGCCGTTTTTTCGGCGTGGGGAATCCCTTTAAATCCATGCCAGCTTACGGAGCTAGCGCGGCGGCATTTACTGCTTACGCTAGCTACGTAACCTGAAGTCACGTGCTAAATGAACGGACTTGCCGATGAGCGGCAAGTCCGTTCATTTTCAAAAGTCCTGCGGACTTGCCTACTAACGGCGGGATTGTCCGCCGGACTGCCAAGTCCAGCGGATAATTTTAAAACCAAACTTAAAACTTTGGCGCCAAAAAGTCCGCCGGACTTTGGCGCCAAAAAGTCCGCCGGCGCCTACACACGAGGGGATTATCCGCTGGACTTCAGTCCAGCGGATAATCCCGCGGGATTGTCCCTTCGTGTGTACGCGGCCTTAGGCTTACTTCTGCAGAAAAAACAATCAGCTTCCATGTTATATTGACAAAGCTTCATTGAACAAACTGAGGTTAGAAGCTGATTTGCACAGTTGCACAAGATTGTGAGTGCTCCAGTTTTAGTAAATCTCTCCCAATGCGATGATGCAGCTTAACCATACTCTCACTAAGGCTACTTTCAGACTGGGGCGTTGTGGGCATCGGCGGTAAAGCGGCGCTTTGCCGGTGTGTTTGCAGTGCTGCCCCATTGTTTTCAATGGGAAGGGGCGCTTTATAGCACTGCAAAGATGCGAATTGCAGGACTTTTTTGACTGTCCTGCAAGCGATCCCCCGGCTTTCACACTGGAGACACAGGAGAGGCTCTTTACAGGCACTATGCAGGCACTATTTATAGCGCTGTAGCACCTGTAAAGCATCTCAGTGTGAAATTCTCCAGAAAAAACATTAATGATTCTAGATGATATTAGGAAACAAATTTTAAAGATTAAACTACACTTTTTGGACCATGTTATTTCTTACACCTAAATCATTGCTCTTCCCTGCAGCAGCTGTCATTTTTATTTTATTTTGCATTACTGTATGGGCCTCTATAAGTCCTGCAAGTCTTACAGTTCACAATAGAACCCAAGTGTAGTGATCATGTTCTCAAAGTCCATTGAGAAGTTTTGATCATGCCCCTGTAATGGCCTTGATCACCCTTTTCTCACCTATCCAACAACAATAGGGTCTGGGTTTAGGGTCTGGGATAAAAACTACAATTTCAGTCTTGGCAGATGACACCAAGCTATGCAGTGGAATAACGTCCTTACAGGATGTCTCCAACTTACAAGCCGACCTCAATGCTCTGTCTAATTGGGCGACTATGTGGCAGATGAGGTTTAATGTTGATAAATGTAAAGGTATGCACTTGGAGGCTAAGAATATGCATGCATCATCATTCTTACAGGATGTCTCCAACTTACAAGCCAACCTCAATGTACTATTTTTCTGGGAAACTATGTGGCAAATGAGGTTTAATGTTGATAAGTATAAAGTTATGCAATTGGGGGATAGGAATCTGCATGCATCATACATACTAGAGGGAGTACAACTGGGGAAATCAATGGCGGAGAAGGATTTGGGGGTTTTGGAGGATCATACGCTTAGTAACTGCATGCCAAGCTGTGGTTTCCAAAGCGAGAAATGTTTATTCTTGTATTAAGGGGAGGTATAGACTCCAGAGAGAGAGAGAGAGATACTAATGATTTGTACAGGGGCAACATTTTATAAGACCTTATCTGAAATATGCAGTTCAGTTTTGAGCACCAATTCTCAAAAATGATATTGGGGAATTGGAGAAGGTGTGGAGAAGAGCAACCAAACTAATAAGAGGCATAAAGGAGCTCAGGTATGAGGATAGATTTGAGATACACATAAGTGATAAACAT
This sequence comes from Lithobates sylvaticus, assembly GCA_028564925.1. Taxonomy (NCBI): domain Eukaryota; kingdom Metazoa; phylum Chordata; class Amphibia; order Anura; family Ranidae; genus Lithobates; species Lithobates sylvaticus. Next base: position 170,031,193 of record CM053036.1, read on the forward strand.
GTACAAATACATAAGTGGTCCATATAGTGAACTTGGTGTTGAATTATTCACTTTAAGATCATCACAGGAGACAAAGGGGCACTCTTTACATTTGGAGGAAAAGAGTTTTCATCTCCAAATATGGAAAGGTTTCTTTGCAGTAAGAGCTGTGAAAACGTGGAATATACTTCCTCAAGAGGTGGTTCTAGCCAGCTCAGTAGTAGACATGTCCAGAACTTTGTTTCATATAGATTCGTTATGTTACTAATTTTTTTTTTGTTATGGAATTCATTTAGTTTGGTTTCTTTAATTTATACATTTTCTAACAAAGTCCAACTTTTCAGAACAATTAGAATTTGGATACGTCTAAAAATTATCAACCGACCCGAATTCTGTGTGAAGAAATAGCTTGTTGTTAAGCAGCGGGCCGGGAAGCCGGTCACCCGCATCCTTAACAACCATGAGTCATCTGTCAGCGGGCTTCCCCAAGACAGATGAATGTTAAGAAAATAATTCTGTCATTGCCCGGCAATAGAAAAAGGTTTAAAAAATGGCGTAGGGTCCCTTCCAGGCCATACTAGCTCTTTGGAGCTGGTATGGATTTTAGGGGGAACCCCTCGCCAAAAAAAGCGTAGGGCCACCCAAAACCCATACCAGACCCTTATCTGAGCATGCAGTCTGGCAGGTCAGGAAAGGGGAGGGGATGAGTGAGCCCCCCCTCCTAAACCATACCAGGCCAAATGCCCTCAACATAGGGGGGTGGGTGCTTTGCCCCCCACCCCAAAGCACCTTGTCCCCATGCTGATGGGGACAAGGGCCTCTTCCCGACAACCCTGGGCTGTGGTTGTCGGGGTCTGTGGGCAGGGGGCTTATCAGAATCTGGAAGCCCAGATTGTACAAAAGAGCTAATAAAAGTCCTGGGTGGCTTAGCTCTAATGTAAAAATGCATATAAAAGCAAAGGAAAAGGCCTTCAAAAATACAAGGCTGAGGGATCATCATCAGCATTCCAACGTTACAAAGAATGCAACAAGAAATGTAAGGGTGCAATCAGGGCGGCTAAGATTGAACACGGGCACAAAGGCACATAGTGGAGGAGAGTAAAAAAATCCCAAGAAATTCTTTAAGTACATAAATAGTAACTAGATTCCCTTCATCGTTCTTTATGGGCCCAATATGATCTGACCTCCTTTTCTTACTAAGGATGAAGAGATGGCGAAGGTATTAAATTTATTCTTCTCAGTCTTCACGAGGGAAATGGGGGGCTTCAATAACCAAAACTGCAATGTTTATCCTCATGACACATCACAGGAAGCACCCTCATGGCTAACAGAGGACAGAATTTGAAATAGACTTGAAAAACTTAACATTAAAGAGTCACCAGGAACAGATGGCTTGCACCCAAGGGTCCTTAAGAAACTCAGTCAAGTAATTGCCAGATCATGTTCCTAATTTTTACGAACAGTCTACTGACTGGAATGGTACCAGATGATTGGAGAAAAGCCAATGTAGCACCAATATTTAAAAAAGAACCAAGATACATCCATGGGAATTACAGACCAGTTAGCCTAACATCAATTGTATGCAAGCGCTTGGAGGGGGGTGATCAAGGGACTATATACAAGATTTTAGTAATGGCAACAGTATCCTTAGCAGTAATTAGCATGGATTCATGAAGATTTGAGCTGTCATCTAGATTAAATAAGGCCCGTATCTGGATTCTGCAAAAGCATTTGATACAGTTCCACATAAACATTTACTGTACAAAGTAAGGTCCATTGGCATGGACCATAGGGTGAGTACATGGATTGAAAAGTGGCTACAGGGGCGGGTTCAGGGGGTAGTACTCGGAATGGTCTGGGTTGGAAAGTGGGGTCTCCCAGGGTTCTGTCCTGGGACCAATTCTATTTAATTTATTCATAAATGACCTTGAGGATGGAAAAAAAAGCTCAATCTCTGTATTTGTGGATGATACTAAGCTAAACAGGGCAATAACTTGTGGAAACCTTGCAAGAAGATTTGAACACATTAATGGGGTAGGCAAATGATGTTTAATGTAGAAAAAATAATGCATTTGGGTGGAAAAAATGTGAATGCAATCTACTTACTAGGGGGAGAATCTCTGGGGGAATCTAGGATGAAAAAGACCTGGGGGCCCTAGTAGATGAAAGGCTCCACAATGGCATGCAATGCCAAGCTGCTACAAGCAAAGCAAACAGAATATTGACATGCATTAAAAGGGGGATTAGCTCCAGAGATAAAATTATAATTCTCCCACTCTACAAGACACTGGGCCGGCCACACCTGGAGTATGCTATCCAGTTCTGGGTACCAGTCCTCAGGAAGGATGTGCTGGAACTGGAGAGAGGTTACAAGCACGTAACTTGTTCTCTCTGGAGAGGAGAAGCTTAAGAGGGGATATGATTTCAATGTACAAATACCGTACTAGTGACCCCACAATAGGGATAAAACTTTTCAGAAAAAGGGAATTTAATAAGACACATGGCCATTCACTAAAATTAGAAGAAAAGCAGTTTAACCTTAAACTGCATAGAGGGTTCTATATTGTAAGAGCGGTTAGGATGTGGAATTCTCTTCCATAGGCAGTGTTTTTTTTTTAGTGGAGAGCATCGATAATTAAAAAAAACTATTAGATAAGCACCTGAAACGACCACAACATACAGGGATATACAAGGTAATACCCAAATAGGTTGGACTTGATGGACTTGAGTCTTTTTTCAACCTCGCCTACTATGTAACAAAAATGTAAAAATGTTAAAAAAAAAATATCTTCATCAATTTAGGCCAATTTGTAATTCTGCTACATATTTTTGGTAAAAAAGTCCCAAAAAGCGTTTATTGATTGGTTTGCACAAAAGTTATAGCGTCTACAAACTATGGGATAGATTTATGGACTTTTTATTTATTTGTTATTGGTTTTACTAGTAATGGCGGTGATCAGCAATTTTTAGCGGGACTGCGATATTGCGGCAGACAAATCTGACACTAAGTGACACTTTTTGGTGACCAGTGACACCAATACAGTGATCAATGCAAAAAAAAAATGCACTGTCACTGTACAAATGACACTGGCAGGCAAGGGGTTAACATCAGGGGTGATCAAAGGGTTAAGTGTGCTCCTATGGAATACTTTTTAACTGTGTGGAGTATGGACAAACTGGAGGAAGAGACATCTGCATTCCTTATTAGCAGGAACACAAGATCTCTCTCTCCCTCTCTGACAGACCACCATTCTACCTCTCCAGCAAACGATCGCAGGTGGTCACCTGACCCACAGATTGCCCCCCCCCCTGTGTCCAATCACAGCGGGAGCGTGGTTCCAACGGCGCATGCATGCGCAGAGCTCAGAGGAGAAATCACGTACAGGGATGTGATTTTGCACTTCAGTGCCGCCCTGCCACAGTAAATGTACATTGGGCAGTCCTTACGTGGTTAAATAGCCGGGTGCCGGAAATTGCAAGTGCAGTCGATTTTAAATGTGATTGGACTTTTTTTTCTTTAGAAATTTCATTTTTGCTGCAGCGTATAATTTTTCATGCTGACAGGCTGTTTTGCATGCAGACATTTTAGATCCCATGCCTAAAATGTGTGTCTTTCCCTACATCTACTTTGCTAAAGCCCCAAAACACACAGTGTGTCAACATGTGCTATCTCCCATCACTGGATATTAATGTACGCGTTTTGGGGGTGCAACCCCTTCCTCAAAACTAAAGTAGGTGAGAGGAAGGGGTTGCACCCCCGAAAAATGTCCATTGATCACCTATGATGGGAGATAGCACATGTTTACACACTGGGGGTTATTTCCAAAAGGCCAATCCACTTTGCACTGCAAGTGCACTTGAAAGTGCACAGTGGATTGGCCTTTCATAAATAACCCCCAGTGTGTCAATATGTGCTAGCCCCCATCATGGGGGAACAATGGACTTATTTATGGGTGCAACCCCTTCCTCTCACCTACTTTAGTTTTGAGGAAGGTGTTGCACCCCCAAAACGCCTACATTGATATCCCGTTTTGCAGTGCAGTGGCTTTAGATCTGAGGGGGACTTACAAGGAAAATAAAAAACAGCATTTTAGCTTGCATATGATTGGATGATACAATCAGCAGAGCTTCCGCTCATTTCAGATCTTCCGCTCAGATCTACAGTGACTGCACTTCCAAGTGCTCTTGCAGTGCAAAGTGGATTTGCTCTAAAATGTTGGAAACTCAGGCAAATTTAGGGCCTCAAAGAAATTAAAGGAGTTGAAAAGGCTAAATATTTTTATCATTAGTGCATTAGATACATTAACAACAATACCACTGTGTGTGTATAGCAGACCCACAACACAACATAATAGTTAGCTGAAGAAGAGATTGTCACCTCATGGAGCAAATAGGTTATGTTTGCACTATTGAAGAAAATGGCCAAAATTAAGGCCATTTGAGAACCTAGGAGACAGATAAACACAAACAGTAATTCAAATGAAATAGGAGTTTAGTATCAAATAAAAGATTTATTACAGATCAGCAACATTTTGCTGCAAAGCCACTGCCCCTCTACCCACAAAGTAGTCCATATACTGTTGCCGGACATCTCGGGCAGTTTGGGAGGGCAACCCAGAACGCCCACTTTCCAGAGCTGTCATCACAGCAGGATCAGCTGGGCCTGACACAGAAAAGTAAACCTAACTTGGAAGTGAGGCAAGGTAGCTGCTTGCATTCCTACATAAGTAATTGTGCAGGATGCAGCAGCACAATACAACATGGTTTAGCTTGTATTCGGCTAGGTTAATTGCTGTTAGAAACAACCTAAACCGACATGATAGTATTCCAAATGCATTGTCAACAATCCTTCGGGCACTGGAGAGCCTGTAGTTGTATATACTCTGCTCTGAGGTGAGGTTGCTCATAGGAAAGGGCCCCATAAGATGTTCCCCCAGAGCAAAGGCCTCATCTGACACAAATACAAAATTTAGGCCCCCGGCATTCTCCTCAGGAGGTGGCAAATTTAAGTTGCCATTCTGTCGCCGATGGTAGAATTCGGTCTGTGCAATCACTCCTCCATCCAAGTTGAGGCCGTTCTTCCCAACATCCAGGTACAGGAACTCATAATTTGCAGACACCCCGCAAGCATCACTATACTGCAAAAGCCCTTATAATTATAATAATAAGAACCCGAGTTGGGTGGTGGGACAATACGCACATGCTTCCCATCAATCGCCCCACCACAGTTAGGAAAATCCCACTGATGGTATAATTGGGCTGCAACAGCCTGTCATTCCTATGGGTTCGAAGGAAACTGTGAAGTCAAACAAGAAAAAATTAAATAAAAAATGACTACTTTGCAAATAACATTGCAAGCAGATTTGACACAAACATGTGATGGCCCATTCTAAAAATGTTATGGTGGGGGAATGGGTATATGTTTTGGACAGGTAACCCTCTCCACTTCTATGAGAGCTGAATGCCTAAATAATGTGTGATACTTTGGCCAGCCCCTCCTTACACTATTGCCAGCCCACTGGACAGGTAAGAAGTGGCATAATCCAAAATTATAGATACAGACTGTCCAAATTGAAGCACATTTTTACATTCATAAATTAACTATCAAGATAATAGGAGACAAATACTTTCAATAGTACCATCTGAAGGTATTCAGGCAGGCCCTTGCACTACATGCTTTGGTGAATTCATCCAGAAATATTACCACAAAAGAGCTATAGTGTGTATGGGTTTTGCAAAGTCAGCAGATATAGTATTGGTGTCTGTGACCTCTTGCACTCTGCCTGAATTTAAGGACAACAATAACATGTGTACACATTTTAGGGGGTGTTTAGGGTAAGCACAAAAATGAAGATGACAAAATACATTGTTAAGTTACTAGGCTAGGTGTGTATGGGCCCAGGATAGCATGCTGGGGAGGTTAGTGAAGGCAAATATACATGAAGGACAAAAAAGGCGCATTAAAATCTTACAGCATGCATGAGGACAAAGCGGACATTCACAGAATATTACAATAATGGTAATTATGAAAAGAAATTAATACAATAGCAAACATTAAATACATAGAATGCGATGTTAAAGGCTAAAACTTACCCGAATATAGTCCTTCTGCAGGACTTGGATGATGGCAGAACAGTTCTCTGGAATAATGATTCCCAGAACATGAGGGGAGATCCCAGTTGTGAACTTCAGATCCTGGAGACTTCTCCCACTCGCCAAAGTACCGCAAGGTGACGACGAGCCTTTGCTCGGGAGTAATGGCTTGCCGCAAGCATGTGTCCTGCTTACTAATATAGGGGGTAAGCAATGCCAATAGGCGGTGAAAGCAGGGGTCCTTCATCCGGAGATAATTCCTGAAATCATCAGGATTATTCTCCAGGAGCTCATGACATATGACAGAATTGGTCACGATTAAGCAACCAATTTTTGGTCCAAGAAGTCCTCTTCCCCCTGTACCTGGACTGGACTTGGGTCAAAGCAATAACTCCAAGATCAATAATAGCACAATCTCTCCGTCGAGAACGCCACATGGCTAGTAGATGAACGGCCGTTCAGAAACAAACTGACAAGCATGTAAATATAAATATAGCGCTCACAACCATAATAAGTGAAAAAAAAACAATATATGATGAACAAAACAAAGTCCAAATAAAGTGACTAAAAGTGCTCCAATCCAATGTGAAGAAAATGCAAGATGCTTCAGAGATATTCAGGGGTACAACACCCCCTCATGTTTCCCCACTCACCAGATTGAAATGACCCCCAGATTTTCAGTCCGGTGGGTCACTTAAAGCTTGGTAATGATGTTCAGGGATGGTGGATTTGGTGTCAAGTCATCAGATCAAAGATTCCTTTATGAAGTTTCTCAGCCGAACAAACAGGTACCCAAAATTGAAAAATAATGGAACTGATAGTGAAGTACCATTAAAAAAGTTTTCATTTCATATAAGGGAGACGGTACTTACAAAAAGTAGGATCAAACAAGGCTCAAACATGGAGCTGGAAGTATAAAAACGCTGTTCATGGCATGCATTCCACGAGACCAAAGGTGACATCATTAATACCGGAAAGAAATTGCATCAACGTTTCACCCTCCCACAGGGCGTCATCAAGGACCTGATTTACGGATAGCTGCGCCATCTTTAAATAGGGGGCGGGAGAGAACCTCCCCTAAATAGAACCAATCAAATATGGCATAGCGGCCATTTTGTTGGTGGGACAATGGTTTGAAAAAATCAAACAAATACTTCCAAGGAATTATTTGACGTCAATTCTGGCTAAACAGTTGAACTAATAACATAAAAATTCACCTTTTATACAACAATAAAAAAACTTTAATATTACAATAAAATAAAACTAAATAACAATATAATAAAAATGAAAAAAAATAATCAAATATAAAAATAAATAAAAATAAAATAAAAAAATGAAAAATAGGTGGAGGCGCATGCGCGAGGGACCCGTGATGGCCGCATAGTCACGGAGCTCCGCGCCACCCCGGACCAGCGGCATACATAATACAGCCCAGGAACGCTGTACCGCCGTAATAATTAGGCGAACAGCCTGCGGACACCCCAGGGACCCCCCCCGCATGTCTGGCCGTGCCCCACGGAGGAATCTGGAGGAGTTATTCGCAGCCTCCACCCGGCCTGAGAATCCCAAGATGGCCGCCACAGCAGACGCTGGAAGATCACCTCAGGCCTCCCTCACAGACATCCAGCAGGATTTCAGGCAAGTGGTCTCCCCTGCACATCTGCACCTCACTCCTGGCCCTTCACTCTCCTGCCACAAGGAGATGATGCCCTCCCCAGCATCTACTGAATCCCTCCTGAGCCACACTTTTGGAGACCACCCATTCTCCCCAGCAGGCCCTGTAATGGCTGCCCTGACTGACTCTCACACTTATGCAGCACCTGACAGGGAATGTCCCTTCAACATTGAGGATCTCTTTTTCAGAATGTCCACCCTCCTTGCCTCCACCGCAACAAAAATCACAAGTGACATTAAAGCAGACCTCCAAGCTATTGGATCCAGAATTGAAGCCGTAGAGACCAGGGTAGACCAGAACACTGCGACGGCTCACCAGCACTCTGACCTCATCTCCACTCTTCATGATCAGTTGGATACTGCCATCTCCCGCATCGACGAATTGGAAAACAGGTCTAGGAGTTACAACTTCAGGATCAGAGGCCTGCCAGAATCCATCCAGGACGTCTCCTCTGCAACGCAAGACCTTATAAAATCACTGATCCCCAATATTCCTTCTCATCGCCTTGAACTGGACAGGGCTCACAGATCGCTTGGTCCCCCCAGGAGAGACGGAACCCCCAGGGACATCATCGCCAAACCGCACTTTTATGCGGTAAAGGAAGCAATAATGAAGCAGGCAAGAACCGCATCTCAGGTGACTTGTCAGGGCCACCCAGTGCAAATATTTGCTGATCTTGCACCCTCCACCATCCAACGCAGAAGGACCCTGAAACCTCTTCTGCAAGCCCTATCGAAGAAGGAAATCAAATACAGATGGTCCTTCCCTTTTGCTGTTATGTTCTCCTTGAAAGGTCAAGAATACTCCTTCTCCAACTTTACCGCGGGTGAAAACCTACTCCTTAAACTAAAAGTTATAACCCAAGAAGCAGATATGGACACCTCCACCCCCACGGCAGTCTCCAACAAACGCCCACCTCCAACGAGCCCACTGACTCCCCTATGGAACAAGTCCAAGACCCGCAGATCAACACAACATGGTCCTCCTTGAAAGCAGACCGAATGAAGTTTCTTCACTTTCTAGGACTCGGACGACATTCCGAGTTGACTTCCTTCTAAATTGACTATCTTTCAGTCACTCGCCCCGAACCTGATCTCTTTGCTCTACCGCAAAGGTTACGGCCCTTGGAGCAACCCCTGCACCCCAGTTTCCCCTTGTGAAAGAACGCTAAGGGACTGTCTCAAAGCATGGGGTAACGACATAAAATTTAACACCCTAATGCTCCAAGGTCTACGACCTCTCTTCTTGAACCCGGCTGGGTCCAGAGGATTTGTTTCTCAATGACTCTCTCTACAACACTCCTCTGGGATGCGTTACCAAGCAGGAAAAATGTTTCTCTTCAGTAGGGGTCCCGAACCCCCTCCAACAATGCCAACTTCCACTATCTTGGGTTCATTCGGCACCTTTTCTCTGTTAGACGTTCTGTTATCATCAGGACTGTTTTCAGTTATGTTTTAATGTTTTTTTTATCCCCGCAGTCCTGAATTGCCTTGGTCGGGGGTGGTACACATGCGCCTCCTCCTATCCCTTTGATTCCCTTCCGGATTCGTGGGGATAGGACCTCCAGGCCGATTTTGGCATGGAGCTATTTTCTTTATTTTTTATTGTTACTTCCCGCGCTTTTAAACGCAGGAGGTATTCCTACTCCAGCCTCTCCCCCTGGGTCTTTCTCTACCCCGGAGGGAGAATGCTGAGCCCTTTGTCTTTCCTCTCTTCTCTTCCCTCTGTCCCCCTCTCTCTCTTGGAACATCAATTTACCCTTGTTTTTCTTTCAGTGAGAACATTCGTAAGAGGTGCACATTTGGGGACGCCGACGAACAGCAGACCAAACGATTCTCCTCGTTTCCAAGACAGTACGGGACATGCCAAGGTAAGTGATGGTAGACACTCACACACTCACCCCGGTAAATTCCATGGCTGACAGCACGCAAAACACCTTAAAAATAGCTACCCACAACGTACAGGGCATGAACTCCCCCACGAAACGGAAGAAGCTATTCAACTTATACAAATCCTCCAGGCTTGACATTGTCATGCTTCAGGATACACACCTCCCGATTCGGTACAGCCCCAAATTCCTCCACGCCCACTTCCCCAACTTATATTTGGCCAGCGCCGACAACAAAACTAAAGGGGTAGCTATTGCCTTTGCCAAAAACTGCAACTTTATCTTAAACTCAGTATTAAGAGACCCGGAGGGCAGATATATCCTTGTTAAGGGGACAATAGAAGACAACCTCTTCTCCCTCATCTCCTACTACGCTCCTAACAAAGGTCAAGCGACCTTTTTTTTTTTTTTTTTTAAGAATATGTTTGATTCTCTCTCTCCATCCCTGGAGGGCACGGTCATATTCGGGGGAGACTCTAATTCCGCCTTTGACCAGGCTTTAGACCGATCCAAACCCCCTTCCTCCCAACTCACCAGACCCACCAAGGAAAGCCTAAAGATAGCTAAACTCATCCATGCTCCAGGTTTGGCAGATGCATGGAGAGAATTTAACCCGGGTAAACGTGACTTTTCCCATTTCTCCGCCCCCCCTAATTCAGACCCGAGATGTCCCCCGGATCCTTTCATCGAGAATCACAGACACCGTCCTTTCTGACCATTCACTGGTTACTCTATCCCTGCACTGACAATATCGGAAGCCGGGATTTGGTCACTGGAGATTGAACGAATCCCTGCTTTCGGATCCAATAAGAATAAAGTTGTTAGAGAAGTCTCTTTCCGAGTACTTCTCTCTTAACAATACCGAAGGAATATCAGCGGAAACCCTGTGGGCAGCCCACAAAACTTTTATCAGGGGTGAATTTATCAAACTATCGACACAAATTAAAAGGGAACGGACGGAGCGCATGCGCGGCGCTTCCAAGATGGCCGCCGTCATCTGAAGCTCCGCTCCACCACAGCCCGCCGCCGCCCACCGGAGCTAACGGAGGGCTCGAGTTGCCAAACACTCGAGTCCCACACACAGGGAAGCACTCCAGGATCCCAGCGCTTCTCTTCCCGCAGCCCAGGAGGGTTCCATAGGTCATTTTGCCGGCAGTTCCCGGCCCCCTCCGAGGATCCAAGATGGCCGCCATCATCTAAGGCCCCGCTCCACTGCTGCCTAACACTGCTCACTGGAGGATTCAATTGAGCATAGCCTGAGCCATCCCTGCAGGGAAACACCCCAGGATCTCATTACCGCACCCAGGGAGGGCTCCATCGGGCCATATACCGGCCGTTCCCGGCCCCCTCAGAGGATCCAAGATGGCCGCCGTCATCTGAGGCCCGGATCCGTTGTAGCCTGACGCTGCCCACTGGAGCCAACGGAGGCCTCATTTCACAAGTAAGATCAGCCATACATACAAGGGAACACCCTAGGACCCCAGCACTATTCTTATAGCGGTCCTGGAGGGCTTCATAGGGCCATATACCAGCCATTACCAGCCCCCTCAGAAGACCCAAAATGGCCGCTGTAATCTGAGGAGCCGCTTCTCCACAACCTGCCACCACTCCCCGAAGCTATCAGAGGGGCCCAAATACACCGCTCATTCATTCAGGAGGACACCACAGGGTTCCAGCACTTACTACACAGCTGCCCCGGAGGGGCCCAGTGAGCCAGATGACGGCCCTTCCCGGCCCCCTCAGTTATGCTGAGATGGCGTCAGCCACACGAGCACATCAAGCATCTGGAGAGTCGTTACAATCTATTGCTGACCAGGACCAGGACAGACATCGATATCCAGGTACTGAATTCCCCCCCCTTCAGGCGGTTAACTCCCCCTCATCTACAGAATCCCTACTAGGGGGACTATGCCCAAGCTACCCGTCAACCCCTATGATGGACCCTCACACAGACATGTTGCTCACAGTCAGCGAAGTACAGGATGACATACCTACACCCACTGACTTTCCATCTATGATGGCAGCTTTTTCCCAAATGTTATCTAAAGGTCTGGCCCTGAACGCTGCTCAAATCACTACATCTATACAGACATCTTTACATGCTGACCTGCAGCAAATAGGGCTGAGAATAGACACCATAGAACAGAAGTCTGACCAAGCAGTGGCCCAGATTAACCAGAACTCTGCCAGACTGCATGAAGTACAGATCAATTGGAAACGGCATTCGCCAAAATCGCGACCTCGAGAACAGGTCGAGAAGATATACTTTCGGTTTGAGGGGGCGCCCGGAGTCTGAAAAGGAGTGAAAAGCGGTTAAATCCTTGATTAAATAGACGAAGTCGTGCCCTTATCCTGAATCCCTGACACCTGTCTGGAGCTTGACAGAGCACACAGAGCGCTGGCAGGCCCCCGCGCTGATATAGCTGCGCCATCTTTAAATAGGGGGCGGGAGAGAACCTCCCCTAAATAGAACCAATCAAATATGGCATAGCGGCCATTTTGTTGGTGGGACAATGGTTTGAAAAAATCAAACAAATACTTCCAAGGAATTATTTGACGTCAATTCTGGCTAAACAGTTGAACTAATAACATAAAAATTCACCTTTTATACAACAATAAAAAAACTTTAATATTACAATAAAATAAAACTAAATAACAATATAATAAAAATAAAAATGAAAAAATATCAAATATAAAAATAAATAAAAATAAAATAAAAAAATGAAAAATAAAAGTTTAAAATAAACATAAAAATAATAAAAAATGTAAACAAAAATGAAAATAAAAAAATAAATATAAATAAAAAATAAAAATATAGAAATATTAATGAGAAAGAAAAAACAAACGAAACAAAAAAGAAGAAAATTAAAATAAAAATGAAAATGAAAAATGAATAAAGATATTAAAAATATATATATAAAATATATAAACTCTCCTAGAAATTGGACAAGAAACTATTTCGATCCAATTCAATATTTAACCCTAGATGGCTCATGGTTCTAAGACGATGGGTCTCATTCCGAGAAATGGCTCGCTTAAGATTACCACCTCTCCAATGTCCCTCAATTCTATCTATACCACAGAAGGTGAGACCACTAGGGTCCCTTCCGTGGACTAGTCTAAAATGATTGGATAAACTGTGGTGTTTAAAACCCTTTTTGATTCTATTAACATGTTCCCTTAATCTAGCCCCTAATGCTCTGGTGGTCCTCCCCACGTACTGTAGCCCACATGGGCAAGACAAAAGGTATGTGGCGTGGGTGGTACCACACGTAATGAACGTATCAATTTTAAAGGACTCACCAGAGGAATGGGCTGTAAACCCTGTTGTTTTTCTTACCCTATGTCTATATCTATATCTCCCGCAGCTAAAAAAGCCCACCTGATCCAAGTATTTTGTCACTAGTAGAGTTATTAATGCCGTTGAATTTTTCTCATGCACTGGTGTCAGCTCTGATCTTCACCATGATTTCTTAAAAATGCTTTGGATAAGCAAAGTAGGACATGGTGGGATGTGTCCACTTTAACTAAATATGTTAAGGATGGCATTACCCCCAGGAGACTAAGATGGAATGTAGCTCCCAATGACAGTATGATTGGTAAAGAATTAGAGGACGGGTGTTTTTTTTTTCAATCGTACTGAAAAAAAAGTATTAGAACTTTTGATCTCATGGAAAGATAAGACATTTAAAAATCTAGAGGCTAATATTAATGCCGTTAAGGCTAAATTAGCACCTTTTGAATGGTCAGCAGAATTTAAAGAAAAAATTAAACATTTACAGGATTTTGTTGGTAAAGTCAACAAAGAAACACAAAAGAAAAATATGAAAAAATATGTGAGAGATACCAATGATTTTAAAGCTAATAAGGTTTATAAATGGCAAGATGCCATATTAACTGAAGAGGTTACACCCTTGACCTCAATGGACAATAGAGATATCGTTCCTGTAACACTTTATACCTCTCATAATGGGCCAACTCCTCAGTCTTTTCAACAGGGTAATAGCAATGCTAGATCCCAGGTTGATCACAATTCCTATGGATTTCCCTTATATAATCGGTATGAACCCTTACAACAGGAAGAATATTATGCTTCTGATGCTTATAATCAGCAGGATTATGGCAACAATCGAGGTTTGAATAGCACAAGTTGGGCTCTGCCTCAATCCAGAGGTGGTCCACCTTTTAGAGCACAGAGAGGACACCCTGGTGCTAATTACAGGAGGATTTTCAAAAAATGGGGTATGGTGGGCCCATAGGGAGGGGGGGGATCCACACACCTCAGAGGGAGGGGGAGAGGTCAATATCCTCAGGGGATTGAAGGGGAGTGGAAAACATGGTACCCCATGGCACCCCCCAGACCGTTCGGGGGAGAACCAGGCGTAGCACACGGAGAGCCTGCAGAGGAGGCAAAAGGAAAAAGAAAAAGAGAGACCTAATGCAGGGTATCTTTAATTTAAGTGATGCCACTTTTACTTTGGATGAGTTAAAAGTTTTAGAGTTGGGCCTTAAATTTTCCCCTGATAAGGATCTTAATAAGTTTGATATTTTTATTGATTTCCAGAAATTTATGAGGAAAATAAACATTAAGAAACACTTTAGTAGAGTTACACCTCAAATAGGACAGGAATCATCTGATTATAGTCACACCAATTTGAGGAATAATTTGGTGTTTAATCCTAGAGATCCTAATAGCCATTTTTCAGAGGTTTTTAGATCTTTGGTCCAACAGAACTTAGAAGGTCTGTCCATTAAACCTAGTAGGCGTAAAACAGACATAGAAAGGTGTATTAAATCCCTAGAGAAAAATAAACAGATTGTCATTAGAAGTGGAGACGGGGGGGGGGTGCTTTTTATCCTCAATAAATCTGACTATCTAGCAGAACTTAATAGACTTGTCCTTGATGCTGAAACATATGAAAAATTGGGGGGTGGTAATCCCACCAATAAATTCAAAGCTAAGCTGAGACGTCTGGTTAAAAATGCCCAGGATAAAGGTATCGTCACGAAAAAAGAGGCTAGATACCTGGTGCCTGATGCCCCGCGAGTACCAGTGATTTACCAATTACCCAAAAATCCATAAGCATCCGGCCAAACCACCGAGTAGACCTATTATGAGTGGGGTGGACTCTCTGCCAGAATCAGTGAATATTTGGACTGTTTCCTACAGCCATTAGCACAGAGTTGTCCAGCCTATCTCAAGGATAGTAGGGATCTTATGGAACTATTACAGCATGTAGAGGTCGATGAATGAAATATTTTGGCCAGCATTTATGTCAATTCTTTGTATACCAACATTCAACAGAAACATGCTGTTGAAGCTGTTGTATAGGCTTTGAACAATACTAAAATGAAAAACAAACAAAAGGATTATCTTGTTCATGTCCTGGATGTGGCTATGAGTCACAACTTTCTTTGGCATGATAACCAGTACTTCAGGCAGAAAAGAGGGGTAGCCATGGGGGCAAAATATGCCACTTCAGTGGCTAATTTGTTTATAAGTTACTGGGAGAAAATGCATTTTTTAGTGGAAATATACCTCACCTTAAGTTTTATTGACAATATTATTTGGGCAGGATCAAATGAGTCGTTTTTACAGTTTTTGTCAAAAATTGGTGAAAACAGTTATGGAATTTCCTTCTCAGCAGTTTCTGACAATCACAGTATCAACTTCCTAGATTTAGTCATCTTTAAAGATAACCACCAACTGTCCACTAAAACCTATTTTAAGGAAGTGGACAGAAATGGTTATATCCCTTTGGGGAGTTGTCACCATCCTCGATGGCTTAGCACAATCCCCAAGAGTCAATTCCTGAGAGTGAGGCGCAATTGCGCCAGAATCAAGGATTTTGATATACATAAAGTGTTGTTCGTGGAAAAGGGTTATACCCCACGTGAGTTGAATAAAACATTATCAACAATAAGACATTTGAATTGAGGCGATCCGTTTAGAAAAAAGGAGGTTATTGAAAGAGATTTTGGTATCGCCTTTATGACTGGTTACACTCGCCAACATAGGAAAGTGGAAAAAATCATTTGTAAATATTGGCATCTTTTGCGTAAAGATAATGATCTAGCCAAAACTCTACCCAGTAAACCACAGTTCATTTACACTAAGTCGCCCACCCTACAGTTGAAATTGGCACCTAATGTTGTTGATCCCCGAAAAGATATGTACTTTTTTGGATAAGGTAGCCTTTTTTAGCTGCGGGAGATGTGTAATGTGTAAAACATCTAAACATAGGGTAAGAAAAACAACAGGGTTTAGAGCCCATTCCTCTGGTGAGTCCTTTAAAATTAATAAGTTCCACCCACATCACGTATCTTTTGTCTTGCCCATGTGGGCTACAGTACGTGGGGAGGACCACCAGAGCATTAGGAGTTAGATTAAGAAACATGTTAATAGGATCAAAAAGGGTTTTAAACACCACAGTTTATCCAATAATTTTAGACTAGTCCATGGAAGGGACCCTAGTGGTCTCACCTTCTGTGGTATATATAGAATTGATGGACATTGGAGAGGTGGTAATCTTAAGCGAGCCATTTCTCGGAATGAGACCCAGTGGATCCATAGTCTTAGAATGATCAGCCCTCTAGGGTTGAATATTGAATTCGATCTAAATTGTTTCTTGTCCAATTTCTAGGAGAGTTTATATATATATATATATATATATATATATATATATATTTTTTTTTTTTTTTTTTATATATATATATCTTTATTAGTTTTTCATTTACATTTTTATTTTAGTTTTCTTCTTTTTTGTTTCTTTAGTTTTTTTCTTTCTCATTAATATTTCTACATTTTTATTTTTTATTTTTTTTTAATTTTCATTTTTATTATTTTTATGTTTATTTTTATTATTTTTCCTTCATTTTTTTTATTTTTATTTTTTTGTTACTTAGTTTTATTTTATTGTAATATTAAAGTTTTTTTATTGTTGTATAAAGGTGAATTTTTATGTTATTAGTTCCACTGTTTAACCAGACCAATTCCTTGGAAGTATTTGTTTGATTTGATCAAACCATTAATATGGCATTTTGTCTCTCCTGCGGATTGTGCTCTATTCCCAGGAGCGACCTTTTTGTCCCACCTACAAAATGGTCGCTATGCCATATTCGATTGGTTCTATTTAGGGGAGGTTCTCCCCCCGCCCTCTATTTAAAGATGGTGCAGCTATCCAGAAATCAGGTCCTTTATGACGCCCTGTGGGAGCGCGAAGCGTTGACAGAATTTCTGGTATTACTGACGTCACGTCCGGTCTCGTGGAACGCATGCCAGGAACAGCGTTTTTATACTTCCAGCTCCATGTTTGAGCCTTGTTTGATCTTACTTTTTGTAAGTACCCTCTCCCTTGTGCAATAAGAACTTTTTTAATGGTACTTCACTATTAGTTCCATTCTTTTTCAATTTTGGGTACCTGTTTGTTCGGCTGAGAAACTTCATAAAGGAATCTTAGATCTGATGACTTGACACCAAATCCGCCATCCCTGAACATCATTACCAAGCTTTAAGTGACCCACCAGAAAATCTGGGGGTCATTTCGATCTGGTGAGTGGGGAAACATGAGGGGGTGTTGTACCCCTGAATATCTCTAAAGCATCTTGCATTTTCTTCACATTGGATTGGAGCACTTTTAGTCACTTTATTTGGACTTTGTTTTGTTATCATATATTGTTTTTTTTTCACTTATTGTGGTTGTGAGTGCTATATTTATATATTTACATATTTTCAAGTGTTTAGCACTTTGTGTATAGCAGCTGCTTTTATTTTCATATTTATTATTATTTTTTGTACACACCATTAGCGCGAGCATATATATATAGCATATATTTTCACAAAACTGACAAGCATGCAATGAAAAACAGAAAGGACCTGACAAGCACGACCTGAAAATCAGAAATTAACTGACAAGCACAAGCTGAAAAGCGCAAATCGACACTCAAACTTTTACTAACACGAGATTAGCAGGAGCCCAAAGGGTGGTGCATTACTATTGAACTAGCTTTTTATTGGCTTGTAGTATGTCACTACGTTCGTAGTTGTTGGCCAACAATTCTGTGGCCGTGTGTATGCAAGACAAGTTTGGGCCAACGCGATCGTGTGTACGAGGTTTAAGGGGACCCCCCAGGCACTATACTTAAACGTTTTTTTTTCATTTTTAATGTTTCACTTAAAGTAGGGTTCCCACTTGTGAAACATTAAAAATGAAAAATCCCTTTAAATATAGTGTCTGGGGGAAGGGGGTGGTACCCTTAGTCTGCCTATAAAGTGGCACTTCTGTAGCATGTAAAAATACAAAATACATACTGTATCCTTACCCATGCATTCAGCCCTGCAGGTCAGGAAAAAGGGGGGGGGGTGAGTGAGCGCCCCCCCCCTCCTGAACCACACCAGGCCACATGCTCTGTGTTCACCACCCCAAAGCACCTTGTCCCCACAAGAGCCTCTTCCTGACAACCCTGGGCTGTGATTGTCGAAGTCTGCGAGCGGGGGGCTTATCGGAATCTGGAGACCCCCAGATCCTAGCCCCTCTATGGGTATCGGATACATCATACCCCTACCCATTCACCAAAAAAGTGTACAAAAGTAATAACCACACAAGACAGTTTTTGACCAATCCTTTATTAAAAAAAAGAAAAAAATGGTGTCCCTCAATGTACATCCAGCCCGACCCACCCGCCGTATGCCCACTCTGCACTTTGACAGTTCTTATATAGGCAAGGGGCAGGGACACCTGGCTATATCACCTTTTTTACTCTGCATTTTGTAAGTATTCATTCTATTTGCGCAGTAAACATACTGCCAAACAGTACTTCACTATAGTTCCCTTCTTTTATCTCATTTTGGGTACTATTATCTATGGATGATTATCATGAGCATGTGATAGCTGCCTTGTGAACAGATTTGTGCTGGCGTTTTTTTAAAACATTATTCTTTTTGTTAAGGACGCGAGTAGCCGGCTTCCTGGCCCACTGCTTAACAACCAGCTATTTCTTCACACAGATCAAATTGGTTGATCGTTTTTCGGCCGATCCAAATTCTAATTGTTCTTAAAAGTTGGAATTCGTTAGAAAACAAACTAAACAAATTAACAGATTTCAACTAAATGTATTACTATTTAATTTGGAGATTCGGATACATCTGAATCTCCGAATAACCAAAAATGCGTCCTAATTTGTATTCGGACTGAAACTAATTGCACATGTCTACTCAGTAGATTGCTTTAAAAAAGGCCTGGATTCTTTCCTAAATGTACATAATGTAACTGGATACTAACATTTATAGGTAAGGTTAATCCAGGGAATATCTGATTGCCTCTCGGGGGATTAGGAAGGATTTTTTTTCGCCTGTTGTAGCAAATTGGATCATGAGTTGCTGGGGTTTTTTCGCCTTCCTCTGGATCAACTGTGGGTATAGGATTGTATGATTTTTTTTTTTCCTTTTATTGGTTATACTAGATGGACTTGTGTCTTTTTTCAACCTGAATAACTATATAAGACATGAATGGTAAACACATTACTTAGCGCAGATATCTCTGTACAAGACATCACCAACCATCTTCGAGAATACTTTTCTGTTAACACCAAGGATCTCCTGGCAGTAACATGGGATGCACACAAATGCTTCATAAGGGGGTGATTCATATCACTTGCTACAAAAGAAAGACAGGTGCAGTCTCTTTGCAATCTGACCTCATAAATAAATTATAATTGCAATAGAAAGAGTTATTGGTGACATGAACACTTACTCAGTTGATAATCCTCAGGTGTGAACCACTGCCGACCTTAATTCCATTTTTGCAGCCAAACTGGGATAATATCTGTTTTATATTTGTTACATGTCCCCATTTACATAGCAAAACTCTATTGGGACGATAACGTATAATATATACACACACACACACACTGCTCAAAAAAGATTACATCCTTTCCGACCAGCCGCCGCAGTTGTACTGCGGCAGGTTGGCTTTCCTGGGCAAAACAACATTACCTTACGTTGCTTCGCCTTTTGGCCACTAAGAGGCGTGTGCCCCCGAAGGCGCCTGGGCTCACCGCTGGAGCCGATGAGAGTGCCTGGCGGGCGCAATGACTTCCGGGCACCCGCGAGCACTTGTGACAGAGCGGGAGGGAGAGGAGACAGATCGTGTGTTCATACTATGTATGAACACCGATCTCTGTCAGTGTCTCTGTCTCTGTCCTCCTAGTCAGCCCCACCCCCCCACAGTTAGAACACACTAGGGAACACAATTAACCACTTGATCGCCCCCTTATGTTAACTCCTTCCCTGCCAGTGACATTTATACAGTAATAAGTGCATTTTTATAGCACTGATCACTGTATAAATGTCAGTGATCCCAAAAATGTGTAAAAAGTGGCTGATGTGTCCGCTGCAATATAGCAGTCCCGATAAAAATCGCTGATCACCATCACCCTACCTAACCTCTTGCAACTATTGGACAAATTCGCTAAAATCTCAGGGCTAGAAGTCAACCAAACAAAATCAAAGTCTCTCAATGTATCCCTCCCTCAGTCCGAGCTCCATCTTTTACAAACAAATTTCCCTTTTATATGGTCCTCTACCTCGATCCCATACCTAGGGATCAAACTAAAAAGTGACCCTTCTCATCTGTTTCAGTCCAACTACCTCCCAATGTTGAAACATCTCTCTTCACTACTCAACACCTGGCTACCACTCTGTGTATCTTGGTTGGTACGAATAGCTGCAGTGAAAATGTCCTAAACTTCTCTACCTATACAGAGTCCTACGAACCACAATCCCCTCTTATTTCCATAGGGTGATACAAAATCGTGTATACAAATACATTTGGGGTGCCAAAAAACCTAGAATCTCAAGATCTACACTGCTCCGTAGCAAGCTCCATGGAGGCCTAGGCATACCCAATTTTCTACATTACTTTCACGCAGCCCAGCTAGCCCAAATGACCCTGTACCACGCAAAAACAGAGATACCACTATGGGTGGCACTAGAGGCGATAGATATACACCCTGTTTCCCTTACCAACCTGCTTTGGCTACCCAGATCAAGTCAGGGAATTATTACAAACCCAGTTACACTGCACTCACTAAAAATCTGGGATAAACTATCCAAAACATTTAAGCTAGTCTCCCCTCACCTACCACTCCTCTCCTTTTTGGGTCACTCACTCTTTTATCCTGTCTACTCCGACCCTGCCTCTTTCCAGGCTTGGCCATGACCTAATTTCTCATGGCAATGTTATACCATTCCCAGACCTGCAGACGCGATCACAACTTCCTTCTAAGGAGTGTTTCCAATACCTCCAAATCTCCCATTTTATCCGAACCACTCTTGGTTCGAATATTGCCAGCAGCGGTCTGTCTATATTTGAGGATGTGTGCGACTCAGACCCGCATGCCCCAGGCATAATCTCCCAGCTTTACGCACACCTCACGTCCCCCCCGAGTTCTATGCCTCCATACGTATTAGCATGGTCAAGGGACCTGAACATTGAACTAGACCCCGGGGATTGGTCAACAATATGGACTAACACCAAAATTTCATCACAAAATATCATCGCATCAGAAGCTAACTATAAAGTCCTAATAAGGTGGTACTTGGTCCCTACTAGGATAGCCAAATTCACTCCATTCTAACTGTTTCAGGGGCTGTAATGAAAATGGCACCCACCTCCACATATGGTGGACTTCCCTGATTGCACAATGCTTCTGGGCGACGATATTTCAAATGGCCTCAGCCCTTCTGGGAGATAATATCCTCCCTGATCCCTCCCTTGCTCTACTGAACTACTCCCCGCAAGACTTCACAAAGGCACAACTACGTCTCCTCCTCCAACTCACTACAGCTGCCAAGCAGACGCTAGCAAGAAGCTGGAAAACCCCAAACCTAAATATCGTCAAAGTTAAAAACAGAGTCACTCAAGCAATGATACACAGTAAGATAGAAGCCACAATCCTAGATAGAATCCCCCAACATCTCAAGATTTGGCGACCTTGGATATAGAAATTCCTCCCACCTGACTTTGATAAACACCTGCTGGAACCCTGATCCTCTCCTACTTTCCATCCAATAGTAACACGCACTTACCGGTTCCACGTGAGCCACCTGACCAAAACCCTCTTCCTTCCCTCTAATTCTTTCTCTTCTTGCTCCTCAACACTTCTAAATCTTCTTTCCACTGTCTCTCTTTCCCCCTACTTCCTCCTCTTCTACCTCCTTTCTTTGTCTCTTCCCTCCACCTGAAATCCCCATTAAGGTAATATATGTATTCGTACATCTATCACTATTGCTGTTACCGCCCCTCACTGTAACAGAGCTCTTCTAGAATTCCGAAGACACATTTATGTTGGGCCTTTTGCCCCAGTTGTAGTTGATCTTTCTCAATTCAAAATACTATTGATACCGTATTTTGCCACCTTGCGTAACACATTTTGAAATACTGTCTATTCTTTAGTACCACTCTTTGTTATACGCTCTGTACGAAACTGTGATGCACAACAATACTGTTTGTAACATTAAATTATCCCGTATTTCCCTTTTTTTTTTTTGTTACCAATAAAATATTTGAAAAGAAGAAAAATCACTGATCACTGCCATTTCTAGTAAAAAATGTAATAATAAAAATGCCATAAATCTATCCCCTATTTTGTAGACGCTATAACAGTTGCGCAAACCAATCAATAATATGTAGAAGAATACATATCAGCCTAAACTGAGGAAAAAATGTGTTTAACCACTTGACCACTGGGCACTTAAACCCCCTTCCTAACCAGACCAATTTTCAGCTTTCGGTGCTCTCACACTTTGAATGACAATCACTCAGTCATGCAACACTGTACCCATATGAAATTTTTGTCCTTTTTTCACACAAATAGAGCTTTCTTTTGGTGGTATTTAATCACCGCTGGCTTTTTTTTTTTTTTGCGCCATAAATCAAAAAAGACAGAAATAAAAAAAAAAAGTAATTTGTTTCTGTTAAAATTTATTGCAGAGTATTGGCAGAGTACTGGCGAGTATTGGCAGAGTGTTGCAGATTGGCAGAGTACTGGCACTGAGCAGCGCTGTGGGCACTACAGATCCAGCCCACAGAGCTGCTAAAAACAATCTCTCCCCCTCTCCCCTAGCACTGTTCAGATCAGTACAGAGAGGGGAGGGAGGAACCGGCGTCATGACATGACGCCGGTTTGTTTACAAGTGATCGCCCTGTCATTTTACGGAGCTATCATGTGGTAAACAGCCGCTACCAGCGGCCATTTACCATGATCCGTGATGCACTGGGTCTTCAGGACCAGGCGGTCATGGATATTTCCAGGAGCGCACCCCAGGGGGTGCCCGAGAGCAACATTCTGGGAGGGCGTCCATGGACGCCCTCCCAGAATAAGCCGACCGTGCTGTAGCCATCTTTCTATTCTCCCAAAATGGCACATCAATACATGCCATTGCCAGAAGGTTTGCTGTATCTTCCAGCACAGTCTCAAGAGCATGGAGGAGATTCCAGGGGACAGGCAGTTACTCTAGAAGAGCTGGACAGAGCCGTAGAAGGTCCTTAACTCATCATATTTAAGGGAGGAACAGGATAAGCATTGCCAGAGCCCTACAAAATGACCCCAAGCAGGCCACTGGTGTGAATGTCTGACCAAACAATCAGAAACAGACTTCATGAGGGTCCGACATCCTCTAGTGGCCATGTGCTCACTGCCCAGCCCCGCGGAGCTCGATTGGCATTCGTCATTGAACACCAGAATTGGCAGGTCCACCACTGGTGCCCTGTCCTTTTCAAAGATGTGTGCAGGTTTACCCTGAGCACATTTGACAGACATGAAATGGCCTGGAGATACCGTGGAGAACATTATGCTGCCTGTAACATTGTTTAGCATGATCGGTTTGGTGTTGGGTCAGTCATGGTTCTAGGGAGGCATATTCATGGAGGGATGCATAGATCTCTACAGGCTAAACAATGGCACCCTGACTGCCATTAGGTATCAGGATGAAATCCTTGGACCCATTGTCAGACCCTACGCTGGTGCAGTGGGTCCTGGGTTCCTCTTAGTGTACAAAAATGCCTGGCCTCATGTGGCGAGAGTATGCAGCCAGTTCCTGGAGGATGAAGGAATTGATACCATTGAATGGCCTCCAGGCTCGTCAGACCTAAATTCAATAGAACACCTCTGGGACATCCGACACCGCCAGGTTGCACCTCAGCCTGTTCAGGAGCTCAGTGATGCCCTGGTCCAAATCTGGTAGGAAAATACCCAAGGCTATCATATGTCGTCTCATTAGGAGCATGCCCCGATGTTATCAGGCATGCATACAAGCACGTTGGGGCCAAACTACTGAGTACCATTTTGAGTTGATGGAATGAAATTTTATCAAAATAGACAAGCCTGCTGCATCATTTTTTCACTTTGAGGAAAATGATCAACCTACAGATGGCTGAATTCAAAGACACCCCGAAAATTAAACAATGTGGTATGCTTTTGAGGTGTGTGTGTGTGTATCTCTATCAGGGGTTAGCTCAAGGGGGATCACCTTCCCTGGGAAAAAGGCAGTCCAAATGGCAGGTTTTCTTAAAATCTGACTTGTAGCCAGTTTTATTTTATAAGATTGCATGAAAATAAAACAAAAAAAAACAGAAAATAAATCCTTGCCATCCAGGGACTAACTAAACATATACAGGTTCCTGACTCAAAGGTGATGGGCTTCTCCTAATCAAGATAAAGATCAAAAAAAAAAATTCTCTCACAAAGCAAACTTCATATAAGCAGCGCTCTCAAGTTTGTGGATTCCTGAGTCCCAGGCCAAGAGCAACTCTTTGCTCCAGTCCTATTTTATTTATACCACCTGTTTGTGGACACAAGTGGACCGCAAAATCTGGTCCTGAACCAACCCTGCCAAGGTGACTGGTAAAACCTGGACTGGGTTCCACCTTAGCAAATTAATGCATGCTAGGTGAAATATAACATCCATCATTTACCACGCCCTTCATAATGTCACAATAGATATACTATATATAGATATCTATATACAGTATATATATATATATATATATATATATTCAATATTAATATACTTATTATATATCATTATATTAGTAAAATATACAATATTATTGTCTATGAATGCGGAGACAACATTTGTCAGAGTTACCTTGGATTTTAATGCATTAGATTCATCATATTGGGCTTCAACACCAAATGTTAGCATGGATACAGGTAACACACTCACAGCAAAGGTAAAGACCAATGTCCACTTTTTAAGCATGTTCCATATTACAAACGGAACATAACATAAAATAACAATGCTGTCACCCACCTTATTTTAACAAGTTATTGAAAAGGCTTTTAGGCCATTTGAGGAGTATGAATCTCTCACTAACCTAAAGATTAACTACACTATATTTGAGGCACTGGACATTAACATTAACTCACAAGCCACTGAGACATTACATTTTGAATTTCTTTTCAAACTGAACAATTCACATATGCTATACCTAGGATTAAACCTACCATCCAATATTATCTAATTGCTTCAACTGAATTTTGTCTGCATTCACACTATGAGCATAATGAACATTCCCTAAGAATAAAATATTTGCTTCAAGCTATACCGATCCAACTACCCAGGACTTATCTCAGGTGGTTAGAAACAGATTTACTTGGGCAGACAAACAATCCAGACTTCTCTGGCCACTATTAATGGCCCTTAGGGCTCATGCACACTGCAGCTCAAAAAAAGCTTTGTTATTTTTGTGCAATTTCTTGGAGCTTATTCAAGCTCTTTTGGGCATATGCATTTTTTTTCACAAACCCTCTAGAACAGCTGGAACAAAAGTTTTTGCACGTTTTCATGCTCCTACAGGCAGAAAAAAACCCCACCAAACTCTGGTTTTTGAGAAGAGCTAGTGCCCCAAAGAGCTCAAAAACGCGAGTTTGGTGGGTTTTTTTTTTATGCCTGTAGAAGCATATGCATGAAAGTGCCTGAAAAGCCCTAGTGTGCATGGACATGGGCTAACATGGAGGGGTGTTTCTAGGCAGAAAAAATAAGAGCTCAAAAGCCTATAGGAGCTGCTTCTTGAGCTCCTTTGTGCTGCAATGTGCATAAGCTCCAAAAATACAGAAGACTGGGTGCCCCAGACCACTAAAAATACTGCCAAGTTTCTCAAGTAACCAGGATTATTTTAACCATTTGCCGACCTGGCCATAGCCAAAAGACGGCTACAGCATGGTCAGGTTTTTCTGGGAGGGCGTATTCCCAGAATCTTGCTCTCGTGTGCCCCCTGGGGCGCGCTCCCGCAAACATCTGTGACCCGGCACATCAAGGATCACGGTTAACGGCCGTTGGTAGCGGGCGTTTACCACATGATCGCTCCGTCAAATGACAAAGCGATCACTTGTAAACAAACCTGCGTCATGACCGATCGGTACAGTGCGAGGGGAGAGGGGGAGAGATTGCAGCAGCGCTGTGGGCTGGATGTGTAGTGCCCACAACGCTGTTCTTTGACAATATTCTGCAGTACTCTGCAACACTGTGCAATACTCTGCAACACTGTGCAATACTCTGCCAATACTCTGCAACACTTGGCTATATTCTGCAATACTCTGCCAATACTCTGAAATACTCTGCCAATACTCTGAAATACTCTGCCAATACTTGCCAATACCCTACCAATACTCTGCAATAAATTTTAACAGAAACAAAGAATTTTATTCAAAGTATGAGAGCACCGAAAGCTGAAAATTGGTCTGGTTAGGAAGGGGGTTTAAGTGCCCAGTGGTCAAGTGGTTAACTATACAAAATATAACCTTGCAGTGTATCCACAATATTAACCACTTGTTTACTGGGCACTTAAACACCCTTCCTGTCCAGTCCGATTTTCAGCTTTCGGTGCTCTCACACTTTGAATGACAATTACTCAGTCATGCAACACTGTACCCAAATTAATTTTTTGTCCTTTTTTCCCCACAAATAGAGCTTTCTTTTGGTGGTATTTGATCACCTCTGGGTTTTTTATTTATTGCACTATAAATGAAAAAAGACCGAAAATTTTGAAAAAAAACGAATTTTTCTTTGTTTCTGTGATAAAATTTAGCAAATTATAAATTTTTCTTCATAAATTTTGGCCACAATTTATACTGCTACATATCTTTGGTAAAAATAACCCAAATTAGTGGATATTATTTGGTCTTTGTGAAAGTTACAGACTCTACAAACTGTGGTTGCGAATCATACTTGATCACACCTGATGTACCGGTGGCCTATCTCATTTCTTGTGACTCAAACAAGCCAGGAAAGTACAAATACCCCCAAATTGCCCCTTTTTTGAAAGTAGACATTCCAAGGTATTTAGTAAGAGGCATGTGAGCTTTTTGATGTTGTCATTTTTTTTTCCCACAATTCTTTGCAAAATGAATTATTTTTTTATTTTTTATTTTTTTCCACAAAATCATGCGACTGTATAAAATACACCTGGGGTTTCCCTGCATGCCTGATTGGGAATAGGGACGGGCGCTCGGCCAGATTGCGCTTCCCTGAGGAGCTGCCAGAGTTCTGCAGTAAAATGGGCATCCAGGTCCCGGATTTGCCAGGATGGGTAGAAAGGGGGGAGAACGGATAGCCCTTCTTTGAGGAGAATGGGAAAGGGATGGGGGGCGGTGTGGGGGGGGGGGGGGAGTCGTGTTTTCGCAGAGGGTCGAACGAGGGTCAGTTTAGTTGAGAACCGTGGGCACCTAGCTCGCTGCTCCCCGATTTTAAATCACTATCGGGAGAATGGCTGGGTATTCCAGCCGTTCAGTGCCCCACCCCACCTGGGATATTAGGAGATACGAGGTAGGCCAGAAATTAGAATGGCCTCCAACGACTCCGAGACCCTAGAGGGGGTCAGGGAGGGAAGGGAGGGGAAGGGTGGAGGGGGGGGGGTGGGTGAGGAATGGAGGGGGAGAGGAGGGGGGAGGGGGAGGGGGGAGGGGGGACGATGGGGGAGGAGGGAGGGTGGGTCAACTTCCACATCGCTTCGACGCTGCTTGCCCATAGACATAAAAACCCTCACCATAGAAGCAGGATGACACTGATTAAATTTGTATCCTATAATGTAAAGGGGCTAAACCTGCTTGGTAAAAGACAAAAGATCTTGGAGGAATTGAGGGGGTATGGGGCAGGGGTGGTCTTCCTTCAGGAGACACACCTCTCCCACATGTCCAACACCAAAACAGTCTCGAGTCATTTCCCATCCTGGTTCTATGGTGATGCAGTCATCAATAGGGCAAGGGGGGTGGGCATAGGTTTTTCAAGGGACACACATTTTTTAGTCGAGAGCAGGGTGGAGGACCCAGAAGGCAGATTTCTGTTTCTGAGGGGTTCGCTTGGTGGCAATAAATATACCTTTGCAAATATATACGCCCCAAATATAAAACCGATTAAATTTTTAAAAGAGACTTTGTTCAAATTAAGAGACTTTAGACAGGGGTTTGTTATAGTGATGGGGGATCTGAACTTTTGTATGGATCTGGAACTCGATAGTACGTCCCGTGCCCGTGGGACAAATAAGGAACAACTTAAAATGATTAAGCAGAAATTAAGGTCAAACCAGTTGGTTGATGTTTGGAGGGTACAACACCCTAAAGATAGGGATTTTACCTTCTATTCCCACGTACACGAGACGTACTCCCGACTGGATCATATTTTAATCGATCACGCCCTGCTTGAAAGAGTGAAGGAAACGAAGGTGGAGATAGTCTCTTTATCTGACCATGCACCAGTCTCAATGGTCCTGGATTGCCCGGAATTACAGGCTCCATCACCTAGCTGGAGACTGAATGAGGAACTTCTCCAAGATGAAGAATTAGTGGAGCAAATAAAAAATGAAATAAAAACCTTTTTTGAAATAAACGATAATGGGGAGGTCCTGGGCTCAACCCTATGGGATGCCCACAAGTCCTACATAAGAGGGATTCTAATCACAAAGGGAGCCTGGAAGAAAAAAGAAGGTAGGAAAAAAAAATGCCCTAGTGGAAGAAATAAAAATAGCAGAGCAGGCCCATAAATTAGCCATTGAGCCAAACAGGGACCTCTACTCAAAAATAATTTCCCTTAGAGAGGACTTAAAGAACTGATGGAACAACAATTAAAACAAACATATAATATAGTTGCTAAAGAGAGGTACATCTGGAGTAATAAATCTGGAAAACATTTAGCCAGAACTCTCCGGAAAAAAAAGACACGCAATTTTATTGAAATAACCACAAACACATTAAAAATTTGGGATAGGGTTTATAAGCAAATGGGTTAAAAAAGAGGGTACACGACTGAAAGACATAATGCAAAAGGAAAGATACTTTCACTCACTGAACTACGTCATAAAGGAGATTTGTTTAAGATGGATGAGTGGCGATATCTGCAACTGTGTCACGATCTCCAAAATATATAAACCTGGGCACAAAAGTAGATGCACTCACGATAGGCAAAATATTGAAATTAACCCACAGGTCAGCAATTTTTTGAAAGTAGACATTTGTAATAGGTTATTTCTCTCACAATGCAAAATGAATTATTTTTTTTTTTTTTATTTTTTTCACAAATGTGTCATTGTAATAGGTTATTTCTCTCACATGGCAAATGACACCCCAAAATACATTCTGCTACTCCTCCTGAGTATTACGATACCACATGTGTGGGACTTTTCCACAGCCTGGCCACTTAGAGAGGCCCAAAATGCAGGGAGCGCCATCACGTGTTCTAGGAGCATAAATTACACATCTAACTTGTTGACTACCTATTACACTTTTGAAGGCCCTGGAGCACCAGGACAATGACACGTGACACTGACGTGGCACTGATGACAAGTGGCACTGATGACACGTGACACTGATGTGGCACTGATGACAGATGGCACTAATACAGGGCACTGATGACAGATGGCACTAATATGGGGCACTGATGACACGGGACACTGACATATGGCACTAATATGTGGCACTGGTGACAGATGGCACTTATACGTGGCAATGATATCATGTGGCACTAATACGTGGCACTGATGAGAGATGGCACTAATACATGGTACTGATGACAGATGGCACTGATACATGGCACTGATGACACGTGACACTGATGACAGATGGCACTGATACGTGGCATTGATGACACGTGCCACTGATAACAGATGGCACGTGACACTGACATGTGGCACTGGTGACAGATGGCACTGATACGTGGCACTGATGACAGATGGCACTAATATGTGGCACTGATGACAGGTGGCACTGATATGGCACTGATGACAGATGGCACTGACGTGGCACTTATGACAGATGGCACTGACGTGGCACTGATGACATGTGGCACTGATGATAGATGGCACTTATACATGGCACTGGGGACAAGTGGCACTGGGGACAAATGGCACTTGGGACAAATGGCACTGGGGACAGTTGGCACTGGGGACAGGTGGAACTGGCAGATGGCACTGGGGACAGGTGGCACTGGCAGATGGCACTGGGGACAGGTGGTACTGGGGACAGGGGGTACTGGGGACAGGGGGTACTGAGGACAGGTGGCAGCGGGGACAGATGGCAGCGGGAATAGATCACTTTATTTTATTTATTTTTTTACTTACGGCGCCGCTGCAGCCGTTCATCTCTCCCTCCTCACACGCTGTCTGTGTGAGGAGGCTGAGCGGCGCTGACAGATGATCTCATATGTTTGCATATCAGATCATCTCTCATTGGACACGCCGATCTCGCTGTAAATGGCCGCTGTGATTGGCCAGCACAGAACTTCCCCGATGCGCGCTCTCAGGAGCGCGCATTAGGGAAGTAAACAACAGGACGTCCAGGGATGTCCAGGAAGATGAAATCATATCTTTTTCATATCTACATTCATTTTGGCAAAAACACTCACACCTACTGATCTTAAATCTCTCATCACATTCAGGATTGTAGGATGGAGCAACTTTACTCAAATTAGAGATTTGCTTTTAATTTAGGTATATAAAAAGGTCTATTTTTTTTACACACCTGTTGGATATATGGTCATATTAAAAGTTTGGTCTGTTAGCTTTATATTGAACATATCATATTGAGCATACCATTTTACAAACATAAAAAACTTAATTAAACTATTAACAAGTGACATTATTTTAATAAAACAACATTAACCTGTCTTGGAGGATAGTGGAAAAAAGTTAAAAAAATTATCAAAACTACAAACTGGTGATCATTTAACCACTTAAGCCCCCGACCATTTTACTGGCCAAAGACCAGAGCACTTTTTGAGATTCGGCACTGCGTCAATTTAACTGACAATTGCGTGGTTGTGCAACGTTGCACCCAAACAAAATTTATGTCATTTTTTTCCCACAAATAGAGCTTTCTTTTGGTGGTATTTGATCACCTCTGCAAATTTTATTTTTTGCGCTATAAACAAAAAAAGAGCAACAATTTTGAAAAAAACGCATTATTTTTTACTTTTTTCTATAATAAATATCCCTCCAAAAATATAAAAAAATATGTTTTTTTCCTCCGTGTAGGCCGATACGTATTCTTCGACATATTTTTGGTAAAAAAAATCACAATAAGCGTTTATTGATTGGTTTGCGCATTTTTATTACTAGTAATTGCATTTGTATTACTAGTAATGGCGGCGATCAGCGATTTTTATCGTGACTGCGACATTAATAGCGGACACATTGGACAATTTTGACACATTTTTGGGACCACTGGCATTAATACAGCGATCGATGCTATAAAATTGCATTGATTACTGTAAAAATGTCACTGGCAGTGAAGGGTTTAACCACTAGGGGGCAGGGGAGGGGTTAAGTGTGTCCTAGGGAGTGATTCTAACTGTCTGGGGGATGGGCTAGCAGTGACACAACACTGATCGCTGCTCCCGATGAGAGGGAGAAGACGATCAGTGACATGTCACTAGGAAGAACGGGGAGACATCTCCCCATTCTTCAGCTCCGTGACACGATCGTGGGCACCCGGCGGACATCGAGTCCACGGGTCCCGCAGGCGAGGTAACACAGCTTGCGGCAGGTGCGCGCACACGGCAGGAAATTTAAAGTAACTTACAGGTACTTACAGGTACGTTACTTTGCCCAGCCATCTTCTGACGTATATCTACAGGAGGCCTCTACAGGAGGCGGTCGGCAAGTGGTTAAAGCAAGGGAAGAAAAACATAGGAGGCTAAAACTGGGCTTTAACAAGAATATATACATAAACATACACTAAGGCTTTTGCGCCTAGTGGATTTTAAATGAAAAAACCCAAAAGGAAATCAACATATTTACAAAACTCTGGTGAACCCAAGGAAATTCCTTATGTTGAATTCACTGGTATTGCCCCCATGTTCAGTATCATATTAGTAACGCTGTGAATATGTGGGAGAGTTAGGGCAGCAGAGATAGTACTGTCAATCCAGAATGCAGTGGGCAGGGCTAGATGTGTCCAGCTGCTGATTAACAAGCTACAATGCTTGTGAATCATTAATAGGGATGAGTTGAGGGTGCCTTGGCTTGTTTCAAGGTGGGTTTGCCGAAGTGTACTAAAGTATTAGACCCTTATACATTATGTAAAGGGGACCTAGAAAAAAGCCCCCCCCCCCCCACCAGAAAAAATAATAATTGCAGGCCGTAGGGAGGATAGCATACCTCCTGAACCATACCAGACCAAATAATCCCCCTGGCAAAGCACCATGTTCTTTGTTAGCCAGCCAACATTCTTGAGGACAAGGGCCTTTTTCTCACAGCCCTGGCTTGGTGGATGAGGGGGTCTGTGAGCGGGGGCTTATCAGGATCTGGAAATCCCCTTTAACCACTTACAGACCGGAAGATTTGGCTGCTTAATGATCGGGCCATTTTTTTGCGATATGCCGCTGCTTTAACTGACAGTTGCGCAGTCATTCGATGCTGTACCCAAACAAAATTGACATCCTTTTTCCTCCCACAAATAGAGCTTTCTTTTGGTGGTATTTGATCACCTCTGCAGTTTTAATTATTTGTGCTATAAATCCCCTTCCTGCCGAGCGTACGCACATGTGCGTATTCGGCTTTCGGGGGTTATTTCCCGGGATGATGCCCGCAACTGCCGTTTTTTTAGAGCCGGCGATCGGCTTTCCAGATGTAACAACCAATGTGGCTAAAAGCCGCTCAGCTGTTATACCGGAGGAGCGGGAGGGGACATCCCCCCCTCCTGCCGCTCTTACCGGGCGTCCCGTCCCACCGGGAGCTCCGATCTATGTCGCACCACTTCCGGTGCCTCGAGACAGACTGGAACGAAGCCAAAAACGGCTTTGTTCCAGGCTCCTGAATGTAAACACGGAAGTGACGTCACTACAACACTTCCGGTTTACTTGGCTGCCAATGGCGCCGGTTTTAAAAAAAAAAATACAGTGTTCAGATTCGCCATTTTCAGCAATCTGAATACTTTGAAGTGCAAAGGAGGGATTTGGGGTCTTTTAGACCCCCGATCCCTCCATAAAGAGTACCTGTCACCACCTATTACTGTCACAAGGGATGTTTACATTCCTTGTGACAGCAATAATAGTGATCACATTTTTATTTTTTTGAAAAAACTATTTAATTATATAAAAATTAAATAAAATAAATAATAATAACGTTTTTTTTTTAAAGCGCCCCCCGTCCCTGCGAGCTTGCGCAGCAAAGAAAACGCATACAGAAGTAATGCCGGCATATGTAAACAGTGTTCAAATTACACATGTGAGGTTTCGCAGCAATCATCAAAGCGAGAGAAATAATTCTAGCACTAGACCTCCTCTGTAACTCTAACCTGGTAACCGTAAAACATTTTTAAAGCGTCGCCTATGGAGATTTTTAGGTACCCTAGTTTGTCGCCATTCTACGAGTGCGTGCAATTATAAAGCGTAATATGTTTGGTATCTATTTACTCAGCGTAACATCATCTTTCACATTATATAAACAAATTGGGCTAACTTTACTGTTTCGTTTTTTTTTAATTCATGAAACTGTCTTTTTTCCAAAAGGTTACGTTTAAAACACTGCTTCACAAATACAGTGTGACATAAAATATTGCAACAATCGCTATTTTATTCTCTAGATTCTCTAATAAAAAAAAATATATAATGTTTGGGGGTTCTAATTAATTTTCTAGCAAAAAATATACGGATTTTAACCTGTAAACACCAAATGTCAGAAATAGGCTTAGTCATAAAAGGGATAAACAAAAAAAGAGCAACATATTTGAAAAAAAACGATATTTGTTAAATTTTGCTATAATAAATATCCCCAAAATGTTGTTAAAAACAAATTTTTTCCTCAGTTTAGGCCAATATATATTTTTCGACATATTTTAGGTAAAAAAAATCGCAATAAGCATATATTGATTAGTTTGCTCAAAAGTTATAGCATCTACAAACTATGGGAAAGATTTATGGCATTTTTATGGCATTTTTATTATTATTTATTTTTTTACTAGCAATGGCGGTGATCTGCAATTTTTTTAATGATACTGAGACATTACAGCGGACAGATCGGACACTTTTGACACATTTTTGGAACCATTGACATTTATACAACATTAGGGATGGGCCCGGTGCTCGATGCGAACCCACGTTCGCATCGAGCACCGGGCGTTCGCTCGCTCGGCGAGCCCAGAACTATTTTGGCCGCTCGCATCACGTTCGTGTGATGCGAGCGGCCCCGCAATGCATTGCGGCCGGCGCGGCCGGCGCAGTGCATTGCTGGCTGATGATTGGCCAAGCATGCACTGTGACCCCGCATGCTTGGCCAATCACAGCCCCGGAAACTCGAAGAGCCATAATTGGCTACAGGCAGGACGCCTGTAGCCAATTACAGCTCAGGGGCTGTAGTACACGCCCCCCCTATAAAAGGCCGCCACGCCGTCTGCGCCGGTCACATGCTGTTCCGGCGCAGATTGAGCAGGCTAGATCTGTGACACTCTGCTGGATTTAGTTAGGTAGAGAGATTCACTTACAGAGATTGAGTTAGATAGATTCAGTTACAAAGATTGATTGAGAAAGAGGGGCTTGTAGTGTGTTCGTGGCAGGCAGGCAGAGCTCCTATATTTTGTTACCAGAAGCACCTATAGGACTTGTAGTGTGTTCGTGGCAGGCAGGCAGAGCTCCTATATTTTGTTACCAGAAGCACCTATAGGACTTGTAGTGTGTTCGTGGCAGGCAGGCAGAGCTCCTATATTTTGTTCCCAGAAGCACCTATAGGACTTGTAGTGTGTTCGTGGCAGGCAGGCAGAGCTCCTATATTTTGTTCCCAGAAGCACCTATAGGACTTGTAGTGTGTTCGTGGCAGGCAGGCAGAGCTCCTATATTTTGTTCCCAGAAGCACCTATAGGACTTGAAGTGTGTTAGTCCCATCACACACACAGAGCTATATTTTCTTCCCAGAAGCACCTATAGGACTTGAAGTGTGTTAGTCCCATCACACACACAGAGCTATATTTTGTTCCCAGAAGCACCTATAGGACTTGAAGTGTGTTAGTCCCATCACACACACAGAGCTATATTTTCTTCCCAGAAGCACCTATAGGACTTGAAGTGTGTTAGTCCCATCACACACACAGAGCTATATTTTGTTCCCAGAAGCACCTATAGGACTTGAAGTGTGTTAGTCCCATCACACACACAGAGCTATATTTTTTTTCCCAGAAGCACCTATAGGACTTGAAGTGTGTTAGTCCCATCACACACACAGAGCTATATTTTCTTCCCAGAAGCACCTATAGGACTTGAAGTGTGTTAGTCCCATCACACACACAGAGCTATATTTTGTTCCCAGAAGCACCTATAGGACTTGAAGTGTGTTAGTCCCATCACACACACAGAGCTATATTTTGTTCCCAGAAGCACCTATAGGACTTGAAGTGTGTTAGTCCCATCACACACACAGAGCTATATTTTGTTCCCAGAAGCACCTATAGGACTTGAAGTGTGTTAGTCCCATCACACACACAGAGCTATATTTTGTTCCCAGAAGCACCTATAGGACTTGAAGTGTGTTAGTCCCATCACACACACAGATCTATATTTTGTTCCCAGAAGCACCTATAGGACTTGAAGTGTGTTAGTCCCATCACACACACAGAGCTATATTTTGTTCCCAGAAGCACCTATAGGACTTGAAGTGTGTTAGTCCCATCACACACACAGAGCTATATTTTGTTCCCAGAAGCACCTATAGGACTTGAAGTGTGTTAGTCCCATCACACACACAGACCTTTATTTTCTTCCCAGAAGCACCTATAGGACTTGAAGTGTGTTAGTCCCATCACACACACAGAGCTATATTTTGTTCCCAGAAGCACCTATAGGACTTGAAGTGTGTTAGTCCCATCACACACACAGAGCTATATTTTGTTCCCAGAAGCACCTATAGGACTTGAAGTGTGTTAGTCCCATCACACACACAGAGCTATATTTTGTTCCCAGAAGCACCTATAGGACTTGAAGTGTGTTAGTCCCATCACACAGACCTTTATTTTCTTCCCAGAAGCACCTATAGGACTTGAAGTGTGTTAGTCCCATCACACACACAGAGCTATATTTTGTTCCCAGAAGCACCTATAGGACTTGAAGTGTGTTAGTCCCATCACACACACAGAGCTATATTTTGTTCCCAGAAGCACCTATAGGACTTGAAGTGTGTTAGTCCCATCACACAGACCTTTATTTTCTTCCCAGAAGCACCTATAGGACTTGAAGTGTGTTAGTCCCATCACACAGAGCTCCTCTATTTTCTTTGCAGAAGCACCCATAGGACTTCTAGTGTGTTAGTGGCATCACACAGAGCTCCTATATATTCTTCTCAGCAGCACCCACAGGACTTCTAGTGTGTTAGTGGCATCACACAGAGCTCCTCTATTTTCTTTGCAGAAGCACCCACAGGACTTCTAGTGTGTTAGTGGCATCACACAGAGCTCCTCTATTTTCTTTGCAGAAGCACCCACAGGACTTCTAGTGTGTTAGTGGCATCACACAGAGCTCCTCTATTTTCTTTGCAGAAGCACCCATAGGACTTCTAGTGTGTTAGTGGCATCACACAGAGCTCCTCTATTTTCTTTGCAGAAGCACCCACAGGACTTCTAGTGTGTTAGTGGCATCACACAGAGCTCCTCTATTTTCTTTGCAGAAGCACCCACAGGACTTCTAGTGTGTTAGTGGCATCACACAGAGCTCCTCTATTTTCTTTGCAGAAGCACCCATAGGACTTCTAGTGTGTTAGTGGCATCACACAGAGCTCCTCTATTTTCTTTGCAGAAGCACCCACAGGACTTCTAGTGTGTTAGTGGCATCACACAGAGCTCCTATATATTCTTCTCAGCAGCACCCACAGGACTTCT
Organism: Lithobates sylvaticus; assembly: GCA_028564925.1. Taxonomy (NCBI): domain Eukaryota; kingdom Metazoa; phylum Chordata; class Amphibia; order Anura; family Ranidae; genus Lithobates; species Lithobates sylvaticus. The sequence goes on from CM053036.1 coordinate 170,068,179, forward strand.
AGTGTGTTAGTGGCATCACACAGAGCTCCTCTATTTTCTTTGCAGAAGCACCCACAGGACTTCTAGTGTGTTAGTGGCATCACACAGAGCTCCTCTATTTTCTTTGCAGAAGCACCCACAGGACTTCTAGTGTGTTAGTGGCATCACACAGAGCTCCTCTATTTTCTTTGCAGAAGCACCCATAGGACTTCTAGTGTGTTAGTGGCATCACACAGAGCTCCTATATTTTCTTCTCAGCAGCACCCACAGTACTTCTAGTGTGTTAGTGGCATCACACAGAGCTCCTCTATTTTCTTTGCAGAAGCACCCACAGGACTTCTAGTGTGTTAGTGGCATCACACAGAGCTCCTCTATTTTCTTTGCAGAAGCACCCACAGGACTTCTAGTGTGTTAGTGGCATCACACAGAGCTCCTCTATTTTCTTTGCAGAAGCACCCACAGGACTTCTAGTGTGTTAGTGGCATCACACAGAGCTCCTATATTTTCTTTGCAGAAGCACCCATAGGACTTCTAGTGTGTTAGTGGCATCACACAGAGCTCCTATATTTTCTTCTCAGCAGCACCCACAGGACTTCTAGTGTGTTAGTGGCATCACACAGAGCTCCTCTATTTTCTTTGCAGAAGCACCCATAGGACTTCTAGTGTGTTAGTGGCATCACACAGAGCTCCTATATATTCTTCTCAGCAGCACCCACAGGACTACCGACTACAATGGCTGGAAGACCGCCAAGGGGAGGCAGAGCGTGCAGAGCCAAGAACACAGGGCAGGCAGGCTCTGTTTCTAGTGGACGTGGCCGTGGACGTGGACGTGGTCGTGCATCGTCATCAGCACGTGGCCATGGGACACGCGCGTCTTTGTTTTCGGCAGCTGGACATGTGGAGCCGCATCATGCTGAAGGCTTGGTAGAATGGATGACCAAGCCCTCCTCATCCTCCTCATCCTCTCTCACCCAGGCTCAGGGTACTGACAGAGCATCATCAGCCACCCCTTCCCTAGACCCACCATGTCCTCCTGAGGAGTCCCCCGAACTCTTTGAGCACAGTGTTGGGTACATGCTCCAGGAGGATGCCCAACGATTCGAAGGCTCGGATGACGATACCCAGCTTGAGGAATCTGGCAGTACTGTTCCACCAGCTGCAGCTTACTGCCAGGTTTGCTCTAGTGGTGAAGAGGGAGGGGATGATGAGGTCACTGACTCCACGTGGGTGCCTCAAGGGAGAGAGGATGAGGAGGAGGAGGACGAGGAGGAGGAGGAGGATGCGGCGTCACATGTCCAACGAGGCAGGATGCCCCCTGGAGGCCAGGTAGAGGCCAGCACAGCAACTGTACAACACCGCAGAGCTCCGCCTGTGCAGGGCGCTGCCTCTGCACGTTATCAGAAAAGTTCTTTGGTGTGGGCCTTTTTTGAGACGAGTGCAGCAGATCGCACCACTGCTATTTGCAATATTTGTCTCAAGCGTATCTCGCGTGGCCAAAACATCAGCCGCTTGGGCACCACAAGCATGACCAGACATATGGCGACCTGCCATGCAGCTCGTTGGCAGGCACACATAAAAGACCCACACCAAAGAACTAAGCGGACCTCTCCTTGCTCCTCCTCAGCTGGGATCTCCATCCCCACTACACCTTCAGTCCTCTCTGAAAGCTGCTCTGAGAGGACTGAAGGTGTAGAATTAGGTGTGTCACAACCAAGTACTTGCAGTACACCGACGTCCGATTGCAGCAGGCAAATTTCCCTGCCCCAGCTGCTGGACCGTAGAAAGAAGTACAGCCATCCACATGCCCAGCGGTTGAATGCTAGCCTGGCTAAATTGCTAGCACTTCAACTGCTGCCTTTTCAGTTGGTAGACTCGGCCCCCTTCCGTGAGTTTGTTCAATGTGCGGTTCCTCAGTGGCAGGTTCCCAAACGCCACTTTTTCTCGCGGAAGGCGATTCCGTCTCTCTACCGGCATGTGGAGGGCAATGTCCATGCCTCGCTGGACAGGGCGGTCAGCGGTAAGGTGCATATTACCGCTGACTCATGGTCCAGCAGGCATGGACAGGGAAGGTACCTTTCTTTCACGGCCCATTGGGTCACTCTATTGGCAGCTGGGAGGGATGCAGGACAAGGTGCAGTAGTGTTGGAGGTTGTTCCGCCACCACGCCTCCAAAACGCGACTACTGCTACTGGTTGTGACACACCTCTCTCCTCCACCCCCTCCTCTTCTTCTTCCTCCAGTGCTCTGTCCTTGGAACCAGCGGTGCTCCGTAGGCGTACAAGGGGCTACGCAAGTACGCAGGCAAAAAGATGCCATGCCGTGCTTGCGCTGGTGTGTTTGGGGGACAGGAGCCACACTGGGCCAGAGGTTCTGGCAGCTCTGCAGGGGCAGGCCGAGAGGTGGTTGACGCCACGTCAGCTTAAGCCAGGAATGGTCGTTTCTGACAATGGCACCAACCTCCTCTCCGCCCTGCGACAGGGGCAGCTCACCCATGTGCCCTGCATGGCTCACGTCCTCAACCTGGTGGTGCAGCGGTTCTTGGGCAGGTTCCCAGGCTTACAGGATGTCCTGAGGCAGGCCAGGAAAGTCTGTGTGCATTTCCGCCGATCTTATAATGCCAGTGCTCGGCTGACTGAGCTGCAAAAGGAGCTGAACCTGCCCAAGAACCGCCTAATATGTGACATGCCCACCAGGTGGAACTCAACGTTGGCCATGCTGCAGCGACTGCACACGCAGCAGAGGGCCATCAATGAGTACCTTTGCGACTACGGCACCAGGACAGGGTCAGGGGAGCTTGGTTTTTTTTCCCCACGTCAGTGGGGCATGATCAGGGATGCATGCACTGTCCTCTCACCATTTGAGGAGGCCACGAGGATGGTGAGCAGTGACAGTGCATGCATCAGTGACACTGTCCCTCTTGTCCACCTGTTGGAGCATACGCTGCGCGGGATAATGGACAGGGCACTTGAGGCAGAACAGAGGCAGGAAGAGGAGGACTTCCTTGCCTCTCAAGGCCCCCTTTATCCGGACAGTGTTCCTTCTGTCCCACCCATCACACAGGAAGAGGATGAGGAGGAGGAGGAGGAGGAGGAGGAGGAGGATTGTGTGAGCATGGAGGTGGAGCCTGGCACTCAGCATCAGCAGCAGCAGTCTTTTAGGGATGATGTACAGTCCCAACAAACCAGTGGACTTGTACGTGGCTGGGAGGAGGTGGCTGGCGATCATGTCATCCTCAGTGACCCAGAAGACTCCGGACCGAATGCCTCAGCTAACCTACGCTGCATGGCCTCCCTGATCCTGCAAAGCCTGCGGAAGGATCCTCGTGTTCTTCGGATCAAGGAGAGGGACCATTACTGGCTGGCCACTCTCCTTGATCCGCGGTACAAGGGTAAGGTTGCGGACCTTATCTTGCCGTCGCAGAGGGAGCAGAGGATGAGACATCTCAGGGAGGCCTTGCAGAAAGGTCTGTGCAACGCGTTCCCAGAAACTGGGAGGCTACAAACTCCTGGTCCTGGGCGACGAGTTGCTGAGGCTTCGGTCAGTGGCAGAAGGAGCGGTGGGGAAGGTGGACGTCTGACCGATGCGTTCAGACAATTTTTTAGTCCGCAGCCCCAAGGTATGATCGGTTCCAGCAACCATCGCCAGCGTCTGATATACATGGTGCAGGAATACCTTGGGGCAAGGTCAGACTTGGACACCTTTCCCACCGAAAATCCTCTGGCTTACTGGGTCCTGAGGATGGATCACTGGCCAGAGCTTGCACAGTATGCAATTGAGCTACTGGCCTGTCCTGCCTCCAGCGTTCTTTCCGAACGCACATTCAGTGCTGCTGGAGGATTTGTGACTGATCATAGGGTGCGCCTGTCCACCGCCTCGGTTGATCGACTGACATTCATCAAAATGAATCAGTCTTGGATCACCACCAGCTACCAGGCACCTGAGGCGGATATAACCGAATAATTTTTAATGTCACATCCCTTCAAGACTGCCTATGCTGATGCTGAGTGACTGTCCTCTTATGTTCACTGACTATCCTCTTCCTCCTCCTCAATGATCCATGCCACCACACCAGTGCCTAAGGCACAATTTTTCAGCCCCTGTTTAACAGGGGCGTGTACTTACAATTTTTTAAAAAAATGCTTTGCAACACGTGTGACTGCTGTGCTCCAAGTACAGTATCTGTGAGGGCCGGGTTGCAGTGTTGTGGCACCAGCACCAGTGCCTAAGGCACAATTTTTCAGCCCCTGTTTAACAGGGGCGGGTACTTACAATTTTTTAAAAAAATGCTTCGCAACACGTGTGACTGCTGTGCTCCAAGTACAGTATCTGTGAGGGCCGGGTTGCAGTGTTGTGGCACCAGCACCAGTGCCTAAGGCACAATTTTTCAGCCCCTGTTTAACAGGGGCGTGTACTTACAATTTTTTAAAAAAATGCTTCGCAACACGTGTGACTGCTGTGCTCCAAGTACAGTATCTGTGAGGGCCGGTTGCAGTGTTGTGGCACCAGCACCAGTGCCTAAGGCACAATTTTTCAGCCCCTGTTTAACAGGGGCGTGTACTTACAATTTTTTAAAAAAATGCTTCGCAACACGTGTGACTGCTGTGCTCCAAGTACAGTATCTGTGAGGGCCGAGTTGCAGTGTTGTGGCACCAGCACCAGTGCCTAAGGCACAATTTTTCAGCCCCTGTTTAACAGGGGCGTGTACTTACAATTTTTTAAAAAAATGCTTCGCAACACGTGTGACTGCTGTGCTCCAAGTACAGTCTCTGTGAGGGGTTGCAGTGTTGTGGCACCAGCACCAGTGCCTAAGGCACAATTTTTCAGCCCCTGTTTAACAGGGGCGGGTAATTACAAATCTTGATCTAATAGTTCACAGCAGGGCCCATTCCTGCGCCCACCAAGAGTAACTATGAGGGCCTGCAGTCTTGTGGCAACACCGTCCACCACCACCGCCAAAGGCCCAATTTTTCTGCCCTGTTCATCAGGTGCTTGCAATTACAAATCTTGATCTAATAACTCACAGCAGGGCCCATTCCTGCGCCCACCAAGAGTCACTGTGAGGGCTTACAGTCTTGTGGCAACACCGTCCACCACCACCACCACCAAAGGCCCAATTTTTCTGCCCTGTTCAACAGGTGCATGCAATTAGAAATCTTGATCTAATAACTCACAGCAGGGCCCATTCCTGTGCCCACCAGTCTTGTGGCTACACCAACATCTAATAGGGCAAATTTCTGCAGAGTATATACGGCAGGCCCCTACTTTCAAACATCCAACTTACAAACGAATCCTACTTGCAAACGGAAATAGAAAACAGGAAGTGAGAGGAAATCTACCCCTAGGAAGGGAAATTCTATCATGTTAGATTTAATTTGGGAAAAAGGTATCTCCTCTCTACTGATGCTTTATCACCAATCCTTGTTTCAATTAAAACCCCACTTTTCCAAAAACATTTGTCATTGGGACGGAAAGTGAGGTGACATGTTCTGAACAGATGTGCAAAGACAGCAAATGTTACAGGGGTGATAACCCCTCCCTATGTTCTCCAAAAAGCATAAAAATAGATTTTTTTGGGATGGAGCTACACTTCATAATGTACCTGTTCAGATTCTACTTAAGAACAAACCTAAAGCCGCAAGTGGTTTTAAATGGCTTCTTTTTTTCCTTTACAAATGTCATTTTGTGCAAGGACAGTTCTAAACACGGGAAACACATGCCACTTCACAGGCATACTTTGGACACCCCCCAGGTACCATATTTAAAGGAAAATTTCACTTTTTTTTTTTCACTTTATGCATCATTAAAATGACTGCTCCCGAAAAAACGTTAGTTTTTAAAAGTTCTTTTTGCATTGATATATGTCCCCTGGGGCAGGACCCGGGTCCCCAAACCTGTTTTATGACATTAACATGCATATTGGCCGTTGTAATTAGCACTTTTGATTTCGAACGTTCGCGTCCATTATAACGTATAGGGTTCGAAAATTCGCGCGAACTTTCGGTCGGTTCGAAGGTTCTGGTGCGAACCGAACCCGGGGGTGTTCGGCTCATCCCTATACAACATCCAGTGCTATAAAAATGAACTGATTAATATGTAAATGTCACTGGCAGGGAAGGGCTTAACACTAGGGGTGATTAAGGGGTTAAATGTGTTCCCTAGTTAGTGTTTTAAACTGTATGGGGATAGGACTGATTGGGGGAGAAGACATATCGTTTTTCCTACTTAGTAGGAACAAACTATATGTCTCCTCTCCCCTGACAGAACAGGGATCTCGTGCACGCGATTGCGGGTGGCCGTCAGCGATTGCGCCCACCAGCCACATGCATCTAGTTCCTCGCCGTGCAGCAGGCGCACGTGCCCCTCCGGTGGTGCACACGCACCTGCTATCGCCCTTGAAGGTGCAGACGTACCTATACAACGATTTGCGGGAACTAACCACTTTGCCGCCGTATATCAGCACTTTTACTCATTAACATAAAAAATGTAAATGGTAAATAAAGACAAGTCCTTTAGTAAAAAAATAAAAAAGAAACACTAATAAAGTCCCACAATGTAAATCTATTGTCCATCACATCATCCAGTAATCACTGAAAAAAAAACGAACCGACTGTCCAACATTTCCAATCACAACAACTGCATGCAGTGAATGACATCTCTCCGCTGCCAGTCACTAGTCAGAGTGAGCTAAACACATGACAGGTCTCAAAGCTGTCATCTGCAATGTAGACAAAGGGGTGAAGTATAACTAATGGAGAGACGCATATCTGCCTTTCAGGACCGATTCCTGGCGTCCTGTACAGGATACTGAGAATAGAGAACAAACACTTTGTCTGAGCCTACTTTAAAGTGATTGTAAATGATCGCTTGTAAAACAACCTATTCAGTTTAAAATAGAAATGAAAGGTTAAACATTTTTGTATAGATATAAAAAAACATGATAAATATCCTTTTCCTTTTTGTATAAAGTGATCATATTCCGTCTGTTCTCAGCTGCACAAGAGCTGGGGGAGGAGAAACAGCATCACACTGAGCTTCCCAGTGAATGAATGTACAACGGGGGTTGGTCAGGACAAGTCTGATCATTGGAGGAAAGTACGCTGAGTTCCCAGCATAGCTAGAGAACTGACCACAGTGTGTTCTCCTGCTTAGTGTGGTCAGTTTTTAATAGGAAAGCAAGGGGACTAGCAGGAACACCAGAGATTTCACACAAAGGAAGCAATACAGAGATAATAGGATACTTTCTCATACATGGTACAACAGGCACATATCAGGAGTATGAGGTGTTGGTGTAACAAACTATTTAAAATTAACTTTATTAATAGTCAAAATAGTCAAGGTCTCTTTAGCAGCCAGTAACTACTAACACAATAGGCAATTTCATCAGAATAAGTGCTGGAGTCTGAAGAAACAGGGTCGAGGGATGTGCAATGCAAATAGCACAAGGGTCAGGAGTATGTAATACACTCTCATGGTGCTCTGTTACGTGCCAGGTATGGAAATACATAATGCAGAAGGCAGGGGTCAGAGGAATGTCACAGAGTGCAGGAGTCAGGAGTATGTAATGGTCAGGAACACAAAGCAAAGAAAGCACAGGAGACAGCAAGCAATACTTTCCTTTCTCCTCTCAGCTAAAGTCCTCCCCCCCCCCCAAAAAAAATCAGCACTAATCTGCAAGATTACCTCCCAGACCATATTCTCCAACCCCCTCCCAGCACAAATCCACTTCCCCCACTGCAAGTCATCTCTCCCAGACCGAACCATAAACTCCTCCCCTCAGCACTAATCTTCTCCCCCTTACAATCTACCACCCAGCAAAAATACTCCCCCCGGAACAAATCCACATTCCAAAATTTCTCCTCCCAGCACTAGACATGGGAACTGCCAAAAAATTCGTTTCGTTTCGTTTCGTCCCGTTTCGTATATAAAAAAATTCGTAATTCGTAATTCGTGTACGAAATTCCGTTCGAATTCGTACGAAATACGAAATTCGGACGAATCGTAATTTTTTTTACGAATCGTTAGTAAAGTTACGAATCGTTACGAATCGTTACGAATCGTTACGAATCGTTAACGCGGCTAATGAATTGTTGGTTCTCATAACACAGAGAACAATTCGAATCCAACTACAAATATCGAATTTCAATTTCAAGTTACGAATCGTTACGAATCGTTATGAATAGTTACGAATCGTTACGAATCGTTACGAATCGTTATGAATAGTTACGAATCGTTAGTAAATCCAACTACCAATATCGAATTTCAACTAATTTGAACGAAATTATTATAGCAGATATAACGAATGAATTCGAATGACAAAGTGTCATTTTTGCAGAAAAAAAAAAAGCGTAGGGGTCCCCCCAAATTCAATAACCAGGCCCTTCAGGTCTGGTATGGATATTAAGGGGGACCCCAGCCAAAAAAAAATAAAAAAAATGGCGTGGGGTCCCCCCCAAATATCCATACCAGACCCTTCAGGTCTGGGATGGATTTTAAGGGGAACCCCGGCCAAAAAAAAAATAAAAATGGCGTGGGGTCCCCCTCAAAATCCATACCAGACCCTTTATCCGAGCACGCAACCTGGCAGGCCGCAGGAAAGGAGGGGGGGACGAGAGCGGCCCCCCCTCCCACCTGAACCGTACCAGGCCACATGCCCTCAACATTGGGAGGGTGCTTTGGGGTCCCCCCCAAAGCACCTTGTCCCCATGTTGATGAGGACAAGGGCCTCATCCCCACAACCCTGGCCGGTGGTTGTGGGGGTCTGCGGGCGGGGGGCTTATCGGAATCTGGAAGCCCCCTTTAACAAGGGGACCCCCAGATCCCGGCCCCCCCCCGTGTGAAATGGTAAGGGGGTACAAAAGTACCCCTACCATTTCACCAAAAAAGTGGCAAAAATTGTAAAAATGACAGGAGACGGTCTTTGACAATTCCTTTATTAAAATCTTCTTTCTTCTTTCTTCTGGTCTTCCTTTCTTCATCTTCTCCTTCCGGCATCTTCTTCCATCTTCTTCTTCCTTCGATTCGCTTCTTCTTCCTCCGGTCTTCTCGTCCTTCTCGTCCGGCGTCGTCCTTCTCGTCCGGCATCGTCGTCTCTTCTCGCAGGCCGCTCCTCGCAATGGGAGGCTCCCGCTCTGTGAGGCTTCGCTCCGGGTGACAGGTCTTTTATAACGAAGGCACCTGGTGACCCCGCCCCCTCTGACGCACGGGGACGTCATGTGGAATTCCCTATGGCTTTCCCCATGACGTCAGAGGGGGGGCGGGGTCACCGGGTGCCTTCGTTATACAAGACCTGTCACCCGGAGCGAAGCCTCACAGAGCGGGAGCCTCCCATTGCGAGGAGCGGCCTGCGAGAAGAGACGCCGATGCCGGACGAGAAGGACGACGCCGGACGAGAAGGACGAGAAGACCGGAGGAAGAAGAAGCGAATCGAAGGAAGAAGACGATGGAAGAAGATGCCGGAAGGAGAAGATGAAGAAAGGAAGACCAGAAGAAAGAAGAAAGAAGATTTTAATAAAGGAATTGTCAAAGACCGTCTCCTGTCATTTTTACAATTTTTGACGCTTTTTTGGTGAAATGGTAGGGGTACTTTTGTACCCCCTTACCATTTCACACAGGGGGGGGGCCGGGATCTGGGGGTCCCCTTGTTAAAGGGGGCTTCCAGATTCCGATAAGCCCCCCGCCCGCAGACCCCCACAACCACCGGCCAGGGTTGTGGGGATGAGGCCCTTGTCCTCATCAACATGGGGACAAGGTGCTTTGGGGGGGACCCCAAAGCATCCTCCCAATGTTGAGGGCATGTGGCCTGGTACGGTTCAGGCGGGAGGGGGGGCCGCTCTCGTCCCCCCCTCCTTTCCTGCGGCCTGCCAGGTTGCGTGCTCGGATAAAGGGTCTGGTATGGATTTTATGGGGGACCCCACGCCATTTTTTTTGGCTAGGGTTCCCCTTAAAATCCATCCCAGACCTCAAGGGTCTGGTATGGATTTTGAGGGGGACCCTACGCCATTTTTTTTTTTTTGGCTGGGGGTCCCCCTTAATATCCATCCCAGACCTGAAGGGCCTGGTTATTGAATTTGGGGGGACCCCTACACATTTTTTTATCAATGACTTCAATGAATGACAGTTCTCTGTATTACGGATCCAACAATTCATTTGCCGGCAAATAGCTGCGAGTGATTTTAAATAGTTTTTTTTTCCTGCAAAAATGACACTGCAGGAACAGTTCCCTATATTAGATATACTGAATCTCGAATCATTCGAAGCATTCGTTATAGCCGCTATTATCATTTCTTTCATGTTAGTTGAAATTACATATTTGTTAGTTACAATACAACATTCGAATTGTTCTCTGTATTGCGGGAATCGGCAATTAGCCGCGAGTGATTTTAAATGTCTTTTTTTCCTGCAAAAAATGACACATTGTACAGAGAGAGTTCTAAACACGGGAAACATGACCCCCTTCATAGGCATACTATAGAGTATATAGTATATAGAAGGGCGCAGGTTTCCCGTGTTTAGAACTCTCTCTGTACAATGTGTCATTTTTGCAGGAAAAAAAGACATTTAAAATCACTCGCGGCTAATTGCCGATTCCCGCAATACAGAGAACAATTCGAATGTTGTATTGTAACTAACAAATATGTAATTTCAACTAACATGAAAGAAATTATAATAGCGGATATAACGAATGCTTCGAATGATTCGAGATTCAGTATATCTAATATAGAGAACTGTCTCTGTACAATGTGTCATTTTTGCAGGAAAAAAAAAACTATTTAAAATCACTCGCAGCTATTTGCCGGCAAATGAATTGTTGGATCCGTAATACAGAGAACTGTCATTCATTGAAGTCATTGATAAAAAAAAGCGTAGGGGTCCCCCCAAATTCAATAACCAGGCCCTTCAGGTCTGGGATGGATATTAAGGGGGACCCCAGCCAAAAAAAAAAAAAAAATGGCGTAGGGTCCCCCTCAAAATCCATACCAGACCCTTGAGGTCTGGGATGGATTTTAAGGGGAACCCTAGCCCAAAAAAATGGCGTGGGGTCCCCCATAAAATCCATACCAGACCCTTATCCGAGCACGCAACCTGGCAGGCCGCAGGAAAGGAGGGGGGGACGAGAGCGGCCCCCCTCCCACCTGAACCGTACCAGGCCACATGCCCTCAACATTGGGAGGGTGCTTTGGGGTCCCCCCCAAAGCACCTTGTCCCCATGTTGATGAGGACAAGGGCCTCATCCCCACAACCCTGGCCGGTGGTTGTGGGGGTCTGCGGGCGGGGGCTTATCGGAATCTGGAAGCCCCCTTTAACAAGGGGACCCCCAGATCCCGCCCCCCCCTGTGTGAAATGGTAAGGGGGTACAAAAGTACCCCTACCATTTCACCAAAAAAGTGTCAAAAATTGTAAAAATGACAGGAGACGGTCTTTGACAATTCCTTTATTAAAATCTTCTTTCTTCTTTCTTCTGGTCTTCCTTTCTTCATCTTCTCCTTCCGGCATCTTCTTCCATCTTCTTCTTCCTTCGATTCGCTTCTTCTTCCTCCGGTCTTCTCGTCCTTCTCGTCCGGCGTCGTCCTTCTCGTCCGGCATCGTCGTCTCTTCTCGCAGGCCGCTCCTCGCAATGGGAGGCTCCCGCTCTGTGAGGCTTCGCTCCGGGTGACAGGTCTTGTATAACGAAGGCACCCGGTGACCCCGCCCCCCCTCTGACGTCATGGGGAAAGCCATAGGGAATTCCACATGACGTCCCCGTGCGTCAGAGGGGGCGGGGTCACCAGGTGCCTTCGTTATAAAAGACCTGTCACCCGGAGCGAAGCCTCACAGAGCGGGAGCCTCCCATTGCGAGGAGCGGCCTGCGAGAAGAGACGACGATGCCGGACGAGAAGGACGACGCCGGACGAGAAGGACGAGAAGACCGGAGGAAGAAGAAGCGAATCGAAGGAAGAAGACGATGGAAGAAGATGACGGAAGGAGAAGATGAAGAAAGGAAGACCAGAAGAAAGAAGAAAGAAGATTTTAATAAAGGAATTGTCAAAGACCGTCTCCTGTCATTTTTACCATTTTTGCCACTTTTTTGGTGAAATGGTAGGGGTACTTTTGTACCCCCTTACCATTTCACACAGGGGGGGGGGCCGGGATCTGGGGGTCCCCTTGTTAAAGGGGGCTTCCAGATTCCGATAAGCCCCCCACCCGCAGACCCCCACAACCACCGGCCAGGGTTGTGGGGATGAGGCCCTTGTCCTCATCAACATGGGGACAAGGTGCTTTGGGGGGGACCCCAAAGCACCCTCCCAATGTTGAGGGCATGTGGCCTGGTACGGTTCAGGCGGGAGGGGGGGCCGCTCTCGTCCCCCCCTCCTTTCCTGCGGCCTGCCAGGTTGCGTGCTCGGATAAAGGGTCTGGTATGGATTTTGAGGGGGACCCCACGCCATTTTTTTTTTTTTTTTTTGGCCGGGGTTCCCCTTAAAATCCATCCCAGACCTGAAGGGTCTGGTATGGATATTTGGGGGGGACCCCACGCCATTTTTTTTTTTTTTTTTTGGCTGGGGTCCCCCTTAATATCCATACCAGACCTGAAGGGCCTGGTTATTGAATTTGGGGGGACCCCTACGCTTTTTTTTTTTTCTGCAAAAATGACACTTTGTCATTCGAATTCATTCGTTATATCTGCTATAATAATTTCGTTCAAATTAGTTGAAATTCGATATTGGTAGTTGGATTTACTAACGATTCGTAACTATTCATAACGATTCGTAACGATTCGTAACTATTCATAACGATTCGTAACGATTCGTAACTTGAAATTGAAATTCGATATTTGTAGTTGGATTCGAATTGTTCTCTGTGTTATGAGAACCAACAATTCATTAGCCGCGTTAACGATTCGTAACGATTCGTAACTTTACTAACGATTCGTAAAAAAAAATTCGTATTCCGTACGGAATTCGTAAAAAAAAAATTCGTACTACAGATTCGTAAATTCGTACGAATTTCGAAAAATTCGTACGAATTACGAATTCGTACGAAACGAATCGCACATGTCTACCCAGCACAAATTCTTTCCATCCACCCAAATTCTGCCCCCAACTCATCCCTACTAGCACAAATTATTTTCCACTCACCAAATCACCCTTCCTAATGTAAAATATGCTTTCCCCAAAAAATGTCAACTTCCAGCAAAAACCATCTCCTATCACCAATTATCAGAACCTGGGTCACCTGCTGGTGGCACTGTACTTCCCAGAGCGGAAAGATTTAGCTCCAGTGTCCACCAGTGGGTGCCCCCCAGCAGCTACCAGTTTCTAGTAACCAGACTCCTCCTGATACTGGTGGCTGTATTTAGTCTCTCCTTTGCTAGTACACTTCATGTCAGCATTTTGCTTTGCTGTGCTAAGTCAGATGCTGCTTGCCATTTATCCTGCTCCTGATCTTGCCCTTGCCCTGCATCCTGTATACTGCACTGTGCTGCTTTACAGTATATCTGATCCTCTTGTTCCTGATGCCAGTCTTGATTCCCTCCTCCCATCTGTTCCCGGCATCTACCCTGTACCCCATTTTTATACATATTTTATATAATTAGTTTGTAGTTAGGCTTCCTATTAGTTAGTTGGGCATTTTGGTTATATGGCTATAGTTCACTTCAAGTTTGCTTGTTTCTTGTTTGCTGATGTGTGGATGTCTTTTGTTTTACTATATATAGGCTGTTCTTAGTTTCTAGTGTAGCCACACAGACCATCTTTTCTGTAGATTCCTGACACTAATCTCTACTCCGAAAACAAGCCGTCATTCTTTCACCTGATACAACTTTCTCCTCCCAATCTGAATTTACAAGCTTCCAAGTGAGTGCAGCTGAATATCGGGAAGTATTCTTCCTCTCAGAGTTCCCCTTGAGTTATGTCATGTGACACATACAAGCTGAGGAGGAGCATAGTAGCAGCCTCTCTTCTAAATTATTTTACTCTGACAGGCAGCTTGTGGGGAGACATTCTGGGTATTGTAATGACAGGCGATCGTGGTGTCAGAGACTTAGTGCACCCAACAGGAGATGCAGGACATGAACCCTGGGTTCCCACTGGCATCAACCCTCTTAAAATGATAACTATAAACCTAAATACAGTTTGTAAGACATGCATGTAACTGGAGTAAGTTACTCTGTGGGTATTCATTTTAGAATCAATCTACTGAATGTCTTCCTAAATTTACAAAGGATAATTAAAATGTGCTTCTGAATTCAAATTTGTTATAATAAGCTCATCTTTAATATTCATACAGTTTCAATCTTTAATGTATGCTGGGCAATTAATCACTTCCTGTGCAATCCACTGATTTTGTTAAGTTAGAAAGCCTAGTTCTATCCCTTTAAGTAGACTTAAATTTATATTAGGAGAAGATAATTGTGTTTTTATTGAACATGGCATGAAAGAGAAATGTAATTAACATGAACAATATCAAAATGTATTTGGGTGCTAACAAATGTTTTATGGGCAGCCTAGTAAGTAAATTATTGACTGGTTAATCAAATACACATTGTTGTAACTTACTGGATAACTGATGTGTCCAAGCTACATTGTCATGTCACATAAAGTTTTCCTTATAAATTGTTGCCGGAAAAATTACATATTTTTTTTTTAACTCTAATGTTGAAGACTTAAAGGTGTACCTAATGTTCATCTTTTTATTAAAATGTTTAAGTGTGGAATATTCCAGCTTTAACTCAGCAAAGTCCATTTTATACTTACATTGTGCTGGATTATTCAACTGTCTAACAGAAAAGACTGCCAGACATACCTGTACTTGTCAACAAAGCTGCGCATGTACCATGCTCTCTCTGATCGCAAAAGGTTTAAATGCCCCAGAAAAACTATCAATGATCCTGGGTAATGTTAGAAAACACAAAAACTGGGCCCGGATGTGCACTTCAATGCCAGCCAGACTTCTCTATAGACATCTCTGAGGTTAGCAGGGGCTAAAGACACTCTCCCAGCATCATCCTGCCACCAGTCTTGCTTACTCTGTTGATCAACCCTGGCAGAAGGTATCGCGCATGCCTACACCTAAGAAACACAGAGGGAAACCCACTCAAAGGTCACTAATGGCGTATCTTTTCTGAGCCTGGGAGCCCAAAAAGATGTCTCAAGATAACGCCCAGCCCCAGCCTGCATCTCCTGGTTCCCATGCCCATTCAACAGAGCTACAAGCAGACTCTGCTGATCGTTAAACTCCCCAGGTCTAACTAAGGAAGACTTGAATACTAATGTATGAAAAGCTCACAACAACATTTCAGACAGAATCTGAATCAATGAATCAATACAGCTCCATGAATCACAGTCCTTGGTAACAGAACTTACTGGCTGGAAACTAAGAAGCCTAACCTCCTTGGCGGTATTCCCGAGTGTGGCTCGGGGTGAGAATTCAGTACCATTAGCGGTAACCCCGAGCCACACTCAGGATTGCTTCACTGGATCCAATCAATGGTGCGCTGGCCCTTTAAGATAAAGCAGATTCGCGCGCGCGTGCCTTAGGGAGCGGGATGCGCGCGCCGGGAAGGAGCAGGCGGGGACAGGTGAGAGGAACGGGATGCGATCCCCGGGCGGACCCGGGCCTCCGCGTGGATCGCATCCCGCCGGTGACAGAGCAGCGCCTGCGGTCAGAGGAGCTGACCGGGGCGCTGCAGGACAGAGGACGCCGTGAGCGCTCCGGGATGAATGGGACACCCGGAGCGCTCTGCGTTACAGTACCCCCCCCCTTGGGTCTCCCCCTCTTCTTGGGTCTCCCCCTTCTCCTGGAGCCTGAGAACCTGAGGATAAGGTCCTTGTCTATGATGTTACTCTCAGGTTCCCAGGACCTCTCCTCAGGACCACAATTCTCCCAGTCAACAAGATAGAACCGCTTACCTCAGACGGTTCTAGAGGCGAGGATCTCTTTAACGGAGAAGATGTCGGAGGAGCCGGTGACAGGAGCAGGAACAGTGACTTTGGGGGAAAAGCGATTAAAGATAAAGGGTTTGAGGAGGGAAACATGGAAAGAGTTGGGGATGCGGAGAGAAGAGGAAAGATGCAGTTTGTAGGACACGGAATTGATCCGAGCCTTGACCTTGAATGGACCGAGGTAGCGGGGACCCAACTTGTAACTGGGGATACGGAACCTGATGTACCTGGAGGAGAGCCACACCTTATCACCAGGGGAGAAGACAGGATGAGGTCTTCTTTTACAGTCAGCATGTTTCTTCATGCGAGAAGAGGCCAGGGCAAGCGACTTTTGGGTCTCTTTCCAGATGGACGACAGCTCTTGGGTGACTTTGTCTACCGCAGGGACTCCGGAAGAAGTGGGGATGGGTAGGGGGGGAAGAGGATGACGGCCGTATACTACAAAGAAGGGTGATTTTGAGGAGGACTCAGACTCTTTCAGGTTGTAAGAAAATTCGGCCCAGGGCAGGAGGTCAGCCCAGTCGTCATGACGAGCAGAGACAAAGTGTCGCAGGTAGGCCCCAAGGATTTGGTTGACTCTCTCCACTTGTCCATTGGACTGCGGATGGTAGGCAGAGGAGAAGTCCAGTTTGACTTTCAATTGACTGCAGAGAGCTCTCCAGAACTTAGACACGAACTGAGCGCCTCTATCCGAGACGATGTGAGATGGAAGTCCATGAAGATGAAAGATCTGGAGGAAGAAATGTTTTGCAAGTACAGGTGCAGAAGGGAGACCTGGAAGCGGGACAAAATGTGCTATTTTGGAGAAACGATCAACGACCACCCATATGGCTGTATGGCCGTGGGAAGGAGGAAGGTCCGTGATGAAGTCCATTGCTATGTGGGACCAAGGTCGTTCAGGCACAGGCAGAGGATGAAGAAGACCAGCAGGCTTTTGGTGAGGGGTCTTATCTTGAGCACATATAGTACAGGCCTGTACAAAGTCTGTCACATCCTTTTTTAAGGAGGGCCACCAGTAATACCTGGAAATCAGTTGGGAGGACTTCTTGACTCCAGGATGACCAGCCAGATGAGAGGAGTGACCCCATTTGAGGATCTGAAGACGAAGACGTGGAGGGACAAAGGTCTTCCCAGGAGGAACTTGCACCAAGGAGGCAGGAGCTGAAGAGATCAGACACTCAGGAGGTACAATGTGTTGTACAGGAGACTCAGACTCTGAAGCATCGGTGGAACGTGATAGGGCGTCAGCCCTGACATTCTTGTCCGCAGGACGGAAATGGATCTCAAAGTTGAAGCGGGCAAAAAACAACGACCACCTAGCTTGGCGTGGGTTTAATCGCTGGGCAGACTGGAGATAAGAGAGATTTTTGTGATCCGTGAAGATCGTGATGGGGTGCACGGATCCCTCAAGGAGATGTCTCCATTCCTCAAGTGCTAGCTTAATGGCCAGTAATTCACGGTCTCCGATGGAATAGTTCTTTTCAGGGGGAGAAAAAGTCTTAGAAAAAAACCCACAGGTGATGTTCTTGCCCTTTGAGTCTTTCTGAAGAAGCACAGCTCCAGTTCCCACAGAGGAGGCATCGACTTCCAGGAGAAACGGTTTGAGAGGATCAGGCATGGACAAAACGGGTGCAGAGGCAAAGGCAGACTTGAAGTGGTTAAATGCCTCATCAGCTTGAGGAGGCCAGGACCTTGGATTTGCATCCTTTTTGGTTAGTGCTACAATAGGCGCAACAATGGTGGAGAAGTGAGGAATGAACTGGCGATAATAATTGGTGAATCCGAGGAAACGCTGGATGGCCCGTAGTCCAGTAGGGCGTGGCCAGTTCAGGACGGCAGAAAGTTTCTCAGGGTCCATTTGTAGACCTTGTCCAGAGACTAAGTAACCCAGGAAGGGAAGACTGCAGCGTTCAAAGAGACATTTCTCTAGTTTGGCGTAAAGATGGTTATCACGGAGCCGTTGGAGCACTTGACGGACATGATGACGGTGCTCTTCCAAGCTAGAGGAGAAAATCAGGATATCATCCAGATAGACAACAACACAGGAGTACAGCAAATCTCTGAAAATTTCATTCACAAAGTCTTGGAAGACCGCAGGAGCATTGCATAAACCAAAGGGCATGACAAGATATTCAAAGTGTCCGTCACGGGTGTTAAAGGCGGTTTTCCACTCATCGCCTTTACGGATACGGATGAGATTATATGCGCCCGGAGGTCCAGTTTGGTGAAAATTCTCGCTCTGCGCAAACGGTCAAAAAGTTCAGAGATAAGAGGCAGCGGGTAGCGATTTTTTACAGTGATCTTATTAAGACCAAGATAGTCAATGCAGGGACGTAAGGACCCGTCCTTTTTGGCTACAAAGAAGAATCCTGCTCCAGCAGGGGAAGAAGACTTGCGGATGAAACCTCTTTTGAGGTTCTCCTGGATGTACTCCGTCATAGCTTGTGTCTCCGGGATGGAGAGAGGGTAGATCCTGCCACGGGGCGGAGTGGTCCCAGGAAGAAGATCAATAGGGCAGTCATAGGGTCTATGTGGCAGCAAGACCTCAGCTTGTTTTTTGCAAAACACATCAGCAAAGTCCCGGTAAGGCTTGGGAAGACTAGGCAGAGAAGTAGCGATGGAAACTTGGTTAGTGGGCACCGCTTTGAGGCAATGCCTGTGGCAGGAAGGACCCCAACTTTTGATGTCCCCAGAGGCCCAGTCGAGGGTAGGAGAATGTAGCTGGAGCCAGGGTAGGCCCAATAGGATCTCAGAGGTACCGTTGGGTAACACAAAAAAGTAAATTTTTTCATGATGGAGAACTCCAATTTTCATGAGCAGAGGTTCGGTGCGGTAACGCACGATACAGTTCAAGTTCTGTCCATTTACAGAGGTGATGAAAAGTGGCTTGACAAGACGGATGACTGGAACATTAAATTTGTTGATGAGTGAGGCTTCAATGAAGTTCCCTGCTGAACCAGAAAGGCCACAGCGGAGAAAGAGGACTTCTTGGGCAAAGAAATCCTCACAGGAACAGTCAGACGTGGAGAGGAAGAATCCACACCTAGCAACGCCTCTCCCACGTTAGCTAGGTGCGAGCGTTTCCCTGACGCTGAGGGCGGATAGAGCAATCCTTTAAAAAATAGTCAGGACTGGCGCAATACAGGCACAGATTATGGTCTCGGCGGCGAGTCCTCTCTTGTGTGGTCAGGCGTGACTGATCCACTTGCATAGCCTCCTCAGCGGGAGGCACAGGAACGGGTTGCAGAGGATTCTGGAAGAGAGGTGCCAGGCGAGGAAACCGCCTGGTGCGAACAAAGTCCTTTTCCTGGCGTAGCTCTAGGCGTCTTTCGGTATAACGCATGTAAATGCGGGTGGCCAGCTGGATGAGTTCAGACAGGGTAGCAGGAATTTCTTGTGCGGCCAGCACATCTTTGACGTGACTGGATAGGCCTTTTTTAAAGGTCGCGCAGAGGGCCTCATTGTTCCAAGAGAGTTCAGATGCCAGGGTGCGGAACTGAATGGCGTAATCGCCCACTGAAGAATTCCCCTGGACAAGGTTCAGAAGAGCCGTCTCGGCTGAGGAAGCCCGGGCTGGCTCCTCGAAGACACTGCGAACTTCTGAAAAGAAAGCTTGAACTGTAGCTGTGGCAGGATCGTCACGGTCCCAAAGCGGTGTAGCCCAGGCTAGGGCCTTGCCAGATAGCAGGCTAACCACGAACGCCACCTTTGACCGTTCCATGGGGAACTGGTCCGACAACATCTCCAGATCGAGGGAACATGGGGATAGGAACCCTCGGCACAGCTTGGGGTCCCCATTGAACTTGTCAGGAAGAGACAGGCGGACTCTAGCAGCAGCAACTCGTGGTGGAGGAGATGCAGGAGCTGGCGGTGGAGATGGCAGAAGCTGCTGTAGCATAGCAGTCAACTGCGCCAATTGCTGTCCCTGTTGAGCGACCACCGTGGTCAGATCCTCAGCGGGATCCATGGCCGGATCTACTGTCGCGATCCGGGTATGCAGGGACACAGGAGGTGGATCCCCTATGCCAGTGAGGCGATAGCACGGGTTGTATTGGAGGACCGGTTCTAATGTTGCTACTGGTTTTCACCAGAGCCCGCCGCAAAGCGGGATGGACTTGCAGCGGCGGTAGTAACCAGGTCGTGTCCTCCAATAGCAGCTGGCAGCTGAGACAGGCGTGGTACACAGGGATTAAGCAGAGGCGAGGTAGAGGCAAGGTCATACTTAGCAGAAGGTCAAGGCAGGCGGCAATGGTTCGTAGTCAGGGGCAACAGCAGAGATCTGGATACACAGGCAAGGGTAAACACTAAACGCTTTCACTGGGCACACAGGCAACACAAGATCCGGCGAGGACAGGAAGGGGAAGTGGGTTTTTATGGGATTCTGGTGCACCAGTAATTGGACCAGGCACCAGGCACCAATCAATGGTGCGCTGGCCCTTTAAGATAAAGCAGAGTCAGCGCGCGCCTTAGGGAGCAGGGATGCGCGCGCCGGGAAGGAGCAGGCGGGGACAGGTGAGAGGAACGGGATGCGATCCCCGGGCGAACCCGGGCCGCCGCGTGGATCGCATCCTGCCGGTGACAGAGCAGTGCCTGCGGTCAGAGGAGCTGACCGGGGCGCTGCAGGACAGAGGACGCCGTGAGCGCTCCGGGATGGATGGGACACCCGGAGCGCTCAGCGTTACAGCCTATGGAACCGTTAGGGCTAACCGATGTGACATGCCACCAACCTTTGGCAATAAGAAGCTCAAGACGGGAGAAATGGTTGCCTGGCAGAAAGGCAAAATGATGGCACTGCGATGGTGTGACAAAAAAGATGTGTGCCTAATGAGTACAATCCATAACACCTCCACTGTCATGGTACACACAAAAGGTGGGAAAGACATCATGAAACCACAAGTGGTTACAGACTACAACAACACCATGGGAGGTATAAATATTATAAGAAGATCTTCAGGCATCTTCTTGAACAATGCTTATGGAATGCCTTCATTCTACAAAAAAAAAAGAGTGACAAGCTTGTGGTTCATGCTGACTTTGTTTGGAAAGTTGCAGAACGTATCTTTCTGGACCACCAAACACCAACGGCTGCAAACAGAGCTGGACGTCTTGTTGTTGGTGTTGTCAACCCGGAACACCTGACAGGTCGTCACTTTATGGACCACATCTCACCAACTGAAAAAAGGCAGCATCCACAAGGATGTGCGTAGTTTGTTGCTCAAAAGCATGATGACACTGGAAGGAAAATCCAAAAAGAAACCAGGATCTATTGTCCTGATTGTGACGTTGGACTTTGTGCAGTCCCATGTTTCCTTATGTACCATACCCGGGATGTTTACTGAAGCAATATGACCAGTAATATTGCACCCTTGTTTGGCCCAAAAAAATGTCAGTGTTTTTGATGATCTATTGAATGAAATGTATTATTATTATTATTATTATATATTATTTAATATTATTTATAGTTATTTATTATATTATAATTGATGATTTTGTGTTTCAAACGTTATCATAACCGGGATGTCTACTAGACTCTGGTTTGGACAGATTTAAGTGAGTTATTCCTAAGAATTACAGGCCTACAATATAAAATGCCAAATTTCCATGCAAAATAATTGTACCGCTTTTAACACCTAAAATCTGACATAATCATACCACCAGGGAGGTTAATCTGGCAAACAACAATCTCTAAAAAGATTAACTTTTCCCAGATTCAAATACAAGTTGAGGATTTGGACAACAGAACATATGCAATAACATTCCAGAGACAATTACAGATTTAACATCTACAGTCTCTAGGTTGTTCTGCGCCCTGCTTCAAGAGGCCCCACCATCTTCCTTCACCTGTGCTTATATACATAGTGCACTGCATCCAAAACCTCCAGACAGCAAGCCACCAAGGGACATAGTATGAGTGTATGTTTAAAAGAACTAAAGAACATCTCCTAGGAGGCTGTGAGGATTACCCCCAACAACGAGCTGGACAGGTCAAGTTACAAATGTTTCCTGATATGTCCCCTGCAATTTTGGATAAAAGGAGAAAGATGAAGGAAATCACCACCATTCTACAGTTTGCAGGAATCCACTACCACTGGGATTTCCCTTTTAGGCTCTCTATTCCCCACAATGGCATTACACTAATGTCTCTGACAGGAAGGTGATTCTAGACAAGCTGGGCCTACCTGACCAGGACTCTTTATCATGCTTCTTCTATTCCTAGGCCATCTCCTATCTACTTATGTGCCCCAGATAACGTCAGATATGACAAAACGCGTTAGAAGGAGCCTGCTGTGATGTCACTACATTGATGCCGGAAGCGTTTGGCAAGCTACCTCTTTTGTACCTGTGGAGTTATAAACAGTGAAAAGCGATTTTTTTTTTTGGAGGACATGTTAGTGCAATGTTTTTATTGCAATAAACTACATTTTATACAAAGATACACTATGAGGGGTTTCTCTTTTTATCCATAACAAATTGATTGTGGAGGAACCTTTTACAAAGGTGTACTGTGATACTGCCTATGATGATTTTCTACCAATTGAGAGTTCAGGCATATGGTATGATGTTATCTTCTATCTGTAGTGCATGGTCAATTCCTTCTAGTAAGCCTTGTGTTTGATCACTGGGTGGAGGTCTGGATATAACACACTATATCAACGGAATTTGTGTTGCACGTTTTGATTTATCACTGATTACGTTTTTGGATTGGATCACTTGGACTATTGTGGCCTTTTTCTCTTAATATCTTTTATTGTCCAACAATTTCTCCTAATGTTTTATGTGATAGGTGGTCATTTTTTGTTTCGCTAAGTCAGATGCTGCTTGCCATTTATCCTGCTCCTGATCTTGCCCTTGCCCTGCATCCTGTATACTGCACTGTGCTGCTTTACAGTATATCTGATCCTCTTGTTCCTGATGCCAGTCTTGATTCCCTCCTCCCATCTGTTCCCGGCATCTACCCTGTACCCCATTTTTATACATATTTTATATAATTAGTTTGTAGTTAGGCTTCCTATTAGTTAGTTAGGCATTTTGGTTATATGGCTATAGTTCACTTCAAGTTTGCTTGTTTCTTGTTTGCTGATGTGTGGATGTCTTTTGTTTTACTATATATAGGCTGTTCTTAGTTTCTAGTGTAGCCACACAGACCATCTTTTCTGTAGATTCCTGACACTAATCTCTACTCCGAAAACAAGCCGTCATTCTTTCACCTGATACAACTTTCTCCTCCCAATCTGAATTTACAAGCTTCCAAGTGAGTGCAGCTGAATATCGGGAAGTATTCTTCCTCTCAGAGTTCCCCTTGAGTTATGTCATGTGACACATACAAGCTGAGGAGGAGCATAGTAGCAGCCTCTCTTCTAAATTAATTTACTCTGACAGGCAGCTTGTGGGGAGACATTCTGGGTATTGTAATGACAGGCGATCGTGGTGTCAGAGACTTGGTGCACCCAACAGGAGATGCAGGACATGAACCCTGGGTTCCCACTGGCATCCACCCTCTTAAAATGATAACTATAAACCTAAATACAGTTTGTAAGACATGCATGTAACTGGAGTAAGTTACTCTGTGGGTATTCATTTTAGAATCAATCTACTGAATGTCTTCCTAAATTTACAAAGGAAAATTAAAATGTGCTTCTGAATTCAAATTTGTTATAATAAGCTCATCTTTAATATTCATACAGTTTCAATCTTTAATGTATGCTGGGCAATTTATCACTTCCTGTGCAATCCACTGATTTTGTTAAGTTAGAAAGCCTAGTTCTATCCCTTTAAGTAGACTTAAATTTATATTAGGAGAAGATAATTGTGTTTTTATTGAACATGGCATGAAAGAGAAATGTAATTAACATGAACAATATCAAAATGTATTTGGGTGCTAACAAATGTTTTATGGGCAGCCTAGTAAGTAAATTATTGACTGGTTAATCAAATACACATTGTTGTAACTTACTGGATAACTGATGTGTCCAAGCTACATTGTCATGTCACATAAAGTTTTCCTTATAAATTATTGCCGGAAAAATGGGAGCCCAAAAAGATGTCTCAAGATAACGCCCAGCCCCAGCCTGCATCTCCTGGTTCCCATGCCCATTCAACAGAGCTACAAGCAGACTCTGCTGATCGTTAAACTCCCCAGGTCTAACTAAGGAAGACTTGAATACTAATGTATGAAAAGCTCACAACAACATTTCAGACAGAATCTGAATCAATGAATCAATACAGCTCCATGAATCACAGTCCTTGGTAACAGAACTTACTGGCTGGAAACTAAGAAGCCTAACCTCCTTGGCGGTATTCCCGAGTGTGGCTCGGGGTGAGAATTCAGTACCATTAGCGGTAACCCCGAGCCACACTCAGGATTGCTTCACTGGATCCAATCAATGGTGCGCTGGCCCTTTAAGATAAAGCAGAGTCGCGCGCGCGTGCCTTAGGGAGCGGGATGCGCGCGCCGGGAAGGAGCAGGCGGGGACAGGTGAGAGGAACGGGATACGATCCCCGGGCGGACCCGGGCCTCCGCGTGGATCGCATCCCGCCGGTGACAGAGCAGCGCCTGCGGTCAGAGGAGCTGACCGGGGCGCTGCAGGACAGAGGGCGCCGTGAGCGCTCTGGGATGAATGGGACACCCGGAGCGCTCTGCGTTACAGTACCCCCCCCCCTTGGGTCTCCCCCTCTTCTTGGGTCTCCCCCTTCTCCTGGAGCCCGAGAACCTGAGGATGAGGTCCTTGTCTATGATGTTACTCTCAGGTTCCCAGGACCTCTCCTCAGGACCACAATTCTCCCAGTCAACAAGATAGAACCGCTTACCTCAGACGGTTCTAGAGGCGAGGATCTCTTTAACGGAGAAGATGTCGGAGGAGCCGGTGACAGGAGCAGGAACAGTGACTTTGGGGGAAAAGCGATTAAAGATAAAGGGTTTGAGGAGGGAAACATGGAAAGAGTTGGGGATGCGGAGAGAAGAGGAAAGATGCAGTTTGTAGGACACGGAATTGATCCGAGCCTTGACCTTGAATGGACCGAGGTAGCGGGGACCCAACTTGTAACTGGGGATACGGAACCTGATGTACCTGGAGGAGAGCCACACCTTATCACCAGGGGAGAAGACAGGAGGAGGTCTTCTTTTACAGTCAGCATGTTTCTTCATGCGAGAAGAGGCCAGGGCAAGCGACTTTTGGGTCTCTTTCCAGATGGACGACAGCTCTTGGGTGACTTTGTCTACCGCAGGGACTCCGGAAGAAGTGGGGATGGGTAGGGGGGGAAGAGGATGACGGCCGTATACTACAAAGAAGGGTGATTTTGAGGAGGACTCAGACTCTTTCAGGTTGTAAGAAAATTCGGCCCAGGGCAGGAGGTCAGCCCAGTCGTCATGACGAGCAGAGACAAAGTGTCGCAGGTAGGCCCCAAGGATTTGGTTGACTCTCTCCACTTGTCCATTGGACTGCGGATGGTAGGCAGAGGAGAAGTCCAGTTTGACTTTCAATTGACTGCAGAGAGCTCTCCAGAACTTAGA
This sequence comes from Lithobates sylvaticus, assembly GCA_028564925.1. Lineage (NCBI taxonomy): Eukaryota > Metazoa > Chordata > Amphibia > Anura > Ranidae > Lithobates > Lithobates sylvaticus. The sequence goes on from CM053036.1 coordinate 170,093,586, forward strand.
CACGAACTGAGGGCGTGGCCAGTTCAGGACAGGGGGCAGAAGAAAGTTTCTCCCATTTGTAGACTTGTCCAGAGGACTAAGTAACCCCGAACGGGAAAGGACTGCAGCGTTCAAAGAGACATTTCTCTAGTTTGGCGGTAAAGATGGTTAATCAACGGAGCCGTTGGAGCACTTGACGGACATGATGACGGTGCTCTTCACAGCTAGAGGAGAAAATCAGGATATCCATCCAGATAGACAACAACACAGGAGTACAAGCAAATCTCTGAAAATTTCATTCACAAATCTTTGGAAGACCGCAGGAGCATGCATAAACCAAAGGCATGACAAGATATTCAAAGTGTCCGTCACGGGTGTTAAGGCGGTTTTCCACTCATCGCCTTTAATGGATGAGATTATATTGCCCCGGAGGTCCCAGTTTGGTGAAAAATTCTCGCTCTGCGCAAACGGTCAAAAGTTCAGAGATAAGAGGCAGCGGGTGGGTAGCGATTTTTTACAGTGATCTGTATTAAGACCATATAGTCAATGCAGGGACGTAAGGACCCGTCCTTTTTGGCGACAAAGAAGAATCCTGCTCCAGCAGGGGAAGAAGACTTGCGGATGAAACCTCTTTTGAGGTTCTCCTGGATGTACTCCGTCATACTTTGTGTCTCCGGATGAGAGAGGGTAGATCCTGCCACGTCCCAGGAAGAAGATCAATAGGGCAGTCATAGGGAGGTCTGATGTGTGGTCAGCAAGTGTGGGAGACCTCAGCTGTATTTGTTTTTTGGGTATGCAAATGTACATCAGTGTTAAAGTGATGTGGAGTGGAAATTGGTAGGAGTGGGCACCGCGTTATGAGAGGCCCAGTGGTGGTGGCGGGAGGGTAGGTAAAGTGTGAGAGTGAGTAGCTGGAGCCAGGTTTAACTGAGTGAATAAGGAAGAGGTAGAGTAGTGTGAGTAGTCCTGTTGGGTAAACACAAAAAAGTAATAGCGTGTTGTGTGAGGTTTTTTAGTGAAAGTATGATGGAGAAGTGAGGGTGTGGTTACGTGAGTGTGGATGGGAGACAATTTTCATGCAGAGTGGTTCGGTGCGGTTACAGTGTCAGGTGTAGTTAGTAGTGTCGATTGTGGACATGAGGTGATGGGTGGTAAAGTGGCTTGACAGTGAGACGGATGATGGTGTGTAACATTAAATTTCGTTGAGATGAAGTGAGGCTTGTGACAATGAGTGAGTGGGTGAGTGTTCCCGTGCTGACTGTAACCAGAAAGTAGCCACAGTGGGAGATGAAAGAGGACTTCTTGGGCAAAGAAGTGTGTTGTGAGTCTCACAGGCACAGTATGACGTGTAGTGAGAGGAAGAATCCACACCTAGCAACGCCTCTCCGTGGACGTAGGTCGTTAGCTAGGGCAGCGAGCGTTTCCACATCAGCAAAGTGACGCTGAGAGAAGTAGCGGATCTTGGTTAGTGGGCACCGCAATCCTTTAGTCAGGACTGGCGCATACAGGCACAGAATATGGTCTCGCGGCGAGTGCCTCTATCCGAGACGATGTGAGATGGAAGTTCTTTTCCTGGCGTAGCTCTAGGCGTCTTTCGGTATAACGCATGTAAATGCGGGTGGCCAGCTGGATGAGTTCTGGGAGGAGAGATGATGTGAGATGGAAGTCCATGAAGATGAAAGATCTGGAGGAAGAAATGTTTTGCAAGTACAGGTGCAGAAGGGAGACCTGGAAGCGGGACAAAATGTGCCATTTTGGAGAAACGATCAACGACCACCCATATGGCTGTATGGCCGTGGGAAGGAGGAAGGTCCGTGATGAAGTCCATTGCTATGTGGGACCAAGGTCGTTCAGGCACAGGCAGAGGATGAAGAAGACCAGCAGGCTTTTGGTGAGGGGTCTTATCTTGAGCACATATAGTACAGGCCTGTACAAAGTCTGTCACATCCTTTTTTAAGGAGGGCCACCAGTAATACCTGGAAATCAGTTGGGAGGACTTCTTGACTCCAGGATGACCAGCCAGATGAGAGGAGTGACCCCATTTGAGGATCTGAAGACGAAGACGTGGAGGGACAAAGGTCTTCCCAGGAGGAACTTGCACCAAGGAGGCAGGAGCTGAAGAGATCAGACACTCAGGAGGTACAATGTGTTGTACAGGAGACTCAGACTCTGAAGCATCGGTGGAACGTGATAGGGCGTCAGCCCTGACATTCTTGTCCGCAGGACGGAAATGGATCTCAAAGTTGAAGCGGGCAAAAAACAACGACCACCTAGCTTGGCGTGGGTTTAATCGCTGGGCAGACTGGAGATAAGAGAGATTTTTGTGATCCGTGAAGATCGTGATGGGGTGCACGGATCCCTCAAGGAGATGTCTCCATTCCTCAAGTGCTAGCTTAATGGCCAGTAATTCACGGTCTCCGATGGAATAGTTCTTTTCAGGGGGAGAAAAAGTCTTAGAAAAAAACCCACAGGTGATGTTCTTGCCCTTTGAGTCTTTCTGAAGAAGCACAGCTCCAGTTCCCACAGAGGAGGCATCGACTTCCAGGAGAAACGGTTTGAGAGGATCAGGCATGGACAAAACGGGTGCAGAGGCAAAGGCAGACTTGAAGTGGTTAAATGCCTCATCAGCTTGAGGAGGCCAGGACCTTGGATTTGCATCCTTTTTGGTTAGTGCTACAATAGGCGCAACAATGGTGGAGAAGTGAGGAATGAACTGGCGATAATAATTGGCGAATCCGAGGAAACGCTGGATGGCCCGTAGTCCAGTAGGGCGTGGCCAGTTCAGGACGGCAGAAAGTTTCTCAGGGTCCATTTGTAGACCTTGTCCAGAGACTAAGTAACCCAGGAAGGGAAGACTGCAGCGTTCAAAGAGACATTTCTCTAGTTTGGCGTAAAGATGGTTATCACGGAGCCGTTGGAGCACTTGACGGACATGATGACGGTGCTCTTCCAAGCTAGAGGAGAAAATCAGGATATCATCCAGATAGACAACAACACAGGAGTACAGCAAATCTCTGAAAATTTCATTCACAAAGTCTTGGAAGACCGCAGGAGCATTGCATAAACCAAAGGGCATGACAAGATATTCAAAGTGTCCGTCACGGGTGTTAAAGGCGGTTTTCCACTCATCGCCTTTACGGATACGGATGAGATTATATGCGCCCGGAGGTCCAGTTTGGTGAAAATTCTCGCTCTGCGCAAACGGTCAAAAAGTTCAGAGATAAGAGGCAGCGGGTAGCGATTTTTTACAGTGATCTTATTAAGACCATGATAGTCAATGCAGGGACGTAAGGACCCGTCCTTTTTGGCGACAAAGAAGAATCCTGCTCCAGCAGGGGAAGAAGACTTGCGGATGAAACCTCTTTTGAGGTTCTCCTGGATGTACTCCGTCATAGCTTGTGTCTCCGGGATGGAGAGAGGGTAGATCCTGCCACGGGGCGGAGTGGTCCCAGGAAGAAGATCAATAGGGCAGTCATAGGGTCTATGTGGCAGCAAGACCTCAGCTTGTTTTTTGCAAAACACATCAGCAAAGTCCCGGTAAGGCTTGGGAAGACTAGGCAGAGAAGTAGCGATGGAAACTTGGTTAGTGGGCACCGCTTTGAGGCAATGCCTGTGGCAGGAAGGACCCCAACTTTTGATGTCCCCAGAGGCCCAGTCGAGGGTAGGAGAATGTAGCTGGAGCCAGGGTAGGCCCAATAGGATCTCAGAGGTACCGTTGGGTAACACAAAAAAGTAAATTTTTTCATGATGGAGAACTCCAATTTTCATGAGCAGAGGTTCGGTGCGGTAACGCACGATACAGTTCAAGTTCTGTCCATTTACAGAGGTGATGAAAAGTGGCTTGACAAGACGGATGACTGGAACATTAAATTTGTTGATGAGTGAGGCTTCAATGAAGTTCCCTGCTGAACCAGAAAGGCCACAGCGGAGAAAGAGGACTTCTTGGGCAAAGAAATCCTCACAGGCACAGTCAGACGTGGAGAGGAAGAATCCACACCTAGCAACGCCTCTCCCACGTTAGCTAGGTGCGAGCGTTTCCCTGACGCTGAGGGCGGATAGAGCAATCCTTTAAAAAATAGTCAGGACTGGCGCAATACAGGCACAGATTATGGTCTCGGCGGCGAGTCCTCTCTTGTGTGGTCAGGCGTGACTGATCCACTTGCATAGCCTCCTCAGCGGGAGGCACAGGAACGGGTTGCAGAGGATTCTGGAAGAGAGGTGCCAGGCGAGGAAACCGCCTGGTGCGAACAAAGTCCTTTTCCTGGCGTAGCTCTAGGCGTCTTTCGGTATAACGCATGTAAATGCGGGTGGCCAGCTGGATGAGTTCAGACAGGGTAGCAGGAATTTCTTGTGCGGCCAGCACATCTTTGACGTGACTGGATAGGCTTTTTTTAAAGGTCGCGCAGAGGGCCTCATTGTTCCAAGAGAGTTCAGATGCCAGGGTGCGGAACTGAATGGCGTAATCGCCCACTGAAGAATTCCCCTGGACAAGGTTCAGAAGAGCCGTCTCGGCTGAGGAAGCCCGGGCTGGCTCCTCGAAGACACTGCGAACTTCTGAAAAGAAAGCTTGAACTGTAGCTGTGGCAGGATCGTCACGGTCCCAAAGCGGTGTAGCCCAGGCTAGGGCCTTGCCAGATAGCAGGCTAACCACGAACGCCACCTTTGACCGTTCCATGGGGAACTGGTCCGACAACATCTCCAGATCGAGGGAACATGGGGATAGGAACCCTCGGCACAGCTTGGGGTCCCCATTGAACTTGTCAGGAAGAGACAGGCGGACTCTAGCAGCAGCAACTCGTGGTGGAGGAGATGCAGGAGCTGGCGGTGGAGATGGCAGAAGCTGCTGTAGCATAGCAGTCAACTGCGCCAATTGCTGTCCCTGTTGAGCGACCACCGTGGTCAGATCCGAGATGCTTGATCTACTGTCACGATCCGGGTATGCAGGGACACAGGAGGTGGATCCCCTATGCCAGTGAGGCGATAGCACGGGTTGTATTGGAGGACCGGTTCTAATGTTGCTACTGGTTTTCACCAGAGCCCGCCGCAAAGCGGGATGGACTTGCAGCGGCGGTAGTAACCAGGTCGTGTCCTCCAATAGCAGCTGGCAGCTGAGACAGGCGTGGTACACAGGGATTAAGCAGAGGCGAGGTAGAGGCAAGGTCATACTTAGCAGAAGGTCAAGGCAGGCGGCAATGGTTCGTAGTCAGGGGCAACAGCAGAGATCTGGATACACAGGCAAGGGTAAACACTAAACGCTTTCACTGGGCACACAGGCAACACAAGATCCGGCGAGGACAGGAAGGGGAAGTGGGTTTTTATGGGATTCTGGTGCACCAGTAATTGGACCAGGCACCAGGCACCAATCAATGGTGCGCTGGCCCTTTAAGATAAAGCAGAGTCAGCGCGCGCCTTAGGGAGCAGGGATGCGCGCGCCGGGAAGGAGCAGGCGGGGACAGGTGAGAGGAACGGGATGCGATCCCCGGGCGAACCCGGGCCGCCGCGTGGATCGCATCCCGCCGGTGACAGAGCAGTGCCTGCGGTCAGAGGAGCTGACCGGGGCGCTGCAGGACAGAGGACGCCGTGAGCGCTCCGGGATGGATGGGACACCCGGAGCGCTCAGCGTTACAGCCTATGGAACCGTTAGGGCTAACCGATGTGACATGCCACCAACCTTTGGCAATAAGAAGCTCAAGACGGGAGAAATGGTTGCCTGGCAGATCTGGCAAAGCAACAATCTCTAAAAAGATTAACTTTTCCCAGATTCAAATACAAGTTGAGGATTTGGACAACAGAACATATGCAATAACATTCCAGAGACAATTACAGATTTAACATCTACAGTCTCTAGGTTGTTCTGCGCCCTGCTTCAAGAGCCCCACCATCTTCCTTCACCTGTGCTTATATACATAGTGCACTGCATCCAAAACCTCCAGACAGCAAGCCACCAAGGGACATAGTATGAGTGTATGTTTAAAAGAACTAAAGAACATCTCCTAGGAGGCTGTGAGGATTACCCCCAACAACGAGCTGGACAGGTCAAGTTACAAATGTTTCCTGATATGTCCCCTGCAATTTTGGATAAAAGGAGAAAGATGAAGGAAATCACCACCATTCTACAGTTTGCAGGAATCCACTACCACTGGGATTTCCCTTTTAGGCTCTCTATTCCCCACAATGGCATTACACTAATGTCTCTGACAGGAAGGTGATTCTAGACAAGCTGGGCCTACCTGACCAGGACTCTTTATCATGCTTCTTCTATTCCTAGGCCATCTCCTATCTACTTATGTGCCCCAGATAACGTCAGATATGACAAAACGCGTTAGAAGGAGCCTGCTGTGATGTCACTACATTGATGCCGGAAGCGTTTGGCAAGCTACCTCTTTTGTACCTGTGGAGTTATAAACAGTGAAAAGCGATTTTTTTTGGAGGACATGTTAGTGCAATGTTTTTATTGCAATAAACTACATTTTATACAAAGATACACTATGAGGGGTTTCTCTTTTTATCCATAACAAATTGATTGTGGAGGAACCTTTTACAAAGGTGTACTGTGATACTGCCTATGATGATTTTCTACCAATTGAGAGTTCAGGCATATGGTATGATGTTATCTTCTATCTGTAGTGCATGGTCAATTCCTTCTAGTAAGCCTTGTGTTTGATCACTGGGTGGAGGTCTGGATATAACACACTATATCAACGGAATTTGTGTTGCACGTTTTGATTTATCACTGATTACGTTTTTGGATTGGATCACTTGGACTATTGTGGCCTTTTTCTCTTAATATCTTTTATTGTCCAACAATTTCTCCTAATGTTTTATGTGATAGGTGGTCATTTTTTGTTTCGCTAAGTCAGATGCTGCTTGCCATTTATCCTGCTCCTGCATTTTGGTTATATGGCTATAGTTCACTTCAAGTTTGCTTGTTTCTTGTTTGCTGATGTGTGGATGTCTTTTGTTTTACTATATATAGGCTGTTCTTAGTTTCTAGTGTAGCCACACAGACCATCTTTTCTGTAGATTCCTGACACTAATCTCTACTCCGAAAACAAGCCGTCATTCTTTCACCTGATACAACTTTCTCCTCCCAATCTGAATTTACAAGCTTCCAAGTGAGTGCAGCTGAATATCGGGAAGTATTCTTCCTCTCAGAGTTCCCCTTGAGTTATGTCATGTGACACATACAAGCTGAGGAGGAGCATAGTAGCAGCCTCTCTTCTAAATTAATTTACTCTGACAGGCAGCTTGTGGGGAGACATTCTGGGTATTGTAATGACAGGCGATCGTGGTGTCAGAGACTTGGTGCACCCAACAGGAGATGCAGGACATGAACCCTGGGTTCCCACTGGCATCCACCCTCTTAAAATGATAACTATAAACCTAAATACAGTTTGTAAGACATGCATGTAACTGGAGTAAGTTACTCTGTGGGTATTCATTTTAGAATCAATCTACTGAATGTCTTCCTAAATTTACAAAGGAAAATTAAAATGTGCTTCTGAATTCAAATTTGTTATAATAAGCTCATCTTTAATATTCATACAGTTTCAATCTTTAATGTATGCTGGGCAATTTATCACTTCCTGTGCAATCCACTGATTTTGTTAAGTTAGAAAGCCTAGTTCTATCCCTTTAAGTAGACTTAAATTTATATTAGGAGAAGATAATTGTGTTTTTATTGAACATGGCATGAAAGAGAAATGTAATTAACATGAACAATATCAAAATGTATTTGGGTGCTAACAAATGTTTTATGGGCAGCCTAGTAAGTAAATTATTGACTGGTTAATCAAATACACATTGTTGTAACTTACTGGATAACTGATGTGTCCAAGCTACATTGTCATGTCACATAAAGTTTTCCTTATAAATTATTGCCGGAAAAATGGGAGCCCAAAAAGATGTCTCAAGATAACGCCCAGCCCCAGCCTGCATCTCCTGGTTCCCATGCCCATTCAACAGAGCTACAAGCAGACTCTGCTGATCGTTAAACTCCCCAGGTCTAACTAAGGAAGACTTGAATACTAATGTATGAAAAGCTCACAACAACATTTCAGACAGAATCTGAATCAATGAATCAATACAGCTCCATGAATCACAGTCCTTGGTAACAGAACTTACTGGCTGGAAACTAAGAAGCCTAACCTCCTTGGCGGTATTCCCGAGTGTGGCTCGGGGTGAGAATTCAGTACCATTAGCGGTAACCCCGAGCCACACTCAGGATTGCTTCACTGGATCCAATCAATGGTGCGCTGGCCCTTTAAGATAAAGCAGAGTCGCGCGCGTGCCTTAGGGAGCGGGATGCGCGCGCCGGGAAGGAGCATGCGGGGACAGGTGAGAGGAACGGGATACGATCCCCGGGCGGACCCGGGCCTCCGCGTGGATCGCATCCCGCCGGTGACAGAGCAGCGCCTGCGGTCAGAGGAGCTGACCGGGGCGCTGCAGGACAGAGGGCGCCGTGAGCGCTCTGGGATGAATGGGACACCCGGAGCGCTCTGCGTTACAGTACCCCCCCCCCTTGGGTCTCCCCTCTTCTTGGGTCTCCCCCTTCTCCTGGAGCCCGAGAACCTGAGGATGAGGTCCTTGTCTATGATGTTACTCTCAGGTTCCCAGGACCTCTCCTCAGGACCACAATTCTCCCAGTCAACATGATAGAACCGCTTACCTCAGACGGTTCTAGCTAACCGATGTGACATGCCACCAACCTTTGGCAATAAGAAGCTCAAGACGGGAGAAATGGTTGCCTGGCAGAAAGGCAAAATGATGGCACTGCGATGGTGTGACAAAAAAGATGTGTGCCTAATGAGTACAATCCATAACACCTCCACTGTCATGGTACACACAAAAGGTGGGAAAGACATCATGAAACCACAAGTGGTTACAGACTACAACAACACCATGGGAGGTATAAATATTATAAGAAGATCTTCAGGCATCTTCTTGAACAATGCTTATAGAATGCCTTCATTCTACAAAAAAAAAAGAGTGACAAGCTTGTGGTTCATGCTGACTTTGTTTGGAAAGTTGCAGAACGTATCTTTCTGGACCACCAAACACCAACGGCTGCAAACAGAGCTGGACGTCTTGTTGTTGGTGTTGTCAACCCGGAACACCTGACAGGTCGTCACTTTATGGACCACATCTCACCAACTGAAAAAAGGCAGCATCCACAAGGATGTGCGTAGTTTGTTGCTCAAAAGCATGATGACACTGGAAGGAAAATCCAAAAAGAAACCAGGATCTATTGTCCTGATTGTGACGTTGGACTTTGTGCAGTCCCATGTTTCCTTATGTACCATACCCGGGATGTTTACTGAAGCAATATGACCAGTAATATTGCACCCTTGTTTGGCCCAAAAAAATGTCAGTCTTTTTGATGATCTATTGAATGAAATGTATTATTATTATTATTATTATTATTATATTATTATTTAATATTTATTTATATTATTTATAGTTATTTATTATATTATAATTGATGATTTTGTGTTTCAAACGTTATCATAACCGGGATGTCTACTAGACTCTGGTTTGGACAGATTTAAGTGAGTTATTCCTAAGAATTACAGGCCTACAATATAAAATGCCAAATTTCCATGCAAAATAATTGTACCGCTTTTAACACCTAAAATCTGACATAATCATACCACCAGGGAGGTTAATCTGGCAAACAACAATCTCTAAAAAGATTAACTTTCCCCAGATTCAATCACAAGTTGAGGATTTGGACAACAGAACATATGCAATAACATTCCAGAGACAATTACAGATTTAACATCTACAGTCTCTAGGTTGTTCTGCGCCCTGCTTCCAGAGGCCCCACCATCTTCCTTCACCTGTGCTTATATACATAGTGCACTGCATCCAAAACCTCCAGACAGCAAGCCACCAAGGGACATAGTATGAGTGTATGTTTAAAAGAACTAAAGAACATCTCCTAGGAGGCTGTGAGGATTACCCCCAACAACGAGCTGGACAGGTCAAGTTACAAATGTTTCCTGATATGTCCCCTGCAATTTTGGATAAAAGGAGAAAGATGAAGGAAATCACCACCATTCTACAGTTTGCAGGAATCCACTACCACTGGGATGTCCCTTTTAGGCTCTCTATTCCCCACAATGGCATTACACTAATGTCTCTGACAGGAAGGTGATTCTAGACAAGCTGGGCCTACCTGACCAGGACTCTTTATCATGCTTCTTCTATTCCTAGGCCATCTCCTATCTACTTATGTGCCCCAGATAACGTCAGATATGACAAAACTCGTTAGAAGGAGCCTGCTGTGATGTCACTACATTGATGCCGGAAGCGTTTGGCAAGCTACCTCTTTTGTACCTGTGGAGTTATAAACAGTGAAAAGCGATTTTTTTTGGAGGACATGTTAGTGCAATGTTTTTATTGCAATAAACTACATTTTATACAAAGATACACTATGAGGGGTTTCTCTTTTTATCCATAACAAATTGATTGTGGAGGAACCTTTTACAAAGGTGTACTGTGATACTGCCTATGATGATTTTCTACCAATTGAGAGTTCAGGCATATGGTATGATGTTATCTTCTATCTGTAGTGCATGGTCAATTCCTTCTAGTAAGCCTTGTGTTTGATCACTGGGTGGAGGTCTGGATATAACACACTATATCAACGGAATTTGTGTTGCACGTTTTGATTTATCACTGATTACGTTTTTGGATTGGATCACTTGGACTATTGTGGCCTTTTTCTCTTAATATCTTTTATTGTCCAACAATTTCTCCTAATGTTTTATGTGATAGGTGGTCATTTTTTGTTTCTATAGTAACATTTTAACTTTTTTTTCTATGCTATGTTTATATATCACATGGTATGTTGCAACTTATTTTTTTAGTTAAATACATTTAAACTTAGCACTGTATGCGTTCTCACTACACAATTTCACTTACCCCCAAAAAATATTACACACATCTCCATATAAAACACTGCTTGTCTCGACACCCTATCTCCATATATGCAATATCACATACTGCTTGGGAATATTTCATATTTTGATCTGGTACCTTTGATCTGGAGACTATCCAAATTTAAACACCTTTATTGGATAAATTGTGGGCTCAAGGGAGATACAGTATTTGCCACGTACGACTACATTTCTCCCGCCTTCACCCACATCCTCTTAGCGGCAAGATTTAATATCACAAGACTTTGGAAATCCACTTAGACTGCCACTATCCTAGACACTTTAAACACAGTCCAAAAGCACTGTTCTTATAAAATCATGATGGCCTCAAGCACTGGTAACTATGCTAAAACACTAACTCTCTGGCATGCTTGGCTTCACTGGAGGCAAGTCACAAATTAAATTACCTAGACCCATCATGACCTGTGCATATTATCTATTAGCACCACATAAGGTATTATACAACCTTTTCCTGCATTCTCTGTCTTACACGAGGGCAATAATCTATACACCTTGTTTACCATTCCAATTTTACTGTACCACACTTGTTAATTTTGTACTAATTTTCATGTTTGGTTTGTCATTACCTGGTAGTAAATATTGTATTATAAGCATCCAATGGCTGGAAATCCTGTACTTGGCTTATTGTTACTGGAAATACCTGTAAGTGCATTATTAATGTGTCCTGACCTTTTGTATTAACCTTTGAAAACCTTTCAATAAAAATTCTTGAATAAAAAAAAGCACTTAAATGGTCTAAAGCTAAATGTTTGCTGCATAGCAACTCAGCATCAGCAATGTTTTCCAGGAAGGTAAACCAGCCCACACCATGTTTATAAATTGCTAAATGCAAATCCAATATTGAATAGGCTTTCTACATATTAGACACATGTCTAGTACCACATCCTGGGAGAAAACCTGCAAAAAAAAAACTAACTAATAAATTAAGGACTTTGACGGTACCACATCATGTATGATAAAATATCCAAAATATTTATTTATACAAATGTTAAAATATTCTAATCATTAAGAACAAGAAAATGATACATATGATATTTACATGTGCACAAGACTGTATTATATATATCATATGGTGATTTCCTCCTCATCCCTGCCAGAATTGGGCGATCGGTTGCTTGCTGTAACTTTGACACGTTTCACGAGTCAATGCCCGCTTCATCAGGAAGATAATTACAGTCAAGCTCTAAAATAATCTGTATTTATGAATCTGGTCTGACAAATATATTTTCTGTTTCATGTAGACACATTTTGCACCAGAAGAAACAGATGCTCTACATACCTGTCACACATATATGAAATAGAGTTGGGTGAACGGTTCGGGCCTAGCAAAAGTTCGGCCTGAACATCGCCTGTTTGCCCGTTTGGCAAACACCCAAATTTGGGTCGGTCGTTTACATCTGAAATCATATCTGTACCTTTGACCTATATTGTTGTATAGGCCTTTAATATGTCACCTTTAAGCTTTACAGGCTGTATATGTCTTACCAGCTATCTGTGAAGTAAACCCCCCCTCTCTGTTGTGCTTCACGTTGGCTGGTCTGTACATTACTTTTATTTTGTATGTCTTTATTATGCTTTTGTTAAATAAACTTTTCTATTTTTATTGAAAAAAAAACACGAGTGCTATTCTATTGCTTCGTACAGTAACAATCCCCTTTCCTTTCCTCATTTACCCATTCATCAATATTGTGTATATCCACATTTACAATTTCTTTCTATCTCTTTCTATTGGTTTAGGTAGATGGACTTGTGTATTTTTTCAGCCAGACTAACTTTGTAGCTAGGTAACTACAGTGCCTTGAAAAAGTATTCATAGCCCTTGAAATTTTCCCCATTTTGTCATGTTACAACCAAAAACGTAAATGTATTTTATTGGGACTTTATGTGATAGACCAACACAAAGTGGCACATAACTGTGAAGTGGATTATAAATGGTTTTCAATTTTTTTTTTACAAATAAATATGTGAAAAGGTGTGGCCTGGATTTGTATTTAGCCCCCAAGAGTCAATACTTTGTAGAACCACCTTTCGCTGGTTATTACTCTGGATACTTTGCCATCAATAGCCCTTCTGATATGTGTATGGAAGCATGTGAATAATCACTGGTGGAGCTGTTAGTCCATACGCTGGCACAGTTTGTTCCAATTTGGGGGTGCTGGGGAGATTGAGGCCACCATCTCACACATATTGCATACTAATTGAAAGGGGCTTATTATGGTTAATATTTTATTAAGTATAAAGGTTCAACTTATTGTTCCCCTTCCTCCTCCCCTTCTTGACTTTTTTTTATTTTTATTATTGTTTGACTGGACTATTGTTTATGGTATTGTATAATGTCAAGTACTATTACACGATGTCCATTGTTGTCCCCTTTGTACTTGGAAAATGTCAATAAAAATGTTTTTTAAAAAAAAGAGTGCGTCTGGCCACAGACTTCATTGACTGTCTAAGTTGCCTAGCTTTGTGGGTGATTTTATCTTGAAGTAATTCTTTGGTGTAGGTTTCATGGGCAAAATTAACACCCAAGGACCAATTTTTCCACACCTGTTTGACCGGGACATATTTTATTTTTTTAGAGCAAGGCAAATTCTTGCTTTCAACAAGAGTACCTCTATAGGTTTACGGTGTGAAGGCACCAACAACACCCAAAGACCAATTTTTCCGCACCTGTCACTTCTATCCAAAGTCTGCCAAAGAGACACCAGACTTTATCTAAAAAAAATAATAAATCTTGGCCTGAGTGTACTATAATTTGGCTTCTTCACATAAGGCTTGCTCACTGTGGTGCAAAAATGTGTTATTGCCATCCAAAGTCTGCCACACCAGAATTTACCCAAAAAATTTACTCATAACCAGTGCCACCCATCAGTGCCACCCATCAGTGCCCATTAGGGGCAGCTCATGTCCATAATGGGGATAGCATTGACACAGCCCAAAATGATTCACGTTGGCTCCAAAAATTGATATGGTCCAGACATATTTAGACAGAATAAATATGAATAAAGCACCTGGACCAGATGGTATAAGAATTGAGCTCTGTCATTTCAAAGCCATTGTTTCTAAATTTTAGACAACTCTCCACAAAACATGTGCAGGACCTGAATGCCCTGTGCATGATAGAGGAAATAGCAGAAGTTATTACGTCCTTGAAAGTCTCGAAAACCCTTGGTCCAGATGGATTCTCTGTGTCCTATTAAAAAAAATAGCTTTCATCTTAATACTTGAACTTATTAGGATGTTTAACTGTAACTTGCAAGGCACAAACTTCCCTCCAGACATACCGTTGTGCTCAAAAGTTTGCATACCCTGGCAGAAATTGTGAAATTTTGCCATTAATATTGAAAATATGACTGCTCATGCCAAAAAACTGTCTTTTATTTAAGGATAACAATCACATGCAGCCATTTATTATCACTTCGTTTTTTGGATCCTTTTAAAATTATAGTGATAACAGAAATCACCCAAATGGCCCTGATAAAAAGTTTACATACCCCGGAATGTTTTGGCCTTGGTACAGACACAGTAGGTGGCACACACATGTTAAAATGGCAATTAATTCCCCACATTTGTGGCTTTTTAAATCACAATTTTTAATCACAATGTTAGTGTATAAATAGTCAATTAGTTTGTTAGCTCTCACATGGATGCACCAAGCAGGCTAGACACTGAGCCATGAAGAGGTAGAAAAGAACAGTCAAAAGACCTGCATAACAAGGTAATGAAACTTTACAAAGATGGAAAAGGATATAAAAAGATATCCAAAGCCTTGAATATGCCAGTCAGTACTGTTTAACCATTCTCCGCCCGGGCTATAGCCAAAAGACGGCTACAGCGTGGGGCTTAATTGCCGGGAGGGTGTCCATGGACATCCTGCTGTTTACCTGTTCCCCACGTGCTGGCGGGCATCAGGGAAAATCTGTGTTGGCCGTGTCCCTTGGACACAGCCAATCACAGATCATGGTAAATGGCCAATCACAACGGCCATGTCGTGTTCGATGAGAGATGATCTCAAATGTAAACATATGAGATCATCTCTCATTGGCGGCTCTCCCTACTCACACAGACAGCGCGTGTGAGGAGGGAGAGCTTCTGTGCCGCATATTCTGTGCGTGCCAACTAACATCTGTGAATTTACAGTTAAAACACAGTAAATACAGTGCCCATTGGTGTCAGTGCTCATTACTGTTAGTGTCACAGTACCTATCAGTGCCATCTGTCAATGCCATCTGTCAGTACCATCTGTAAGTGCCATCTATCATCAGTGCCATCTGCCATCAGTGCCATCTGCCATCAGTGTTACATGTCATCAGTGCCACGTATCAGTGCCATCTGCCATCAGTGTCAAGTATCATCAGTGCCATCTGTCATCAGTTTCATCAGTGTCACGTGTCATTAGCTATTGCCGTTATGTAGGGAACATACACTGATCTCCTTATTGGAAACAAATAACTTGTGAGGGGGATAAAGGATTTTTGACAGGTAAACTTTTTGATAAAGTATGGCAAGAAATGAAAAGAATTACTAACATTACAGGGTTTTACATGTTATACCCCAATATAGAATAATGTAAACTGAGGAATTACAGAAACAGGAAGGGCTCGAGCCATGGCAAAATCATGGTTTGAGATATTTGAAGCAGTTGTTTCAGAATGACAGTTTAAAACCCTTTGCTCAAATAATGGAGGAATATGGGATTCCAAAGCAAGGGTTTTTCCAATATGTTCAACTCAGGCACACCATACAGGCTCAATTCCGTTCCTTTGAATTTAAACATAATCATTCCATAATAATATCATTACTAGATGTTAACCACTTGACATCCGGCCATATTCGAATGACGGCTTCGGCGCGGATGTCAATTCCCGGGAGGGCGTCATATGACGTCCTCCCCTTTTCTCGCTCCCTGTGAGTGCTCACGAGCGCGCAGCAGGTAAATTCTGTGTTGGCCGTGTCCCTCGGACACAGACAATCACAGATGCTGTAAACAGCCAATCACAGCGGCCGTTTACAGCGCGATCGGCGTGTCCAATGGGAGATGATCTCATATGTAAACATATGAGATCATCTCTCAGCGCCGCTCCACCTCCTCACACAGAGACAGCGTGTGAGGAGGGGGAGATGAACGGCTGCAGTGGCCGTAAGTGTAAAAAAAAAAAAAAACGAAATAAATGTGCCATCTGTCCCCACTGCCACCACTGCCATCTGTCACCACTGCCATCTCACCACTGCCATCTGTCCCCAATGCCATCTGCCAGAGCCATCTGTCCCCAATGCCATCTGCCAGTGCCATCTGCCAGTACCATCTGTCCCCAGTGCCATCTGCCAGTGCCATCTGTCCCCAGTGCCATCTGCCAGTGCCATCTGTCATCAGTGCCATCTGTCAGTGCCACCTGTCCCCAGTGCCACCTGTCATCAGTGCCACATCAGTGCCAAATGTCATCAGTGCCACATAGTGCCACATGTCATCAGTGCCACATAGTGCCATCTGTCATCAGTGCCATATCACTGTCATGTGTCATCAGTGCCACATATTAGTGCCATCTGTCATCAGTGTCACGTATTAGTGCCATCTGTCATCAGTGCCACCTGTCAGTGTCACGTGCCATCTGTTATCAGTGTCACCTGTCATCAATGCCACGTATCAGTGCCATCTGTCATCAGTGTCATGTGTCATCAGTGCCACGTATTAGTACCGTCTGTCATCAGTGCCACTTATTAGTGCCATCTCTCATTAGTGCCACATATTAGTGCCATCTGTCATCAGTGTCACGTGTCATCAGTGCCCCGTATTAGTGCCATCTGTCATCAGTGTCACGTGTCATCAGTGCCACGTATCAGTGCCATCTGTCATCAGTGCCACGTCAGTGTCACGTGTCATTGTCCTGGTGCTCCAGGGCCTTCAAATATGTACTAGGCAGTCAACAAGTTAGATGTGTAATTTATGCTCCTAGAATACGTGATGGCGCTCCCTGCATGTTGGGCCTCTCTAAGTGGCCAGGCTGTAAAAAAGTCCCACACATGTGGTATCGTAATACTCAGGAGGAGTAGCAGAATTTATTTTGGGGTGTCATTTGTGGTATACACATGCCATGTGAGAGAAATAACCTATTACAATGACAATTTTGTGGAAAAAAATAAAAAATAAAAAAATAATTCATTTTGCAAAGAATTGTGGGAAAAAATTACAACATCAAAAACCTCACCATGCCTCTTACTAAATACCTTGGAATGTCTACTTTCAAAAAAGGGGTCATTTGGGGGGGTATTTGTACTTTCCTGGCTTGTTCGGGTCACAAGAACTGAGATAGGCATCCAGTACATCAGGTGTGATCAATTTTGTATAATTTGCACCACAGTTTGTGGACTCTAACTTTCACAAAGACCAAATAATATCCACTAATTTGGGTTATTTTTACCAAAGATATGTGGCAGTATAAATTGTGGCCAAAATTTTTGGTCTTTTTTCATTTATAGCGCAAAAAATAAAAAACCCAGAGGTGATCAAATACCACCAAAAGAAAGCTCTATTTGTGGGAAAAAAAGGACAAAAAATTCATTTGGGTACAGTGTTGCATGACTGAGTAATTGTCATTCAAAGTGTGAGAGCACTGAAAGCTGAAAATTGGTCTGGATAGGAGGGGGTTTAAGTGCCTGGTATGCAAGTGGTTAAAGGGCATAAGCATGGTCTTATATCACGACTGTATAGGGTACTATATAATACGTTTCAAGATTCTGTAGATGTTCCATCAAGGGCTGAGTGGGAACGAGACCTGGGACCGTTGACGGACGACCATTGGACAATGGCTCCGTCTGCGGTCCCTAATGTATCGTTGTCCACTACGCAAAAATTAATGCAATTATTAATTTTACATAGGTCGTATTATACTCCTGAGCAATTATATAAATGGAACCATAGAGGTTCCCCTTTGTGTCCTCGATGTAGGGGAGCCCCTGCAAACTTAATACATATGCTATGGAGATGTCCTAAACTCCACAGATATTGGCAGGGCATAACTGAGACTATTAACAGTCTCCTCGGAATAAAGTTACCATTAGACCTGGCACATGTTTGGTAAATATAATAGAGGAATCTAGTATTCCAGACTTTGCCTATATTACAATAGTAAGAAGTTTGTTTTAAGCTCGTAAGTTAATAGCACAAAAAGGATTGCAGTTTATCCACCAACAGTGAATGAATGGAGAATGCAAATAAAATAAACCCTACTAAAAGAGAAATATATTTTTCTGCATCGAGGCTGTCAAGGGAAATTTGAGACTATATGAAGAAGTTGTATGGATGCACTAGGCGCCCTAAAATAAAAAAAATTACTGGATTAAAAAAAAAAAAAAAAAAGCTGCGTACATGCTCCTGAAGGCTCCACTGCCATTTTCCCTTAGCTACTATGGAGGCGCCTGCACCCGATCTGATGGATAGATCCACCTCGGGGGGACCGATATCGTGGGCTCCCTGGACAGGTAAGTGTCCTTATTAAAAGTCAGCTGCTACAGAGTTTGTAGCTGCTGACTTAAAAAAAATAATTGCTGCTGGAACTCCGCTTTAATGACCAGGCCATTTTTTGCTACATGGCACTGCGTCACTTTACCTGACAAATGCGCAGTTGTACCCACATAAAATTTACATCCTTTTTTCCCCCAACTAGAGCTTTTTGTTGGTATTTGATCACCTCTGCAATTTTTATTTTTTGTGCTATAAACAAAAAAAGACAGACAACATTAAAAAAAAAACGCAATATTTTTTACTTTTTGCTATAATACATATCCAAAAAATCTATTTGTTAACTGCTTGCCAACCAGCCACCGTCATTATACTGCGACAGGTCAGCATGATCCCACAAATCGCCGTAGCTATATGTCGGCTCGAGGGATCGGGATAGCAGGTGTGCGCACGTGCCCGATGCACTGCAGGGGTGCCGATTGCTCATGGCTGACAGTTGTGATGACCGCCGGCCACGAGCGATCGCAGCACGAGAGGCATAACAGGAACATGTGTGTGTAAACACACAAATCCCTGTTCCGTTCTGTGAGGAATAACAGATCAGTGCATTTTTATAGCACTGAACGCTGTATAAATGCCAATGGTCCCAAAAATGTGTCAAAAGTGTCCAATGTGTCCGCCTTAATGTTACAGTCCCAATAAAAATCGTCGCCATTACTAGTAAAAAAAATAATAAAAATGCTATAAATCTATCTATATTGTAGACGCTATAACTTTTGTGCAAACCAATCAATATATGCTTATTGTGATTTTCTTTTACCAAAAATATGTAGAAGAATACATATCGGCCTAAACTGAGAAAAAATTTGCTTTTTAAAAAAAAAAAAAAAATGGGGATATTATAGCAAAAAGTACAAAATATTGTTTTTTTTTTTAAATTAACGCTCTTTTTTTGTTTATAGCGCAAAAAATAAAAACTGCAAAGGAGATCAAATACCACCAAAAGAAAGCTCTATTTGTGGGAAAAAAAGGACGTCAATTTTGTTTGGGTGCAGCGTCACATGATGTGCAATTGTCAGTTAAAGCACCAACAGTGCTGATTCGCAAAAATGGCCCGGTCATTCAGCAGCCAGATGTTCCGGGGCTGAAGTGGTTAAAAACTAATTTCTTCATCAGTTTAGGCCAATATGTATTCTTCAAATTTTTGGTAAATAAAATCACAATAAGCGTATATTGATTGCTTTGCAGAAAAGTTATAGCGACTACAAAATAAGAGATAGATTTATGGCATTTTTATTATTATTATTTTTTTACTAGTAATGGCTGTGTTCAGCAGTTTTTTGTGGGACTATGCCATTGTGACAGACAGATCCGACACTTTTGACACTTTTTTGGGACCATTGACATTTATTTAGCTATTAGAGCTAAAAATCGCCACTGATTACTGTATAAATGTCACTGTCAGTAAGTGGGGTTAACACTAGGGGGCGATCAAAGTGTTAGATGTGTTCCGTCATGATTGTTTCTAACTGTGGGGGGATGGGACTAATTGGAGGAGGAGACAGATCGCTGTTCCTAATTGCTAGGAACAGCAGATTTGTCTCTCCCCCGTGTTAGATCGGGGATTTGTATGTTTACATAGACAGATTCCCATTCTGGCTCTCATGCCCACTGGGCATTGGGACCCCCGCCGTGCAGCAGGCACACAACTGCTATGGCTTTTAAAGGAGCCGACATACCCATATGGCGATTCGCGGGAAGGAGCCAACCAGCCGCCGTAAATGTGCGTGACCCGGTCAGCAAGTGGTTAAGCAACAGACAGCATAGATTCATGAAAGACATAAGTTGTCAGTAGGGATAGGCTGAACACCTCCCTGGTTCGGTTCTTACTAGAGCAAAAAGTATGAGCAAACATGCAAACCCTATTAATGTCTATGGGACACAAACATGAAAATTCAAAAGTTCTCTTTTTAAAGGCTTATATGCAAGTTATTGCCATAAAAACAACCGTTTATTCATGAGCAGTGATTTTAATAATGCTTTAAATTAGAACAATAAAAATGTAATATTCCTTTAACCCTATTAGTCTGCCTGTAAAGTGACGCATCTGTGCGATGTGTAGAACAGTGCCGCAGCAAAATTAAATTTTTGAGGGAAAAAATGTTATGTAAACTTGCTTGCAGCTGTAATGTAATTCTCCCGGCAATATAGATGAAAAATCAAGGAAAAAATCAGCGTGGGTTCCCCCCAGTCTATACCAGGCCCTTTGGGCCTGGTATGGGCTGAGGGGTACACACGCAGAGCTTTTAAAAAAAAAATTCTGGTTCCGTCGGGAGGTGGATTGAAGATGGATGAACATTGCGGGACACTTTTTTTTCTTCCTTTTTTAATAAAGGAATTGTCAAAATTGTGTTTTTTACTTTTTGACACTTTTTGGTGAATGTACCCAATACCCATTCACATAGAGGGGGCCATGATCTGGGGGCCCCCTTGTTAAAGGGGTATCCAATTAACTTTCACCTTGCCATCTCTCTATCAGGCTATTTCCCAGTTTTCTCTCATATTAGAAACTTGCTTAAATTATGGTCATCCTATACCATACCTTTTCTAGGCAGAGTTATGGCAATTAAAATGTTACTTTCAAAAGGTTTTTATTTTCTTGAAAAGTTATTTTACAGCGAAGAAAGGAACATCAATGGTACAGTTAGGATATGTGGACTACAAGTCATGGTAAAACAAGGCATTAACAAGAGATGGATATATATATATATATATACAGTGGTGTGAAAAAGTGTTTGCCCCCTTCCTCATTTCCTGTTCCTTTGCATGTTTGTCACACTTAAGTGTTTCGGAACATCAAACCAATTTAAACAATAGTCAAGGACAACACAAGTAAACACAAAATGCAATTTGTAAATGAAGGTGTTTATTATTAAAGGTAAAAAAAAATCCAAACCATCATGGCCCTGTGTGAAAAAGTGATTGCCCCCCTTGTTAAAACATACTATAACTGTGGTTGTCCACACCTGAGTTCAATTTCTCTAGCCACACCCAGGCCTGATTATTGCCACACCTGTTCACAATCAAGGCATCACTTAAATAGGAGCTGCTTGACACAGTAAGGTCCACCAGAAGATCCTTAAAAGCTACACATCATGCCGAGACCCAAAGAAATTCAGGAACAATTGAGAAAGAAAGTAATTGAGATCTATCAGTCTGGAAAGGGTTATAAAGCCATTTCCAAAGCTTTGGGAATCCAGCGAACCACAGTGAGAGCCATTATCCACAAATGGCGAAGACATGGAACAGTGGTGAACCTTCCCAGGAGTGGCCGGCCGCCCAAAATTGCCCCAAGAGCGCAGCGACGACTCATCCAAGAGGTCACAAAAGACCCCACAACAACGTCCAAGGAACTGCAGGCCTCACTTGCCTCAGTTAAGGTCAGCGTTCATGCCTCCACCATCAGGAAAAGACTGGGCAAAAATGGCCTGCATGGCAGAGTTCCAAGGAGAAAACCACTGCTGAGCAAAAAGAACATCAAAGCTCGTCTCAATTTCTCCACAACACATCTTGATGATCCCCAAGACTTTTGGGACAACATTCTGTGGACCGATGAGACAAAAGTGGAACTCTTTGGAAGGTGTGTGTCCAAGTATATCTGGCGTAGAAGGAACACTGCATTTCAGAAAAAGAACATTATACCAACAGTAAAATATGGTGGTGGTAGTGTGATGGTCTGGGGCTGTTTTGCTGCTTCAGGACCTGGAAGACTTGCCATGATAAAAGGAACTATGAATTCTGCTGTCTACCAAGAGATCCTGAAGGAGAATGTCCGACCATCTGTTCGTGTACTCAAGCTGAAACGAACTTGGGTTCTGCAGCAGGACAATGATCCTAAACACACCAGCAAGTCCACCACCGAATGGCTGAAGAAAAACAAAATGAAGACTTTGGAGTGGCCTAGCCAAAGTCCTGACCTGAATCCTATTGAGATGTTGTGGTATGACCTTAAAAAGGCCGTTCATGCTCGAAAACCCTCTAATGTAACTGAATTAGGACAATTCTGCAAAGATGAGTGGGCCAAAATTCCTCCAGGACGCTGTAAAAGCCTCATTGCACGTTATCGCAAACGCTTGGTTGCAGTTGTTGCTGCTAAGGGTGGCCCAACCAGTTATTAGGTTTAGGGGGCAATCACTTTTTCACACAGGGCCATGATGGTTTGGATTTTTTTTCACCTTTAATAATAAACACCTTCATTTACAAATTGCATTTTGTGTTTACTTGTGTTGTCCTTGATTATTGTTTAAATTGGTTTGATGTTCCGAAACACTTAAGTGTGACAAACATGCAAAGGAACAGGAAATGAGGAAGGGGGCAAACACTTTTTCACACCACTGTATATATATATATATATATATATATATATATATATATATATATATATATATATACCCAAGAATATACATTATTATTCACCAGTCTCTCTAGATCCGTAATAGACTTGTAGGCTAACCGGCTCCGGCGGTAGCTATTGCTAGAGGTTAGAGGCTCTTAAACTTAGAGGCGTAGGCCCCCTTCGGGAGCATGGAAGGAGTGAAGAGGTATCAACCCCCGGCACCCCTATTGGGAACTTACTGTGCTGGACATTGGGACACCCGCTTCACCCACTCCCCTCCGGGGAGGGTCTCCTCACAAAACTTTTGAATGCTAGGGAAGAGTCCTAGTAAGATTCCACTAGATGTTGGTGAGGCTCTCTGAATGGGAAAGAGGATATAAAGCCAGAGAAGGAGAAGAGATAGAGTAGAGTGTGGGGGGCAGGAAGGAGATTCATTCACCAAGATGTTGGACTGAGCCCTGGGGGGGGGGGGGGGTTCAACACCCAGGGAGATAGAAATTCCCATGAATAGAGCCCAAGGCTCCCAGATAATTTTGAACTTGTGTGCTCAGTCTGAGAGGATACTAACCAGTTTTTCTTTTGCCATAATCCATGAAACTTTCAGTTTGACTGCCCTTATTGAGACTGAAGGTTGCTTCCAGGCCTTAGCTAGGGTTAATTTGGCTCCTAACAGTATGAAGTGTATCAGTTTACTGTTACATTTGGAGATCATTGGGATATGTGAATTCAGTAGTGCGACCTCTTGAGATCTGGGGATCTCACAGCTTGCGACCACTCTAATGAGGTTAAAGATGCTTCTCCAGAAGGACCTGATTCTAGGGCATTCCCACCATATATGGACTAATGTGCCCAATAATTGGCACCCCCTAAAGCATAGGGGATCCACTGAGGGATAAATTGTAGCTAGTCTGGTGGGGGTCATGTATCACCTAGTCAAGATCATTATGTTTGCTTCCATTAGGGATGTGTTAATAATACCCTTAAACAAAGTGGTGTGAGCAGAGTACCAGGTTCCAATGAATTTGGAGGTCTTCCTCCCAGGCTAACATATACAGGGTTTTACTCGATGGCTGGGAAAGTGAAAAATAGATGACTGAAATGCTGCCCCTCTGCTCCATGGCTTGACCCCACCAAAGCTCATAGGCTATGAATTTGGGGGGTTTGGGTTTATTTTTTCAGATGCTATGGAGAAAGTGTGAGATTTGGCTATATCGGAAACGTTCCGATTGCAGGAGATCTAGTTTTCTGACACAATGGGCTAGGGAGATGGGGCCCTTGTCCAGCCACCACTGGAAGGCCTCAATGTCCAACCCTGGAGGAAAGTTCAGATTACAAAACAGATGTGCCTGGGGATTCATTTCGGAGGTGAGGTACACGTCTTAATTTGTCCCACAGAGCAAAGGAGTGAGAGAGTGTGGGGGACAGGATTGGCGAGCAGTCATTGTTTAATTCAGCTACATGCATACCTAACTAGCACTGCTGGGTGAATGTGGATGGGATGCAGTGGTGGAATTATTAGGGTCGCAGCAGTCGCATTTGTGACTGGGCCCTGCAGTTCCGCCCCCCGCTCGTCTGCCAGTGCAGAGGGTCCGCCTGCTGACAGTGCTGAGGGGAGAGAAGGCAGAGCTGAGACTGGACTGCCCCACCTTTCCAGAGAGAATGTTGGGAGGCGGGGCGGTCACTGAGAAAGAAAGTCAGATGACCAGCTGACACCAATTGAGTGAAGAGGGAGCTCTCTCTTCTGCAACTGCCAGGAGTCCCCATGAGACAAAGGCATCCCTGGGCTGGAGGCACCGTGTGACAGAATTCAGAGGAGGAATCGATTGCCACCTTTGCCTCTTACTGATCCCATCCCCCCACCACCACCGCTGCCGCCCACCCTCAACACTATCACCCCCTCATCACCAACCTTGCCTCCCCCCCTCAACTCCACCACTGCCACCCTCATCAACACTACCGGAGCCACCCCCCTCAACACCGCCGCTGCCACCCCCCCTTCAACACCACTGCTGCCACCCCCCCCCCTCAAGACAAAAAAATCATCAATCTAAATCATGCTTTTTTGGATTTCAAGCACCAGGGCCACAAAGTTTCTAGTTATGCCTCTGATGGGATGTCTTACAGACTTTAAAGGATGGTTACTCAAAAATCTTTTTTCATAGTTTTTAAATTATCATAATATAATATGGGCACAACTTCCTATGCCTTATTAGATGCACAAAGGTATGCAACACTAACTCCATGGCACATTAACTTCCATAATTATTGGTATGTACACTAATGATGACTTAGGCAACTTTAAAGTGAGCTATTTGATGTAAAGTAATAAACCCTTTTTGTCCTTATGTAAGTAATTAGTCATCATCGTGAAAATTCACAAAGACAGAATTTTACTTGTCTGCAACATATCATGAACATTTTCAGCGTAAATTGTTATGATGTAGCAATGACAGTAATTCACAGTAATCATTTTGAAACAACGGATTGTCATTTGTAATTACATTTCAAGTTCATTGTCCTGATACTTTTTTTTTTTTCACAGGTATTGTATTTGCTTCAGTTTTAATAACTAATTTGTGGGTTTTAGCTTCTGTAAATTAATAGTGCTCTGTTTCTAAGCGACAATTTGACAATTATTTTTTGAAAATATCATATAAAAGTGAATGCTCTTGAGCTAACATTTGTTTGTATTAGCACTTTTGAGGTTAATGACCACCCTTAACTTAGTAAATAAATTAAATTTCCTAGCACTGACTTTCGACAATAATGAAAAGAAACCTAATGTAAGACCATAATCAAAAATATATTTAAGGAAGACATAAGATAGAGCTAGGTTGCAGAAATAATGTGTAAAATACATACATTGCTATCAAGGTGCTTCTACAGAGTCTGGTTCCCCTTCATTCTTTGATGCCTGGCCAAAACTGGTTGTCCTGGGTTACTCCTAATACTTTATTTTTATTTTTTAAACACTCCTCTGTACTTGTCTAAACATATACAGTAACATTTGGAACATGTCATATGTGTGGTTTTTGTAGTTTATGTTAAAATATTTGAATACTAACCAGATCTCGGAAGCAGGCAACATGTCAGCTGTGGGCATCTGAAGCCCTCTTCTCTTCATTTCTGGGACTTAGTACTGCTGGTATCCTGGTCCTCCTGTTCGCATCATTTCCAGTCTGGAAATATTGCAAGATTTTGTCACTAGGCGATTTGCATGGACTCCTGGGATACATGACACCGCAATCCCAGGAGTCCTTGCGAATCGCCTTGTGACGGCATCACCTAGGCAGCCGCAGCCAGAAGTGCTGCTTAAAATACAAGAAAAAATGTATGAAAAAAAAATTGCCATTGGTAAGAGCTTTCTCTAAGGCCATAATATACATTGCAAATATAAACAATGGATGGAACTCTGCTTTAAATAGACCCTGATTTGTGTCAAATTACCTTCTATTCGCCTTGAAACTAATGATAATGTTATGATATTGAACAGACCCGAGACTGCTGCTGGGTGCCACCATCCTGGATATTACAGCCTGGGGCTATCACACCTAGGATGGAATGCCCCAATCACTCAAATGACCCTTTGT
This sequence comes from Lithobates sylvaticus, assembly GCA_028564925.1. Lineage (NCBI taxonomy): Eukaryota > Metazoa > Chordata > Amphibia > Anura > Ranidae > Lithobates > Lithobates sylvaticus. Next base: position 170,119,968 of record CM053036.1, read on the forward strand.
TAGTATTACTCTGCTATTGTTTGTTGTGACATTTGAAGCAATAGATAGTGTAAGAGAATAAACTCTTGTTTCTCCTCACTTGGTGGGGCACGGGGACCATGCTATGGTACTTGGAACAATACATATCAGTGTGGGCTAGATCATCATTATCCCTTATAATTTATAGATTGCACTTTGGAAACCTGGCCTACCCTCCAGCTCAGCTTGTAGCTTACCAACTTAGAAGGGGAGAGAGCCTGCTTGAGATGTAATAATTTGCTATTGCATTGCATGCTGCCTTGTCACATCTTAAGCACTCACACACATATGTTAGAATGTTATTCATTGATTTTAGCTCAGCAGTTAACACAGTAGACCCTGAAAAATGTGTTGAAAAGTTAAAAGCTTTGCGCCTATGTTCATTACTGTGCTCATGGATTATGGATTTCCTAACAAACAGGCCACATATCATGAGAATGGGTGTAAGAGTACTGTTAGTGCCCGTTGGATGCCTGTGCGCATCTATGCTCATTCACGTGCGCAGTGGGCTACGTGTGCGCACAGGAGTGTGCACACAATGCCAATTGGCACCAGATGGCCTATTTAAAGAAGCTCTGACCCCAGATGGTTGCTGACTGATCTTCAGCTTGTCCTGATACCTGAATCCTGCCTGATACCTACTGATGAACCTGGCCTGCCTTGACCCTGCTCCTGGATCCTGCTCTGACTCTTACTACCGGTTTCTGATCCTGGCTATCCACTGGACTCCGCTTCTGTCTGCTGCTTGGTACCGCACCGTCCGCCTGCTACCAAACCCGGCTATCCTCGTGACCTCACTTCTGCCTGCTGCCTTGTACTTCACTGCCCGCCAGTTACCGAACCCGGCTTCCCTCAAGACCTTGCTCCCGGCTCTGCTCTTCCTGCAAGTGCCTGCTACTACGGTCCTGCGACCCACTACGGTCGTCTGCTACAGGTCTACCTGGGACATATCATCACTTTACGTTCCAGTGCCACTGTTCCAGCGGAGTCCTTCTTTAATCCCAGCTAATCTCTGGTGCAAGACGACCCTTCCTGACCTAACGGTTCTCCTGCCTGTTAAAGATCGCTTCCTCTGCTGCAAGGCTCCGGGTCCACAGCTGCAGGCACTCGTGTTCCTCCTGGCCTTTGGCTCTCTCTGTTCCACTCCCAGTGGGATCCAGGCGGGATCAATTCAGGGATCAACCTCATCAATTCAGTCTCCAACCAGGTACGTGACAATAGGAGATTAGGTGTCTAACACTATTATTTTGAATAAAGGGGTACCACAGGGATGTGTGTTAAGTCTGGCCCTGTGTACGTTGTTTACACATTGTTTGCTGATGATACCACTTTATTGGGACGCAACCACATGTTGTATTCCCTGCTTATAGGCTGTCTCATCATTATCTTGTGTAAGTGGTGTAGACAAAATTATTTAATACTCAATACTGCAAAAACTAGAGAAATAAAAGTGGATTATAGGAGATCAAGAAAGATCAATCATTGCCCGGTATATATAGGTGTGAGGAGGTGGAAAGGGTGGGCACTATTACATTTTTGGGAGTGCATATTACAAGGGAGTTGTCATGGTCTCAAAATACTTTTTTTGTAGTGAAAAAAAGTCTCCTCTGGAGACTGAAGCAGGCTGGATTGCCCTTAAGGCTTCTGGTCAATTTATATCATTGTACCATCCATTGAGAGTATTGTTCTCCACTGTGCTGTAGTGTGGTATGCCAGATGCAGGACGGAGGATAAGAAGTGCCTGTCTCGCATGGTAAAAACAGCACAGAGGATCATAGGAACAGAGCTACGTAATTTGGATGTGGCATATGCCAGCCGATTAAAAAAGTGGGCAAAAGCTATTATTAGTGATCCAACCCACCCAGGTTATATTGTGTTTGTCCTGTTGCCATCAGTGAAAAGATATAGGACAGTTAAATTGCACACTAATTGCTTAAACTATAGTTTTTTCCTAGGGCTGTATTCTCTATAACCCCACCAGGTGCAGCGTTTTAGGAATTGTATGTGGCATTTTAGTTCAATGTTAATAGCATTTAATATTTTGTTATATTTAAATAGATATGTGGGGATGTGCTATGAGTATGCATGTGTGGTTTTGTTGAGAAGTGTTTTATTGCTGTTTTAAAGAGTATCTGGATACATTTAGTTGTATGTATATAATGACAATAAAGTATATCTTATCTTATGTTCAGGATCCATTAATTGTAGAAAAATATTTTTGATGAAAACGAAGATTCTTCTCGAAAAATATTTTTTCTCCTTCTAGAAATCAATCAAATACAAAACTGGAAAAAAAATCCACCTTTTGAAAAGTAAAACAAAAAAAATGCACCAATACAAATTAAAAAATGATTTATTATTTTTATTTTTTTTGCATTTGAGTCTGAAACACATTGCAACTGTTATCAGTACACTGCAGGTGCAATGCAAGAGGTCATACTTAATTAAACATGCAAGGGTGTGATTTTTAAACACTAAGAGATCTGATGGATCTCTTGGAAGTAAATGAAAAATTTGAGCAGCAATCACAGAATTCCCAAACCTCAGAGTGAGATGTTGTTCCCAGTGTCCCTACTGACAATATTTTACAAAGTGTTATGAAAAAGAAATTAGAAAAATGTACCCCATTTACAAACGAATCCAAATATCCAGGCTTTTGTTACACAGGTCACAAATTAAATTGAAAAGCTACAAATATATACTCGGAATGTGTCAGGAAAATCTACAGTTTAGCGCTGCGCGCCGAGTGCCTGTGCGCATGCGCGGCGGAACGGCACTCCGGCGCATGTGCATTCGCGGCTCGGCGCTCCGACGCACGCACATGCGCACTGGCGCACGCCTGAGCGTCCCAGTGCGTGATAGCGTCACATGACCACTCACACCGCCCATTTCAGGAAGTGCTTGAGACCAGTCCAGTGCTGGCTTGTCTTCAGCTACCTGCCAAAGCTCTGTTCCTGCTTCCTGTTGATCTGATTGCCTGATTTTGACCCGGATTTTGCCTTTGACCTTGCTACCTTCTCCTGCCCTTGATCTTTGGACTGTGTACTGTACTTATCTGCTTGCTTGCCTCTGGCCCCTTGAACCTCTGCTTGTGACCCGGATTTGCCTCTGTCTCCTGCCCTGTGATCTCTGCTTGTGACCCGGACCTGCTTATCCTCAGCCCTGTACCTGCACCTGTGTTTTGGACTCTCCAGTGTCTTCCTGATCCAGAACTTGGCACCTGCTCCAGTCCTCATCCCCTGGTTGGGTAGCCTGTGCCTCTTTGTGCCATTCATCCCCTGTCTCACCTCCAGGGGGCGGACTGCGCTCAGTTGCAAGGGTGAACCACTCTCTGCATTTCGGCCTCGGTAAGTACTCTCCTGATAGAATGTGGACAATTTGTCCCCTGTCCAGAAACAGACTTTACGTAAACTATGTGCACACAAGGGAATTATTATTAAACCCTGAGAAAAAGGGGCAATATTGTCCTCATGGACAGAGTTCAATATGTGACCATGCCTTGCATGCCCCACTGTGCCATCTTCATGCCTCAGTGTGCCATCTGTATGCCTCACTGTGCCATCTCCCTGCCTCACTGTGTCCATCTGCAGCCACATGTACCTGATCTCCTGAACACTGGTTCTGTGACATGCAGTCTAGTAGGCGGCCATGCAGTGTAACAAAGCCCCACCTCCCCCTCATCCTTATCCATGACAGAACACTGATTTAGTTTCCCAGCAGTGAGTCATTGTTCCGCTTATCACGGACAAGGACAAGGGCTTTGTTACACTGCATGGCTGTCGATTAGACTGCATGTCACAGCACCGGGAGATCAGGCGCACTGGGCTGCAGAAGGGCACAGTGACTCAAGTATAAGCTGATGGGGGCTTTTTCAGCACAAAAAAATGTGCTGAAAAACTCGGCTTATACTCGAGTATATACGGTACTTCTTTTGGACTATTTTAATCAAGGAGTCATTACCAAAGATCTATACAAGGCTCTTTTCGTTAAACATCCTGTTATGCCCACTTTTTATTCCCTTCCCAAGACACATAAAGATCTGGTGTGTCCCCCTGGAAGACCAATTATATCTGGGAGCGGTGCATACACTGAACAGGCTAGTCAACTAGTTGACCAATACCTCCGCTCCCATGTTGCATCGCTTCCTTTATATGTCCAGGACAAACCAGATATTTTGCGACATCTGGAAAATATTAAATTACCGATGAATACTGTTCTAGTAGCTATTGGTATCAAAGCCCTATACAGCAGTATTCCCCACTCTTTGGGCCTGTCTGTCACACAGGACTTTCTAAGTGAGAGGACTCAGGAACAAGGTCCTTTAGTAAGTTTATCCTTTATATTTTAGAGCACATTTTGACAGGCAGTGTCTTTACTGTCAAGGACTACCACTACCTCCAGGTGCAGTGGGTTTCGATGGGGCCCCATCGTATGCTAAGCTGTACCTGGGGGTGTGGGAATGTATGCTCTTCTCTGACGACAGGTATGCCAAATATTGGGATTTCATCCTGATGTGGAATGTTATAGAGATAACATTCTGATGCTGTGGACTGGTTCCACTACTGATCTAGCTGAATTTATGCAAGATCTAGATCAGAATGCATTCACTTTAAAATGTACTATGCATCAAAGTAAGAAATCTATCCTCATTCTGGATATCACAGTTGTGATTGAAGGTTAAAGGTTAAAATCTAAATCGAAGGAGACAGCGGGGAACGCCCTCTTACATACTAGTAGTTTTCATCCAACCCCCCTCATTAACAGTATCCCTAACGGGCAATATCTCAGGTTCCACAGAATCTGCTCCAATGATACTCTATTCAAGCAGGAAGCAGATGCACTGCGAAGGAAATTTATAATCAGGAGAGGTGGGTTCCATATTTTTTGTTTAAAACATTTGGGTGTCTAAACACCCATATCTTCCATTCCAAAATCCCTCCTCCAATCCTGTGGTTGACAACAGGAACTTTGGTATAGATGTATATTACACTTCAATTCTGATCAATATCTAATTATGGAAATTGTATTGTTCACACTTTCGTGTCTCCTTTGTATGTTTTGATACAGAAGTGAAGTAGACATTATGAGTAATTTTCAGGGGCAACAGTGGACTCACCTTATGTCAATATATGAAACAGATTTTGAACAACATGAACAAACTGAAATTGAGATCTCCTCTTTCTTTTGTAAGCTCAATAAGACTTGTAGGCACAATAAGACTTTTGATAGATATATAAAAGAGAAAATCAATCCTTATGGGTTGGAAATCCACATTTTTCCAAATTTGGAAAATACCACTGTGGAATTTAAAAAAGAGTGGGAGGACAACTTAAGCCCCATACACACGGTCGGACTTTTTCATCAATTTGGTCCGATCGACAAGGTTGTTGAAAAATCAGACCGTGTGTATGCACCATCGGACAGTGTTCGTCGGTTTGTCCGTCGGACAAAGTCTTATCTCCTGCTGGAAAGATTTGCCGTCAACCCGGTCCGATCACACCAAATCCGATCGTGTGTACGGTTGTCCGACCGGACAAAGTGCTACGCATGCTCAGATCACATTACAAGACCAAAGCTATTGGCTACTAGCCTCTACGTAGTCCCGTCGTAGGCAACAAACGTCACCACGTTCAGAATGATCGGATTTTCCGACAACTTTGTCCGACCGTGTGTACGCAAAACCAACATCGGACAAAGTATGACGGACATGGTCCGACGGACCTGGTCCGCGGATTGTCCGACCGTGTGTATGGGGCTTTACAGTTATGTTCACAAGCTATGATGACTACGTTAATCCAAGAGTATGAGAAACAGATTTCTCAGCTAGATAAGGGAAAAAGACAAAATAGAACAAGCCATAGTTCCCCTTAAAGAGCATACTTTATAACAAGATCTTGAGCATAAACCAAAGGAATATTTGGCACAGTTCAATAAGAGTACCCTCCTGACAAAGGAGAAGAAATACTGGTGAGACAAAAATGCATTACAAGAAGGCAAGGCCTATAAATGGAACAGGGAAACTAATCTCTCGGGGGATCAGGAAGGAATTTTTTCCCCTGCTTTAGCAAATTGGATCATGCTCTGCTGGGGTTTTTCGTCTTCCTCTGGATCAACTGTGGGTATAGAAGTGGGTATATGGGATTGTATGATATTGTTTTTTTTTTTTTTCTGTGGTTGAACTGGATGGACTTGTCTTTCTTCGACCTGACTAACTATTTAACTATGTAAAGGAAATGTATACCCCCCGAAGGAAAGTATACCCCCAAATTGAAACTAAAGGAAATGTATACCACCGGCTGAATCGCAGGGTGCATTTTACCCTTCCGATTCTTCTGCACCATCGGCATGGGACAATGCACGTCCCTATCGAAGGTCGTGGCAGAGTCAAAAGAACTATAGATATATAAATGTTCTCTAGAATAGGATAATAAAAAGTGCACGTTAGACACAGAAGTAGAACACACAAATGATCAAATGCCACCTAGCACGACAATACAGGGTGCCTCCAACCAAGAATCCTCACTATCTGACACTTTAAGGAACACAAGTCACACTTCACACCCTTTAGGTGGAGCAAAAGCACAATCACATAACAACTGGGCAACTCCCACTCGGGGAGTCTACCCCCCCGCTACAGAGAGGCCGATGGGGCAGGGGAATAAGGCCATACCTATACCAAAATTTAACACAGAATCATGTAATGTTTAAATCAATGCGCACTTAAATATCATTAACCTTTCCTCACACAACCTAACACACATGGAAAAAAAGGTCCTTGCTAGAGGTATTCGTTTTTGTCCACAACAAGATACAGATATTTTTGAAGTCACGAAAGACCTACAATTATTTGCACGCAATTTGTTACTCAAATGCCTATATGCCAAACCTAATAATGACCAGGATGTAAAAGAATGGCCTAGGTACTCTATGAGAGAATTCAAAGCCCCAAGGGACCTTACAGCCCTCGGCTTTTCCTCAGGGAAGATGAACTAATTTGCCAAATCTGACGAGAAAATTGATGAATGTATGTCTCTTCCACACACAGTCATCAATATATACATAATTGAATGATATAGTAAGATAACAATAGTTCAATAATTGGTGACAAATCTTTTGCAAGCTCTTATGAGAGTATATACCCCATTAAAATCAATATTTATTAAAATATAATTAATAAACCATAATGATAAGTTAAATCAATAAGTTAAATAAGTTAAATCAAAATAAATGTGTCCCCACGCAGGTCTTTTGGTGATTTCCTGTTCTGGTTGGATGGCCATGGCTCTTTCCTTCTCTGTCTCCTGGCGCGGAAGGGTGGAGGGAGGACTCCAGGGTCTGTCCCCCCGGCATCAGCTGGGGATCAGCGTCACCGTCAGCGGCATTCAGTGGCTGACTCCAGGTGCTGGTGTCTGTCGTACGCGTGTGCATGGCCACCACCAGGGGGCGGTGTGCTGGCATGTGGCAGCACAACGCCGGACAGGTTTCCATGGAGTCATTGCAGGGATTCTCCCTGAACCCTGAACAGTCCATACAGCTGGCCTTTGATTTATTCATGACTGGAAGATGCGTGCAATACAGGATGGGGAAGTGAGACACCAATGCACTGGTTCATACCTTGATTATGCACACAGGTGAGAAAGGTCAGGGCATCAGCAGGCTTCCATATAAATGGCACACCCAGTATACATCCTATTCCTATGTGGATACAACACATTGGATAGTTGCAGGACAGGAGCATGTAGTGGATGACAACTCTCAGTAAATAACCATTTACCATCCCTTTCCTTTGAAAATGTATTGCAATATGGTCAGTTTACCTTCGGGTTTGAGATAGCTGTCTCAGCCCTCTCTGACTAATTAATTTAGTCACACATGTACACATATACATATATGTTTCTTTCAATGCAGCATGTGGGTGCTTTAATGGTGAGGAACTGATGATACCACTAATCTTGTGACGAACGTATAACTAGCCGCCTGCTCTGACATACTGGATAAATCAACATATTACATTCTGGATTGATAGATAGATAAACAAGGTAATTATACCCATTGAATGTAGCTTACCTATATAGACATATGTTATAAACTTCTATACATATGTATACACCTGTTGGAAATCTATATCCCCAGGTGATGCATTTAATTTGTAAAAATACATTCCTTCAGCACAAAGCACAGGATTTGCATCATTGCATAGGATATCCTTACAAAAATAATAAAAAATTTGAAGGTAGGCGCATGCGCAAGGGATCTAATATGGCCGCCTGAGCCCGCTCCTCCGCTCCTCACCAGACCAGCAGTTCTCCTAGCCTCACACAGCGCTCTCCGGGACAGCTTCAAACAAGGGGATTGTGTCCCCCCCACTACCAGGGGACACCCCCGTGAGAAAACCAACTTGAGGCCTCCTTCCAAGCCGGGTATAGTAATATGGCCCCAAGGAAAGGAGATACCTAGTCCCAAGCACATGCAGGATACCGGTTATATATACCTTACCCAAGGTCCATAAGGATGCACAGAACCCACCCCCACGGCCTATTGTTAATGGAATTGGATCCGTTACGGCTAGACTAGGCGAGTATCTGGATACATTTTTACAGCCCAGTGTGAAAGACACTAGGGCTTATTTAAAGGATACGTCAGATTTATTGTTACAGTTGGATGACATTAAATTGGACGCCACTGCTACTTCCTTTCTAGTGACGGCTGATGTAGCCTCCCTCTATACGGTCATTCAGCATGAGGACACTTCTCTTGCTCTCAATTGGGCATTGAGTAAGCGGGAGGACATAACTCATATGCAAAAACATTTTCTGGGCCAAGTTTTAGATTTTTGTGTTTCGCACAATTATTTTTGGTTTGGGGGAAGTTTTTTCTCCCAGCAGGTTGGCGTGGCAATGGGAGCAAAATATGCTCCCAGCCTCGCCAACCTGTTTATGGCCGAGTGGGAGGATTGGCGGATCTTCAGTAGACAGTTACCACAGTTGAAATTCTACCGCAGATTCATCGATGACCTCCTATTTATATGGGAGGGGTCTGAGGAATCTGCGGTAGAATTTCTTGTGTATTTGACTGGGAACACTAACAATATCCGATTGGATTACCAAATTAGTGAGACCTCGGTCAACTTTCTTGATGTTACTATTAGAAAGATCAATAATGTGCTTAGTACGAAGGTTTATTTCAAGCCTACGGACCGGAATAGTTATCTGTCCATTAGGAGTGGACATCATCCTATATGGATAAAGAATATACCGAAGGGTCAGATACTACGGGTCCGCCGTAATTGCACATATTTAGAGGATTTCCATGAGCAGGCCAATATATTGAAAGATAGATTTGTCCAGAAAGGGTATGGGAATGATGTAGTTAGTGGAGTCATTGATGAGATCGCCTGTATACCAAGGGAACAATGTTTTAAGAGGAAATTGAATGACAATGGATTAGTAGATAACCCCCACCAGATTCGATTTCTCTCTGGATTTCACTGCCAATACAGAGAGGTGGTGGATATCTATAGAAAACATTGGCATATTCTATTAAGGGAACGGCATTTGGCGGATATATTGCCGCAGCAGCCCAAGTTTATTTATAAAAGGGCACCTAATTTTGGCGATCAAGTCGTGAAAAGAATTTTGAACCCTCCTCTTTGAAAATTGATTTAAAAGGTTTTTATTGTTGTAGGAGGTGCATCTGTTGTACAACGGTGCAAAGAAGCAACAGAGGTATAACAACTGTCACTAATAGAGATAACGAGAGTTTCCCTATTAAGGAGTTCATTACTTGCAATACCTCATTTGTGGTGTACCTAATGTGGTGCCCATGTGGCCTGTTCTATGTTGAGAGGACGAAGAGATTACTGAGGATACGGATCTCTGAACAACTTGCCAACATAAGAAAGGGCTATCAGTTTCATAGTGTGTCCTTACACTTTAAATTGAGGCACGACCAGGATGCTAGTCTACTTCAATTTATTGGGATTGACACTATACATCCCTCATGGAGAGGGTCCAATAGAGTAAGGGACCTATCGCAACGTGAAACCCGGTGGATATTTCTCTTCAAGTGTCTCGCGCCTAGGGGGCTCAATATTGAGCTCGATTTAAATTGCTTCTTGAATGATTTTTAATATATTAATCAAAACCCTGAGCCCAGTGTGTATGTGACTGGTAGCTCAGGAGAATATATAGGTATTCTTAATATTATTATTTTTATATAGGATTAGATTTATTAATGTTTAATTTAATCAGTAGAATGTAAGACCCTATATCTGCTTTGATGCATATTTTACGGATATGTATCGGAACATCAGAATTATTAGGGTGTCCCAGCCACTATAATTGGTAGTAATAGGATTGAGTGTATGCTCAATATAGAGCCTATGCTACAATGTCTATTTAATTTTATTTATTTTAGATAAAAACATTATTATTTTAAATAAATAAATGTACAGGAGATTTCCCTTAAGAATACCAGTAGTTGAAATTCTCTGATATTTATGAGGGTTTTAGTATTATACCCCACTATTATGTGAATCCTGAAGGGATTAGTGGTAATACTTGTGTATATGGGTTTGTATCATGGTTACAATGCATGTGAACGTGGGTCTGAGGTGTGCGCATGCCCAGTTTGCTCTAATTAGCATTAATGGGAAGGAAAGCGCGCGCAGGCATTCATTATGTATTCAAAAGCGCTCATGACGCGGGGAGCGCGAACCATGTGCTACAATGCAGTACTCCGATAGGCGGATGGTCTCCACCTATCGAGCAGGAGAGTGTGCGGGTGACGCGCATGCGCGGTAGCCGGATGAGGACACTCTGAAGGCAGGAGCGCGCGTTGCGTGCCCAGGTGCAGGTCTCTGCTGGGTGGATTAATTCCACCTATCGGATTGACTAAAGATGCGCGCATGCGCAATAGCCTAGAGATTATGTTCTGACGGCTGTAGCCATCGTAGGGGGCGGCTCTGGCACCCTGATTGGGCACACTGACAATTGGGAGGGAACAACTTTACACCATATTGGACGCTGAGTCTCTGCACCAGATAGGACAACACATCCCACCAATAGGAAGGGAAGGGAGGGTATATGTTTGTGAATGACTGACCGCTCAGCCAACCCCATGAATAAGTCCGGAAGTGACGAAACATGTCGGGGGCGTGGCTAAGCGGCATTCACCTGCAGTGATTACATTTTTTTTCCAAACAGAGAGACGGTGAAATATAGAGGCTAATGTAATATCGGTGGACGGAAAGGGTGAGATTAAAACTGCGGTATCGCACACACCTCAGGTCCGCCGTGACCAATCGCGAGTTATATGTTCTGAAGTGGTATTGCAGTGCTTTATTGAAGTATTGTAGTGGAACCTGCTGTGGTATACTGAGATAAATTTCTGCTGGTTTTTATCGTTTTAAATGTGAGTGAGTGAGTGAACTGATTGAAGCTTGTAAAGTGTGCTTTTTAATAAATTTGCTGAATTACACTATTGGAGCACTTTTTTCATTTACATGTGGAGTACTTTGATTGCACTGAGTGGAAAATACTGGAGAATCACGGATCGATTGTTTGAGATCCTATATGTTTGTTTGCCTTACACGAAAGTGTGGGCAACAATTTTTGGTGAGTGAGATTCCTATGGGAGTGGACACATTTGAGCACAACGGAGTGGTGGAAGAGTGATTGAAAACTACTTTGAGAAGACACACTGCTTTGTTAAAGGAGCACCGTTCTTTGACTTTATTTTTTCTTGAAATCTTTTATCTGGAACACTATATGAACACTGTGGCACTTTTTATATAATCTTTGAAGTCACTATTTTAAATTATTATTGTAAAATATATTTTTCATTAGGGTCACTTTGATTTGATTCACTCATCACGTGGTATTATTTAGTTTTTATTTTTATATATTTCATTATTTGATCATCAGTTTAGGTTAGATTTTATTTAGTTGAGCGCTACCTTTCAGGCTCCAGTCCAATCAGGACTATGGTTTGATTTCCTCATATATTTTCTATTTAAGTAGCTGCTTTAGTCTTTAGCACATTTTCACTATCTAAGGCACAGGGGTTGGGATTTGGATTGTTGCCTAGTATATTCCGAATTCCTGCATTTGTATATAGTAATATGGCCACCTGAGCCCATCCCTCCGCTCTCCAGACTAGCAGCGTTCCCATCTCCTCACAGCGCTCAGTGAGCCCACTCCAAGTAAGGGGATCGTGTCCCCCCACCACTAGGAGATACCCCCGGATGAGCATCATGGCCGCCCGCTGAGATTTAGGCCCGCAATTTAAGGCCTCCACCCGAGCCGGGTGCACCAAGATGGCCACAGCAGCCGCTTCTGGCACACAGCAGCATACTGCCTGCTTGGACGGAGCCACAGAACACAGGCAAGTCCTCTTCCCTGCCATCCTGACCTATACCCCTCTAACCTATGGGACTAGCCAGCAAGCCCTGACTCCCTCTCCTACCTCCACGGAATCCCTCATTGGCCATACTTTAGGAGACCAGGCCTTCTCACCAGCAAGTCCTATCAGGCCTATTTACCCTGAATTTTCCACGCCAGGCCTGCGTCCACAGGATCTTTAATGCAGCAGATCTTTACAATAAGCTGTCAGCCCTCCTAGAGAGGGGCTTAGCTACTACAGCTGCAAAAATCACAGGGGACATTAAGTCTGATCTACAGAATATAGGCTCCCGGATGGAAGCAATTGAAAACAAAGTGGAACTTTGAAAAACCAGATTGGACCCAAATTGAAAGGCAAGCAGTTCCGCGCCACACTCTAGATGTTTTGATGTGGTGCCCTCCAAAACCAGGCCACCGATCATGGCTCCAACGTTGTCTCATTACCTAACACTTTGGGACTATTTACGCACGTCGAAGGCTCTGACCTCAGCGAGCAAAACGTTGTCTCACCTATTCAATAACCCAGACTTTCCCCCAGGCATGAACATACTAGCATTCAAATGGTGGCTGGACAAAGGACTATACCGAATCGGACATTTTCTCACCCCCTCAGGCCCCTTTTCCCTTCAGCATTGTATCAATAAACTGAATTTTAGAGAAAGAGAGAGAGTATCCTCATAGTGTGGTACTATGGATACTAAATAGGTAGTACAGTGCCACGTCCTAAATTAGTAGTCAAAGAGAAAGGGGGGGGGACTTTGGACTTTTTAGGCACCGACGACAACGTATGGTTTTTACAAAAATTAATTTTATATAAAAAAAGGGGAAAATACGAATATACAACAAAATACGTTTAAAAACCACATCTTGTCACAACTTAAGTAAGGTCAATACAAGCCACGCATGTAACCTATAATCTCAAGCCTTAAGGGCACCAACAAGGACGATCAGCTAGGGTTAGCAGGTCCGGTAGTTGTATGGTGTCCAACGATGAGGCGAGGGTACAGTGAGGCGATGATATTCATGACAATAGCTCTACATGTTTCGCGTTTTGCGTAAACGCTTCATCTGGAGCGTGACAGAAAGATCATGAAGTTTCAAGTGTGACCGTATAATGTGGTAAGCAAAAAATGTCCCAGAAATCCAGTGTGCCGTATATGTATGGATAGCCGGTTGAAGGTAAAAGAGTGGTAGTACCGGTAAAGGTCCTGAAACGATAATACGTGTTTTTGGCGGTATCTGGCCCATACAAGGTCATTAGTGTGAATCTAGCACACAGACCATCATTGCCTAAATTGCATGGGGGGACAGGATGTCCAACAAATTGGTACCCCAAATCCGACCAGTGTTGGTAATATGGCCAGGGATCTTGGAATCCACTCAAAGAGGCATACACAGGCGGCGTCCAGACGGCGAGCTGGTGAGGGACGCGTCCCTCACCAGCTCGCCGTCTGGACGCCGCCTGTGTATGCCTCTTTGAGTGGATTCCAAGATCCCTGGCCATATTACCAACACTGGTCGGAATTGGGGTACCAACTTGCTGGACATCCTGTTCCCCCCATGCAATTTAGACAATGATGGTCTGTGTGCTAGATTCACACTAATGACCTTTTAAGGGCCAGACACCGCCATAAACACGTATTACTGTTTCAGGACCTCTACCGGTGCTACCACTCCCTTACCTTCAACCGGCTATCCATACATATACGGCACACTGGACTGGTGGGACAATTTTTGCTTACCACATTATACGGTCACACTTGAAACTTCATGATTTTTCTGTCACGCTCCAGATGAAGCGTTTACGCAAAACGCGAAACATGTAGAGCTATTGTCATGAATATCATCGCCTCACTGTACCCTCGCCTCATCGTTGGACACCATACAACTACCGGACCTGCTAACCCTAGCTGATCGTCCTTGTTGGTGCCCTTAAGGCTTGAGATTATAGGTTACATGCGTGGCTTGTATTGACCTTACTTAAGTTGTGACAAGATGTGGTTTTTAAACGTATTTTGTTGTATATTCGTATTTTCCCCTTTTTTTATATAAAATAAATTTTTGTAAAAACCATACGTTGTCGTCGGTGCCTAAAAAGTCCAAAGTCCCCCCCCCCTTTCTCTTTGACCAATAAACTGAATTTGCCTGCCTCGGAACACAGATTCAGACAAATATCACACTTCTTACACTGGAAAAACCGCTTCCGCCCAAGTTTACAGCATATGAACTGTGGTGTGGTCAGGGGTCGGAACAGAGGGGGGGAATCTCTACCATCTATTCGTCACTGCTGCTCCCAGCCTCTAAGTCCTCTTTCGTGGATGGGTGGGAGTCGGACCTCCAATTCAGCTAGGATCTGGAGGCATGGCAGTCGGCCTACTTTAGCTCCTTTAAGGGAGTTTTAAACAGCTCCCTCATGGAGACCAGTGTGAAGGTGATCTTCAGATGGTACTATACGCCCATCATACTGTCCTCTATGTATTCCTCAGTAGACCCTCTATGTTTTAGAGAATGCAAAATGTCTGGAACGATGGCCCATATTTGGTGGGAATGCCCCAGAGTCCGTCCTTTCTGGAGAAAAATGTTCAATATTATTGATAAGGTCTCAGGCTGCCAGATACCCAGGTCCCCGACGGTAGCTCTCCTCAATGGCATGATCCCAAGAGTCCCCTCGCCCATGCTGTGGCTGATCCACTTTATTTTAGTGGGTGCCAAACTAACAGTAGCCAGGGCATGGAAACAACCACAAATTTCCATTAAAGCAGCCAAACTGAAAATTTCCTGGATAATGGCACAAGAAAAGCTCCCAAGTATACTCTCGGACACAGTAAACAAATTTGAAGCCACATGGAAACCCTGGGCACACCATGTAGGCATCTCTCTCTCTACCATCTCTAGGCCAGCCAGAGACCCCACCATAACCTAATGTTAGGCAATTCTTAATTCCTATTTCTCTCTCCACTCTCTACTCTTGCTCTCTTTTCTCTACTTAACTTATCCTTCATTTGACTCCCGAATACATTGAGTAACAGAAGTGTATATGAACGTTTGGAGCTTTGTTTCACAGTTGCATTACTGAATTATCTTGTCCATAGGAAGCTGACATGTTTAGAAGGGCGGGGGGGCAGGCCTGGGCACGGAGACCCCCACATGGCACAGCTAGATCCCCTTGGGGGTGCCGGGTGCCAAAGGGATCCCTCCAGGAGTGCTCTACCCTTGCCAGAACTTTTAATAATCTTTGGCTTCCTGTCGCCCAGCATTCCCCGGACTATGACTCTGGGTAATGCTTCGGGCAAGGTTGACAGTTCTAGAGTTTTTCAATTGTTTGGATGTCCTCCAAAGTCTCCTTGCCTCAGTTCTTCAAGTAATTGTTAACTCCCCTGGACTTCATCTTAGAATCCCCCTGTTTCTTATCCTGTAAGAACAATTACTTCTCCTGTTGTACCAATGTTCAGAATGCATATGTATGTTTCTTTTTTTTTTTTTTTTGACAATAAAATTAAAACTTTTGAAATAAAAAAAGTTGAAGGTAATTCATCCCTAGATATTATATATATCATATGCACATGTGTGTCTCCTCCCACCCTTGCACGTCTAATTAAGTATGACCTCTTGTAAACAGGATTGGACTCCCTGCCCACTTTCTGGATGGTGAACCACCGTGAGCATATATCCTGATGTGTTGTGACGTTTTGTCTTTTGCTCCTCTTTCGTTATTTTGCTCTGGCTATTTAAATAATTCTCATATCAAAGGTAGGACTCTTTGTTATTTTTGAATTCCTGCATATACAGGCTCTTTTTTCCCAAAGATGATGATGAGGTTATTGATATTTTGAGTTGTATAGCCACGTGTTTGCAAAGTTTGTATTGTGTAGTTGTTATTATTCCCCCTCTTATTTAGAATAAATATGATACGTCATTTTCCTGAAGAAGCCACACCGGCGAAACATGTCAAAAAATGTGGATGGAATATTTTCATGTATCTGATTGCAGCATTTCTTGTTGGTCTATTATAGGATGTGTTTATAGACTTATGACAATAGGAAAAACTGTAATCTTTACTTTTTATCAATTTTGTCAAATAAAAAATTTATTTTTTATGTAACAGTATTGTGCTGACTTTATTAGTGTGTACCTTTAAAAGTCCTGTATCTCCAAGCTTTTCTGTACCATGATGTTATTGATGTCAATATTGCTAATATTATGTATTAATATGTTATAGATGTCTGTATCCCCTAAAGAAGATTGTATACAAAATTATGATTGAAACACATTGGGGTTACTCTAAACAGTAATATCCACAAATATACCATTTGTGAATTTATTTTTGTTAAATGTTATATAGACATCTAATATGTTCATTTTTGTTTACACCAGAGCTATTGTTATTGTTCCTCCTTTTCCAAATGTCCCCCTTCCCATCCCCTTTCCTTTTTGTTATTGCTGCTTTTATTGATGCAATTTTCCTCATTGAAAATAAAAACAATATTTTTATATAAAACAAGTATTTTTAATTATAAGCCATTGGGAGTAGCTTGCTTTTTGTTACATAGTATCAATAGACTACACGTGACCCTGTTATGGTGGCAGATGGGACTTAAAGTTTTTTCAACCATTGATTCCTGTGAATGAATGATGCAGGTTTGTGGGTGGAGTCACGCACAGCTGAACTAAATTCAAATAAAAAAAAATGACAGGAGCCAGCAGGGAGGAGAATCTTTAGATTCTGTAAGGGAGGATAGTTTGGGGGTAGATGTTGTTACACTGCAACAAGCTGTCAACAATAAACATAGTCAGAGAGCAAATCTGGAGGTAGAGAAGGAGGATTGCAAGGCCCTTCTTTCAGTGCCACAGACCCTGGCTTTTGATTATACAGTACATCCCTCATTTGGCTGTGTACTGTGCACAACATTATCTGGTTACTCATGAGTGTTTAGATTGCTTTTTATTGATGATTGTTTTAGGCTATAAGTCTTCTGAAATCATGTATGTTCTTATAAGGGCTTTCTTGTGAAACTGTGGCCCAACTTCTTAATAATAGCACAGTATTATAAACTTATTTGACCTATTGAATTGCTCTTCCTAATTTTTGGATTTTGCAGACCTTGGATAACATCTTAGCTTTTTTTTACTTTACCACTGTAGATTACAGATGTTGAAATGCACCCAGACTCTTTAGAAAACTAGCAATATAGAAATTAAATAATGATTCATATTGTATTAAAATTTTAAAATACAAACATTCTTAAATATGCGTGTTGGAATTTCATGGAACATAAGCAATGGTTTTAGCTGTAGGGTAATCAATGATGATCAAATGATCCTGTTGTAGTACAGGTTTGCACGATGCCAAGCTTTTAAAGTTTACCAATTATTGTCAGATTTCTCCTTTGACATGCCAAACCACAAACTTGTTATAATGAATAAAGTTAATGTGTTCAAACATTTTCGACACAAACCGAGAAAAGGCCTCATCTGTGTATGCAAATGTAGATCTGCTGCATGATAGAGGGTTTAAAAGAATATTTTTAGAGTAGCATTTTAGGGATGGCCAAGATGTTTATAAGAAAGAAACTGACAAGTCTGTCCCTATGTTCTATCTCTGTATATTTTGACCTTTTTAGTTCCTTGACTTAACGGCTTCCATCTTGATAGACTCCCTTGAAAAAGAATGTCAGGTCTCGATGCTTTCTTGTAAGCTTATTCTGTGGCAGCTTAAATGTGTCATAACATGAAATCATCCAATGCCTCAATGTCAATGAATTCCAAAAGGGCAACTCTGCAATTAATCAACTTGTTGACGTGTATTTGGAAAGCCCTTTGGTTTCAGCTGCAACCATAATGGCAATAGGCATATTTTAACCAGGAATTAACACAAACAAGTGTAAAGATAATGGGACATGAAACCTACAAATTTCTGAAAGGCATCTTGATGTTAATGTTAATTAGCAGCCCTCTAAATTTTAAGCTGACAGTTGATTTTCTTGAACTTATCATTAATGCTTTGAAAAGCTACTTTTTACAGACATATGCTAGTCAAGTGTGACAACTTGATGAATCCCAAAATAAGCAGTCACAACTAATTTGTACCAGTCTAGGATAGTCAATTGTTTGCTTTATTTAAAATAGCTAATTTTTGTTTTAATCTTACAACAATATTGTAAACTATAAACATGTTGTGCCAAGGGCATTGTAGTGGTAACAACCTGCTTTGCCAAAAGATATACATTTTTTCTTCACTGGATCTAACAAAATCCTTTCACTTATTCAAAGGTTAAATACTTGATATACCAAGGCTGTTTTTACCTTTAAGTCTAGGAAAGGTCACACATTTTTCTTTCTTTTATGGGACTGTCTTGTACACCAGGGCTCTGGGCTATGACTGGTGAGAATGAAATAATAAATGAAATATAGACAAAATACATACTTAGACAACATATTTGTCATGGACCTCCATACAACCTGTTTTGAATCCAAATGAGGCCTACTTAAGACCTAAAATTAAACACAAAACTTTTACATTAGAAAGATGTGTTGTAGTGAAATAGTTGTGTGGAATTCAGAAACCAAAAATATGTAGCAGATTGTATTAAGCTTGTTGTGATTGATGCATTTATTCTGTTTGTTAGCTTTGTTTTGGTTTTTTTAAGTTTTATTGAGATTTTACAATCCAAAGATGAAAAATAAACACACAAAGCAGAAATCACAAACTTGTGGACGTTGTTGACAAATATAAGTACCAGCATGCTGGGGACTTCCAATGTAGAGCAATAGCCCACAAGGTGGATACGCAAATAGTGTGTATCAGTCTTTCCTCCTTGCAGAAGACAACTCCAATGAGACACATTGATATTGTGAGATTTAGGGATGTACCTGATATCGCTGAAGCTATAGAAGTTATTTTATTCCATACAGAAGAGAGTATCCCACACTCCCAAAAAATGTGTTTGAAGGTATCCAAGAGTGGGCATCCCCCGAAACAGAGTCCAGATGTTCCTGGGAAGATGACTTGGAGTCTGGAGGGGGTATAATACCATCTGGTCAATACCTTATAGGCAGTTTCCCTGACTGCTAGGGACTTTGTACATTTACGTAGGTTATGCAGCATTATATCCCAATCTCCCAGAGTAAACTGTGCATCACAGTCAGTTTCAAACTTATTCCTATATGGATGCTCACTAGAGAAATAGGAAGCTAATGCAGCTTTATAGAGAACTGAAATAAGGCCTTTGCCTCTGGGAGAGTCATGGCAAATCTGTTCAAAGGATGTAGGTGGGGAGGATGGGGAAAGGCTATAATGTGAGATATAAAAGTGCCTTATCTACACATTGTGATAATGTTCCCAAAGTGGGATTTGTTTCTGTGAACATAGGAGATCAAAGTGGCAAATGCACCACCTATTTGGAGATCTGCTAAGGAGACCAGGGAATTAGTCTGCCATCATGAGAAGCTGACCGGGAAGTCAAAAGCTGTGGTAAAGGAAGGTTCTCCCAGAGAGGATGAACCTTGGGGTGCACATGAGATCAGACTAAGTTTTCTTTTATAGCGGTTCCAGAGGATTAAAGATTGTGTTACAATAGAATTAAGGGAGGTAAGTTTAAGGTAAAAGTTAGAGGGTGACCATAAAATATATGGGAGACAATAAGGGCAGATGGAGTTGGATTCAAATTTCACCCAAGGTACCTTGGAGTTTGGGATATTCCATTGGGCAATCTGAGAAATGCGGGCTGCTAGAAAATATAACCATATATTAGGTAATCCTAGGCCACCAGTAGACTGAAATTTATATAAAACGTGTCTAGAAAATCTAGGTCTTTTGTCTTGCAAGATAAATCTATTAACCTCTTTTTGTAAATTGTCAATAAAGGTTTTTCGGGTAGTGATGGGAAGGGCTCTAAACAAATATAAAAGTTTAGGTAACAGATTCATTTTGACAGCGATGACTCTTCCCAAGAATGAAATTCATTAGGAACTCCAGACTTTAAGTAAACCCCAGAGACAGGATACACATGGTGGATAGTTTGCAGCAAAAATATAAGATAACTGTGGTATGATGTATATGCCAGGATAAGGTATTTTGTCAACCGATTATTGGAATGGAAAGGATACGCTTAGTGCTTCACACTGAACAGCGGGTATATTAATTGTGAGAGCTGTAGATTTTGTAATATTTACTGAAAGTCCAGAGATAGAGGCGAATTTAGAATATGTCAGAATGTTTATACTGAAATATTAAAACAATATTATATTTATGGAATTATGCAAAATCTGTGGTTTTAGGGAGATTTTCAAATTTTTCCACAAATACAACCAAGTAATTCAAGTTTGTTTATCTGTGCTATTTTGAAGTGATTACAATGATATGCTAAAAAAAATATTTATTAACTAAAGATTCAGTGTAAAATAATATTAGATATAACTGGTGATAATACAAAAAGATAATAAGTACTTTCAAATATCAAATATATGTTGGGAATACAGATAATAACATTTTACCACAAGCTCTTGTACACAATGTCATATTTCAACACTTTATGTCTTAGTAAACTTACATTTAGTAACACTTAGTAAATAGCTTTCCGTGGCTATACGGATTTATGTAAACAGGCTAGGTGTTGACTTTTACACTTGTGATTCTTCTCAAAACAAACAGACCTTAAAACTTAAACCTCTTTTACAGTATATGGACATTATTTTTAACCATATACAAACTTGGTAATTTAACCAAGATTCATTTTTAAATTTAGAATGAATCTATGGTTCAACACATACTATAACTAATCCAATCATAACTTTGAAGTCAGTTTTATAAGATACAACAAGATATGCCCTTGATTTAAAAGCAAAATTAATTCATACTGCAGTTAAAATTCAATTCACTTCTAAACTGAACTGCCAATATTGATTGGATTAGTTAAGCATATGCTCAAACAACTTCAATTACCCAAAAGGGTAAAAATAAAAAAAATAATACTTTACCGGGGCTTAAGAACTCTGTTGTTTTGAGAATCATCAAGTTAGGTGTCCCTAAGGACTTTTTCCAACATTCCTACATCTCTGCGGTCTATTTTTCTCCTCTCGTCTTCCAAGATTCTTACTGTCCAAAAATTTCTATCAGGCCCCCAAGATCCCCCAGCTGTAATCTGTAACTAGTCTATATTGTCATTAGAATGTGGGTGTGGAAATGCCTTTCACGTCATGAGAGACATCAAACACACATAATTTCCTGGATAACCCTTATAGGTGAAATTGTAGTTTCCTTTATTCACCATTTCAAAGGGGGCAGTATAGGATTTGAATTTACTTTATTCTAATACTTGTCAGAAATCAATCTTCATGTAACCTTTAACTTAAGACTTAACAGAAAACTATAAAATATCTAAAGCTGAAACGTATGTGTCAATTTCCTAGACTTTGTATCTACAACTCAGAAATATGGTTGTGAGACTGTTTGGATAAAGTCATTAACCCAACTTCTCACATACCTTGAAAGCTAAGTCATGGCACCAGGAAAACCTCCCAGTTATTCAAAATACAAGGATTTTACATCAGTATATTTTCTATACTCTTAAACTTTTTATTGGATTATAAATTTGTAACCCTTATCATGATAATATATATGTATTAATGTTTTATGAATATCTAAACAATACATTATGAATATATTATGAAAGAAAATTATTAATAAAATACATAAACCAATATATGTAAAATGATTCACTTAATCATGCATATAATTACTCTAATGTCATGTGATAACAATACCATATATTTGGGATTATATGATTGCTTTTGCAGTATATAATACAATATGTTTCATATGGCCGTATTTGAAAAAGGCCCTTCTCTCATTCCTGGAAAAAAAACTAGGTCTGTGAGCTCATTTGAAATATGAGTCTCTTAGTCTAAACACTGCCCAAGGACCCTCTTCTTATCTTTACAGGCTGACAGAAAGAGAATTTACGATCTTAAGAGAACTTAAAAGAAGGCACTTAAAACCTTCTTGTGAGGGTTCCTTAGTTTCAAAGACAATGAACTAAAGTTGGCCTCTTTATAATAATATTTTTTTTTAAACAAGATGGCTTCTAGTTTGTTTATTGCATATATATGAACCATATACAATATAAAGGCCTCAGGAATTCATTATTTTTAACCCCAATAGTCCTGACAATAATATAGAGAATAAATTGGGCAGGGAGATTTGGGGTTGAGTCAAAAAGAGCATAACATCATCCACATACATGCAGAATCGTTTTTATTGAACAAATATAGAAATGTATTACAAAAGATTACATATTCAATAGTGCTGTCATGACAAGGATATAAATCAAACTGTAATTTCCTTTAACTACAGAGTATAAGTTACGTTTCTTTGCTATTAGACAGAAACAAGGATAGACCCCTGCCTGGACTTTTAAGGCACTCAAATACGTATAAATAGAAAATTGTAAATATTTTATTAAAGAATACATATAATAAGAGATACAGAATAAAAATGGTGGGATGTTAGACAGAAATGCATATGAATTGAAGCAGTCAATACAATAATTGATGATGTTATCTTGTAATTCACCCAACATGTTTCAGAGTTTTCATCTCCTTCTTCAGGGGTACATAAGAGAATCAATTCCAAAAAGATAAGCTGCTCTGTGTGAAATTAATTGATTATAGTGACATATATTCACATATATACTCTGTCAGTATGAGAGGCCTCTAATGGAGATGGAAGACCCTGAATGCTGAAGGACACTTTGAGCAGAGGAGTGGGGATATCTTGCTGGCAAACATAGAGACCCGGGCTGGGATATAAGCCACAGGCAAATTTGATCTCCCTAAAAAAGAGATCAATATAGCTGGTAAGCGGCAGCTGTTTCTCAGGTGGAGGAATCTTTCTATCCCAATTCATCACTATTCCTTGGGTGTTTATCTTTTTAAGTCACCAATGATCAGTGAATTGAAGATCTCTTATATGAACTTTTTCTGGAAGCATTACATAATCGTAGAACTTTTGTTTCTTCAATAGCTTTGGTGTGGACTCTTTAATAGAGTTTTCAGGCCTGAGCCTGGGTTCACACTATTGCGAATTTGCAGCGGTGGAAAACACTGCGAATTCGCAGGACAATTGAAAATACATTGTTTTCAATGAGGCATGTTCACATATGTCCGGTGCATGCGCACTGCGCATTGCAGAAAAAACGCAACCGACTTTGGTGCGGTGCGGATCAGGTGCGAATTCAGGCCCATTATCTTCTATGGGCACGCATCTGATTCGCATCTGGCTTGCGTTGTGAACAGAAATTCGTGCCACTCCAACACCTCCCCTTCTTCCTGTTCCTCCCCTGTGTGTTTTGAAATGGCGAAAAGAGGACGAAAAGCGTCATCAAAGGCGAAAGAATCTGTGGATTGTGAGGAGTTGATCAGACTTGTGAGGGAGAAACCGATGATTTATGACACCCGGCATCCTAAATATAAGGACAACGTTGTAAAATAACGTGCATGGCAGGACATTGCCAGAGACCTCTTGCCAGAGTGGAGCAGGTGCTCTTCCCAAGTTCAGGCTGACAAATGTAAGTTTTTTTATTACCTTTCACTACCTGTAGATGCTGTCCTGTATTTTTTATATGGTGTACATTAATTTAATTTATTAGATTTGAACAAACAGCATCTGGTCACCCCCAAATCTGTACCAGGCCACATGCTGTAAACATTGTGCACATACCAGATTTATCTAGCGACGGAGGAGTCCCTAAATAAATGCATATTCTTAGAATTTCTAAGGTTAGGAATATGACATACACCACAAATGTGAGAAAAAAAAAAGTTTTATTTGTCATTGCCAAAATTACATCCAACATTTTTCATACAGCACACTTAGCATTATATTATCATGCCTTTACATAAAGAAAACAAATACATAATTTTTTTTAGTCAGTAGAATTCATCTGCCAAGGCACCTCCCCATCTGGTGACAAAAAAAATTTCTTAAATTCTTCTCGAATAAGTGTACCAGTAGTGCTGCCCCTAGGAATATTGAAATGTGCTGCCTCTATGTTATGGGTCAGGGAATCTTCAAAAAGAAAGCCATCTTGTTCACGCACATAGTTGTGCAGTGCACAGGCTGCTTTAATCGCACTGATCGCATGATCAATACTGAGGTTAATAGAAGTATGCATGAATCTCCACTTATTGCAAAGAATTCCAAATGCACATTCTACTACTCATCGTGCCCTAGTCAGCCTATAATTGAACACTCTTTTTTCAGTTGTCAGAGGGACTTGAAAAAGGCCTAAGCATGTTCTGGGAAAGTGCGAAAGCTTCATCCCTGACAAATACATGTGGGAGGAGAGGCTCTGTAGTCCCTGGCAGGGGAGAATTATTGGGCAAGTCTAGTGTAGTGTCACGCAGCATGCGGCCAAATGAGGAATGTGAAAATACACTAGAATCTGAGCTGCTGTTATGAGAACCTATATCAATATAAATAAATTTATAATTTGAGTCTGCCACTGCCATTAATACCAATGAAAAATATTTTTTATAATTAAAATATTGGCTCCCACTAGCTGGAGGCTTGAGGATGCGTACATGTTTGCCATCAATGGCTCCAAGACAGTTGGGGAAGTTGCATCGCTCCCAGAATAGGTCCGCTACCATCAGCCATTCTTCTTGTTTGGGCTTCTTCATAACAATATCCTTCAGTTCTTCCCATATGACTAGGCAGGTAGCATGAACAATGCCACTAATCGTTGATTTTCCAACCTTGAATTCATAGTGCAAACTTCTAAAGGAATTTCCTGTTTCTAAGTACCTAGAAAAAAATAAATAAAATAAATGATGTTGTTATATATTTTTCAGTGCACTACTTACAGACAAGATGGCGTAGCATACGTGATGCTTACAGAAAATATATGCGGCACCTCAAAGAAACAAGGAGTGGCTCGGGGGCAGCGCCTAGGGTACCCTATATGTTTGCCAGGGACTTGGATTTTCTCCAACCCATTGTGGAGATGAGGGAGTAAGTTTTCATGTACATCATCTATGTATCGCACAATCTGTTAATAATAAATATGCCTGGTTAATTTTTTACATTTTTACAATATAAAACAGGACAGAATCTAGTTGGGAGGAGCAAGATGTTTTGGATAAAGTACCAGAACAACAAACAGAGGAGGAAGCACCCATTGATATTCCAGAAGACACAGAGGATTTATCACTAATCCAAACATCTTCCAGTCTCTGGGAAACTAATCCAGATGAACAATGTTCAGGGGCAGAGGAGGCTGTTTGTCACGTACCTTACAGCGGAGTCCGGATGCTGGGGGTGGCCTCGTGCACGGTTCCGGTCCCAACACCCCTGATGGTGGGAACAGGGAGTGCTGGGGCACGAAAGGGTGCAGGTGCCTGCGGCTAGGAGACTGGTGCTTGGAGATACCGGTTCTTCTGGAAAGCAGGTGTGGAAGTTGGTAACCAAGACTATATCCAGTGGTGGCCGGACAGGTGGGTATAGGCACTGCGACGTCAAGACAGGCAGGGGTCGGCAACTGGCTGGCAAACAGGGTACAAGGCGGAAGGCAAGTTCGTAGTCAAGGGCAGGCAGAGGTTGGCAACGGGCAGGCGGTGAGGTACAAAATCAAGGAGCAGAGCCGTAGTCAAGAAGTCCGAGCCGAGGTCAGTATTGTAGTGGGCAGCCAATAAGTAGGGGTGATCCAGAAGAGTAGTCAAGGAAGCCAGGTTGATCAGGAGCAAGGTAACAGGTAATAACAAGCAGGTACTCAGGGAACAGACTGAAGACGATCCAGCACTGACACCATGTGAAGGCCTTGTTTATATATGGCGCTTTGTGCTGGGATTGGTGGAGGTGAACGTCCGTGCGCGGGTGCGCATACACGTTCGCACTGACGTGCGAGTGCGTGCACCCATTCGCACTGACGTGCGAGTGCGTGCACCCGTTCGCACTGACGTGCGAGTGCGCGCACCCGTTCGCATTGGAGTGCGAGGACGCGCACACATTCGTGTTGGTGTGCGGGTACACCCACACGTTCCGGAGCTTGTTCGGTTCTGTTGGGGACGCTGCGCATGGGTACTGACACCCGCAGAGTGATGATTCGCCCCTGCTGCATGAAGACAGGCATTGGTACCGTGAGTTCTCTGACATTGCCCCCTCCTTAGGGGCAGCCTCCGGATGCCTCTTTGAAGCGGGCCTTGAGGGCGGGAACGGTGAAAGGCCTGTATGAGTCTCTGAGCATGAAGATTTGTTTTTGGCTCCCAGGAATTTTCTTCTGGGCCCAAACCTCTCCATTTAATCAAATACTGGTCCTCCCCCTGCCTTTTCCTGTAGTCCAGAATAGCCTAAATTTCAAACTCTTCTTCCTCATCCACCATGATAGCTTCCGGGGGGCCCACCTCACGATCCGGGAAGGAATTTGGCACATCAGGCTTAAGTAGAGAAACATGGAATACAGGGTGTATCCTGAATGAGGCGGGAAGTTCAAGTTCATAGGCCACTGGATTGACCTTCTTTTTGACAGGGAAAGGCCCCAAGTATCTAGGTCCTAACTTCTTGGAGGGGCATGCCAGTTTTAAGTTTGCGGTAGACAGCCATACACGGTCGCCAACCTCTAGGTCCAATTCTCCCCTTCTCCTTTTGTCAAAACATCTCTTATTGTCTTCCTGTGCCTTAGAAATGGTTTCCTTAAGCACCTGGTTGTTGGATGTAAGGAAGTTCAACCTGTCCTGAACAGCTGGTACGGGAGATTCTGGCACAAGTGCAGGCAGAAAGGAGGGATGGAATCCATAGTTGGAGAAGAATGGTGATTGGTTCGTGGTGAAGTGGACGGAATTATTAAATGCAAATTCTGCCAGGGGTAGTAGTGAGGCCCAATCTTCTTGGGAAAATGAGGAAAACAGCGTAGGTATTGTTCCAATGTTTGATTGGTGCGTTCGGTCTGCCCATTTGTCTGGGGGTGATAGGCTGAGGAGAGGCTGCACTTAATGCCTAGTGCTTTGCATAATGATCTCCAGAACCTGGACGTGAATTGTACTCCGCGGTCAGAGACGATGTCACTGGGGATTCCGTGGAGTCTGACAATTTCTTTAACCACTTGCCGACCGCCCCATGTATATATACGTCGGCAGAATGGCACGTACAGGCAGAACCACGTACCTGTACGTGCCATTCTTCCGGCGGGTGGGGTGTCCGATCGGAACCCCCTCCGCCGGCGGGGACGGTCGGCATCGCTTCAGGAGCGATCCGGGACGAGGGGACGGCCAGAGGTTTCTGGCCACCCCCTCGCGATCGCTCCTGGCGAATGAAAAGCTTCCCCTTCCTGTCTATTGTATAGACAGGAAGGCGGAAGTGATGTCACGCTCGGTGCGCCGGTCTATGTGACCGGAGACGCCGAGCTGTGAACATGTAAAGGTTAGTGCACAACAGTACACTGACACCAGTACAGTTAGGCACATATTCCACCCCCCTGTCACCCCCTGATCACCCCCCAGATCACCCCCTCCCCCCCCAGTCACAGTGTCACTAATTGCAGTGATCATTTATTTACTGATCACTGCATTTAGTGTCAGTGTGACTGTAATAACTGTCAGGGCAGTTAGTTTTAGGTCCTAGGTAGCCCCCTACCCCCCCCTAATAAAGGTTTAACCCCTTGATTGCCCCTAGTTAACCCCTTCACCCCCTTTTGCCAGTGTCACTAAGCGATCGTTTTTCTGATCGCTGCATTGTGTCACTAGGTAACCATTTTTTTTTTATTTTAACCGCCATGTTTTATATAGGTTCATAAATAGTTTTATAGGTCAGGTACCCCCATATTACAACCTAAATAAAGGTTTTAACCCCCTGATTGCCCCTAGAGTTAACCCTTTCACCAGTAATCACCGTATAACTGTCACTGGTGACGCTGGTTAGCCAGTTAGTTATTTCGTTATTTAGGTTCCCCGTCAGGTTTTTATATAGCGTCAGGTACCCCCATATATTACCTAATAAAGGTTTAACCCCCTGATTGCCCCTAGTTAACCCTTTCACCCCCTTTTGCCAGTGTCACTAAGCGATCGTTTTTCTGATCGCTGCATTAGTGTCGCTAGGTAACCAGTTTTTTTTTAGGTTAACCGCCATGTTTATATAGGTTCATAAATAGGTTTATAGGTCAGGTACCCCCATATTACAACCTAAATAAAGGTTTTAACCCCCTGATTGCCCCTAGAGTTAACCCTTTCACCAGTGATCACCGTATAAAATGTCACTGGTGACGCTGGTTAGCCAGTTAGTTATTTCGTTATTTAGGTTCCCCGTCAGGTTTTTATATAGCGTCAGGTACCCCCATATATTACCTAATAAAGGTTTAACCCCCTGATTGCCCCTAGTTAACCCTTTCACCCCCTTTTGCCAGTGTCACTAAGCGATTGTTTTTCTGATCGCTGCATTAGTGTCACTGGTGCCGCTAGGTAGCCAGTTTTTTTTTGTATTACTGTTACGGGTGACGCTGGTTAGTTAGCTTGTTTTTTATACTGTCAGGGCACCCGCCATTTATTACCCAATAACGGTTTAACCCCCTGATCGCCTGGCGGGTGATATCAATTAGGTTTTAGGGTCAAATAAGGTCTGCGTCGCCCCAGGTTAGTGCCAGTACCGCAAACACCCACGCGCAAAGCATACACCTCCCTTAGTGGTATAGTATCTGAACAGATCAATATCTGATCTGATCAGATCTATACTAGCGTCCCAGCAGTTTAGGGTTCCAAAAAAACGCATTGTTAGCGGGATCAGCCCAGATACCTGCTAGCACCTGCGTTTTCCCCCTCCGCCCAGCCCACCCAAGTGCAGTATCGATCGATCACTGTCACTTACAAAACACTAAGCACACATAACTGCAGTGTTCGCAGAGTCAGGCCTGATCCCTGCGATCGCTAACATTTTTTTTGTGGTAGCGTTTTGATTCAGTCGCTAACAGTCAGGAGCTTTTTTACCTGTGAATCTCAAAAAAATAAAAAAAACAAAAATAGTTGTCGTTTTATTGTTCTCTCTTTCACTCTATTGTTGCTCTTTTTTTACTCCATTCTATTCTGCAATGTTTTATTATGTTTTATCATGCTTGCTTTTCAGGTATGTAATTTTGTTTACTGTGTTTTAGTGTTAAGCATTTTTTTGTTTTCAGGTGCGCCATTCAGTTGCAGCGCGGATTTATTTATCTTGACAGCAACAGCGTTTGCTCCCACGATACATAAAGCCCGCGACTCCAACGCTGTAGGAGGTGATTTCACCACCACAGTTAAAAAAAAGAGCATATGTGCCGAAGCATGGGGGCAGCAGGGGGGGCGGAGGAGCGATTGGCTCCTAATGCCACGTACATACGGTCGAAATTCCGACCGTGTGTACACGGCATAACTTTTGCGGGAGGATGCCCCCATGCATCGGCATATATAAATGGTGCATGTATGCCCATCATTAGAAGTGGGTGGATGAAGGGAGGTATTCTAATGGTGGGCATACCCACCAATCAATCTCTTTTTTTCGTTTAGCCAAGAGGCTGCATGAAAAAAAAAAGATTACAATATATGTCCAGTATGTTGCTGGACTTTGAATGGTTATACCAGAATGATGCCTGCAGGTTTAGGTATCATTTTAGTATCATTCTTTTCAGCCAGTGATCGGCTTTCATGTAAAAGCAATTCTAGTGGGTAATTAGCCTCTAGACTGCTTTTACAAGCAGTGGGAGGGAATGTCCCCCCTCCCGGATATAAACCGCGCCATTGGGAAATTGGGAAAGCATTTTATCACACCAATCTTGGTGTGGTCAGATGCTTTGAGGGCAGAGGAAAGATCTAGGGTCTAATAGACCCCAATTTTTTCAAAAAAAGAGTACCTGTCACTGCCTATTGCTATCATAGGGGATATTTACATTCCCTGAGATAACAATAAAAATCATAACAAAGAAAAAAAATGGAAGGAACAGTTTAAAAATAGAATAAAAAAGCTAAATAAATAAAAAAAAAAACTAAAAAAAAAAAAAAAAAAGCACCCCTGCCCCCCCTTCTCTTGCGCAAAGGCGTACACAAGCGTTGGTCTGGCGTCATATGTAAACAGCAATTGCACCATGCATGTGAGGTATCACCGCGAAGGTCAGATCGAGGGCAGTAATTTTAGCAGTAGACCTCCTCCGTGAATCTAATGTGGTATCATGTAAAGGCTTTTAAAGGCTTTTAAAAATGTATGTAGTTTGTCGCCACTGCGTGTTTGTGCGCAATTTTAAAGCATGTCGTGTTTGGTATCCATGTACTCGGCCTAAGACCATATTTTTTATTTCATCAAAAATTTGAGCAATATAGTGTGTTTTAGTGCATTAAAATAAAAAAAAGTGTATTTTTTCCACAAAAAATGCGTTTGAAAAATCGCTGCGCAAATACTGTGTGGAAAAAAAAAAATGCAACACCCACCATTTTAATCTGTAGGGCCTTTGCTTTAACAATATATATAGTTTTTGGGGGTTCAACGTAATTTTCTTGCAAAAAAAAAAAATATGTTTTCATGTAAACAAAAAGTGTCAGAAAGGGCTTTGTCTACAAGTGGTTAGAAGAGTGGGTGACGTGTGACATAGGCTTCTAAATGTTGTGCATAAAATGCCAGGACAGTTCAAACCCCCCCAAATGACCCCATTTTGGAAAGTAGACACCCCAAGCTATTTGCTGAGAGCAATGTTGAGCCCATTAAATATTTTTTTTTTTTGTCCCAAGAGATTGAATAATGAAAAAAAAAATATATATATATTTTTTTTTACAAAAAGTTGTCACTAAATGATATATTGCTCAAACATGTCATGGGCATATGTGGAAATACACCCCAAAATACATTCTGTTGCTTCTCCTGAGTACGGGGATACCACATGTGTGGGACTTTTTGGGAGCCTAGCTGCGTACGGAACCCCAAAAACCTAGCACCGCCTTCAGGCTTTCTAAGGGAGTAATTTTTTTATTTCACTTCTCACTGCCAATCACAGTTTCAGAGGCCATGGAATGCCCAGATGGCATAAAACCCCCCAAAATTACCCCATTTTGGAAAGTAGACACCCCAAGCTATTTGCTGAGAGGTATTGTGAGTATTTTGCAGATGTCGCTTTTTGTCACAAAGTTTTGAAAATTGAAAAAAGAAAAAAAAAAATTTTTTTTTCTTTACTTTCTTCATTTTCAAAAACAAATGAGAGCTGTAAAATACTCACCATGCCTCTCAACAAATAGCTTGGGGTGTCTACTTTCCAAAATGGGGTCATTTGGGGGGGTTTTGTGCTATTTTGGCATTTTATGGCCTTCGAAACGGTGATAGGTAGTGAGGAGTGAAATCAAAAATTTGCACCCTTAGAAATCCTGAAGGCGGTGCTTGGGTTTCGGGGCCCCGTACGCGGCTAGGCTCCCAAAAAGTCCCACACATGTGGTATCCCCATACTCAGGAGAAGCAGCAAAATGTATTTTGGGGTGCAATTCCACATATAACCATGACATGTGTGAGCAATATATCATTTAGTGACAACTTTTTGAAGAAAAAAAAATTCTTTTTTATTTTTGTCTTTATTCAATCACTTGGGACTAAAAAAAAAAATATTCAATGGGCTCAACATGCCTCTCAGCAAATAGCTTGGGGTGTCTACTTTCCAAAATGGGGTCATTTGGGGGGGTTTTGTACTTCTCTGCCATTTTAGCACCTCAAGAAATGAAATAGGCAGTCATAAATTAAAAGCGGTGTAAATTCCAGAAAATGTACTCTAGTTTGTAGACACTATAACTTTTGCGCAAACCAATAAATATACGCTTATTGGCATTTTTTTTACTAAAGACATGTGGCTGAATACATTTTGGCCCAAATGTTTGACTAAAATTGAGTTTATTAGATTTTTCTTATAACAAAAAGTAGAAAATCTCTTTTTTTTTCAAAATTTTCGCTCTTTTTCCGTTTATATCGCAAAAAATAAAAATCACAGAGGCAATCAAATACCATCAAAAGAAAGCTCTATTTGTGGGAAGAAAAGGACGCAAATTTCGTTTCGTTACAAAATTGCATGACCGCGCAATTACCAGTTAAAGTAGTGCAGTGCGAAATTGAAAAAAGACCTCCTTAAGCTGACAATTGGTCCGGGGCTGAAGTGGTTAATGAATATCCTGGCAGTCTCGGTTGCAGAAGGGGTCCCTTTCATGGGGATAAAGTGTGCCATCCGGGAAAAGCGGTCAACCACCACGAAAATAGAAGAAAAACCCTCAGAGGGGGGAAGCTCCACAATAAAATCCATGGCGATTCTGTCCCATGGCCTTTCGGGGATGGGCAGTGGTCTCAGCAGGCCCCAAGATTTATTCTTACTGTTCTTGTTTCTTAGGCAGATCGGGCAATAGTTGACGTAATCCCTGCAGTCCTTGGCAAGATTGGGCCACCAGAAGTGTCTTTGGATTAGATCCATAGTCAAAGTGACCCGCCAGGGGATAGTCATGGCAGGCCTGCAGGGCAGTGGTGCGTAGGTCTTGAGGGATGAAGATCTTGTTGCCTTGCCAAAAGAGCCCGTCCCTCTCCTGAAGGTTTATGCCTGGGGGTAACGGTGTTCTCGAGGATGCCTGGCGGACTTGTGTCACAAAACTGGATTGGGTTAGTAGGAAATTCCCAGCTTGCAGGATGGTATCCGGTGGAGATGGGGCTTCAACTTCCGTAAACATTCGGGATAGAGCATCGGGTTTAATGTTCTTGGATCCAGGACGATAGGTAATATGAAAATTAAAACGGGAAAAGAAAAGAGCCCATCTGGCCTGTCTGGGTCTGAGGCGTCTGGCAGTTCTGAGGTATTCTAGATTCTTATGATCTGTGAAGATCAATATCGGATGTGCTGCCCCTTCCAGGAGGTACCGCCATTCTTCCAAGGCTAGCTTTATTGCCAGGAGTTCTTGGTCACCTACATCATAGTTCCTTTCTGACAAACCTAGTTTTCTGGAGAAGAAGGCCACAGGGTGCATTAGAGACTTCGGTCCTTGGCGTTGAGACAGGATGGCCCCCACCACACTTTCCGATGCATCTACCTCCAAGGTATAGGGTAATGCAGGGTCAGGGTGTTTTAGCACTGGGGCGGAGGTAAATGACCCTTTTAATTGGTCAAAGGCAGCTTGGGCCGCCGTGGTCCACTGGAAGCGGCTTTGCTTCTTGGTGAGCTGTGTGATGGGTGCTATGATTTTGGAGAAGTTCTTGATAAATTTCCTATAGAAGTTAGAGAATCCAATAAAACGTTGCACCCCTTTCTTGTCGTTTGGGGGCGGCCAGGACATAATGGCCGAGACCTTCTGAGGATCCATGGCCACACCCCCGGTTGATATTACCAGGACGAGAAAGTGAATGGTCTGGCGCTTAAACTCACACTTCTCGGCCTTGGCGTAAAGACCATTTTGCCTTAGTCTGCCCAGAACTTGCTTCACATGGTCACGGTGTACTTCTAGGGAGGTTGAGAATATCAGAATGTCGTCCAGGTAGACAATCACAAAGGAGTCCAGAAAGTCTCTGAACATGTTATTGATAAAATGCTGGAATGTGGCCGGGGCGTTGCAGAGTCCAAATGGCATGACTAAATATTCGAAGTGGCCAAAACGTGTTCGGAATGCTGTCTTCCATTCATCCCCCTTGCGGATTCTGATTAGGTTATAGACCCCACGTAAGTCCAACTTCGTGAATATCTTTGCTGAACGGAGTCTCTGAAATAGTTCTGGGACTAGTGGGAGCGGGTAACGATTCTTAATTGTTACTTTATTCAGATCCCTGTAATCCACACACGGGCGGAGCGAGTGGTCCCTTTTTTCAACAAAAAATATTCCGGCTCCTGCTGGGGAGGAAGAGTGTCGAATGAACCCCTTTCTGAGGTTCTCATCGATGTACTCCTTGAGGACCAGGAGTTCAGGTTCGGACAGGGGAGAGATCCGCCCGAAAGGAATTTCGGCCCCAGGTAGTAGTTCGATCAGACAGTCGTAGACCCGATGGGGAGGAAGGGTGTCCGCTTTCTGTTTGTCAAATACGTCCAGGAAGTTGTGGTACACCGGTGGCACCAGTTCTTTGGATTCAGAGTCCGTTTTTAGACAGCCAATGACTGGGGGAATGTGATGAAAGGTTTTGAGACAGTTCTGGAGACAGTAGGAGGACTGAAAAATCACCTCACTGGTAACCCAATTGACCTGCGGGTTATGGGCTTGTAGCCATGGCATTCCTAAAATGACTGGAAACAGGGGTGAGGAGATGACATCTAGACGAAGTAGCTCCTGGTGGCCTGGTGATATGTCAGTGAGTAGTGGTTGCGTCTCATGAGTAATAGGCCCGGACTTGATGTTCGACCCGTCTGCTAGCCGTATGGAGAGTTGATGCTGCTTAGGTGTTAGTGGAATGTTGTGTTGCAGGGCAAAGGCATGGTCCATGAAGCAGCTACAGGCGCCAGAGTCAATTATAGCCTGGACTCGGAGTATCCTTTCTGGAAGCTGTAGGGAGATAGGGACAGCAATGTGAGCGGATTTCGTTAGAGACAATGCGTAAGGCACACGAGATGATGAGTTGAACTTACGGGTCTTGTTTGGGCACCCATTGGCGTAGTGCCAGGCTTCCCCACAGTAAAGGCAAAGGTTGTTCTGGCGCCGCCGCTGTTTTTCCTCTGGTGACAGCGGTGAGCGGAGTAGGCCTACTTGCATGGGCTCTGGTGCCCCTGGGGCGGCAGTAGGTACCTGGGAGACGGGAGTAGGAGGATAGTTAGGAACTCTAGGCAACATCCATGTGGGGCGCGTCATGCTGGTCCTCTTGGACCTCCGGTCTCTCAGACGACGGTCTATCTGGATAGCCAGCTGGATCAGGTCCTCCAAGGAACTAGGGATCCCCACACGGGCCAGCTCGTCTTTCAGTGCCTCAGAGAGGCCCATGTGGAATTGATAGAGGAGGGCAGCGTCGTTCCAAGAGGTGTCAGAACTCCACCGCCTAAAGTCTGTTACATAGTCCTCCACTGGCCGATGCCCTTGCTGGAGGGCATGGAGGTTGGCCTCCGCTGTTGAGGCGCACTGAGGATCATCATATAGTTTGGCCATTTCATTCAAGAATAAGTCCAGGGTATCCAGCAGAGGGCTGGCTTGTTCCAACAGATGGTGGGCCCAAGTTTGAGGTTCCCCTTGGAGTAGTGAGACTATGAACCCCACCTTAGTGCTCTCCAGGGAGAAGGTGCGAGGTTGTAGCAGGAAGTAAAGCCGGCAGGCATTCCTGAAGGAACGGAACTTGCTGCGATCCCCTGAAATCCTTTCTGGAGGTGGCACACGAGGCACACTGTGGGTGCTGATGCGGAGGTTGCTGGGCCGGAGGTCCGGGATGCCATGGTCGCCTGATGAGTTGCAGGGCTTGGGGATATGGATTCCACTCTCTGTTCCAGTTGGTGATAACCATCTCGCAGGCCCTGGACTGCCTGGGTAAGGGCCGCCATCTGCTGGCACAGGGCTTCCAAAGGCGAGGCCCCCCCTTCAGACTCCATTCTGGCTGGATCGTACTGTCACGTACCTTACAGCGGAGTCCGGATGCTGGGGGTGGCCTCGTGCACGGTTCCGGTCCCAACACCCCTGATGGTGGGAACAGGGAGTGCTGGGGCACGAAAGGGTGCAGGTGCCTGCGGCTAGGAGACTGGTGCTTGGAGATACCGGTTCTTCTGGAAAGCAGGTGTGGAAGTTGGTAACCAAGACTATATCCAGTGGTGGCCGGACAGGTGGGTATAGGCACTGCGACGTCAAGAGAGGCAGGGGTCGGCAACTGGCTGGCAAACAGGGTACAAGGTGGAAGGCAAGTTCGTAGTCAAGTGCAGGCAGAGGTTGGCAACGGGCAGGCGGTGAGGTACAAAATCAAGGAGCAAAGCCGTAGTCAAGAAGTCCGAGCCGAGGTCAGTATTGTAGTGGGCAGCCAATAAGTAGGGATGATCCAGAAGAGTAGTCAAGGAAGCCGGGTTGATCAGGAGCAAGGTAACAGGTAATAACAAGCAGGTACTCAGGGAACAGACTGAAGACGATCCAGCACTGACACCATGTGAAGGCCTTGTTTATATATGGCGCTCTGTGCTGGGATTGATGGAGGTGAACGTCCATGCGCGGGTGCGCATACACGTTCGCACTGACGTGCGAGTGCACGCACCCGTTCGCACTGACGTGCGAGTGCACGCACCCGTTCGCATTGGAGTGCGAGGACGCGCACACATTCGTATTGGTGTGCGGGTACGCCCGCACGTTCCGGAGCTCGTTCGGTTCTGTTGGGGACGCTGCGCATGGGTACTGACACCCGCAGAGTGATGATTCGCCCCTGCTGCATGAAGACAGGCATTGGTACCGTGAGTTCTCTGACACTGTTCCTGGGACATCCTCTGCTCCTGCACACATTGATCAGCCTGGTAAAGTGCCACGGAGGCGCCCAGCACTATCCCAACCTGACCTAAGTGAGCGCTTATTAGACATGTTAAACAACATGACCGCAAAGGTGGATGCATTTTTATGTCCCGATACAATCCTGACGCTCAGTTTTGTACCACTAATTAAAAAGGTACCCCCAGAGCGTTACTATGAAATGCGAAAAAATATAGAAAAAAATGATGCACTCCTTCTCCCAGCCACAGCAGGAAGCTGCATTTAACTACCCAAATGTGCCCCAACCAAGACCTCCCCATAACTACCCAAGATACACGCACTACCCTGAGCAGCAACACCATCCTTACCCCTATAATCCACTATCATATCCCTCAAGTTATGACAAGCCAATCTCCAGATATGAAGTGCCACACAGTAACCTTCCCTATCCCATCCCATCCCCACTTCCTTCAATTAGGGCCCCCCAAACTCAGGGTATGTATGTGCCAAGTCAACATGGGGAGGCTAGGCCTGCTCCCCACACTGCCAGTGATGACCCAGCTTCCGCAACTCAATACTCCTATGAGGCCCCTTTCCCAAAAACATATCAGAATCTGTGATGCGGTCTGTTCAAGGTTAAGGACCAACATGACACATTTTGATAAAACAACAGGGAATAGGCCTACTTGACAGGCAAGTTTATTTTTTTGTAAGTTATTACAGAGTTAATTTATGTTTTATACGTGGGTAAAGTTTATATTTTTGTCATATTTTATGATACGTGAATAAATAATTATTCCACCATTTTTTGTGCCGTCAGATTTTTACCCAGGTAAAAAAACATAAAAAACAAAAAAAAACATGGTCAATAAATCGCATGACAAATGACATCAGTGCTGAAAATTACCTTAATGTGATCAATAATCTTTCAGCAGGCTGGATACTTGTTCTGAAGCTCGTGTTCTGACGCTCCAAGCGAGGGGAGATTAAGCCAAGCAATTCGTCAAAACTGAGTAAAAAAATATTAAATTCATAAATACATGTGGGAAAAACATTTGGGCATACTGTATAAAAAAGAGTAAGGTAAGTGGTTAAGGACATTATTTATGGTAACAAGGCATGCATCCTTAGTTCCAAAATAATTATGGCTAAATAAGTGGCAGGAAAAAAAAATGCATATGGGTCCTCATTTAAACAGAGAAGAAGCCACTGACCTTTAACAGTAACAATTGTCTTATCCAAAAATGCTAAACAAAGCTGCATGGCAACACTACCACCCACAAAGCACCTTGTCACCAGCAAATTTGGGCCAAGGTATCTGGGGGGTAAAATATCCAAAAAAATGTATGGGCATATGACCTGGTTTACACCAGGAGGGGGGTGCTAGCTGACGCTCATTTTGTGCCCTTTAGGCTGCATGCTCAAATAATGTACAGTTTGTATTTTGGGGGGGGGGGGGACAACGCTTATTAGTTACAATAATCTTAGAATGACATAATCACACATAGGTTAGACTGGATGGACTTGTGTCTTGAAAATATAAAACACACTATACATCAATGGCTACAAATAAAGTATGGTTTGTCAGAAAAATTACTCACCTACTTATTAAAAATTCTTCATGCCCACGGAGGTGCCCATACAAGATCATGAACTGGCCTCTTTCTTCACGATTTGCAATGATGGGATGAACCCAGTATCTTCTTCTTCTCCTCATCCTTCTCCTATTCTCTTCTTCAAGCAAGATTGCTGCTGTTGCAGCAACAACTGTTGGCATTATCATAGGCAGAGCAGCACACATTTTGCAAAGAAACACACAAAACACACTACAGACTGCTGGACAACCAGGAAGTGTACACAGACCTACCAGGTTTTATAAGTAGCCAGACAATCAGCAAAAGTGCTTGGTAAGCTCAAAATTAGCAACTCAAATTAGACAGGAAGGGTTACTAATGAATTTGTAGCTGATTCGCACCTAAAACGCGTACAAACCGCAGAACAGTCGACGATTCACTGCGCAGTCACGCGGGGCCTTCAATTCGCACTACACTAGTCTGAACCCAGGCTTAAACAACTGTAATCCATGTTTCTATATGGTTTAAGTATAACAACTTCAATTTTTTGATTTATATGTTCACATCT
Organism: Lithobates sylvaticus; assembly: GCA_028564925.1. Taxonomy (NCBI): domain Eukaryota; kingdom Metazoa; phylum Chordata; class Amphibia; order Anura; family Ranidae; genus Lithobates; species Lithobates sylvaticus. The sequence goes on from CM053036.1 coordinate 170,158,892, forward strand.
TGCAGTCACATTGCTTATCACTTATTGCCAAGTAGATTGGGAGCTAGCATAGCCTCCATTGATACTGACAGAGTATATATGTGAATATATGTCACTATAATTATTTAATTTCACACAGCGCAGCTTATCTTTTTGTAATTGTTTTATTGTGTGTGTCTCACATTTTAAGTTGCAGCATTATTTACACATTATTTATCACATTATAATACGGTAGAGTGGTTTATAAGACAGCGCAGTATTTTCACCTTTGACATAAGAGAATCAGTTATGTGTCTAGAATGTATTAACAAATAGTATATATATATATATATATATATATATATATATATATATATATATATATATATATATATATATATATATATATATATATATATATATATATATATATATATATATATATATACACACACAGAAATAATAACAAACATTAATAATAATATACATATGCATATGACACATATACCTACAAGATTGCTAAGAATATCATATGCAACACATTCCACTTAGAACATTAAAAACATGGAGCGTGAAGTTATTTGCTGAATTTGGGTTGGTTATTTGGGTAGCTTCGGACAAAATGTTTCTTGCTACTTTTATATGAACACCTTATGCATATTTCGTGGTGCCATTTCCCTAAACTATTGTCAAATGTGTCTGTTTGCCGTTCATGAAAAGTGACAGAGCTTTATTCAAAAAGATTAAGACCAATACTGCACACTAAGAAATTAACTTCTAAATCGTTAAAAGATTGTATTGTATGGACTGCCGCACACCTAGTACTGGACTTCAATTAAGCCCTAATTGGAGAGCTCAGCAACCAGCAGCCAATTAGGAAATATCTTTCAATTGAATATTAGCTACTCTCATAACCTAGTCATCTCCACTACCCCACCAACCACACACGTGCCAATAAATATTTATGACAAATTAATGATCTATTAATGAGACACCCCATGTGGGTATATTGGCACGTAGGTGGTTAATGAGGCGCCTCTGAACCGTGATTGTTGCATGTTTGTTATTTGTTGTTCGTCCTTGTTTGTTGCGTGTTCTATGTGTACACCACAGGGGTGTGTATTAATAATGTGTATAGGGATATAATTTATACATGTGACTTGATAAATTCATGTCGGATCTAATAATATTTTTATGACTTGCAAATAATAAACCAGCTTTTTGATATTACTTCATTTGTAACTCAAACCTTATTTGTCCTTGATGTTAATGGTAGCCTCTTTTCACCCCGTTTTTCATACGGGAATACCTTTCTTCTTTGGTACCCCTTATGGAAAATAGTGTGTATTTTTTGTAAATACGTATTCTGGCTATGACATCAACCTTAATATAATACAAGGTTTGACATAAAGGTTTCATGGGATTTATTATTTCTTTGCCCCGCAATTTAAGGGACAAATACACTAGCACGGTCAATTAAAATCATTTTTTAGAATCGTATCTAGCGGATCCTGGTTGATACTTTCTATGACCTATTATTAGATCTCTAGATTTTACATCAACATAATCCCCGCACTGAATATCCAACACAAAATAGTTCCCCGGGGACTAAGGGATAGAACAATTCCCGCAGAACATCTGCATAATGACAGATTCCTTTCAAAATGGAAGGAACTATGCATCAATCATGGAATAGCAGTTATGGCCCTTATAGTTGAAGAGGAAAAAATTCAGATGCTAGAATATCAAGAAAAAATAGAGGAAAGTGCAAAAGGGTTGGACTTAAAGGAAAGTGAGGAATTCCTGAAACAAAATGACCTCCTGAAAAAAGAAATAGAAAAAGTACAATTAAACCTCAAAACAACAAAACAATCAAAATATAGAAGAGACACCTTAGATTTTGAAACCGACCACGTTTTCGACTTAACAAGACGAAGGGGGAGAAGTGGCTCGTTCAAAAGAGGTAATAGATCACAGTCCAGAAATAGGCAAAACCGGTCACCAAACTATGCAGATGAAGATAATCACCAAAAAACGGTCACTTTTTTGGAGAAGGAGGGGGTGGAGGAAGGGGCTTCCTGCACCCCCTCGGGATCAAACATGTCCTCGCAGAAAAACGACAAAAAACAGTGGAAGGAAAAAGCCCCAGAATGACAACTAAAAGGCTCTCGAACGAGAAGCCAAAAACGTTAGATCTAGCTCAGAATGAATCGACAATTACACGAGACATGACGGTAATTAATTTATCATCATTCCCCATTCAGCAACATCACATACAATTGCTGAAACGGGGAATGTCGTTTTCACCGACGTCCAGTATGGACGAGTTTGAGGTCTATAAAGATATAGTGTTATTTCTGAGAAAAGTATTTTTCAGATCACTATACGGTACAAAGGATAAGGACACAACACATGAGCCATTATTGGACGCCGATGACCAACAGGCATTGGATATCCTCAATTCCCTATTGGAGGAAAACGAGGATGCCGAAGCTATTGATTCACAGACAAGAAGATCCCCAATATTAAAAATTAAATCTAAAAAGATGCCAGCATTTAACAAAAATAAATGGTTGAATATGTTCTTAGATATGGTCCAAACAGATTTGAGAGAAATCTCTTGGAACCACATAGAAGAAGATAACCTGAATAAACAGGAACGCCAGGCACTGAGAGAACTAAAAGACCTCAAAGGAGTGGTTGTTAAGAGAAGTGACAAAGGGGGAAACGTGGTCCTCATGGATGATAAGATCTATGAAGCAGAAGTTAATCGCCTTCTTGGCGATTCCAGTACTTATAGTAAATTAGACAATAATCCTTTTATTAGGGTAGTAAATGACCTAAACAACAGACTGGATGATGCACTAGAAGCAGATCTTATATCTAAACGTGAATATGAGTACCTAAAAGTCAAAGACTTTAATATCCCTACTTTCTACTGCATCCCGAAAGTGCACAAATCTCTTACTAATCCCCCAGGTAGGCCCATTGTGTCCGCAATCCATGGTCCCTTAGATAGGATAGGGAAATACTTAGACTCCCTCCTAAAGGAAATGGTGACCGAGCTAAAATCATACGTCCAGGACACTCGACACGTTCTGGCTAAAATAGCGGACTTGAAGATTGAAGGGGAGGTTCACCTTTTAAGTATCGACGTAGAATCCCTTTACACGTCAATACCACATGAATGTGGGGTTCTGGCGGTCAAGGGATTCTTGGACAGATGCTATCCCTCAATGGGGGCCCAAAATGAATTTTTAATCGAGTTAATACAATTTGCCCTCAATAATAATTACTTTCAATTTACTTCGAATTTCTATCAGCAGATCCGAGGGACGTCTATGGGGGCAGCATGGGCACCAGCATATGCCTGCCTCCATTTGGGCAGCTGGGAAGAGGAAGAGGTGTACGTTCATCCAATGTACCTCGGCTATGTACAAACATGGCTGAGGTACATTGATGACATACTGATTGTCTGGTCCGGTGAACCTCAAATTATACCTAGATTCAGAGAGGAACTAAACAAAAACAACCGGAACATACATCTCACATACATTTACGACGAGTGTGAGTTGTCTTTTCTTGACTTGAAATTACGACTGGAAAAAGGAAAAATTAAAACGAGCACATACCGCAAAGAAACTGCAGCTAACACATTATTGCAGGCAGGCAGTTTTCATCCACCCTGGCAAAAAAATGGGATCCCAATCGGCGAGTTTATAAGAATAAAAAGAAACTGCACTGACCCGGTTGACTTCAGGAGGGAATCAAAGGAATTATACAACAGATTCAGAGAACGGGGATACTCACACAAGCAGATCCGTTATGCCAAACGAAAAGTTGCAACACGCAACCGAGAGAGTCTCTTAACTAAAAAGGGAAACCCCACCAATTATAAAAGAGATGAATTAAATCCAACAAGATTAATCACAACATATGGCCCCCAGTGGGGCTCAGTTCGTAAGATTCTAGAGAAACACTGGGGAATTCTCGGGAACAATAAAGCATTGGCAAATATAGTTGTATGGGCCCAAAAATGGTAGCACGTAGGCCAAAAAACCTGGGAGACATCTTAATACACTCAGAATATGTGCGTAACCAAAATAGTAACTGGCTCTCGGAGTATCCACGCTACAAGGGGATGGTCCCCTGCTCCAGGTGCCAAATATGTCCATTTGTCGAGAGAACCACCACTTTTGAGGACTCTGAGGGTAAGAGGCAATATGAAATAAAAAATCTGATAAATTGCTCGACCACCAGAGTGATCTACATGATCACTTGTCCTTGCCCGAAACTATGTATAGGAAAAACTAAAAGAGCCCTAAAAGTACGCATAGGGGAACACTTAAGAGACATAAAAAAGGAGAGGGAGAGAAGGGAGAGAACTGAGGAGAAAAAAGAAGAGAGACCGGTAGCCAAACACTTTGCCCAATACCATGAGGGCAAAGTAGATGGTCTAAGGGTCAAAGGAATATATGTCCTCAACTTACCACCAAGAAGAGGGGACTTTGACCGCATTCTATTGCAAAAAGAAAAATGGTGGATTTTCACCTTGCGGACACTTGTCCCGAATGGTATGAATACCGAATTAAATTTGCAGTGCTTTCTCGACCAAATGTAAATCTGGTCGCATATGCACACATCTCTCTAAAAAACCTCCGGCCTCCCCACTCCTCCTCTCCCCTTCTATCCCTATCCTTTTTCTCTCTCCTCCCTTCTCTTTTCTTTTCTTTTTTTTTTCTTTTATTTTCTTTTTCTCTTCTCTCCCCTTCTTCTTTCTCGTCCCCCCCTTCCCCCCTTCCCCAAAGAAACCCCTCCCCCTCCCTCCTCTCCCCCCCCTTTTTCCAGGAATGGACTAAACTAATAGTGTGATATGGACCATGGAAGTACAGGCTGGGGAAACGATATTGAAAGTATCAGATATGGCCCTAAATAACAAATACATGCCATCAAAAATAGTATGTATAGTTACTTATACATACATCATTGGACGGACCAATCCCCCATCCTCTACTCTCCTAACCGTACATGTCGCATTATATGACCCATTAATTCCTCTCTTGATATGCAATTATGAACACTGCGGATGCACTTTTAATTTTAATCAATATATATGTTAAAACATCCATGTAAACATATGGGACTTGGAGAGGGACAAGGAGGGGGGAGGGAGGGAAGGGGGGAGAGAGGGAAAAAGGGGGAATAAGAGAGAAAAAAAATATATACATATACATTCAGTGTTTACTTTAGCTACCTCTTAGTCCCGACCCTTGTCTCCCCATGACTACTTCTACTTATATGCCATCTTAGTAAACATCATGTAGGGCCACTAACAATTAGGATATTTATTCTCCTAATAATATAATCCCTACAGGATTATTGCAACCATTTCATGTGTAAGTTTTAACTGTATTGCAGTTACATAACTCAGGTTCTCCTTCTTTACTTTGGGGGACACAATTGTCCCCATAGAAACTAAAAAATATGCAAAGAAATATACTAAATAAGAAATGTGCCCTCTAAATGGGACGTCCTGTATCGTCTGTGTCCTGTCCATCAATGTTGTTCGTCTGGTATAAAGTATAGAGTATTTTCCTCCCCCCTTTCCTTTTCATAAATATGAGACTTTTTTCTATATGATTATTAAGGGGATTAAAACCTCCATGACACAACTCTGCTTGAAAGAACATTTTGCCTTATGATGGGAAATTTCAATGAACATTTACATACCGCAAAATGGATAAACAAATTCGGCGCTCACAACACAGCCGATCCCATATCCAATCACATGCCGAAAACATCTCAAAAGGGAGGATACAAATCGTCACACAGGACTATAAGGGAGTGACGTTTCTGAATATCCTTCACGCCCAGTCGAAGCTACGCAACGCTGCGTTGCGAAACGCGTTGGCGTAGGAGCGGAGCACAGGCCCTTATGGGGTAACCACAAACCGCAAAGGTTGGAGACTGACGACTATCAGTGTTAGCTGACGGCAAACAACAAACAGCAAACAGATGATTACAAGCCATTTACCAGCATAGCCAGCCAGCAGCGAAGTATTTTTCTCCGCTTATACCATCTGCATGGACATACGCAATTTGTCCCGGGAGACAACAACAGGCTGATGCCTATAAACCATTTTCTTTGACGGAATACCCGGTGAAAGAAACATCGGATGAAATCCAGGACAGCGGTGCGAATGGAGGACACCCTTCCAGCATATATCAGTAGCCCTACACACGGGCCGATTGGACTTATCTGTGAACGCTTAAGGAAGTGGTAACGTAAATCAAAAACCTCCCCCCCTTTTTTTTTTTTCATCCCGCTATGATTTACTTTTCCCTTTAATGGAGGCTTTATGTGCTGGAAGTTATGCCCAAATTCATATAATGCTTTATGACACACTACTTATATCTTGTCTCACCGTGCAAGATAAAAATGAAGCCAGTTTAAAGTATCCACTTAACAATTACCGGCATAAACAGCTGGTTATTTAATTCTGTTTTGTTTGGGAAGAAAGTTGCGATATATGAACTGTCACAGCTAAACAACATAGAGAGAAATCTCATCAATACAGCAACATTTGGCAAACAGGGTAGCTTCGGACAAAATGTTTCTTGCTACTTTTATATGAACACCTTATGCATATTTTGTGGTGCCATTTCCCTAAACTATTGTCAAATGTGTCTGTTTGCCGTTCATGAAAATTGACAGAGCTTTATTAAAAAAGATTAAGACCAATACTGCCCACTAAGAAATTAACTTCCAAATCGTTAAAAGATTGTATTGTATGGACTGCCGCACACCTAGTACTGGACTTCAATTAAGCCCTAATTGGAGAGCTCAGCAACCAGCAGCCAATCAGGAAATATCTTTCAATTGAATATTAGCTACTCTCATAACCTAGTCATCTCCACTACCCCACCAACCAACACACGTGCCAATAAATATTTATGACAAATTAATGATCTATTAATGAGACACCCCATGTGGGTATATTGGCACGTAGGTGGTTAATGAGGCGCCTCTGAACCGTGATTGTTGCATGTTTGTTATTTGTTGTTCGTCCTTGTTTGTTGCGTGTTCTATGTGTACACCACAGGGTGTGTATTAATAATATGTATAGGGATATAATTTATACATGTGACTTGATAAATTCATTTCGGATCTAATAATATTTTTATGACTTGCAAATAATAAACCAGCTTTTTGATATTACTTCATTTGTAACTCAAACCTTATTTGTCCTTGATGTTAATGGTAGCCTCTTTTCACCCCGTTTTTCATACGGGAATACCTTTCTTCTTTGGTACCCCTTATGGAAAATAGTGTGTATTTTTTGTAAATACGTATTCTGGCTATGACATCAACCTTAATATAATACAAGGTTTGACATAAAGGTTTCATGGGATTTATTATTTCTTTGCCCCGCAATTTAAGGGACAAATACACTAGCACGGTCAATTAAAATCATTTTTTAGAATCACCCAAATCTGCTGAAGTCAGGGGGGGGGGGGGCAGAGCCCTGCAGGTAAAAGTAATAGAGATGTATGTATAGTAGTTATAAATTGTCGGAAAGTAATGTATTTCCATACACAAGATATTGCATTCCAACATTGTACCTCATGATGGTTGAATTAATGTTCACTTACTCACAGGTAGATATATCAGAATTGTTATGGGTTGATACTGGTGAGGTGGTGTTGTTTTTGTCTGAGGCTCCTGGAGCAATGATATGCCATTCCCACAGTCGGAGGCCTTCTTTCATATTAGTGATCAAATGTGTGGTGCCTCTCTTTGTTATAAGCAGCTTCGCTGGATAAAGCCAGCGATAAGCGATATTGTGGTTGTTCAGGGGCTTTTTTATGGTGGCCAGTTGTCTGCGTTGTTGCATAGTGAAGGCCGACAAGTCAGCGAAGAAGGATAGTTCTTGCAGGTCAGAGAGTAAAGTATTGCGGTGCCTAGTGGCCACCATGAAATGATCCTTAGTGTGGTAAAAGTGGATTCTGACAATAGTGTCCCTAGGCAGATGTGAGGCAATATGCTTGGGCCTTGGTAGCCAGTGTATACGATCTATAATGAGATCTTCCAGGGGTGCCTCAGGGAGGACTGCTTTCATAACATTAACAAAGTAATCTTTCGGGTAAAGGGGCTTAACTGTCTCAGGGATCCCCCTGATTTTAATGTTGTTTCTCCTGGATCTTTCCTCTAAATTTGCCAATTTGAGTTTCATCTGCATCAATTTGTCGTCTCTCTCATTGTGGGCATCCACTAAGTCATTAAAGGTAGAGGCAAAATCACCCATTTTTGCTTCCACATGCGAGACCCTCTTGTTTACTGTGGATATTTTTGATTTAAATTGTCCAGTCAGTGCTAGTATATCAGCATGCTGAGTGGATCTTAAAGACACTAACATATCCTTTAAAGTGGTATCCATTACTGGCATATTAGTAGTGGGAAAGTCAGAAATTTAATCCTGCAATTCCCTGGTATCATCTAGGCATGAATCCAGGCTTACCTCCAGGTCTCCACTGTAGGACAGTCCATCTTTTGACTGCTTTTGGCCAGGCTAGATGATGCAGATGGTGGTGGAAAGAAGTTCCCCCTCTCTGGCCTGATAGTGTTACGACATGAGCTCGTTGCAGGAGTCACGCTGCTCTGTGTGTGAGAGTTCGTGTGCTCTCCTTGCTTACCGCTGCCATTTTGGTCTGTATATCGGCACTGCTGCATTAAATAATTGGGTAGTTTTCCCGGCTGCCTCTTTTCTCTTGTGGGATGTCATCCTGAGGTACCCCCGCTCTGTGTGAGTCAGTCGGTGCCGGAATGGGGCTTCTGGTCATTGTTAGCATCCCTGATGGCCCATGGCGGAGAGGAGCTGACTCAGTGTGTGTACATTCACTCTGCTGGCTAGCCACGCCCCCCAATACATGCAGAGTTTAAATTGAGTAGAGTCGATGGGGTACCCAGTTATGTCTGGGTGTTGTTTAATAGCTATTGCCAAGGGTTCTACTGCTAGGGTGAATAATATAGGTGACATGGGACATCCCTGTTGCATACCCCTGCCCAGTGTGAAAAAGTCTGAGTTGCACCCTGATAATTTGATTCTAGTTTTTGGAAGATGGTAAAGAGCCTGAACACCCATTAAAAATTCATTTTTAAAGTCCATACGTTGTAGTACCGAAAACAAGTAAGGCCAGAGTATGCTATCAAAAGCCTTGTTAATGTCAAGGCTCAATAGAAGGACCTGCTTTGCAAGGAGGTTAGCATCTTGGAGAACATTCATAGTCAGACGAATATTATCTGTGATGAACCTATTCGGAATGAATCCTGATTGATCAGAAGAGGTCAGAGTTTCTATAATATTAGCCAGTCTATCAGCCAAAACATGACTAAAAATGTTGAGATCTTTGTTAATGACCGATATCGGTCTGTAGTTTTGTGGGAGTGAATGGTCTTTAAGGGGTTTTGGCAATAGAGATATATTGGCCAAGGTCATTTCACTCAGGAAATTATCACCATTAAGAATTTTGTTAAACATAGTGGTTTTGCGTGGGGTTAAAATAGTTGCATAGTATTTATAGTAACTGGTAGTAAACCCATCTGGGCCTGTAGCAACCGAATGCCTTAAATATTTGATTACTTAGAGTATTTCTTCCTTTGTAAAGGAGGCGTTGAGAGATTCTAATTGAGAAGATGACAAGGAAGGAAGAGGAAGGGAGGTTAGCCAATTGAGTGATGCTTGAGTGATGCCTGAGGGGGGGGGGGGGTTGAGGGGGCTGGGCAAGTAGAGTTGAATAGAAGTTTTCAAAAATGTTAAGGACATCCTTAGGGAGTGATATTATATTACCCGTGGCATTACGGAGTTTATATAGATGGGGGGATGCAAGGTATGGTTACGTTTACGGGCGAACATGGAGGACGCCGTGTTGCAATGTAGGATAAATTTGGCTTTCGACCATCAAAGGAATTTTTCTACTTTGGCTGATAACAAGGTATTTAACTCCAACCATTTCTGAGCTATTAGTTGTCTATTAGATAGTGTTGTGTTTCCAATTTGTAGTCTGTGTAATTTATCTAATTCTGTGGTTAACTTATACATTTGTTGCCAGTGCTCTTTATTTTTCCTTGAGGCAATACTTATGAGACGGCCTCTTAAAAATGCCTTGTGAGCCACCCAGAGAGTACCAGGGGATATATCTGGCGTGGCGTTTAAATGAAAGTACCCTTGAATAGTGGTAGAAATTTCTTGGCGGGTAATGGGATCTGTAAGCAGAGAGTAATTTAAACCCCAAGTGTATGGAGTGTCTGACAAACCAATTAGAGTAGTAGATAGGGTTACAATGTTATGGTCAGACCATGGGCAGAGATGGATTTCAGAGTTAGTGGAGTTAACTAGAATAATGGGGGTACAAAAAATTTAGTCCTTTTACCTGGCAAAACAGTCATGGGGGTGGGAATAAAATGTGTAGTCCTTGGCTCCGGAGTTATGTGAACGTCAAACATCTGTTAACTGTAAGAACTGTAGTATTCTGGTCAGTATTTTGGGGAATGCTTTAGAGAAGAGAGAGGCAGTACTCCTATCTATCTGAGGGTGGGCCACGGGGTTAAAGTCACCGCTTATAAAACATATGTGCTAAAGAGTATCTTTCAAGGATTTAAAAAAAAGCTGTAAAAAAGGAAGCCTGCGCTACATTGGGAGTGTCATGAAGGCTCCATCCGTGGCCGGCGACCTGATGATCCTGCCAGTAATCGGCGCCTCAGCATCAGTGGCGGCCCGTCCATAGGGGGCGCCCGGGCGCCGCCCCCCCCCCTCCTTGCAGTTAAAAAAAATAAAAAAAAAAATAAAAAAAAAAAAAAGTTCAAAAAAAAAAAAAAACATTTATTTAAACATGTCCCTTTAAGGGCGCCTTGCACAGTGCACTGCAGTATGCACCGCTCTATCACCAATAGATAGATTCATGCATTGCATGAATCTATCTATTGTCACCTCTGCCGCCCCCTATTCAGGTGTCCGGCCCCTGATCGGGCGCCGGGCATCTGAATTACAGTGGGGGGGGTGTTGCGGGAAGCGCCCCTATTAGAGCTGTAAGCTCTAATAGGGGACCCTATTAGAGCGGTGTGCTCTAATAGGCTTCCCTAAGTGTAAACAGCGGGCGCACGGCTGTGCGTTCGCTGATTACACAGTATTGTGTTAGGGAAGCGAATACATCGCTTCCCTAACACAGACCCGCCTCTCAGCCAATCAGGTTGCCAGGTCTGTTACCTGTCACCTGATTGGCTGAAGTCACAGGCGCTGTGATTGGACGCTAGGCGTCCAATCACCTAGCGTCCAATCACAGCAGAAGAAGACAGGAGGAGCGCGGGAGAAGACATCCGACGGAGACACCGCTCGTCGCCTGACGCCGTCACCAGCTGCACACCGGGACAAGGTAAGTGCAGAGGGCAGGCAGGGGGCACAGTGGCAGCACTTAAGGGGCACAGTGGCAGAACTTGGGGCACAATGGCAGCACTTAAGGGGCACAATGGCAGAACTTGGGGCACAATGGCAGAACTTAAGGGGCACAATGGCAGAACTTGGGGCACAATGGCAGAACTTGGGGCACAATGGCAGAACTTGGGGCACAATGGCAGCACTTGGGGCACAATGGCAGCACTTGGGGCACAATGGCAGCACTTAAGGGCACAATGGCAGAACTTGGGGCACAGTGGCAGAACTTGGGGCACAGTGGCAGCACTTAAGGGGCACAGTGGCAGAACTTGGGGCACAGTGGCAGAACTTGGGGCACAATGGCAGAACTTGGGGCACAGTGGCAGAACTTGGGGCACAGTGGCAGCACTTGGGGCACAGTGGCAGCGTTTGATGGGCACAGTGGCAGCGTTTGATGGGCACAGTGGCAGCGTTTGATGGGCACAGTGGCAGCGTTTGATGGGCACAGTGGCAGCGTTTAATGGGCACAGTGGCAGCGTTTGATGGCACAGTGAGGCTGTTTGTTTGCGCCCCCCCAAAAATTTTGAGCACCAGCCGCCACTGCTCAGCATCCCTGGTTCCCGTTCTCGGTTGCCATTGTGCATGCGCGAGCGCGCGCGTGCGTGGACGGGTGCGCGCCTCCATTGGCGCCAGTGAGACTATTTAAACCCTTCTGTCACTGACGGTCCCCGCTGTCTGCTCTACAGCGTTCTGTGCACATACCTGATCTGAAGTCTGTTTACCTGTGTTTGACCCGGCTATCCTTGACCATCCGCTCTGTCCCTGTATATCGACCCTGGCTTGTCTGTGACCATCCTCTTGTCTTCTCCACCTGTACTTGCTGCCAGCCTGATACCTGACCCGGCCTGTTGACCATCCAAGTCTACCTGTTGTTCCAGTCTGCATACAGATCCAAGTCTGCCTGTTGTTCCAGTGTGCATACAGATCCAAGTCTGCCTGTTGTTCCAGTCTGCATACAGATCCAAGTCTGCCTGCTGTTCCAGCCTGCACACAGCTTCAGCTTACCTGTTGTTCCAGTCTGCATACAGACCCAAGTCTGCCTGTTGTTCCAGTCTGCATACAGATCCAAGTCTGCCTGTTGTTCCAGCCTGCACACAGCGTCAGCTTACCTGTTGTTCCAGTCTGCATACAGATCCAAGTCTGCCTGTTGTTCCAGCCTGCACACAGCTCCAGCTTACCTGTTGTTCCAGCCTGCACACAGCTCCAGCTTACCTGTTGTTCCAGCCTGCACACAGCTCCAGCTTACCTGTTGTTCCAGCCTGCACACAGCTACAGCTCACCTGTTGTTCCAGTCTACATACAGATCTAAGTCTGCCTGTTGTTCCAGTCTACCTACAGAACCTGCCTACCTGCAGAGGTCTACTTACCTCCACCGCTGAGCTGATCCAGGGAGCTCTTGTACCAGTCTTGTTGTTCCTGCCAGGCACCTGTGCCCCTCCTGACTCCTGGTCCTACTGTCACATCATCAGGGGACCGGCGAGCGGGAGCCGCAAGGGAGGCCCTTCTCTGCTAATCAGACTCACCATTACCAGGGGGCGTGACAGTAGCAGACAGCCATGTCTGAGTCTGAGCAGGGGGCCTCTCCTATGGAAGGACTGTGCCAACACCTGGCGGGACTGACCGAGGCGGTAAAGAACCTTCAGCAGGGATACACCCGGTTGGAAGAACGGGTGCAGGCCCTACCACCCACAAGTCCAGGTCCGTCGGTGGTAATGCTCCCTCCAGAGCCCCGGGTACCAATCCCCGAGAGGTTCTCGGGAGCCCGCAACCTTTTTCGGGACTTCCGTAATTCCTGTGAACTGTTCTTCACACTGCAGCCACGCACCTTCTCCCTGGAAGCCACCAAGGTGGGCTTCGTGATCTCCCTACTTTCCGGAGACCCGCGGACCTGGGCCCACCGCCTCTTAGAGCAGAAGGACCCCGCATTGGCCGGTCTTACTTCATTCTTTGACACCATGGCCCAACTCTACGAAGATCCCCAACTCTCCGTAACCGCAGAGACCACTCTGCGCACCCTCCAGCAGGGGCGAAGGCCCGTAGAGGATTACGTAGCGGACTTTAGGCGCTGGGGTGCGGACACACAGTGGAACGACGCGGCCCTGCGTCACCAGTTCCGCCTAGGACTTTCTGAGGCACTAAAGGACGAGCTGGCAAGAGTTGGGGTGCCCCAGACCCTGGACACTCTGATCAACCTGGCCATTCAGATTGACCAACGGTTAAGGGAACGCAGGACGGAACGTGCATCCGGTTTTTCCCATCCTACCTGGATGCTCCCCAAAGCCCCAAGTCACCTGCAAACCGGCTCTGCCCATCGGCCTGCACCTCTTCCTGATTCCTCAGAGCCCATGCAGCTGGGGCTCTTGAGGCCCTCTCTAACCCCAGAGGAACGTCAACGTCGTCGGGTCAACAACTTGTGCCTCTACTGCGGTGAGCCCGGGCACTACGTAAGGAACTGCCCGGCCAAGGCTCGTAAGTGCCCTCTCATGCCTGCCAGCCCTCTGGACTCCTCAACCCAGATCTCCTCTCACCTTGCCCTCTCTGTCTCGTTTCAGCTTCCGGGAAGAACCCTCCAAGTACCCGCCATTATTGACTCCGGGGCATGCAGCTGCTTCATGGACTCCTCATTTGCTGCCCAACACCGGATCCCCCTCCAGTCTAAGTCCCAGGGACTGTCAGTTTACCTGGCGGATGGTTCTTCCATCCGGTCAGGCCCGGTAACGCAGGAGACCACCCCACTGCCCATGACCATCTCGGGCAACCACCAGGAACTTCTTTGTCTGGACATTATCTCCTCGCCACTATCCCCTATAATCCTGGGCATGCCGTGGCTGAAGGCCCACAACCCAGTTATCGACTGGGCCACTGGGATGGTCTCCTTCTCCTCTTCATACTGTCAGATGTCTTGCGGACTTTCTAGTTCCTCCCAGTTGGCTACTCTGCTAAGTATGGACTCTGAGGTGGACCTCCGTCAGGCCATTCCCCAAGCCTACCACGAATACCTGGATGTCTTTAGTAAACAGGCAGCTGAGGTGCTCCCACCTCATAGGGCTTATGATTGCCCCATCAAACTATTTCCTGGAGCAGAGATCCCCTTTGGAAGGGTCTTCCCCCTGACAGAGGTGGAGCAAGGCAAGTTGAAAGAATACATTGAGGAGAACCTCCGGAAGGGCTTCATCCGCCCGTCTACCTCTCCTCCGGGTGCGGGCATATTCTTCGTGGAGAAGAAAGACCACACCCTTCGGCCCTGTGTGGACTATAGAGAGCTAAACAACATAACGGTTAAGAACCGTTATCCTCTCCCACTGGTCCCCGAATTATTCCAGAGACTTGGCACGGCCACCATCTTTACGAAACTTGACCTTCGGGGGGCCTACAACCTGGTTCGTATTAAAGATGGGGACGAGTGAAAGACGGCCTTTCGGACACGTTATGGGCATTACGAATATCTCGTGATGCCCTTCGGCCTATGCAATGCCCCCGCAACCTTCCAATATTTTATTAATGATGTACTTCGGGACTTCCTGGACTTGTTTGCCGTGGTATATCTAGACGATATCTTGATCTTCTCCTCCTCTTTAGAATCTCACCGCAGACATGTCAAGGAGGTCCTGGGTCGGCTCCGTATCCACGGTCTGTATGCTAAGGCAGAGAAATGCCAATTTGAACAGGAGAGTATTCCCTTCCTTGGGCTGATCATTTCAAGTACAGGCATCAAAATGGATCCAATGGCCTACTCCGGCAGACAAGAAGGGCATTCAACGGTTTATTGGCTTCGCCAATTTTTACCGTAAATTTATCAGAGGGTTTTCCGCCATTGTGGCACCCATCACCCAGCTGACCAAGCAAGGAACCCGGTTTCGTTGGTCTTCCGAGGCCCAGGAGGCTTTTGATGCCCTTAAGACCCTGTTTACTTCGGCACCCATCCTCAGGCACCCGGATTCCTCTCTACCCTTTACCCTGGAGGTAGATGCCTCCGAAATCGCGGTGGGAGCCATCCTATCCCAGAGGCAGGGGGACAAGTCCCTGCTGCATCCAGTCGCCTTCTTCTCCCGCAAACTGTCCTCGGCCGAGAGGAACTATGATGTGGGCGACCGGGAACTACTGGCGATCAAGGCCGCCCTGGAAGAGTGGCGATACCTCCTGGAGGGGGCCTCTCACCCCATTCTAATATTTACTGACCATAAGAATCTGGAATATTTGAAGTCAGCAAAAAGATTGAAACCCAGACAAGCCAGGTGGGCGCTCTTCTTTTCCCGCTTCACCTTTCATGTGACATACCGGCCCGGATCCAAGAATGTCAAACCAGACGCCCTGTCCAGGATGTACCACAAGCACCAGGAAGAAACCTCCCCTGACACTATTCTGGCCCCTGGGAACTTTCTCCTTTTTCAAGAGGACTTGCTGTCCCGGTTCAAACGTGCCTCAGCAGGGCAAAGGCCCACTTCTGAAACTCAGCTACAGGAGAAGGATGGTCTACTCTGGCACGGGGACAAGATCTACACCCCAGAACAACTCTGGGTAACAGCCATGGAGCTATGCCATGACCACGCTTTGGCCGGTCACTTCGGTGTCGCTAAAACCACCGACCTGGTACATCGTACCTTCTGGTGGCCTCAGCTGCGGGCCGACTGCAAGAAGTTTGTGGACACTTGCCCTACCTGCACCCGGAACAAGAATCCCAAGACCAGGGCCTGGGGTCTCCTTAAGCCCCTGTCCGTCCCAGATTGCCCCTGGAGGATGATTTCTTTAGATTTCATTGTGGAGTTACCCCCAGCAGAGGGCCACACGACGATCTTCGTGATCGTCGATCGCCTGTCTAAAATGGCTCACTTCATCCCTATGAAGGGCACCCCTCAGCTCCAGAGACGGCACGGGTCTTTATCAGGGAAATTGTCCGCCTTCACGGGGTCCCGGCTAACATCGTCTCGGACCGAGGGGTGCAATTCACCTCTCGATTCTGGAGGTCCCTGTGCCAGTCCTTGGATATTGAACTCGCTCTCTCATCTGCCTACCACCCTCAGTCTAATGGGCAGACAGAGCGGACCAATCAGACCCTAGAGCAGTACCTGCGCTGTTTCTCCTCTTTTGCCCAAGATGACTGGATTTCCCTTCTGCCCCTGGCCGAGTTCGCGTATAACAACGCCACCCACTCCGCCACCAAACAGACTCCCTTCTTTGCTAACTATGGGTTTCACCCGGCATTCCTGCCTAACTCGCTTCCTGACTGCACTGTGCCAGCAGTCCAAGAACGGATCCAGTTCTTCTCCACCAACAACCAACTTCTCCAGGAAACCATGACCAGAACTCAGGAATATAACAAAACTGTGTTTGACAAGAAGAGACGGGGGGAATTGGTGCTCGTTCAGGGTGAAACCGTATGGCTATCCACCACCAACTTAAAATTGGCTTGCCCTTCACGGAAACTAGGCCCCAAGTTCTTGGGCCCCTTCCCGGTCAAGAGGAGAATCAACGAGGTGGCTTACGAATTGGAACTTCCGGATTCACTGAAGATCCACCCGGTGTTCCATGTGTCCTTGCTGAGGCCCTCGGTTAGTAACCCTTTTCCCAATAGGAGGGCCATCCCTCCTGACCCAGTCTTGGTGGACGGGGAAGAGGAGTTCGAGGTGGAGGCCATCCTTAATGTCAGAAGAAGGCAGAACCAAAACCAGTTTCTAATCAAGTGGAAGGGGTACGGCCCCGAGGAGAACTCTTGGGAGCCCGAGGAGAACATCCACGCTAAGAGTCTAGTCCAGTCCTTTAAGAGAGCCCATCCTGAGAAATTTGCCCCGAAGGGCATCCGGAGGATGCCCCTTAGGGGGGGGCAATGTCATGAAGGCTCCATCCGTGGCCGGCGACCTGATGATCCTGCCAGTAATCGGCGCCTCAGCATCCCTGGTTCCCGTTCTCGGTTGCCATTGCGCATGTGCGAGCGCGCGCGTGCACGCGCGCGCCCGCAGACGAGAGCGCGCGTGCGTGGACGGGTGCGCGCCTCCATTGGCGCCAGTGAGGCTATTTAAACCCTTCTGTCACTGACGGTCCCCGCTGTCTGCTCTACAGCGTTCTGTGCACATACCTGATCTGAAGTCTGTTTACCTGTGTTTGACCCGGCTATCCTTGACCATCCGCTCTGTCCCTGTATATCGACCCTGGCTTGTCTGTGACCATCCTCTTGTCTTCTCCACCTGTACTGCGCTGCCAGCCTGATACCTGACCCGGCCTGTTGACCATCCAAGTCTACCTGTTGTTCCAGTCTGCATACAGATCCAAGTCTGCCTGTTGTTCCAGTGTGCATACAGATCCAAGTCTGCCTGTTGTTCCAGTCTGCATACAGATCCAAGTCTGCCTGCTGTTCCAGCCTGCACACAGCTTCAGCTTACCTGTTGTTCCAGTCTGCATACAGACCCAAGTCTGCCTGTTGTTCCAGTCTGCATACAGATCCAAGTCTGCCTGTTGTTCCAGCCTGCACACAGCGTCAGCTTACCTGTTGTTCCAGTCTGCATACAGATCCAAGTCTGCCTGTTGTTCCAGCCTGCACACAGCTCCAGCTTACCTGTTGTTCCAGCCTGCACACAGCTCCAGCTTACCTGTTGTTCCAGCCTGCACACAGCTCCAGCTTACCTGTTGTTCCAGCCTGCACACAGCTACAGCTCACCTGTTGTTCCAGTCTACATACAGATCTAAGTCTGCCTGTTGTTCCAGTCTACCTACAGAACCTGCCTACCTGCAGAGATCTACTTACCTCCACCGCTGAGCTGATCCAGGGAGCTCTTGTACCGGTCTTGTTGTTCCTGCCAGGCACCTGTGCCCCTCCTGACTCCTGGTCCTACTGTCACATCATCAGGGGACCGGCGAGCGGGAGCCGCAAGGGAGGCCCTTCTCTGCTAATCAGACTCACCATTACCAGGGGGCGTGACAGGGAGCATACACATTCGCAATCTTAAGTTCCTGCCCTTCTACCAGACCCTTGATTATAAGAAATCTGCTGTCCGGGTCGCTGAAAACAGGTTGTACCTCAAAGGGGAATGTGTTATGTAACAATATAGCTACCCCTCTACACTGTGATGAGTACAGTGTATAAAAAGTAAGTTTGTACATTCTGTGAAAGCAGGTAGGATGATTATTGGAGGCAAAATTAGTCTCTTGTAGTAAAATAATTTGTGTACCCAACCATTTATAACTTGTAAAGGCTTTCTTACGCTTGTGGGGAGAATTAAAGCCTTGCACATTATGCGTAATGCATGTAATTACCATTGATTAGATGAAATCCTGTTAGCTTCTTATGATAGGGCGTACACACGAGCGGACTTTCCCACGGGATTATCCGCCCATGTGTGGGCGCCGGCGGGCTTTTTGGTGCCAAAAGTCTGGCGGACTAGGTTTTGTTTTAAAATTGTCCGCTGGACTTGGCAGTCCGGCGGACAATCCCGCGGTTAGTACGCTAGTCCGCTGGACTTTTGGAAATGAATGGACTTGTCGATCATTGGAAAGTCCGTTCATTTAGAACGTGACTGCAGGTAGACGGGACTAGCGAAGGCAGTGAATGCCGCCGCGCTAGCCCCGTCACCTGGTATGGATTTAAAGGGAATCCCCACGCCGAAAAAACGGCGTGGGGTCCCCCCAAATCCATCCCAGACCCTTATCCGAGCACGCAGCCCGGCCGGCCAGGAAAGGGGTGGGGACGAGCGAGCGCCCCCCCTCCTGAGCCGTACCAGGCCGCGTGCCCCCCCACCCCAAAGCACCTTGTCCCCATGTTGATGAGGACAAGGGCCTCTGCCCGACAACCCTGGCCGTTGGTTGTTGGGGTCTGCGGGCGGGGGGGTTATTGGAATCCGGGAGCCCCCTTTAATAAGGGGGCCCCAGATCCCGGCCCCCCCCCCTATGTGAATGAGTATGGGGTACGATGTACCCCTACCCCATTCACCTAAGGTGTAAAGTGTAAATAAAAAAAAAAACACCCAATTTTTAAAAAAATATTTTATTGCACTGCTCCGGGGGTCTTCTTCCGTCTTGGGGGGTCTTCTCGCCGGACTCCTCCACTATTTTACCTAGCTATTTTACCGAGCAGAGGAGCCCGGCTACCTTCTTCGTCATCGCCGCCATCGTCTGGGGGTCTCGATCCGCCTTCGGGGGTCTTCCGGGGTCTCTTCTGTTCTTGCCGCTGTCGTCGCTTTCTGCGCCCCCGCTGCCTTCTTCTTCTTTTTCTTCCTCTTCTTCTTCTTCTTCTTCTTCTTCTTCCGATGTTGACTCGTCGCTCTCTCTGCCCGGAATGGAATGAGCCGCGCTGTGCTGGGACTTATATAGGGACAAGGGGGCAGGGTCACATGCTCATGTCACATGGTGACCCCGCCCCCCTATGATGTCACAGTCCCAGCATCCTCCGGGACTGTGACATCATAGGGGGGCGGGGTCACCATGTGACATGAGCATGTGACCCTGCCCCCTTGTCCCTATATAAGTCCCAGCACAGCGCGGCTCTGCCATTCCGGCCAGAGAGAGCGACGAGTTAACATCGGAAGAAGAAGAGGAAGAAGAAGAAGGTGGAGGCGGCGCAGAAAGCGACGACAGCGGCAAGAACAGAAGAGACGCCGGAAGACCCCCGAAGGCGGATCAAGACCCCCAGACGACGGCGGCAACGACGAAGAAGGTAGCCGGGCTCCTCTGCTCGGTAAAAGAGCTAGGTAAAATAGCGGAGGAGTCCGGCGAGAAGACCCCCCAAGACGGAAGAAGACCCCCGGAGCAGTGCAATAAAATATTTTTTTTAAAAATTGGGTGTTTTCTTTTTATTTACACTTTACACCTTAGGTGAATGGGTAGGGGTACATCGTACCCCATACTCATTCACATAGGGTGGGGGGCCGGGATCTGGGGGCCCCCTTATTAAAGGGGGCTCCCGGATTCCGATAAGCCCCCCGCCCACAGACCCCGACAACCAACGGCCAGGGTTGTCGAGAAGAGGCCCTTGTCCTCATCAACATGGGGACAAGGTGCTTTGGGGTGGGGGGGCCGCACAGCCCCCCTTTATCCAGGGCACCCCCCATGTTGAGGGCACGCGGCCTGGTACGGCTCAGGAGGGGGGCGCTCGCTCGTCCCCACCCCTTTCCTGGTAGGCTGTGCTGCGTGTTCGGATAAGGGTCTGAGATGGATTTGGGGGGACCACCACGCAGTTTTTTCGGCGTGGGGATTCCCTTTAAATCCATACCAGGTGACGGGGCTAGTGCGGCGGCATTCACTGCCTTCGCTAGCCCCGTCTACCTTCAGTTAGGTTCTAAATGAACGGACTGCTCCGTGTGTGGGCAAGTCTGTTCATTTTCAAAAGTCCCGCGGACTTTTTCCCACGGATTGTCCGCCGGAGAATTCCGGGCATGTGTGGGCAAGTCACACGCTCGGAAAGTCCGGCGAAGACCCGCTGGAAAGTCCGGCGGTTTGTCCGCCAGACTAGGTCCGGCGGACAAAGTCCGATCATGTGTACAGGGCATGAGAGATATAGTAAAAGAGGCAGTAACTTGTAAAAATTCTCCTCCACAAGAGCATTGCCCACCAGGGAATACCATATAAAATAAACAGCACTATGACCACAACCATTTAAGCTTTGTCTGATATGCTTCAGGAACTTAAGAAACATGAACATAAACAAACTGTAAAACAAGAAGAAAAAAATCCAGCATTGTAGTTTTGTGCTGGTACAACTTAGAGTCAGGATGCAAATAGAATAAAGATAATAAGGGAAATTTGGGAAGATGGGGGAAGGGGAAAATGGGGTTGGATTAGCAAGGGCACAATCAATTTTGGCCGATCGATTATTTAATGGATCGGCTGTCGATCAAAACCAATTTACGTTTAAATGTCGCCGTAGCCATAAGCATACATAAAGAAAAAAAGGACTGAGACCAGTAGAAGCGGACTCAAATAGGGGCTACTTAGTGGTAACAAAATTAGATTGATTCTTTCTGAGTCGATTGAATCAAAAGATTTTTTATTTTTGTACATTCATGTGTCTCTCATTAAAATGATTCCAAGTAGATGGATATCTTGTTTCTAACTAATACAAACTACACCAAACAAAACAGGACAAGACACCATGTAACAACATGTGGTGCACCACGTAAGACTAAGCAGCAGAGAATAGTCAATGATGTTCAGGAGTTAGTTTAAATATGTCTAACTTTGTTGGACGGAAATTCCCCAATCAATTGCTGCCTGATTTAATCATTGACTATTACACTGGTGAGCGTATGATTATAAACGCATTTGGCTTGTTCTAATCATTGCAACCTATTCATGTGATAATATTTGTGCTTGGGAAAACCGACCTGAGTGGTTATTCTAACTGTCCATATATGTGGATAGACCTTCAAAAATTGTTATTTTGTGCGTCCATTAATCACCCTTCTAGTGGCCAGGGTGCTGATTCAGGTATAGGCCAGGTTTTGCAGTCCCACCATGTTATTTGCTAGCATACACCATTAAAGGGTTACAGTTCCAAGTGTCCTTTTATTCCGTTAGAACCATGGTTCATATGGGTCTGGATTGGTAAATAAATGCTTTCAAACAGGCAGTATCAAGCAACTTCATTTTAATGAGAGACACATAAATGTACAAAAATAAAAATCTTTTGATTCAATCGACTCAGAAAGAATCAATCTAATTTTGTTACCACTAAGTAGCCCCTATTTGAGTCCGCTTCTATTGGTCTCAGTCCTTTTTGCAAATAGAATAAACCTAAAACATAAAAACATAATATGTAAGGGGCGTATGAGCCCCTAACTCCAGAAGTCATAGCCAAAGAAGTTAAGATATGAGTGGAGTGGGGTGGCATAGCATCGACCTCCGCCAAACTAGCCTACTGAGCCTGAAATATTTGCAATATGCATGCATGTCAAGTGATTAATTTTATGGCGACAGATAGCAAAATATTGCAGTCTCTCTTTAGAAAGAGTGGAAGGCATCTAAGTATAACTTCATTACCAACCAGTTTATGAGGGTCTTGCGAAACCCCCCCACCCACCCATAAAAAAGGGGGGGTGGTGCAGCATCACTAAGTCTTTAGGTGGCAATGTATGGGAATATACAAGTGTCCTGGTGCTATCTGTTAAGGAGAGATCCTACCATCTATTAATTCCATTTACTTGCAGCTATAGGGAGAAAGAAAGGATATGGTCCATAATCTGTAGTATTCTGCAGGGAGGAACTCCCAAGAATGGCCACTCGGTGGAGCTCTGTCATCAGGAAACATAAGTGTAAGGCAGACAGTTATACTGTTAGCAGAAGGAATATGGCCTGTTGCAGACACAGGGTGAATGTGGGCAGAAAAGGTCCCTGAAGCCAGATATTTGTTATTGATATAGTCCTCTTTTTGTTACATTTTTGAGAGACTGTTTTCTTGGATTTGCCCAAAGACTATTCTTATTTTGTTTAATTCTGAACAATACATGATCATTGAAAGAGCTGGCTACATTGGCTGAGGTGATTAACATGTTAATTATATAGTTGTCAGCTAAGTTGTTTCTAGAAGGCCCTACCTCGTTATCTAACCCCTTGTGTTAAAAAGTGTATAAAAAGGCTGTATTCTGTCCAATAAATCATTCAAGATTCATACAAGCTATAACCGGCTAGCCTTGTATTCAATGCAGCTATAATTAGTATATCTCTCTGATGGTCAGACTGGAGGAAGCAGTATTACTGATGGAAGCCCTCAGCGGAATGTGGGACAGGATCCATCACATTGCCCGTCTTAGTGCCAATAATAGGCAGCAGGCAGAAAATCAATTGAAGTTTTGAACAATTTCATGTCTGGTACGTCTCCTTTCATGTCTTGGGGAAGGTGTGTGCCAGATAGAAACTGGGCGAGGTATGGGAGGTGGACGAGGAAGGGCTTCTGCTTCCATAAGGCCCAGTTTAACTAATAACTAATATTTCTTGTCCTTCCAAAAGCGTAGTAGCTACGTACGTTGTTCCATTGTGGGGGATGGTAAGCTTGAAGGGAAAACCCCATCTATAACAAATATGTGCAGAAGCCAACACAGTAGTGACCTCCTCCATTTTACGCAGTCTGTCCAGAGTTGATTGGGAGATGTCTGGATAAATTTGTATGGGTATATCATCAAGGGAGATAGTGTGAGAGTTGCGGGCTGCTCTGAGGATCTCCTCTTTTATCAGAAAGTCCTTTCGGCAGAGCACAATGCTCCGGGGTTATTTTCATGGGGTGGTTTTGGACGTAGAGCTTGGTGTATACAATCACAGGTAAAGGAATCAGTTTCATGATCCGGTAGTAGGGACTGGAACAATTTGTGCATGGCAGGGATCAGATAAGTGTTAGATTCAGGGACCCCCCTGATCCTGAGATTGTTTCTGCGATTGCGATTGTCGAGATCTTCGACTTGAGATTGCAATTGAGTGACTGATGCTGCAAGGGATACATGTTCCCTGGAAAGATCATTGTGAGCTATACTGAGTTCATCATGTTTTATCTCCAAGTGGTCAGTACAGGCCCCTAAAGCAGCAATCTCTTGTGTCTGGGTATTTGTACTCTTATGCAGTTCCGTTTGGAATTTAGCAGCTATTTTGCTATAGATAGATTCTAGGCTTTTACTTAGGTCCTCTTTTGTGAGAGGAGATGTGTACTCATTGTCCTGTGGAGGAGTCCTGTGAGAGCTGTGATGAGGGAGAGGATGGGCTGCCGGCGCCATTTTGTGACATGCTGAATCTCTCCTGTGTTTGCAGCAAGTAGTTAGTGAGAGACTTCTGCATGGTCGCCTCGGTCTCTTTTTTCTTTGGCGACATGCACAGTGTGATCCTGGGAATGCTGGGGGTATTTGAGGAAAACTTAGCAGGTCTCTCCATCAGTCCCCCAAGAACGGAAGAACCGTGCATCTTCACCCGAAAGAAACCATAGGAATCCCCCAAGTGGTGCCAAAGGAGATGGTGAGGAAGAAAATTGGCCCTTCCTATTTAGTCTGTCCTACACAGTGAGCGTGTGATCAGTCAAAGAAGATGACCAGTTCGAAAGTCCTGTATCAGCCGAGGGAACCCACCATGCCCCGCCAGATTTCTGCCTGCCATAATTTTCTCCAATGGGACCCAGAGCTTAGTTGTGACATCATGGCGCCAATTCAAGATTCAAACTAGGACCATAGCTTTATAGTAAAGCATTACGTCAGGAAACCCACTTCTCCATCTACTTTACGTCTGCGTAATATGTTAAATGACAATCGAGATATTTTCCCCTGCCAAATAATGGTTATAAATGCCCTTCTCAACTGCCTAAAGAAAGACTGCGGTATATAACAGGTAAATAATATGTGGTAAGATGGTCATTTTTACCCTCCCAAACCATGTTAAGGAATATCCTTGCCATTGCTTCAAGTACCGTAGGATGCCACCTAGCAGGGTACCATAGTTAAGGTGATACAGAAGGTTTAGGTTCAGACGAGATATGAGTTCCCAAGTAAGGAAGTGATCCCTCCCGTCAGATGATATTGAAAGGACTGCCTCAATGTTTAATACTAAAGATTCCGCGCTTAGGATTGGAACTGCGGCCTCCCAGAGAGGTACTACACACTAGTGTGTAGAAAAGGGAATGAATTTAAATTAAGGGATGGTGGCGCTGTTCAGGGTAGATATGAGGAGGGTAGGATAAAAATATGTGACACGTGCGTGTCGAATGGTAAACGCAATTATGCGTATGGCAGGTAGAAGAATATGTATAAAAAACAGTCAATCAGTTACACTCTAACACCAGTGAGATAGAGTATATAAAGTGACTACATGCAATAGCTCATGAGCATAATAGTAAACTGAATACGTGAATGTGTGTAAATAAATACATGTGGCAGGCAATTCATCAGTATAAAATACCATAAATACAAAATGGGAATGTAAAATGGATGAATAAATAAGGATCAAATGACGGTATCCAAAAAGTGACTACGTGCAATAATGATAAGAACAGAAAAAATATATATATATATGGGAATGTAAAATTAAATGAATAAATATGACGGTATCCACATAAAAAAAAAATATATATATATATATATGAATATATAGTAAAGTGCTCAATGTCCCTGTAAATGAATTAAATAGATGAATCAAAATTTAAAAATAATAGTGAAAAAATTATTGACAATTGTCACAAGTGAAAAATAATAGTGGTAAGTAATTGTCCCAAGTAAAAATCTATCAATGATCAGATAAGGTGAAGTCCTGTGCTGTCTTGTAGATCTTAAAAATCTTGTAACATCAAATGACTCATATAGGTGAACAGATGACTTGTACACGGTGACTTTTCAAGTGCTCCCCTCCATCCGCCGGGTGACCCCTATTATGAAAACACTCACCAGAGTGCCTAACCCCTGCAGGGGTAATAGGCATATAATCTCCTGGATAAACAGTGGGAATCCTCCTCTGTGGGGTCAGTGTCCTCAGAAAAGCCTCCTCTGGGGGGGTGTCAAGCCTCTTCCACTTTCCAGGGATGGGGGGTAAAAACACTGATGGGGTCCGTGTGTAAAAAAATATATATAACACTGATAGTGAAGTATTGTTAAATCAGTGGTAAGTATTTATTAAAAAAATATATAGTAGAACAATTTACATTATAGCCATATAGGCTATTAGGACAACGAAAAGCAAAAAAATGAAACAGTAATGTTAAAAAGCAGAGCGCGCAGCTGGAGGGCAGAGCGATGATGGCACAGCAATGACCCGGTATCAGCGTGCGTTCCACTGGCGGCGAATCCAAAACCGGAAGCCGCAAAAAGGAAGTGACGCGTTGTGTACCAAGGGTATCACCTGACGTACGTTTCGTCAATAGGACGTCGTCGACTGCCTCAATGTTGCCCACATAGACAATAGAACATGAAGAAGGTAGAAGTTCCAACTTATTGTAATTCATTTTAAAATTAGATAAGAAACCAAACTTGTGTATCTCCTCCATCGGTAATGGCAAGAAAGTTTGTGGTTGTGTTAAACAGAATAGGAGATCATCAGCATAAGCCGACAGTTTTGATGAGCCTATATGGACCCCTGTTATATATTTATTGTTTCTAATTGTCCTACGCAAGGGTTCTAGCACCAAGGCGAATAGTAAAGAGGACAAAAGGCATCCCTGCCGTGTCCCATTTCCTATAGGGAAGGAATCAGATAGCATCCCACTCACTTTTACTTGAGCTCAGGGTTTACAATATAGAACTAAAATCCAGCCCATCATCCGCTCTCCCAGGCCCAATCCTCAGAGCAGCTCTGTCATGTACAACCCTGTCAAAGGACTTTTCGGCATACTGTATGTCAATAAAACCACACTATGAGCAGCCCAGCACAAGATTTGTAAGGCTCTGATTGTGTTGTCTCTAGCTTTGCGGCCCACCATGAAGGCAGTTTGTTTTAGGTAAACCAGGCCTGTCACATGGTCCTGGAGATGGCTAGCCAACAACTTTGCCAGAATTTTGGTATCAGAATTCAATTAGGAAATTGGCCTATAGTTAGCACAATATTGGGCGTCCTTCACAGGTTTGGGCAGTACCATGACATGAGCCATACAACCTCGGATGGTAAGGGATTAGAGGTAGTGATGGCATTAAAATAATGGAAAAGTGGATTGACGAAAGTGGAGAACAGCTTTTTGTAGTAGGTGTTGGTGAATACAGTATATTATAGAAAAAACGGACTTAAATATTGATACCAC
This sequence comes from Lithobates sylvaticus, assembly GCA_028564925.1. Taxonomy (NCBI): domain Eukaryota; kingdom Metazoa; phylum Chordata; class Amphibia; order Anura; family Ranidae; genus Lithobates; species Lithobates sylvaticus. The sequence goes on from CM053036.1 coordinate 170,186,018, forward strand.
ATCCAAAATAGATATAGTAAAAAACAAGCAGCCAGCCAGAGCTTGCGGACTTAACGGTACCAGAGAAGGACTAAACCACATTAAGTTCACATAAAAGTTTTTTTTTTACAAAAACAATTACATATAAAAGAGAATATAGAGCTCATGCTCTTAAAAACATCATATGATTGTTGGATATCCTAGTACATGTATACTCCACATATTGTTGCTTTGTAAAGCTGGCCAGGAGGTCGACACATTTCACAAACAGCTTCCTCAGGTGCTAGGTGACGGTGAAGCCATCTGACCCAGGGCTTTTACCTAATGTGAGGGCAGAAACCACTGTGCCTAATTCGGCTATAGCTATTGGACGCTCCAAGTCCTCAATTACCCCAGAAGGCAGACCAGGAAAAGCAGATGCCCTTATATATTCCTGCACCTTTTCAGCATGGGGTACTGTTCCAGAATGGAAGGAGGTGGGTGGGATATTATAAAGGGAAGCGATTCTTGTGTACTGGACAAAGTGTCTGCAACTGGTTTACCACAGACTGAGAGGCTATGAACATGGTGCAGGGCTTGTTGTTTTTTTTAACATTCTGGGCAATAAATGACCACACTTATTCCACGTTCATAGAAATGATGGGCATAAAATCTAAGTTAGCCTCTAGCCATACGGTCTAGCCAGTGGGTCAGAGCACTATGCAGAGAGTCCAGTGTCTGGGCATCTCCAGGGTCAAAGTGTTTCTTTGGTTTAAGCTTGAGGGTGTGGATTGTATCTAGTAGTTCAATTATCTCCTTCTGTTTTTCTTTCTGACCCTAGCACCCAGAGCAATCAACCTCCCCCTAATCACAGCTTTATGACCTCCCAGATTGCCTGCGTGGACACCCCCTCAGAGAAATTTAGTCAACATAGAATTGAAGGGAGCCGGAAATAGAGTCCAAATTTGCATGGTCGTCCAAGAGATTTTCATTAAGCCTCCAGACCCTATCATTGCGTGCCACAGAAAAGGGGTGTTTTCCTGGAGGGGGTGACCAAGCTAGGATCCAGTATGATGTTAAAATTCCCCCCAGTATAACCATACTATCTTTAAAGTCCACTAATTGTTTAAGTGTAGCGGAGAGGAAATTAACAGTCTGGGTGCTTAAGGCGTATAGGATGGCAAAGGTATATTTCTGTCCATGGATCATCCCCTTAAAAAATAGAAAGTGGCCTTCCGGGTCACAGCATAGGGATAGCAGGAAAAAGGGGAAACTTTTACGGATGCTATGGTAACTCCCCTTGCCTTAGGGACAGGGGATACACTATGATACCATTAATCAAATATTGTGAGGGGTAGGGGAGGTATGGAGTTGAAGTGCATCTCCTGAAACATAACAATATCTGGGGCCAAGTGATGCAGTTCCTACCATATTTGACACCTCTTTTGCGGGGAACAAAATCCTCTAATGTTATAGAAGAGCAATTTCAATGAGCAGGCCATGATTGAAAGGAGGTATAGAGACATCAGTTAGCGTGGTCATAAAGCTATTTAGAACAGGCATAAAAAAAGGATAACAGTAAATCGTAACCACAGCAGGGCCTATGGATGTAGCCTTGCAAATTCCAGAGAAACATAAACAATACCCCTACTGCAAAATAGCAGTATGAAAATCCTCCAACGGGGGACTGGCCTGAACTTTGTAGATTTTAAGAGATACCCACAAGCTGATCTTGTTAGAAACATTTCTATAAGTCCACATCTTATATCAAACCACGTGAGTGAAGTGCCAACCAATGCAGATAAACTGTTCTTTATCAATGGACTTCATCAACATTTCTTGAAATTATTTCTCTGCAGTAGTATGGCATATCAGTTATTAAATATATAAACTAGAAATAAATATATAGCATAGGGAGGTGGCTACTGCACACTCGAGCAAGAGTGACAGACCAGGGGCAGTCCATAAAAGGTATAACATACCATTTTTTAACAAACATAATCTTTAGATAGCTGCAGTCAATGGGGCTTGGCAACAGAGATAAAATTCAAAAGTGTAATTTAGTCAGGTCAACATCTCTGCAGGGGCCCAGCCCCCATTCTTAATGAAAAATCGCAAGTATCAAAGCGTGTTTAAAACCCACCAAACCCCTCCCACCACCAGCCAGTGATGATGTTATACAGTTTGTGCTGCAAAATATGTATAAGGGCAGGTAAAATTCAGCACAGCAAAAATATAAGCATAAGTGAGTATATACAGTACCACAAGTAAACACCATATCAGCAGAAACTTATGAATTACCAACCAATAAAATCAAGGATAATGATGAAAAACAAAGTGGGAGGCAGCTCTCAGTCCACATGGGATGGCTAAGACACAGACATGAACTTCAAGGGAAAAGGGCAAGCGTAAGAGTTCAGCCTGTGATAGGGTGAATATTATTGTTATAAAAAAAATGTTTTCATAATAAAATCAATTCATTTAGAGTGTACTATTGTGATTAGTCATAGCTTATCACATGCAAATGAGCTGTGCTTGGTCCTGTCTGTACCATGTGATCATCACAA